>CM072097.1:6008562-6616517 GCA_036850905.1 Luffa acutangula
ACGGTGGGTTGCCATATATTTAATCATTTATTCATATTCTTAACACTCCTTTTCACTTCTAGGCTTAAAAATTAGCCTAGGATCCGACGAGTGACTATTAATATGAGTTCAATCATAAGACCTACTATGTTAAATCATCACAATTAATGACATTATAGGAGTTTGATCAAAGGACATGCTATGTTAAATTATCACTCTACCAAAAAACTTAATCGGATAGAGTTGTGATTGATCAACTTTGTCAAGGAAGAATATGAGGTTTTCATTTAACTACCTGTCCAGCAACGGCAAGCCCATCGGCGAGGAGGGACGATGTCATCCAGACCTGCAAGCAAGTCTGGAAGGCAGCCATTGGCGTTGGACCTAGCCGAGCAGCCATGGATGCAGCTAGTGTCACGCAGAAGGTCACAGCTACAACTCTTGCCAGCAGCAGACTACCTGCACTCAGAGGAGCTCTCCCTGTAAACTTCTGATGGAAATTATCAAGTAACTGGTGCAAATAAGGTATAAAGAATGAGTGTTACCATTTTTGAGAAACCGACCAAACTGCAAATCTCTAAGGCTAGGAGGTAAGAGGTCAACTTTTTGCATCAATCTCCAAGCAAGGACCAACACAATTAAGTACCTGAGGTAATGATAATAGCAAGTTATGATTGAATTGAATGGATTGGAACAGCTCAAATATGTGAGTAATGGTGTTACTTACTGAGAGAGAACATGTGCAATGGCCGCACCCTTCACTCCCAAATGGCACACAAATATCAATATTGGATCCAAAATGATATTTGTTGCGTACCCCAAAACTATTTCAAAAACCAAAGAAGAAAATGAAGAAGACAAGTTAGAGAAAGAGGCAAATTTCTAGCAGTTTTTCAGTAAGAAATCTGATAAAAATTTGAGCTACCAATGACATAGAGAGGAGTTCTTGTGTCCTTGAACCCTCTGAAGATTCCCTGCATGGCCAGAGAGAGGAGAACAGCAGGAGCACCAAGTGACCTTAACACCAAATATTTCATTGCAGGAGCTAGCATTGGAGAGCCCTATTGATTCATCGTATTAATACCAGAAAAAATTAGTACAATATAGAAAAAGTTTCATTAGAAACCATAGGCTTTTTGTTTATTTATTATTGTTTTTAATATTTTACTGATGCTAAAGCAGAAGGGATTGAAACTTACTTTCTTTACTCCCATTACATTTAATAGGAATTTAGCTCCAAATGCAAGGAATACAGCTTGCAGGAGGCCCAAAACTGTCCCAAAGATCAGTGCTGTGGATGCTGAAGCAATGTGCTTCTTCTCTTTCTTTTTGGGCTTGACTGTAGGGGTGCTGACAGCAGGAGTCTGACCCTTATTTGTGCTTAGATCTGCCATTGAAAATCCCAAGGAGTTCAGTTTGAATATGGAAATTTGGTTAATCACTTGGTTTATTTTTTGTATAAGTAGAAAGTTTTTTTTTAATTGTTTTTTACCACATAGTTAAGGTATTAGCAATCTCTCTTCAACGTTAGAGGTCCAAGTCACCACTCTTTACCTTCAAACTACAAAAAAGTTAGTCATTTTTACCTTTTTCAACATTCTCAAGTGTGGCATTTTCTGGCGTAGACTCTTTGGACTTCTTTTCTAGTTCCTCACTCTTTGCTTCTGATGCATTCTTTTCTAAATCTTGGTTTTCGGGCGCCAAATTTTCGGTTCCATTACTTGTAACTGAAACAGAATTGCTCTTTTCCAACATGTTTTCCTTCTTGGTTTCATCTTGTGAAGCAAGTTCTCTCTTTTGGCCATTCTCTGCCAAATGCTTCTCTATCTCACCTTTAACTGGTTTTATGGCTGTTTTTCCAATAGTGTCTTCCTCAGCAACAAATGATGTTGTTATGCTCACCAGTGGGAATATGGTGATCCTTGAAGCTTGATTGAATATTGCAACCGACACTCCAACAGCAGCAAGTTCAACCGCTCCTGCAGAAACCAAGTTGAACATGATCTTCATCAATGTTATTACAAACGACTAAATTGGTTTGATATTGAAAAAGATAGCAGAAAATGCAGAGCATGTACCGATATGGCCAACGAAAATGGTGTCGATAAGAGAAGCAATGGGATCAGCAGCAACAGCTAGAGCAGCTGGAAATGCAAGTCCTAGAATCTCTTTTCCAAGTTCGTCCCACTTGAAAACAAGTCTGGAAGAACATTTCTTTGAATCAGTAACAAATCAAATAGACTACAAAGAGCATCCAAGAAGCAAAAGATTAACTCGCCGCAGACTCAAACTGTGGAAACAAAGTGAGCCAAGCAGAGCAGAGAATTATATACCTTGCATCCTTGAAGAAAACATTCATGGGCATCTTCCACTTGTTCTTTTTTATCACCAAACCAAGCTCATCAGCCATAATTTAGTTTTTTTTTTACTGACTAAGTTCTTGGTTTTTTGATACAGCAACCAGCCACTTTCTCTCTGTCTCTCCAAGTCTCACAGAGAAGCAAGATATGAAATTTTCAGACTGAGAGTGATTATGAAGCAAAACAAACATCAGTTACAATCACAGAAAACCATGGAAAGTATGCAAAGTAAGCCCCGTTTGATAACCATTTGTTTTTTTGTTTTTGGTTTTTGAAAAATATGCTTGTTTTCTCCTAAATTCCCTACCATGTCTTTCATCTTAGTTAAGGTTGCATTTGAATTCCTAGCCAAATTTTGAAAACAAAAACAAGTTGTTGAAAACTACTTTTTTTTGTTTCTAAAATTGGACTTGGTTTTTTAAAACAAGGTAGAAGATTGATACTAAAACCAAGAAACTTATGAGTGGAAGTATGTGTGTATAAGCTTAATTTTCAAAAACCAAGAACCAAAAACCAAATAGTTATCAAACGAGCCGTAGTGTATGACAGGAAAAAGAAGTGAAATCCTCTGCAGCAAAACAAAACTGCAAAAAAATAGAAACACATGGAAGCTCTATGCTGCTCACATGGTGATGGTGAATACAATACAATGGCTGCCATTTTTACCGACCTCGAAAATCTACACGCCATGGCGGCGAAGAGCAATCATGTCCATGAAGGAGAGTAGTATGCAAATGAATGCAGATATGGGGATGAAAAGACAATCTGTGCCTTGCCCATGAAAAGGTATGTGCTTTATATACTGATTTTCCTATACTAGCTTTGGAAAAAAATGGTTGTCTTATTATTACAATCAAAAGTTTTGGAATCTTAGGATAAAATCTGACCTCCCCTAGTTCTCTCTGTCTCTGGTAACAATTGAAGATGTTCTTAACCAAAGGAATATTTATGTAGTTTTTTTTAGGACAACTTGGTTGAAAAGTGAGAAAATTCCTTTGTTGTCTCACTCATGTTGAGAATTCTGACATGTTGGGAAGATTGTTTTCATCTTCTCCACCCCAGATTTGCTTCTTGGAATGCAGGATTCCAATAAGAACACATGGCAAATCTTGGGGTTTTTGAATTTAATTTTTTTTCCTTCACTTTTTTAAATGAAAGGGATGGTTCACATCTCAAGAGAGGTGGTTTTTGATGCAAAGAAAGAAAGTGAAATCTTGTTTGGAGAGATTTGATTGGAAAAATAAGTGAAATAAGTGGTTCAATTTTGGATGTACTGAAGAACAAACCTATTCTTTCGTTGTGAAATTTGATGCCAAGAAAGTGATGGTATGAAAGAGAATATGATGGGAAGAAATTTGTAATGGCTAACAACAATTGACAAGAAGCATTTTTTTTTTAATTAAAAAAATCAGTTTTTGAAGTGCTTTTGAAAAAAAACACTTTAAAAGTGTTTTGTGAGCAAACATTTGTAGATTACTTTCCGTTTGAATGTTTTTTTTGGGCTAAATTATAAAAAATATTCGTGAACTATGAGATTTGTTTAAAAAATGTCGCTGAACTTTGAGATGTTTTAAAAATATCCCTAAACTTTGAAAAATGTTTCAAAAATACCCCTGCCACTAATTTTTGGATGGAAACCGTTAAAGTTTCAGTTTCAAAAATACCCTTGAACTTTCAAACAAATTTTAAAAATACCCTTATTGAAAAATGCTTCTTTTTTCCTCTTTTTACCATAAATTCTAACCGTTTCCACCCAAAAATTAACAGCAAGGGTGTTTTTGAAACATTTTTCAAAGTTCAGGGGTATTTTTTAAAACTTTTCAAAGTTTAGGAGCATTTTTTAAACGAACCCATAGTTCAAAAGTTTTTTTTTTTTTTTTTTTTTATTTTATAATTTAGCCGTTTTTTTTTATATAATTTATTTATTTTTCTCCCTAGAGTGAGATTTAAGTGCTCGTTAGAGAAACACTTAAAAGCACTTTGAATTGTGTAGAACAAAAAATTTCACCCATTCAAAAAAGAAAAAGTATAGTATTTCAAAAAAAAAGTATAGAACCAAGATTCAGACATCGATCGTTAAGGGTAATAAGGGTTTTCACTTAAATGTTTTTGTTGAAATCACTTATTTTAAAAAGACTCCAAGTCTCCAACCAAATCCTTAATTTCCTATGCTTAAAGATTTTTTATTTTTTATTTTTAGTGAAAAGAACAAAAGAAAATTAATTTATAAATTAAATTAAAAGTTATAAAAGAGAGGATATAGAAATACTATGCTGAAAGTTTTTCCCAGATGAACACAGTTTAATAAATTAATAAACTGAAATTTAAATGGCTGTTTAGGGTTATCCCTAGAAACTTTAGGACAAAAGAATATTAGATTTATTGGTTAAGAAAAAGGAAGAAAAATAAAGTATTACTTTTGAGTGAATGTTAGTTTTTATAATATATTATATAGGAAACTTTTATTATTATTTATGCACTGAATATTGACATGTTGTGAAAATGAAAACTTTAGTTGATGAATTATTTAAAGAATATTGGAGTTGAGAGAGTAGTTTTATTCCTTATTCATTCTTTTTCCAAAAAAAAAAAAAAAAAAAATCTTATTTATGGAGTAAGAATTTGGTAGAAAATGTTTGATATTAAGAAAGAAAAAGGCAGCAATAAAAAACTATAATAACGACACTTTTTTTAAAAAAGGAAAATTTAATATTAATATCAAATATAGGAAATTTTTGTTCTAACCTATTCTAGACTTTTTATTTTTATTTTTTTAATTTTTTGAGTTAAACAATATTTAAGATAGGGATTCGAACTTTGATCTCTTCCTGATCAAGGATATATGTCAATTTTTTTTTTTTTTGAAAAAGGATATATGTCAATTAAGCTATGTTCACTCAGGCTTGTAACATATATCCGTCGATAAACTTTGGAATATTTTTTATATTCTAAACAAGGAATAAAAATATATTTACAAATTAAATACAGCCACCTTATGGGCCTATTGGCCAATAATCTAGCCCATGAAGGCCCAATATTTCTTGTCGATTTCCAAATAAATTAACACCACAAAAATTTAATTAATAGTGCATGCCACAAAAATTATAAGGATTTAATTAGAGTATTATTTTATAAGAGGAATCAAAATCTATAACTAAAAAAAGAAGCATTTGACTTGAACTTGAACATAGTAAGCTATATTCAGGTCAACAAATTATAAAAAGGAGCTTGATTTCATTCATAACAAACATTACAAAAATAAGTAGTTATGTTTTAGTGATCCAATAATTTCATTTCATTTGCCTTTTTTTCCCCCTCATAAAATTGTGTTGAAATAAATAAAAAAAAAATCCCAAGTTTATATGATTTTTCATTGAAGACCATATTTAAAGAAATCTTCTATTATGTCAACATGAGCATAATAGCTCAATTGACATAAAAGTGTGTACCATCGATCAAGAAATCAGAGTTTTATTTATTCTTTTTTAAAAGAAATCAGATATTTGAATCATCCACCCCACATATTGTAAAAAGAAAAAGAAAAAGAAAATCTTTGTTCTTTACTTCTAAATTTTCATACTGCACTTAATAAAAATTTTAGGTGCATCACATAACAGGTTGTTTAACATATATAAATATAATAGGAAAAATTAACACAAAAAACTAAGATGAGTATTTATTAAAGTTTAGAAATCCAAAAACACTAATTACCATCTAAAAAATCGACGGTTGAATCCTCTCATCCTCACAACTGTTGAACTCAAGAAAAAAGAGAAGTTATGAAGTGGAAGAATTCAAACCTATGACATCTTAGAGAAAGTAAAGATACTTCAACCTCTAAGCTCTCTTATGTTGGCAAGACCAAGCGTGAGTTTGATTTAACTTTTCAAGTGTTTAGTTTTGAAAAAAAAAATCATTTTGAAAAAAATGTAGTTTTTGACAACCACTAAAAATAACTTATTAAAAAATGAGATTGAGAAATAAACTTTTTTAAGGGAAACACTTGAAACCAATTTTTTTTTAAAAAAATGTTTAGTGTATAATAACTTGGATATAAAAACAAGTAAATGTAACCAAACATACTAGTGTTTAAATTCTAAACAATTTTTATACAAAATGTTTAAAATAGAAAAACATTTAAAATGAAAGACATTCCAAACATGTCCTAAAATAGTACAAATAAAGAAAATTTAAGGACAAAAATAGATTCTTGTCATATTAGAAAAGATATATATATATAATTGACCTCATTAAAAGTCCTAAGAAATGGAAACTATTTGAAATATACTAAAAAAATTAGCAAAGTGAGTATAATTCAAGACATATATCCTCGACTAAGAGGTCAGAGATTCGAACCTCTCCATCCCAAATATTATTGGACAAAAAGGAGAAAGAAAAAAGATTATTTAACTAAAAAGAAAAGGAAAAGAAGCATAACATTTGGGGGAATAAATGAGATATAGAAAACATACCTTTGCATGTGAATTTGTATCCTCAAAATGAGAAAGAGAATTGGAACCTCTTTCCTTTTGTACCAAAATTTATTTCACACTCAAATGTATCCTCACACTCCCTTTTTATACCATTCTCATTCCCATCTTTCCCCACAAAACCCACCTATAGTCTATAGAGAGAGAGATGATTGATGTGATGTGAAAGGAGGTCTAGGATATTTCATATTTTAATAATAGAAGAATGTTAATTAATTAATTAAATTTGAAGAGGATTTTTTTTTTTTTTTTTTGAAAATGAAGAAGTTTATTTTTGCAAATGTTTTAATTCTTAATGTTAGGTTTCAATTTTTTTTTTTTTAAATGAAGAGGTTTAGTTTTGCAAATGTTTTAATTCGTAATGTTAGGTTTCAATTTTTTTTTTTAAAATTATGTATTCACATTTTTCAATTTAATCTCTTATGTTGCTGGGTGCTGAAATTTGATGATATTAAATTTATATGACATAATATTTAGTGAATCAGTAGAAATTTAGAGGATGGAAAAATATCATCAAGAGAAAAAAGTTTCTCCTCATTTGAATTTCTAAGAAAATGGTAAAAGTCTCGAGTTTTTTTCTCTCTCTAAAATCTTCACCAATTCATTAAGTATTATGCAATCCAAATCAATCATCAACCAATTTTAACGTTCATTAACGATGAGAGACTAAATTAAAATATGCTAAAATTTAAGGGACTAAATTCATAATTTTTTAAGCAATATGGACTAAATTTAAGAAACCCAAACGTCAGGAACTAAAACATATATATCTAACCTATTAGAAATTTATTCAAAAACTATACGTAAATATATCATACGAGGTCCGAACGAACAAACACTCAGTTGATAAAGTTTAAAATATATGATCAGGTATATTCACCTAAAATTCAAATCTTTCCCTACTTTACACCATCTTTCATCCTCAAAAAGAAAATCACATATAAAAATTCACACCCATAAATAAAGAATAGGCAAGAGGAAGAAAAAGTTTGTATTTATATGATATTTATTCAAGTTCCTAACTTTGAGATTTTTTTTTTTTTTTTTTTTTTTGAGCAAAGTGAGTTATGTATGATATTTTTCATAGGTATATACACACACATATAATAGAATAATTTTAAAGTTTTGAAGTGGTTTTTTATTTTTATTTATTTATTTATTTATTTTAACAATTGTTTTGAAGTGGCTTGAAGTTGGTAGATAACCTAATCTTAATTTTCTAAGTCCGAATTGGGAGCTACGTAGGATTCCAAACTCTACTTTTTTTGCAATCTAAATTTGTATGCTTTATTCTTATTTGATTATAAATATAAATTGCACTTAAAAATGATTTTTAGTTGCCTACTATACTTCTTTTATTAAAATTTTTAGATTAAAATACTATTTTTTCCGCTCGTATGTTCGAATAATCTTTTTCTATTTTAGTGTTCATACTTTCAAATGTCTAAATTTAGTTCCAGTACTTTCAATAACTCTTAAAATTAATCTATACTGATCATATTTTCTAGAAAAAATTAATCTTTCGTTTATAAATTTTGGAAAGATATTCCTATTGTGTTTGTTCTCGAATGAAATTATTATTATTATTATTTTATTTTGTCAAATTTGATGAAAAAGATAAATTTCTAACTAATTTTAAGATTTATTAGAAGTACAAAGTCTAAATCTAGTCATTTGAAAGTATAGGAAGTAAAATAAAATGAGTTCCAAATTACTGAAACCAAATGATATTTTAACCAAGTTTTTATTTGTTTTAATCTTTGAACTTGTTGGGATTTTTTTTAGTACATCAACATTTGTGGGTGGGAGATTCGAACCTCTGACCTCTTGATCGATGGTACATGCCAATTACCGTTAGCTATGCTCGCTTTGGCAACTTGTTGGATTTTTTTTTTTTGAGTACATCAATATTTGTGGGTGGGGGATTCAAACCTCTGACCTCTTGGTCGAGAATACATGTCAAATTACTGTTTGTTATGCTCGCTATGACAATTTTTTTTTTTTTTTGAGAGAAACTTGGTGGGATCTTAAATAAATAAATAAATAAAACTTTAATACATTATGTGGGTATGATATATAATATGTTTTGTCCATAAATAAATGCCATATAATAATATATTTGTGAATGTGTGTGCACTTTATAATCTTATCAACGCGTGAACCAAATACGACAAATTAATTGGTTTAATAATCTTGATTAATTACATATTTGCATATACACCAATCATTTTTCGAAGAGTATATAGTATATATATTTTTTCTGCCTTTAATATCTTTTAGAAATGCCCAATCTTACCAACGCACTTAATATACACAATATATAATTACATCGACATCGATATTTAATAGTGGAGCTAAAAATTTTCGTACGAACTATCGAACCAACTAATAATATATAATTGTATCAACTTAAGATCCTAAACTTTCATAAATATCGTAGTACTCGATAGTACCTTCTCATTGTGATAATTTTTCTTAATTGATTCAAGAATATTGGAGTGGAAGATTTGAATCTCAGACTACTTGGTTGAGAATACATATCAATTACGATTAAGCTATGTTCACCATAACTTTTTTACCAGCTTGTTGTTATTATTATATTAATTGATTGTTGGTTGTTATATATTTATATACTTATCTTATTTATGTCATTTTTCTAAATTAATTGTAAGTTTTAGTATAAATATATTAATTTAGTAATATACATATATTATTGTAATTAACTCTAGGTTAAGTGAATGCTAAAAGCTATATGAAGTTAAATAGGGACTAGTCACAAAAATAAAAATTCAAAGACATTAAAATTTTGGTTAAAAGCTTATTTTGGTTTTGGTCATTGTACATTCCGCTGTGGTTCATTTTAGTCTTGAACCTAAAAAAAATCAACTTTAGTAAGTGTAATTTTAAAACGGTGCTTTTAGACTTTTTATTTATTTCTTTCTTTTTCAGCAAAATCAAAACAATTGCTTTTTTAAAAAAATATAGGAATTAAAACAAATGTTTTGAAAGTATGTCGACTAAATTGAATAGAAGCGTTGAAGGTACATGAATCCAAAAAAAAAAAAAAAAACTAAAAGTTTATGGACTAAAATGGTATTTAAATCTAATAATTTTTTTTTTAAAAAAAATATATGAATTAGATACACATAACATTGAAAGTTCACTCTAACAACTTATTAAACCATTCAAGCTTAATAACCAATCTTGTAGTTTTTTTTTTATTTTTATTTTTTATTTTTTATTTTTTTATGAATACATTGTAGTTTAATTTTAAATTGTTATAACAATGAATGAGTAAAAATCACATTTTCATTGGTTAATATTTAATCATAAGAATTTGTATACTCATGATAAAAGGATTTTTTTTAACCATTTGTTTTGCAAAAAGGAAAAAAAAAATACAATTTAGATTAAAACATTTTTCTTTAATTCTAGAATAATTGATGAAATATAATTTTGTTTTTATTTTTAATTTTTTTTTTCATTTTTAAGAACCATTTATTTATTTATTTTTGCTCCTTTATATCTTTCGACTCTAAATTTTTAAGGGGTGGTGAGCAAGGAAAAATTAGAATAAAAAACATTAAAATCTTAATTTTTTAGATATTAATATTTTGAATATTAGAAAATTAAGAGAATGAAGAAGATTGTCATTATGTATATATACATGACATTACAATTTGAAGTAAGAATTTGAATCTTCAAGTTCTGGAAAAGTTATTACTAATATCTTGAATATTAACCATCATGAGTGGACCCTAATGGTCAATAAGGATCATAAAAAAAAGCATAGAGGGAATGAGTTCAATCTATGATGACCACCTATCTAAGATTTTTTTTTTTTTTTTGAAATAGAATTTGAACGTGTAACGTTTTTACATAGATTTCTAATATCTTAACCAATATATATATATAAGTATTAGTTTACATGCAAAATAGAGATATTCCATTAATTTTAAGATAGAGTTTTAATGTGCATCAATGATTCTTTGTTGATTTTGTGTTATAAAGTGATGTAAAATAGTGGGAAATGTACGAAAAGATTAAATATAAAATTCAAAATTTAAAGTGTGTTTATGAAAGGACTTTACGCAATAATAATTAAATTAGTAAAATTAATTTTTTCCACTTTGAAAATGGCATTAATGATGAAAGGAGAGTTTTGGTCTATCTCCCTTCCTTTGTCCAATCATAATGGAGCTATTCAAACCGTACAAGAATCCAAAAACAAAAGTACTTTGATATTCTAGAAGAGTACAACAAAAATAAGTATTAAATTTATTCTAACATTTTATAGTGGAATTTGTACAATTAGAACTAATAGAAATATATATATATATAATTAAAATTGTAGTAATTTTGATTTTTTTTTTTGTAAAATTTAAAATTGACCTACAAAAATATGGAAAATTTTCATTTCAGCAACTTTAACCTTGACTTTTATTTTTATCAAATATAAGTTTATTATCTAAAGTATATGCCTCGACACTATAAAATATATGTTGATGGTCAAATTTTGCTTAGACAAACTGCCTCCGTTCCACGTGACACCCAATCGTGAATTTGTTGAAAAGAGGAGGAGGACGTAACCTGCAAGACAAGCAAAGGTTGCACACCGGTGTGGTGTAGACCACACACACTCCAATACTTAAGTTAGTTCTAGACGAAAAATAGCATAATGTAATAGGAGAATCCGACTGTACTTGTGTGTATGAAAACTCTAGAATTCGATCACTTTCTCAGGTTGCCTCCCGAAGTATTTATCATTTTTCCCATAGGGTTTCCACTCGGGCCTTGGGAGTTTGCATCGGTGGCATCGAGACTGGGCTCGGGCCTTTTCTCCTGGGCCGAGGTCGACCATCTCCTCGACCTCATGCTTGGGCCGAGGTCGAGGAGATGGAAGGGGGTTGGGATGGACACCAGCCCTTCTGTTTGTATTGGGTCGCTCTTTGTTGATTGGACTCGACAACTCCGACTCTTTCGAATTGAGCGATCGGCGGTAATTTTTTACCCATAACAATATACATAAAATAATTACAATGTTAACTTTCTCTTTTACCAAAAAATCTACTTTAGTAATTTTATAAAAATTCCAGACAAAAATGAGAAATAACACAAATATTAGGGATGAATCAATATATTTAATCAATCCAAATAATTGAGAAAATAAAAAAGAAACCTTTAACTAGAGAATAAGAAAAAGTTAAAAGTACATATATTCAAGAATTTATTCACTTCATTCCTTTCTTTTTACTTTCAAATGTTAAAATTTAGGGATTTTATTTTCAATAAATATTTGAATTAGACTCCACTATTAGTTTGAAAGTACCCTTTTTTTAAGGGGATTATATATTTTTCTTTCTCAAAAGACAAACAAAATTTGTCTCCAAAATCCAAACTATCGAGATTTTGAATTTGAAAATTTTAAATGCATAGTTAAATGTAAAAAGATAAGAACTTTAATAAATATAGTATTTCATATTATAAATTCAATTCATTTTTGTGAAATTAAAATCTATATAATATAATGCCTTATACATTAAATGATATTGTGAAATAATAATTATACACAATTTATAATCTATAACATGTTTATAAATTAATTAATAATAGTTTATATTCAATTTAGAATTTATTTGATAACTATAAATAATTTATAGTTTATAAATATATTATCAAACATATTTTCAACATTGTTTAAAAACATATTTTTAATGATTGTTTAAATTGAGATCCAATTTTTGAATCTGCTGCCAAACATATATTTGAAAATAAAATATCACTTTGTTTTCAGATCACCAATCAAACATACCTTAATGTTCGGAGGGAGGAATTTGTATTTTCCAAGATTTATTTTTTTGAGAAAAAAAAAAAACAAGAGGAATCAAATCAATCAAATCAAACGTCAAAATCCTCAAATGCCCTTTGAAATATAAACCATTGATTTTCAAAATATATATATATAAATAAACCATTGGAAGGAAAAAAAAATAAAAATTAAAAAGAATAATAATAAATAAATAAAGAAAAAAGAAAATATGAATGTCGGCCACACAAGTCTAGTTCATGGAGTGATGAACAAAGGCGTGGATTAAGCCCACTTCATGAATCGCTGTGTCTCCTTTGTCCTTATTCTATTACTTTCAAATCACGTTTAATTCTTTAATTTTTCTTAATCAACACTTAAGTGAATGTTTTATTTTTATTATTTTAATTTTTTTTTCTCGAAAAGAAAAAAGTTATGTCATGTGAAGAAAAGTCGATAGTATTTTAAGTGAGATGTCTAATGAAAAACCAACGAAAAGAAGTATCAGCAAAAGATTTTATGTTGTATCATATCAAAAATCGTAATATTTTATCCATATCGTAGGACATTCTTCAAATTTTCTTATTAAATTGTCGGTTATTAAAGAAGATATATAATATGTCTTATCCAAGCTATACCTAAATTGTAAAAAGAATATTGGTTCGAAAGGTTATAGCTAAATTTCAAATTCATCGAACAGGGTTATTTTTTTTATTTTATTTTATTTTTTTTATAATACAAAACAAGCTTGAAAATCGATTTTCTTTATTTTATTTTTATTTTTAAAAATATATTTGTCCATGGTGACAAAAACATCTTTTCGTAATGAAGATAAAAAGCATGAAGCCACTAATTTGGATTATGACACCAATTAATTATTAGTCTCCACTCTTCTTGTGTAAGGACTCCCAATTCCAAATAAAACACACATTAAACAAATAAAATAAAATAAGTTAGATTTTCGAATGTTTAGGTTATTGTCACGATCTCCTGAAGATACTCAAGATTAAAAAATTGTCGACTTTTGAAATGGTTCTATTTTTGTTTTCAAAACCATTTTCAAGAATAGTAATTAGATTAACTAATAAAGGTTAACATGTTGGTACTAAAATTTTTTAGAAAGATGAACAATTTTATTTATTTTTATAAAAAGTTATACCTGAAAACACACAAAAACTAATAATATCAGATCGTTAGAAAATAATTCTTTGACTTAAAAAAAAAACGGAACCTAAGATCGTTTAAACATAAAGTAACACTAACACAAGATCTAAAATAATAGAAAGGAATGAACTTAACCCTAGGTTCGTATCCAATTTTTTTAGTTCAACAAAGTTCGAAATATATGTCAATTACCGCTGAGCGACTCTGATTAGGATAATGTCCGATTAAACAAATACCTTCCATAAAGAAAATTGATTTTTCTCAACGGAAACATAATAGAAAGATTCTCAAGATTCTAAATAACTGATGTATACCTAACAAAAAGTACTCTATGCCCACTAGAAAGAACCACTTAATTAGCCTATTCAATTAAATAAAACAATTATTAATAGTATTTCACCAACCAAAAAGTAGAATCAAAATTCGAATTAAATAGTTTAAAAAATTTTAGAAACAATTTCCAAACAAACTTTGAAAAATTTATTAAAAAAGTTAAAAAAGCAACTCCATATCAATCAATTCACACAAAATATCTTAGAAGATAAGTTGGACAGTTGAAATCTACAAAATGACAGTAAAAAAGGCACTCAGAAGCTTAATAATTTAAATGAATTTGGTGGGGAGATATTTTTGTAAAGTAAAATAAAATAATTATTGAGACAAACTCCATTGGCCATTTCAACTTTCAAGATAAATTGTGGACAAAAGGATTAACCCACTGTAAAACTCTATCACTTTCTTTTTCTCTTCAACTTTTGCTTTTTGTTGGACTCTTTCAAACTAAAATATAGTCATAATTTGGAAGTGATAGGCATTAAAGGTGATTTGGAGTTGTTTAGAGAGAAAGGTTTGATTTTCTTTTCCCTAGACGGTCTTGTTGATAACCATTTCGTTTGTTTGTATTTTTATTTGTAAAATGTATGTTTGTTTCCTTCTTATGTTATTTTGGATGTGTTCGGTTTAACTTTTCAAGGGTTTAATTTTGAAAAAAAAAATCATTTTGAAAAAAAATCTAGTATTTGACAACCACTAGAAATGACTTGTTAAAAAATGAGATTGAGAAATAAAACATTTTGAGAGAAACATTTGAAAGCAAAATTTTTAAAAAGAGTTTTTAAATATATATAACTTGTGTATAAAAACACCTTAGGAGAAATGTAACCAAAGATACGAGTGTTTAAATTCTAAACCATTTTTATGCAAAATGTTTAAAAGAAAATGCAATTCTTAAAAGTACTTAAACTAAAATGTATTCCAAATGGGTCTTTATCTTTATTAAATAAACCACATTTATTTATTGGTCAAATTTAAAAAACAGAAACAAGTTCTAAAAAACCACTTTCTTTAATTTTAAAATTTTAGTCTAGATTTTGAAAATGTTGTCAAAAAGTAAATCAATGGAATAAAGAAACACATATAAAGTTTCTCATAAAAAAAAAGGGTCAGTTGCATATATAATAAAATGGGCCAAAATATTGACAAATATAGCAACCCACAAAAAAAATTGCAAAAATGGTAAAATATTTTTTTCAGACCGTTTAAATTACCAAAATACCCTTTCTAGGTTAGATAGAATCTAGGTTTGTATCATTGATAGAATCTATCAGTTATAGAAACCTTTTACTAATAGATTATCAGTGATAGAAATTTGGTAGACTTCATCAATGATATAATCTATCAGTGATAGAAGATTTCTATCCTAGAAAGACTTTCTGATAGATTCTATCAAGTGATAGAATATTTTTATTAGTGGTAGAAATCTTCTACAACTGATACGGTGAGGAAGATTTTCTATCCATCTATCAGATTTTGATAGAAATCTATCTTGCTACCACCAATAAAAGATTTCTATCATATATGTATCTATGATAGAAAGATTTTCTATCACTGATTATCAGTGATAGAATCAAAACCAACTTTTTTTCCTACCATTTTTTCCTCTACATCCTGAAATTAATCTCAAAGTCAATACACATCAACTCAGACAATAACTTATAATTAGCAATTCATAATAGAATCAGTAAATTAGAATCAATAAAGTTTGTCTCCAACATGATTGAATATCAGTGATAGAATCAAAACCAACTTTTTTTCCTACCCTTTTTCCTCTACATCCTGAAATTAATCTCAAAATCAATACACATCAACTCAGACAATAACTTATAATTAGCAATTCATAATAGAATCAGTAAATTAGAATCAATAAAGTTTGTCTCCAACATGACTGATAGAATCTATCACAGTTACGGATAGATTCTATCAGTGATAGAATCAAAACCAAAACAGGGGCAAAATGGAGATTTAAAAAAATGATTTAAAAATTTTGTCATATTTGCAACATTTTATAAAAGTTGTTATATTTGTCATTAACCACTCAATTTTTGTCACCCATTACAATTATCCAAAAAAAAAAAACATATAAAGTAGTGTTTATAAGTTTCATTTTCGAAAACAAAAAATAAAAAAAAAATCATAACTTAAACGAGAATTACATGTTTTAATTTTGAGGAACATTTGATTGGTTTAAATTATAATTAATCTTTAAATTTTTATACTTATTTCATTTTAGGGTACATTTTAAGACTTTTTTTTATTAATATTATAATTTTTTAAACTTGTTAGAATAATAAGTTTACCTAGAAACTTATTATTTCAATATTGTTGTTTTTTTTCCACGACAACCTATCCACGTGTCAGATTTTGGTTCATTTGTTTTAGAAAAAAAATATTAGAGACGACATGCACACACAAAAATTATGTTTTTGGGTTTAGCACAATGGCAAGGGGACTGACATCTAAAAGGGCGTGGGTTTAAATCCTACCCAGCGTGAAACTTGTTTATTTTCCTTTGCCACCTGTCCAGCTGAAAAAAAAAAACAACAATATTGAAATAATAAGTTTCTAGGTAAATTTATTACTCTAATAAGTTTAAAAATTTATAATATTAATAAAAAAAAGTCCTACATTTTAAAGTGTTTTTAATATATGACAAAAGATTTTGCAAGGAAGGCCTAAAATACTTACAAATGCTTTTCAAAAAGTAATTGGTAGGTGTTTTTATCCCTTGTGCTGTTAGCTAAACACTTATTTTTAGTGTGTTTGGATTGTGCTTCAAGAAGAAGTGTTTTTAACAAATATTGTAAAATATACTCGATAATAAATAATTTTAATGTTTGGTTCTAAATACTCTTAAAAATACTTTTCAATTCGACATTTAGGTCAAAAGCATTTTATAATAAGTATTTTCACACAAAACATTTTAAAAACTTTTAAATTTTTCCAAAAGTTATTTTAAGTTACTCTAAAACGTGATGCTTTTAAGAATAGAGTACTTCCGGTCCTAGTCAAAGGTTTTTTTACCGCTTCCAAACATACTCTCACTACCACAAACTTTTACTCACAGTTTTATTTCATAAATGTTCTTTTACTATCGGCTCATTGTAACTAAACACTTTTTTGTCCAACTAATTTTCCTCTACATATATATACTTGACGAGTCTCAAAAACTTATCATGTCAATAAAATCTTCAAATACCAAGAACAAAAACGAAAAAGTCATGCTCTTATACTACAGTGTAATTTCGTAGCTGTCGAAAATTTCTTTTGTACGTATATTTTGATTCGTTATTTTCATATGGTAGAAAATGATGAAGAGGCCCCCATGAATCCATGATGATGGAAATGGTAGACTTTTAAAAAAGATGAGAGTCTGATCATCACTAAGGAACCAAAAGGATATCGAAAGTGAAATGGACATTAGAGTACTAGTTTCCAATCATGAACCCTAAACACACTAAGGAAAGTTGAAGGAGATGATGGTCTTGACAAGAAAACTTTGACATTGAAAATCAATATATACATACATGATATATTTACTTTGTACCTCGTGGTTATTAGTACAAGTTTATGTCAGTTGAGCTATGCTCTTGTTGGCAATTCTTTTTATCTTTGTATCAATTTCATGGTTGTTGTAGCATTATAAGAGCTTGTTAATTAACGTTATAGAAATAATGGTAAAGAAAAGTAATCACAAACAAAAAGTAAATGTGCATAGTCCTCCACAGGTGTTTATTATCATTATCCGAATCAATCATCAATCATATAAATAAAAAATTAATCGGTTGATCAGTTATGCTTGAGTAACCATCATCTTACATAAGTAACAAAGGATTGAATTTACTTTTTATCAAGTCAATCATATATTTACCATTCCTTTGTTAAAAAATAATAATAATAACAATAATAACATGTCATGTTAAAATTCTCTATCATAAAAATCGAAAAATTTCTATTATCAACAAATCAGGAAAAAAAAAATAAGGTTTTATTACAAGTTTAATTCCTGAACTTTTAGGGGTCAATTAGATCCTTGAATAGGTCAAGGACTTATTAGACACAAAATTGAAAGTTGCATAAAGGATCTATTAAACACAAAACTGAAAGTCTAAGGACCTATGAGATACTTTTTAAAGTTTAGGGACCCACACAAAATTGAAAGTTTGAGGACCTATTTGACACTTTTTAAGGTTCAAGGACTAAATTGACACAACCCTGAAAATCCAGGGACTAAACATGTAATGTAACCAAAAGATAATAAACAAAAACATTATCAAACGGTCCTTTTTGTTAGGAACACAAATGAGGAAGATTCATAGTATACAAGTAGAGAAGAGCACTTCTATTATTATTACGAGACCTTTTAGGTAAAACCAAAACAACTTGACTCAATATCTAACAATCATTTATTATTTTTTTTTTTTTAAAAAAAGCAAAAATAACTTAGTAACGGTCCGTCAGATATTTTCCTACTAACCAGTCAGTAGTAAAGCACATTATTCGAGACCCAAAAGCAAAATGAAGCAAGGTCTGGTCCAAAGCAGACAATATCTCATACCATCATAGAAATATACGAAGAAGAGATCCGTGACTCCAACACTCGTCTCAGAGACTCACGATTCTTCTTCGCTTACGATCGATTTGATCCGAGATTTTAAATTTGGGGGAAGGTTTAATTTGTTTAGTGGTTTCATATCATGGTGTTTCCATAGTGGTGAATGGCCACGCCCAACAGCTATGGTGGCGTTAATGCCCTAATTCTAATTTGCTTCTACAACACAAAAACATAAAACATGTTGCTGTTTTCTCGGTTCTCTGTCGCTTCAATTTTATAGGGGCCGCCGGACCCCCTCCCTCTCTTTCTCTTTTAAAACTTCTTCCACCAAAATTTTTATTTTATTTATTATTTTTCTCTATTTCTCTTTGAGATTTTTCATTTTTTTTTCCTAATTTGGAAAATTTTGGACCACAACTTTTTGGTTGTGTTGGATGTATGGTGTGAAAAGGGGAATAACTTGATGGTTGGATCTATCGTTTGAAGTTGCGAGTGTACATCTGGTTCGTTACCTACTGACTTAATTAGTTGGCGGGTAAATAGTATGGGTTCGTTGTTCTTGGTTTGTATAGGCAAAAGATGAAAATATCCGTCGATATGTCTGTAAATCGGAGGGTTCAATATGGATATTGAAGATCAACCGATATCTCTAAATTCTTTTTGGAATACCTATAAAACATAGCAAGAGATCATATGTTACTTTGATATAAATATAAATAATAATAATAAGACCTATAGCTTAGTTTGGAAGTAAAAACAATTTAATTATTAATTCAAATGATTTTTTTTTTTAAAAAAAAAATTATATATAGAAGTATCTGTTGATATCGATATTTTATTGATATGTCCGTAAAATTGAAATTCCGATATTAATATCGACGTCAATATTTTCATCCCTTGTGACCTTTTTCCCCTTAGATAAGATGGGTTTTAGTTTTAGCTTTGATTAGGGAGCTTAGATTTGAATGTAAGACTGGATCGAATATTGTTTGTTTTGGTTGTTGCTTGGTGAAATGAATGAGCAATTGTTAATTGAAGAAACATGTTTTTTTTTTTAATTTTTTTTTAGAACAATTGAAGAAAATTGTTTTGTTTTGGCGATGGAGTGCATCAAATAATTTGATTATTGTTTGGATTTTTTTTTTTTATGTGCCTGTGGGGTTGAAGATTTGAACCACAAACCTTTTTTATCATTAGTAGAAACTTTATGTTAGTTGAATTATACTGATTGTTTTGGTTTCTACAAATATGAGTGTTGAAGGAGAAATTTCGGCCAATCACAAGTTGCCACGTCATTAATATAAATTAATGATAAAATAAATTTGGGACCAGTTACACATTTACACGTGTGCCTAAATTAAATTAATAGACATTAAAATTCGGCAAATCAAAGAATGCCACTTGTCTATTAGTGATCCATCAGATAACATCAGCCAAGTTCAATCAGATTATGCCACGTGGCAATTGGACCCAAGCCCAAGCCCATATGAGGTCCATCAAACTCTATAAATAGAGAAGGCCACCATTCATTTTAAGGGGATTCAGATTGGGGGATTCAGCCAGAGAGTCAGAGAATTCAGAGTCCAGAGAATTCTGCCAGAGTCCAGAGTCGTCAGAAGTGAGAGTCTAGAGAATTCAGAAGATCCAAGATTCAGAATTCAACCAACTCAAGACTCAGAATGTTTGAAGACTAGAAGACTCTAAGAAGAGATCATTAAGTCAGCAGGCCGATCATCCAAGAGATCAACAAGCCAACCGACCGATCAAGAAGATCAACAAGTCAGCAGGCCGATCATCCAAGAGATCAACAAGCCAACTGACCGATCAAGAAGATCAACAAGTCAGCAGGCCGATCATCCAAGAGATCAACAAGCCAACCGACCGATCAAGAAGATCAACAAGTCAGCAGGCCGATCATCCAAGAGATCAACAAGCCAACCGACCGATCAAGAAGATCAACAAGTCAGCAGGCCGATCACCCAAGAGGATCAACAAGCTAACAAGCCGATCCAACAGATCATCAAGCCAACAGGCTGATCCAAGAGATCAACAAGCCAACCGACCGATCAAGAAGATCAACAAGTCAGCAGGCCGATCATCCAAGAGATCAACAAGCCAACCGACCGATCAAGAAGATCAACAAGTCAGCAGGCCGATCATCCAGGAAGATCAACAAGCCAACAAGCCGATCCAAGAGATCATCACGCCAACAGGCCGATCATCCAAGAAGATCAACAAGCCCAATAGGTCGATCCAGGAGATCATCAACCTAACAGGCCGATCATCCAAGAAGATCAACAAGTCCAATAGGTCGATCCAGGAGATCATCAACCTAACAGACCGATCATCCAAGAAGATCAACAAGCCAATAAGCCGATCCAAGAGATCATCAAGCCAACAGGCCGATCCAAGAGATCATCAACCTAGCAAGTTGATCATCTAAGAAGCCCAACAAACCGGCCCAAGAAGAGCAACAAGCTAGAGGCCAAAGTTTATATATTTAAGAGAGAGAATCAGAGGATTAAAGTTAGAGATTGTACACCCACACGCATACAACATTAATACAATATATTATTTATTCCACGTGTCTCCATCCCCGAAGTTACGTGTGAACAATGAGCATTGTAAAAGAAAAATATGTGTGATTCACTCTTTCACATTTAAAATGATAGTGTTGTTTTTAATTTTATCACATTTAAAATGATAGTGTTGTTTTTAATTTTATTTAAACATCTTAAATTTACCCTTGAACTTGGTAAGTTACTTTCCTAAAAAAAAAAAAAGACAAAAAACAAAAAAAAAACTTGGTAGCTACGTTGATTTTCACCATAAAGTTTTTATGTTGGGCATTCAGTTTTCACTAATTTCACCCCATTTTTTCTAACAAAAAGAAAAGTTAAAAAAAAAAAAAAAAAAAAAAAAAAAAAAAAAAATCTAAAAAACTTACAAATTACAACAAAGGTTAAGCCTTGGACAAAATAATGCCCAATTAATTAATGCATAATATCAAGGAATAAATCTTTCCAAACTTATAAATTTCAACAAAAATCCAACTCCATTTTTCATTTTTTGGGAATTGTTAATTTCATACTAGAATATATTTTATACTCATCAAATGCATATGCAAATAGTTTTATTGATGATTTTTCGAATGAAATTCTATCCGAGGATAAAATTTATAATACACATTCAAGTTTAAGGTAGAGATTTCAACATTTATATAAATTTAATTTGCAATTCAATGAAATTTAAAATTAAGAGTTATTAAAATTGATACATCTGGTCAAGATCAAGGTTAAAAAAAATATTTTCTAAATAAAAACGAGATAAGTGTGTATTTCAATTCTAATATTTATATTGTCTTTATAATTTCGTCTATAATTTTTTTATATATATTTTTTTTTAATTTTCATGTTAAATTAAGAAAATTCTACAATAGATTTGTTGTTTATGAAAAACAGGGTTAAAAAATTAAAAGATCCATTTTTCTATTTTGGAAAATCATTTCTAAATAAGAAAATTGTTTTTCCATCTAGAAATATAGATTAATTTCCATATAGTTTTTCTTAATACATATCTTCACCCCCAAACACAAATTAAACTATATACAAACTTTTATCCCAAACAAATATTTACTTATAAAAAAAATTAAACTATAAATTTGGTCTATACTAAAAAATATCCGATATCAATCCAAAACTTTTAATATTATGTCTAATAAGTTTTTGAAATTTATGAAGTGTCTAACAAGTATCTGATTAGGTTAGACATTTTCAAAAGTTCAATTACTTATTAGATACAAAATAAAAAATAAGTCAAGATGACCAAACTTATAATTTAACAAAAAGGAATACTCACTTTTTTTTTTCAATCATTTAGAAGCAAAATTTGTTGATTGACAATAATCAAGAAGTTAGGCAGGTGCTATTGAATGATCGGGTGTGACGCTTCCTATCGTACGCTTTTCCGAGGACCAATGAGCATTCGACACGGCGATGAAAGCGGGGCCTTATGATTTTCCAAACTACCCTATAGTTGGAAATGAAATTAAGTTGAATTCTAAGCTCCAATCCTATTCCTGATTCAAGCATGTCTTCCATGTCCCTCCCTGCACCATACATTGGCTTATTGCTAATACCTACGCTTAATTGAAACGTCGTCGTTCCGCTCTCAGCATACATTCTTGGACCCTATTTCAAAAACCCACATTAAGTATAGAATTATTATTTTTTTTTTACTAATGATCAATAGGTTTGTGGTTTGAATCCCCAACCTCCAACATATTGTCAAAAAAAAAAAAAATTAATTACTTGTTGATTTTACTAGTTACTAAAACCGTCAAAGTTTCTTTTACATCCAACTCAATAAGTAATAACAACTCAACTAATAAAGTTTAGATGATTTTTTTTAAAAAAATTAATCCATTCTTATGCAACAGATTATTGGGGCATCTTGATATGGGTATGATATAGTCTATTTTAATCTTAGTTCACACTTTGGATTCACTCTTGAATTCTATCTGAAAAGTTTTTTTTAAAAATATGTGGGACATGGAGGTTTGAACTTCCAACCTTAAAGAAAAAAGGACATGCTCAGCCTTCAAGGTAATTGAAAAATGATTTTGCTATTTTTTGGGCATTAATATTGTTCTTTCATATAAATTCACAATTTTTTTTTTAAAATTTTCTAACCACAACAAAGAACTTTGGACATCATACCCTTAACAAAAGTACGATACTTAAAATTTTAATTAATAAAGATAATTGAAAAAAAAAATGTTAAATTACAAGTTTAGTCCCTGAACTTTCAAGGTTATGTCAATTTGGTCCCTAAACTTTCAATTTTGTGAATAATAGATCTCTCGTATATTCAAAATTTTAAAAAATTAATCAATCTATTAGATATAAAATTGAATTTTATGCCTATTGGGACCCTACAGTACTTCACCAATTTTGTATCTAGTAGGCTTGTGAATTTTAAAAAATGTTAAATAGATCAATGACTTATTAGATACAAAATTGAAAGTTGAGGGATCTATTTGACACAAAAGTGAAAGTTTCCACTGGAGTTTAGAGATCTATTGGACACAAAATTAAAAGCTCGAAGATTTGTTTGACACTTCTTAAAGTTTAGGAACCAAATTGACAAACCTCTAAAAGTTCAGGGACTAACCTTACAATTGAACCCGAAAAAAAAAAACTTAAGAAAGAAAATGATAGAGGGCTTACTTGTGAAGTAGCAATGGGGAGAGGCCCAAAAGACATATGAAGAGATGGAGGAAGAATGTGAAGGCCAAAGAGCTTAGAGTGGTTGTCCACAATTACATTCATTGTGCAATTGCATGTTAAGATCTTAGTTCCAACCCCTGTTTTGTCCACTCCTTCCCCAAGCATAAATTCTTCTACTTCTCCCACCTGCATCATTTTTTTTTTTTTTTAATTTGACTAAGTTATAGACTTCTTAAAAAAAAAATTAGATGTGTCCTTCAACTTTTGGAGGGTTTGAATTTTGAAAATCGCGTCGTAGTATAACTATTTATGAAAGCACAAAATGAGACGATCGAATACATGTGTATAACCTAAGATTTTACTAATTTTGCCCTAAAACTATACATGAACAAGTAGTTTTGTCTTTGAAATGCATGAATTATTATTGATTTGATGGTTGAATTATATATTTACGTTAGGAAATTTTTTTCTCCTTTCGAAGAACCATTGTGAAAGTGGGAGATTTGAACATTGTTAGTCATTTTGATGCGGTAAAAAAGTTAAAATTAAAAGTTTGAAAGTTTATAGGACAAGATTGAATAAACCGTTATATAGTCTTACGAATAACTATACAGAAATATGTTTATTATTATTATAAAAACAAAGAAGAAACTATTTTAAAAAAAAAAAATTATAATTTTTTTTATTAAAAAAAAAGTTTTTAGCAGGTGTATTTCCAACATTTACGCAATGGGTTGTGCTCAAGGAAAATGTCAAATATATGTTTTAGTCTCTAATATTTAAATGTTTTTTAATTTAGCCTTCATTATTTTAATCTTTCCATTTTTAGTTCCTCGTGTCTTAAGATTTTTCAATTATTTACTCATTGTCGATAAATGTTAAAATTGGTTGATTATAAGTTTACATTGCATGATATATGTAATCTTTATCATTAGTCAATTTTAATATTTACCCAACAAAAATGTCAATCCGTAAATAGCTCAGCAGACAAAGACACCAATTACCATTTTAAAATAACGATAGTTCAATTCTCCACCCCCAATTGTTGTTACTCAATATACATATACATATACACAACAATGAAAATGGTATAATTGAAAAGTGCACCAATTCATCCTATTTTTGAATGGTAGTAATAAATTTGTTAAAGAAAAGAAAAGGTTAAGACCTCCATTTATTTTGGAAAAAATATAACAATATACTTCTAACATTGTAGTCCTACTTTTCTTTGAAACAATTTAATGTCTTACATTTTCATAAATGTAATGATAAATATTTAATGCTAAACATTTCACTAAGCTTATTTTCTCATGGAAGATCAACAACAAATCTATATGAAACCAAACCAAAACAAATGTAACATATAAATTTCCAATAGTATATATATCAAAGTATGGTTAAACATGGTCAAATTATATACTCATTCAAACAACCCAAATACAAGAAAATATATATCCTTATAAATATATTTCAATATTTGACCAATATTAAATTTAAAAAATAAAATAAAATAAAATAAAATTTGGAAGAAAAAAAAAAAATTGAAAAATTACCTTAACAGAAATTATTGGTGAGGGAGGCTTAGTGACAATGTAAAACACAAGCAAAGCAATTCCCATGCTGAAAATTGCCCTCCAACTCAATTGCAAGCAAATCCATGCATTAGAATCCGAATGCCTATACGTACAATAAGTCTTCCAACAACCTCTCCTCTTCCTCCCATAATATCCGTCCTCGTCCCCGTCTCCGTCCCCGTTTTCCTCCCGCTCCTCGTCCCGGTCACGGCCATCGCCGCGACCGACAATCAGGCGAGCCTCGCCATTGTCGGTCCCGGTCCCGTGGTTCGAGCCACGGGAGGAGGAGTAGTGAGAGAGAGTGAAGCGAGAGGCTTCCTGGGTCGGGTTGCGGTGGTGGTGGTGGTGGTGGCCGTTGGGGAAGGTGTCGGAGCGGAGAGGCGAGTGGCAGGCCGACGACTCGGCGGGGTTTCGGATGTCGGAGCTGTTGGCGTGGGAGAGGGTGGAGGGGCTTTGGACGTAATAAGCACATGGATATGAGTGGAAGAGAACGGCTTCTTGCTCTTCGGCGGCCTCCATTAGCGGCGGAGAGAGTGGCGGAGAGATTATTTTTCTGACATGGGAAAGAGCATAATGGTGGGAAGCCTTTTAAACTTTTCAGAATAAAGAGATTTAATTTTTTTTTTAAAAAAAAAAAAAAAAGAAAAGAAAAAGAAATTGTTGAGTTGAAGCCATCTGAAAAGCAAGAGATTTTTTTAATATAAGATTAGATTGAAAATTCCTCTTCATAGACTGACATGTTATTTTTTTAAACTCCAATTTTCGATTAATTTTATAATATTATTTGAAAAATGTGGATTGGTCCACATGTTCTATGACAATTTTCAAAATTTTTAATTATATTCTTAATGTGTTTTGAAAAATAGAACTTTTTGACAAGGGTGTGAGATTTGAACCACAGACTTTTTGGTCATCAGTAAAGTTTTATGTCAGTTGAGTTATGCTCTTATTGACATTGAAAAATGAGATTGGTTTATGGATGGTTTGATGATTTATTCGAAGTTTGCATTCACTAAACTACATTGTTTGTTGGCTAAATTATAAAAATACCCCTAAATTATGGGGTTTGTTTTAGAAATGTCCCTAAACTCTAAAAAAAATTTCAAAAATACATTTGCATTAATTTTTGGTGAGAAACCGTTAAAGTTTCAGTTTCATCAATACCCTTGAACTTTAAAAAAAAATTAAAAAAATAACTTATTGGAAAATGCTTTTTTTTTTCTTTATCTCACTACAAATTCTTCTTCCATGAAAACTAATGAGAAGTTTTACCTATTTGTCATGTATCCATGAGCTTGAGTAGATTTTCAGCAATGACATTTTTGAAACATTTTTAACGGTTTTAACGGTTTCCATCCAAAAATTAACGGCAAAGGTATTTTTGAAACTTTTTTTTAAAGTTCAGGGACATTTTTTAAACAAATCCTATAGTTCAAGAGTATTTTTTATAATTTAACCTGGTTTGATTTTAGCTCTTTTACTCTCTCATCTCTATACTACTCTCAATATCACCTTGATGCTCGTCTATCTCTCCCATATTTAGTTAGAAGATAATTTAAACTACAAAAGTTTAGATTTTAATTGGATCATATTACTAATTTTTTTCATGTTGGTTATAAATTAATTCATTAATTAAGTATTTTGTACAAACAAATTTTGTAGTAATTAAATGAGTATGTCCACTTCAAATAATAAATTTCTATTTTAAACTTATCATATATTCATCCTTTTTTTTTTTAGTACTACAACAAAAAGGTGCGAGGATATTATGAATTTGATTGAAAAATAAATGGATACTAAAAATTTTATAAGAATATTTTTTGTTTTTTCGAAGCTAAAATTTTATAAGAATATGGATGATATATATTGAAAACTTTAAATATATATTAGAAATCAAGTATTGAAAACAGCCCTAATCAGTAGAAGTATTTTTTTTATATATAGTTTTTTCTTTAATTAGAGAACTTTTTGTATGATTCATGTTCACATTGTTACTATCTAATCGGTATTTTCATATGAAAAAAAAAAAAAAAAAAAAAAATCTACAAATGTTAGTTTTAAAAAATTGTGATCCTTTCACATCTAGTATACATTTATATGTGCTAACAAGAGCATGACTCAGTTAACATTGACCAAGAAGTCGAAGGTTCAATCTCCCACCCTTACATGTTGTAAAAAAAAAACAAAAAGAATACATTTATATCCATTTCGTTTTTTAGATTTTCACATCTTCGATATATATATCTAGGGAAAATTACACAAACCACTCCTAAATTGAATACATTTATATCCCTTTTATTAGTTGTATATTTTAAAAAATAAACAAGGGGTTTATTACAATACTAAAAAAAGTACAGGACTGATTGCAATAATTAACAAAGTATAGGGGTTGATTGATCAAATTAAAAAGTTTAAGGGTGTGATTGCAATGAAACTCCCTAGTTCAGGGGTGGTTTGTATAATTTTTTTTTTCATTTTTCACAAAAAACAAAAAAAAAAAAAAAAAAAAAATCTTAAAAACTAAAAAGGGTTATTTCACTTTTTTTTTTTCTTTTACTTGGCTATCAATTCAACATTGATGTAAAAAGGAAAAAAGATAAAAAAAAAAAAAAAAAAAAGTGAAAAACAAAAATGATGAATAAACAAGTGCAAAACAAAAAAGAACTTTTCTTAAAGGGATAATAATTTTGTGATCCCAAGGTTTTTACTTTACACCGAAAATGCCACCATCTTGAGAAATGATAACAAAACTAAGCACGCTTTCATTAATTCTTTTTTTTTAAAAAAAAATAATAAATATATATGTGACATTTTAACAATCTAAATACATTAACATCATCATATTATTCCCCATTTACAATTATTACAAATTCAAAACAAAATTTTAAAATAAAAGTAGAGAGAGAAAGAAAGAGCAAATTTCTTGCTTTTTAAGCCATGGATGAGAGAGAGAGAAAGCCATATAGGGTAATGATCATAAGGGTAAGAGTTTTTTTTTTTTTTTTTTTTTTTTTTTTTTTGAGTACTCATAAGGGTAAGAGTTAGAGAGAGAAAGAGGAGAAATTAAAAAAAAAAAAAATGATGTATAGCTTTAATTTGCTTTTACATTAAGACATTATGATATGCACTACACTCACCATATAAATCATTCCTTCCTCTAAATAGCTTTAATCACTACACCTCACATTTACTCTTCCCTTTATATTTAGATATCATTATAAATATTATAGGGATTTCTTTTTTTATTTTTCTATAAATTTTATATACATAATATTAGTATTAGTATCATATAGTATTTTGTATGGAGAAGAATAAGGTCAAATTACAAACTTAGTTCCTTTAACTTTCAGTTTGTGTTTAATAAGTCTCTTAAACGCTTTCGTTTGATTTTGTGTCTGATAAGTTTCTAATCCATTTGATATTTTTAAAAAAAAATTATAAAACTATTAAACAAGAAGTTAAATTTTGTGTCTATTAGAGAACTGTTGAGAATTATGGACCTTAAAACTTTAGAGTTAAAATAGAATGATTTTATTGAAAAAGTTTAAAACTCTTAAAAATTAGCGTCCCAACGTATAACCATTTAGGTCTTGTTTGATAATCATTTGGTTTTGGGTTTTTGAAAATTAAACTTGTTTTCTCTAAATTTTATAAAATGGTTTACATCTTTATTAAAGACACGTTTGCATTCCTAGCCAAATTCCAAAAACATAAACAAATTTTTGAAAACTACGTTTTTTTTAGTTTTCAATACTTTGTTTGGTTTTTGAAAACGTGGAAAGAAGATAGATAATAAAAATAAAAAATTTAAAAAAAAAATTGTAGTTTTTGTGTTTGTAGGCTTAGTTTTCAAAAACCAAAAACCAAATGGTTATCAAACGGGGCATTTTTAGTTTTTGGTTTTTGAAAATTCAATATTTTTACCTATGAATTTCTTTGTTTTGTTATCTACCTTTTACAAATGTATTCAAAATCCAAACCAAAATTTTAAAACAAAAATGTATGGTCTTGTTTGATAACTATTTGGTTTTTGGTTTTTAGTTTTTGAAAATCAAACTTATAAACACTAGTTCCACTTATATGTTCCTTTACTTTGTTATCTACATTCTTACCATGTTTTCAAAAATGAAGTCAAATTTTGAAAAACTAAAAAAAAAAATAGTTCTCAAAATTTAAAAAAAAAAAATGCTAGGAATTTAAATGGATCCTCAACAAAGATGAATTCATCGTAAGGAAATGAGAAAAACAAAGCATAATCTTTAAAAACCAAAATGGTTATCAGTCTTATCCTTTAAAAACTTGGTTTTTATTTTTAGAATTCGGCTAAAAATTCAAATATAATGCTACCTTAAGAAAGACTAAAATCGTTGTAAAGAAATGGTAAGAAAACAAGCATAGCTTTCAAAAAGACCAAAAATCTAATAGTTATCGAATGGAATTTAGTAATAGTATTTACCAAAGTGAGTTTAGCTCAGCAGTAATCGGCATGTATTCTCGACCAAGAGGTCTGAGGTTTGAACCCACACCCTCAAATGTTGATGTACTCGAAAAAAAAAATAATAGTATTCATTTTTTTTTTTTTTTGTAGTATTCAAATTTTTTTTTTTTTTTTTTTTTTGAAACAGAAGTAGTATTCAAATTTGAAGTCTCTATTATTAAAGAATAAATAAGTTATATTATATGCTTTAATTGAATGATGTGGCCGGCCATATGGGTTCTAATTAGAGGCGTCCGTAAACTTCTCCATGTATCAAGGCCACAGGGGACTTGTAATGACATTGTATCAATTAATTAATTAATGTTTTGTGAAAAAACAATTGTAGTTTTTTGTACTTCAATTAAAGTAATGATTTGGTCCTCAACTTTAGTTTGTTATTTTAAAATTAATAATAAGTTAATTTCTATAATTTAAAGGTTTTATTACAAGTTTAGTCCTTGAACTTCAGGATTGTATCAATTAAGTCCCTAAACTTTTAAAAGTTTCTAATAGGTCCTTGAACTTTCAGTTTTGTGTCTAATAGATCTCTAACATATTTGATATTTTAAAAAATTAATCAATCTACTATATATAAAATTGAACTTTATGTTGAATTGGTCAATGACTTATTATACACAAAAATCAAAGTTGAGGGACCTATTGGACATAAAAGTGAATGTAGGTCTCTCAACTTTCAAATTTGTGTCTAATAAGTCTTTGACCTATCCGACATTTTTAAAATTTATACAAAATTGAAAGTTCAAAGTCTACCTATGCATAAAACTCAATTTTATATCTAATAGTTATACACAAAATTAAAAGTTTAGAGACATATTAGACACAAAATTGAAATTTCAGAAACCAATTAGATACTTTTTAAAGCTTAGAAACCAAATTGATACGACCCTACAAGTTTAGTCCCTAAACTTGTAATTTATCCTAATTTTTTTTTTTTAAATGTAATTTATCCTAATTTTATTATATAAGATATCTTAATTTATATATCTTCCCATAAAATAATATAGATAAGATTCTATATATATATATATATATATATCGGTTTCATTACATTATAATATTTATATTATAATTATCTTTTTCTCAACAAAAGTAGTCGCTTTGGCCGAGTGGTTAAGGCGTGTGCCTGCTAAGTACATGGGGTTTCCCCGCGAGAGTTCGAATCTCTCAGGCGACGGTTTTTTTTTTTTTCCTTTTCTGAATTTATAAATTTCTTTTAAAACACGTTTTTTTTCTGCTTCTGTAACACGCTTATCGAGGCGTGTGTCTGCTGGAATTTAATGCTGACTGTTTTCTTTTTCAAAAGACAAAATAATAACAGTAATCTATAATATATTTCTATAATATATTATAAAGGGAGGATCTTGAAAAAACTTTTTTGGACTATTATACCCCTACTTCTATTTCTATATTTACAACCTTGCAATTGAATGTAATTTAAATGTATTAAAAATTCAATTACTCTAATTAATTACAAATGTTTTAAATTAATATAATGAATTGTAAATATTATTTAATAAATAAATTATACTCCACGTATCTAAAAAAACATTACATTTATTACATTTATTTTTTAATATTTTATTATTTAATTAATAATATAATATAATTATTATGAAATAACATTATTATTAAATTATTTATTAATTATCAATAATAATAACAATATGGAATATGAAAAGTTAGAATATAAAAAGTTTTTCATTAATTAAATATATTATCCTTTAATTATAATTAATGATAGAAGTTGATAGTTTTGGAATTCTAAAAGCTTTGTAACTTTCAATTATCTACCACTATAAAAAGAGGTTGTCTTCTACCACTTTTTTCATCAACATGCTTCCACCATTTTTCTATCAACGAGTTTCATCCTTTCTAAACTTTTAGTTTTTAGTTCCTTCAATTCATTTCTCTCGAAGTCTTTTCAAATCCTGCAAGCAACTCAATATATTACTTGGTATATTTAAGTTGCAAGAGATACATGTGATGAATATGTACTTCGAATGCTAAGGTTGGAAACATTCAAAATACACTTTGATGAAGTCGAATGAAGATGTGTTCATCTAACACAATTATCAGGCGAGTAAATTAAATTTATTTTAAGGAATGTGTGTATAGGTACTCTCTTTTATTTTCTTTTCATTGTTTTATTTTTATATATTTTTATTGTTATTTGATAGGTGCATTTGTTTGTTATTAAAAATATTTATGCATATTTTGAATTTGTTAATTCAATTTCATGTAGGTAATTCATATTTCATACTAAACGTAGCGCACTATGACTTATGCACTTTCTCTTATTTTGTCATTGTATTATTCATTAATTTCAACTATGATATATAGTTAAAATATTATTCTAGGTCTATGACACAATTTTAAGATTAAGAACTTTTCATTCCATTTTCAAAAAGTTTAAAATTCAAGACGTTCAATTTAATTTAACATTTTACATTTGAAGTTGGAAAGAAGGATTCCAAATTAATTAAAATTATAAAATTTTCATTTTATTAAATAAATTAGAGAAATCTTTCTACTTTGATAAATTTCATAAAATTAAAAATTCAATATTAAAGTATTTGAATATAAATCAAATAAACTAATAATGTTAAAAATATATATGTCTTTGCATCTTTTAGAATATTGATATAAAATATAAATATTACAAACATGTCGTTGCATTTTCAAAATTTTGAAATTCAATATTTTCTATTTAATATAATATTTTAGGTTTGAAGTTCAAAAGACCGTTCTAACGTTTAATTAATATTAATTTATTTCGTACATAAAATTATTAAAAAAAATTTGAAAAATTATAAAACTTTTATTATAGTAAATAAATTAAAAACCCAAATTATTTGTAACAATCTAATTAATTTTTACACAATGTCCACTTATTTTTATTACATAAAATTACTAATTTTAAAATTTTTAGAGTTAAATTTCTTTTTGATATAGTCAAAGTGCTTGAATATATATGGTAGTACTAAAAAAATAATAATGACAATTCAATAAATTAACAATTTTAAAAAACGAAAAAATACCCTTTATGTTATTTTTTTTAGTTAATGTGCTCGGTAATATTGATAAAATATTAAGATTATAAACATTTCCTTTCATTTATAAAACTTTGAAATTCAAAATTTTCAATATAATTTAACATTTAACCTTTGAAGTTTAAAAGAATGGTTCTAAAGTTTAATTAAAATTTTGTTTAAAAAAAGTTTAATTAAAATTATAAAATTTTTAATCTATTAAAAAAATTAAAAATATATATTTGTAATGAACTAATTAATTACTATTTAATAATAATAATAATAATAATAATAATAATAATAATTACTCTTTTTATACTAATAATAATTCAAAGTTATTTAAAAATAAAAAATACACGTGCAAATACACGTGGTAATACACTAGTAATAATAAAAGAAAGAAAGTCAAATACTGGGGTTGAAATAAAATTAAAAATTAAAAAAAATAAATAAATAAATAAATCAAATCTGCTATAGTTTGTCATAAACTTTTCTAATGGTCAAAGCTAACCCAAATCTCTATAATCTTTCTATTCAAAGCTAAACGCAATTGTTTTGGGTGTTATTTTTAACCGAGCATTATAACTTAACTAGTTAAAATATTAGTAATTTCTTCTTATTTTTTTTTATAAAAACAAATTCTTTTTAAGTTGAAAGTTCAAATTTTGAATTTCATATTTGTAATGTTTATATTCGAAAAAGTATTAGGTATATATTCTCTTTTCTTAAAAAAAATTAAAATATATTCTTGATAATAGGGTTGCATGCATGTTCACATGATAAGGAAATGAAGTAACTAAATTAAGTTTACTAAGGTCCCGTTCGATAACTATTTGGTTTTTTGTTTTTTGTTTTTGAAAATTTTGCTTGTTTTCTCCTAAATTTCCTACCATGATTTCCATCCTAGTTAAGGTTGCATTTGAATTCCTAGTCAAATTTTAAAAACAAAAACTAGTTTTTGAAAACTACTTTTTTTTGTTTCCAAAATTGGAGTTGGTTTTTTAAAACAAGGTAGAAGATTGATACTAAAACCAAGAAACTTATGGGTGTATGTGTGTATAAGCTTAATTTTCAAAAACCAAATGGTTATCAAACGGGACCTAAGTTATTCATTGATGTTGATTTATAGTAAAGGATCGATACCGTTGAAGAATTGATATAATTGACTATAATCCTTTAGTTTTAGCCTTTGGATTCAATAGTGATTTAACACGGTATAGAGGTTTATGTTCAAATCCCTATAAAGTCATTTCTCTCCAATTAATAATTTTTTTTAGACATTCTCCAATTAATATTGGTTTCCACTTCTTGAGTCTTCTACAAATTATCAAGTCCACAAGTGAGGAAAAGTGTTAAAGAATTGATATAATTAAATTCACCGTAACTCTTTAGCTTAAAATTTTAGATTCATTGGCAATTAAATATCTTGCTTCTTAAAAGAGAATCTACAAAATAAAGTTTTTCCTAAGTTTTCTCTTTTGAAGTATGAAAATAATACTTGAGAATTCCCTAAATTCTCTGATGCAAAAAACCAAATGCTTATGGATCTAAATTATATAAAAACTCAATCTTAATTATCAATTGGGTTATGCTAAAGTTGATATTATACCATAATCAAAACAAATCATCAATAATGGTCCATTTCTGTATATTCCAATTGAGTTATGCTTAATAGATATCGACTACTCAATATTACTACAATTTGTTATATATATCGGTTTGAAAAAAAAAATCATGAACTATGATGTATTTCTTTACATTAATTCAGCAATAGACCTAAATACTAATTTTGTCTTGGAGTTCAATAACTAAGTAGGGGTGGGAAATTTGATCTTCTAACCTCTCTGTCATATGTTTTAGTCTGTTTACAAAAATTCACATATACAGTGTTATCACAAATAACGGTAATGTAGCACAATATCAGTTTTTCACGATACTACGACAACAATTTGAAACATGAATAGACTAGCAATATCGTCTTATCAAATATGAAAGAGAGAGAGGTGTCTTGTGTAATATTATCTCTCTAATGTATATTTGCTTTTTGTACACATAAATGATAAAAACAAACAAATGATCCAACCCTTGTTTATTTGCTTCCTTCTATACAATATATATGTATATATATATATGGTGGAACTGGAGACCATGTTTTGAAGGTACACATAAACTTACCAAAAAACTTTCTAAAGTTGGGATTTGTAGAACAAAAGGCTTTCTTTTAAAACACTACTCTTCTTTCTTCACTCTACCTTCTCTCTAACTCTCTCAGCTTCTCAATCTCACAAGAGCTGCATTACTTTTGGGAATCAACTTCTTGACCCTCCAAAGAGACAAAGACCAAAACCAAAAGAAATCTCTTTCACTTCCATTCATGGGCTTCAACCATGGCCAACCAAAAAAAAACTAATTTTCTTATTCAATCTTTTTATTTTATTTTATTTTTGTGGGGTTTTATTGAGAGATAAGAAATCATATATAAGAGAAAATATATGTATTTTTTTTAGGGTTGGTTTCCCAAAATCCCCTAAACAAATGGCTTTGAAAAGCTTTTATATGAAACATGGGATGGGGTAAAAAGATTTTTTTTTTTTTTTTTTTTGGTGGGTTTAGATGAGAAAAGAAGAAATGAGGGACAAAGAATATGTGTGGGTTTTTTCTTGTTTTCCCCAAAAAAATTTCTAAATAAATGGTGATTTTATGGACTTTTAGAGAGAGGGGTAGAGGTTGGAAATCAAATAAAATGAGGAAATGAGGATATATCTTGCATGAAACTCTCCAAATCCCATTCGTTACCCATCTTCAAGCTTTCTTGTAATTGTCCATGGCTTCCCATGTCTCCAAACATTTCCTCCACATTCAAATTCTGATCATTTGTACCCAAATACTGATCAAAGTTGCTTTTATTGTTCATTAATGGAGGGTTCATTTCTTCATGTGGAAGACATAGCACTTCTCTTTCAAGTTCCATTGACCTTTGAGCCTCCAAACTTCCATAGCCGAATCGCTCTTCCATTCTCATTCCCATTCCCATTCCCATTTCTGACAAGCACCCTCCCGGTGCTTGTAGAAAGCCATTGGTTGCCCCAGCCATAGATGCCATTTCGAAGTTGTTGTCTAGAAAAGGCATGGATGAACCGTCGAAGGAGTTAGGTCCGGTGGCGGAGAATGGTAGTTGGGAAGACGACGAGGAGGTCGATGATGAATCCATGCTCATGTTCATACTCATGATGTCGTGTTCTTGCATTGCCATTATCCCTCCAAACATCATGTCCAATCTTGGATCTGATGATTCATGGTTGTTGTATGGTGAAGAAGAGAGGCTGCTTTTTAACCTTTTCTTCAATGTGGAATTCCAAAAATTCTTTATTTCGTTGTCGGTTCGTCCCGGTAGACGAGATGCAATTTGAGACCACCTATTCAATTGTTTTCGAAGGAAAACAAATTGATTAGTCTTGAGATTCAAAGAAAGAATGGATTCAATTGTTATTATAAACAATTGTTAGCAACTCCGTTTAAGATATATACTCTTTCATCTCAACTTCGAAGGGAAAATCTTCTAAAAAAAATTAAGAATACAAAAATACTTCTTTTGGAAAAATGAATGGTGTTATAGCATGGCATGTTATGTATGCTCATTTTGATGCATTAATGGGAGAAAAAAAAATTGATTTTTCACACGATCCTTGCTACATTCCTAAAAACGCTATGGATTTTCGATGTATTATGACATGAAATCTATGTCATTGTCCCCATTTAAACATACAAACTAATAATCATATCATGTTATCCATCCACGTTTCTAAATAAAGCTACAACCAATGACATTTTCAAAAGAATAGATATGTTTTAGAGTAGTCAAAAAATAATATATTTAAATAGTAATAATAATAATAAATAAATAAAAACGTCTAACCTCTACGATCAAGTTTTTGGAATTAGTGATAATTTAACGACAAAACTTTTAAAACTCAATGCGCTAAAGAAACAAAACAACACATGTGATAACAAGTTTGAGAGAACAATGTAAGGAAAAGAAATGATTCTTCATCATTGGTCTTTTGTTGTTTCCCCCTAAAATCTCATTTGAAACTCTCCATTGAGTATCAATGAAAATGAGTCAAGAGAGAACAGAGAATAAAGAGAGATAGAGAGAGAGAGAGAGAGTACCTGTTGCCAATAAGGGAATGCAAATGGACAATAAGCTCTTCTTCCTGAGGAGAGAATGCTCCACGTTTAAGGTCGGGCCGAAGATAATTAATCCAACGAAGACGACAACTCTTGCCACACCTCTGAAGCCCTGCATTCCTAGCAATGTCACTCCAACACCCCTGTCCATTGCTCAACATATACCTCATCAGCTTCTCGTCCTCCTCCGGCGACCACAGGCCTTTCCGGTATTTGTTCTTCTCTGCATTCTCTTTCCCGAGAACCGCCTCCGGTTTCCTCATTCTTCTCTCTTCTCTTATCTTCTCTTCTTTTTCCCAACTGGGTTTGGTCCCTGCATGGAGAATTGCATATATATATGTGTGTGTGTTTTGTGTGTAAAGAGAAAATTGAAGAGAGAGAGAGAAAGAGAAGGCTTCATGGCGTGGTAAGGGTGATGATGATGGAGATGGTTGGGGATGCTTTGGTTGCTTGGAGAATATGAGTTTGAATTGTGAAAATGTGTTGAGAGAGAGAGAGAGAAAGAGAAGATTGTGTTGGTTGGTTGCTAGGTGGAGTGGAAAACGGATTGGAGGGGGACCTCCATTTGTGTATGTGTCTCTCTGTGAACAGAGAGAGAGAGAGGGAAGGGGATGGTTGGTCTTCTTGTCTTTGACTCAATTCTTGTCTTTTTTTTGCATTTTTCTTCACTCACAAGGTAATCATTGTCTTCTGTATAACAAAGAATTACAGTTTTGCTTCCACTTCACATAATAATCTCTCTTTCTCTCTCTCTCTAAAGACACGTGACTATGAAGAATAAACCTAGAGAGAGAGAGTACATGAATGTACTTTGGTACTTTGGGATGTGTTTTTTAGTGTTCCACAATTTGATCCCTTCAATTGGGGATGGGAGATTGTCCAATTATTTTTAATTCTTTGCATGAGAGATCTCCTTTCATTTCAGGCCACTGCCTTAGAAAACAGATTTCTTCACCAAAATAAATGTATGACACCAAATCCTAGAAACCATTTACCTCTATTGGCGAAAAGGTGACTAAATCTTCCTAAGAAAATCGCTTTTTACTTCAGAGGAATCATCAACATATCATCTTTTAGTTGTTCTACATGTACAAAAAGATTGATTATGTTCTAATTCAATGAAAGTTAATCGAGATAATTTATTCTTCTTTTCTTTTACCCCAATTCGTTCTAACATCAAATGTAAAACGTGTCATAAAAGTAATGTACGAATTTGAAGAGTTTAGAGATACCCTATGAAGTACATGGTTCATGCCTCGATGAACTTCATAACTTGAAACCCTTGTTGTCTTCGATAACTTACTTGGAGGAGGCGAAACTTCCCCAAGAAGGTGGGTCATAAAAGCATACGGCAAGGAGTGGGACCTCGATCAATACTCTGAATTCATCCAGAAAAAATGTTATAATATTGGTGTGGCCTTCCAACATCTGATACTTTTTATTTTTTCTGTTTTCAAGGAAAAAGAAAAGCCAAAATTGTAATCAAATAGATCTAGAATAATTGTAGTGGGTGCAGAAGGCAATGCAATAATCAAAAACTTAGCCCAATAAATATGGTAAAATCAGTTTGTGAGCATTCTTGATACTAAAGTCAAATGAACAGAGATATTGCTTGCTAGATCAATTAAGAGATAACATGACCCATCTAATAGTTAGCTCCATTAATTGCAACAGTTACTCAAATTCTTTCATTACCAACAACAATTTCAAGCAATCTAGCTAAGCTAATTGATTGTCTACGTGGTATTTGTGTATTCTTATCCAAAAACATACCCATCATTGCTGTCAATTGCTTGGAATGTGCATAAGAATTATACAAGTATTTCATACGTATTCATCACCCTTCCCTATTCATTCTATTTCTTTCTTACCTGATCAAGAACAGATTTTTCAAGTTTATATCCCTTTCTGATAAACATAGTTCCTGTTCATTTATGATTCATACAGTTCATGCTAAAATAATTATACAAAAAATGGCATCCACTACAAATCACAGCAAAAGAGAGAAACAAAGGCTGCCCCCCCCCCCCCCCCCCCCCCCCCACCCACAAAAAAAAGAAGCCCAATAAAAAATAGAAAAAGAAGAAACCCATCTTCTTTCAAGAATGTCTTTATTAAGCAATTTCTTCATCTACCTAATCCCCCTCCCTGCATGCTAAGTTTGAGAGAAAGAAAATCCATCTATGCACCATATTATCATGGAAAACCCATCACCATTTCCCAGTCATTGTCTCAGAGAAAACAGTTCTACAGGTCCTTGTCAATTCCTGAGATTGTTAGGGGAAATAAATTATTCCAGTCTGAGCTTCCCCTTTTTTTAAAAAATCCTGAAAGAGACTAAATAATTTTTCTGAGCAAAAAAGCAAGTGGTAGACTCCAAAGCTACTCAAATGTTCAAAAAAGCATTCTATTCTATCTATATACAGCTGTACGAAAAATCCAAGTCATGATTATGATCCAACACAAAGCAACATCCTACTTGGATACAAAGATAAGAAAACCAACCTGTTCCTAAATACACCTGGCATTCATCAATGGCAGAATGAGAATTTAACCTCAGATTTTTTTTTTGTGAACTTGTCTTCATATCAAAACAAAAGCTATTCAACCAAAAATCATGATATGAAAAGTTGGAGTACTCAAAGAAACCATCAGATAAAAGGTGAATGTCTTTCCTATTAGTGCTTATATTGAAAGTACCTCTTCTGCATCTGAGACCCCAAGAGATGCTGTCATCATAAGAAAAAGCAGATCAGTGCTACAAAAGAAGACCAGCTTTTTATCTCCCAGGAATAGCAGATGGGCATTTGGTGAATTCAGAAAAGGCAAAGGAAAAAATATATGCAAAAATTAACATACTAGAAAATCATTGAAAAGGCCAAGGAGAAATATATGGCAAAATTAACATACAGTGAAATCATTGGACTTCATCCTAAATGTAAAGCATCATGATTTTCAAAGTGCATGACTATACATCATCTTTATGCTGAAAACTAAGATGAGAAGTTTATATTCTTTGAAGAATATGCTTGCACTTTACTCTCTATCACACATTCCCAGTCCAAAGGTTGTAATAAGAACTCAAGGTTGTTGTATCAGGGAAGGATCCAAGTCAGTCAAAAATGGTGGCGTTAATTTGTCATAACACCACATGTAAATACTCACATGGTCGGCCGGCCAACTTATGAAATGTTGTGAATCACAAGTCCGCACAAACTAAAAAGTAAGTGAAAATAACCCTCCTGCAATAAACTAATAAAGATATTTTAACATTTCTCATTGAGCTTATGTGGTACAATCAATTGTTTCTCCAATTTAATGAAGAATCAAGGTGCTATTTCGAATAGCACTATATGTTGAATTTGTTGTTTACAGTGAGGGTTCCAGAACAAAAGGAAGCAACCACAACTATATGGAGACATCATGCTAACTAGAATCTTGAACAAGCTTTATTTCAACCTCATAGGAACAATTGGACGGTAAGATATATAAAATCATTAGTTTGCATTGACAACGATTGGCTGGTCATTATTTGGAAGTAAACTTTGTATCCATTCGAAAGTACCCCATGAATAAGATACTCTTAAACCAAGTAACTCTTACAAGATTATAATCCACATAAAAAGCTAAAACTCTTATTTCCATCTAGATGGTGGTATACCATCATCTCAAGTTGAGGTAAAAAGGTAACAAAAATAATCGGGGAAAAGGGAAAAAAATTCTTTGTCTAGAAACATGGATGACAAAATGTCGAATAGCTGCAGAGATGATGATATTGTGGCACAGAAGTTAAACATCTTTCTAGAGGCCATCAAGACCAACAGGTTGGCGCAAGAACCTCTCCATTTGACGTGCCCTGGTTTTAATAGACATATCGAATACCTTCTCGCCAAATTCTACAACTAGACCACCAAGTATGCTGGGATCAATCTGGCAAATACAAGAGCACTGTTAGAATTTCTCAAAAGGCATGCAGCTACATTCATTTTTTTTTTTTTTTGATAAATACATTCATAAAATTTGAAACCTAAAAAGTTTCCAACCAAAGTACCTTCTGCTCGAGCTTAACCTTCTTGCCTTGTCCAATTATATCTTGCAATGTCTCCTTCAATTCTTTCTCTTCTTGTGGAGGAATGGGCTGGTAAAAGAACCAATCAGTTATGATGTGCATTGAGTTTTATACAATTTAATCTTTTCTTTTCTTTTCTGGTAAGAACTTTGAAATCCTAATTTGAAATATATTAGGTCAATAAAGAGATAAAAAATACAAAGAATTGATATCTGTGCGGTGGTTCAATGAAATCCGTTTAATTTTAAATGTCAATAAATTTACTTCAACTCAAGTATCTTCTGTTATTGACATTTTCATCCCTGATCAACAAATTGCTAGAAAAGGCATACATAGAAAAGGCATCCACGACATCCACAAATCAGTTGCCAAATTTAAATGGGCCAATGGCCATCCTTTAGACACGAATATAACTTTGCATAAGTTAATGCTAAACATGTTCAATAACGTTGCACATTGAACTTCGTAGAAAAGAATCTCATTTTTACCTAAACTAAAAATAAATAAATAAAACAAATGAAAGAGAAACTTACAATAACAGTTGTAACAACTGCTTTAACTTCTCCCTTATGAGCCATAGTCAACTCCAAAAATCTCTTTGCTATGCTATCTACATATCTCAGCCTCCCATTCTCAGCCAACACAACTACAATAAATAATCAGAATAATTGTATGTAAGACTCCTCGAATTGATGCATTCTAATTGCCAGTATCAATAATTGCACAGCATGACTACTACAGCCATTAGAACAAAATGTAAGTGCGTGAGTCAAGGGAATACAACAACAGAATCAAGAACCCCATTACCATCTCAAAAATCATATAGTATAAAACTCACTTCTTCAATCATGAAATGCCAAAATCCTTCTTTTTTTTAATGAAAGGCCAAAAATCCTCAAACCTCTCAAGCCAAATCTTATACAGGATATAAAATGATACAATTAAGATTTGCCGATTAGCATAGAAAAAGAAACATACATTAATAGACAGATTGTACCACATAATATGGGCCCAATGGTGACAGAGAGACATTGTAATGTTAAAGACCAAAAGGCTAAATTCAGCTTTCATCCACACAACTACAGAAGAGTAATCAATCCTACCCAAAAAGTTCTTTACAACATCTGAAAATTTAGCTTCAGCAGAAATTTCATTGATAGCCTTAACTCTTGTTTCCGCTGGAACTGACAGATCCATTGTGAACTGAGCAAATGTAGGACTTTTCTTAATAGCCTCAACAAGGTTAACAAGCTCAGATTCCACCTTGTCTAAGGAATTAGCTTTAACTGCAGCTAGATACAGAGCAGAGGCATAATTTCCAGACCCTCCAAACAATGCAAGAGGCACCTGAAATGCATGCAGCAAATAAGAAAGCACGCTAGTAAAAGTAACTTCAACGAATTCCAGCAAGAAACATACATGGCGAATGTAGTCTGTCACTCTGAGTTCCAAAAGGATATTTGATAGTAATTCTGAAAATCAATTAGGGAAAAATATATGATGAGGTAACTAAGGTTACAGTTCATCTACCTTCACTTTTTCTTCATTTTTCCCCGATGCAGCGGCATAAGTTCTTGAGAGCTGCAGCCAGTTAGTAAGCACATTATTGAAGCAAAATGACCAAACTCAAACAAAACCAACGAAAAAAGTCAAGAAACCAGCTTTATTCACACCAGCATCAACCAATTTTGAGGGGAAATTAATAATAGAATCTCCAAATACCTAGTGAGACCTGTTTAGTCCTCGATCAAACATGGAAAAACAAAGACACTACATTTCCTATTTGCTAAGAACGCACCACCACCCAAAACGTTATTTCCTAATTTAACCAATTTATCACAAGTTCCACATCTTTCCTAATCCTAACCAGTTACTAGAAGTAACCAAAAAACCTATTCCCAATGTGTTTCGAATCAAACGAATTGAGCACATACAGTAAACAAGTTCGGATGGTTCAGGAAGCAATATCTCGTCCGGATCACGATTTCTTTTTCCAAGCAACCAAATCGGTTACAAATTCAGAAAAATCCTAAATCAACGAATAAAGAGTACAAGACCTCCACATTTCGCCTCGAATCCGACATGGCCGAGGCAAAAAAAAAAAAAAAAACAAGAAAATCATATTTGCAATTCAAAACCGGAAATAACTAAGAGCGAGTGAGAAGATAAATAAGTGAGGTGTCGTAGGAGTACCAGTACTGGAGAGCAGGACGATTCGGATCTCAAAAACTTGCTGAGGACAGGGATGGTGGATCTCAAGCGACTAGCCAACGCCATTTCTCGACAGAGAAACCCTAATTTCTCAAACGCAGTGCTCGGCCTTGGAGGTTGAGGGAGAGAAGTTTGGATTCGAGTTTCGAGTTGCAAAGAGAGAAAGTGAAAGCTGGTCTGTTTCGGCAGAGGAGACTTCTGTTAGCGCTAAAATCACCTGCGATAATGTGGGTTTGTTTCATGAAACCGGCGCTAGATCCTGACACGTATATAACCTAGTTTTTATTTTTCAGACTTTTATTTTATTTACCAAGTTACATCTCTAGAAGAAAAAAAATTCAGATAATCATTTGTTTTTTGAAAATGATGTTTGTTTTCTCCCCATTTACTTACCATGGTTTTTATGTTTGCTAAGGACTCATTTGAATTCCTAACCAAATTCCAAAACACGGGACAATCACCTGACCCGAAGGATATTAAATATCCTAGGTAGGTGGGCACCATAGATTGAATTCATTCCCTCTAAATTCTTTATTTTTTTCTATGGCCCTTATTGACCATTAGTGCCAACCCATGATGGTTATTTTGTTCATAATATGTAAATAACTAGACTACCTTCGTGTTTGTGGTAAGGAGATACACTATATTTTTTTTTCTTTTGTATAACATGTGGAGATAGGGAGATTCAACCACAGACATCTCAATCATCGGTACAAATTATATGTCAGTTGAGTTATGCTCATGTTAACGTAGAGATACAATATTTGATCCATTTAGTTTGACTATAGACATATGTGCTATTCTTCTTCAAAATATATATATTTGTGTGTTATTCTTTTTATGAGATTTTATTGCTAAAATCTTTTACAAAAATAAATTGTTAGAATAAATAAATAAATAAACAAAAAAACAAAAACATAAGTACAAGGACAAAACAAATTATAAAATCTAACATGCAAGCATCAAAAGTATTTATTACCCTTTTGATAGGGGTGGGTTAAGTTAAATTACAATTTCGGTAAATATTTTGCCTTTTATTTGATTCCTATACATTTGATCGATGTATTTTAAATCTTTTATTTTTATACTTTTTATTTATTCTCATTTATTAATTATATATAGTTTAACATATATTTAGGCTCTATAATAATTTGAGCAAGTTGGATGAGCTAGCAAATTTTTCTTACAACAAATTGTTTTTTTTAATATATAAGAAAACATTTTTGGTTTTTTTTTTTTTTTTGAAAATTATGTTTCTTTTCTCACAAGTCACAATTTTCTTACAATTATTTTCATATTTTTTTTTAGGAAAACATTTAAATTTTTAGTCGAATTTAAAAAACAAAAATAAAAATACTTCAAAGATGTTTAATCTAATACTGTAATATCAACTTCCTGTTTAACCTTAACATACCTTTGAGAGTGATTTTGGAAAACTACCCAAAAACATTAGAAAGTGATTTTATTTTACTAATTAGGAATCGTTTGGAATGATTTTTTAACCGTTTAAAAAAATGTTTTTAAACACTTAAAAAATCGAATTAAAAAAAACACTTAAAAAATCATTCCAAACCGACATTAAAAATCTTTCAAATCTTTTTATAATCAAAATAAAAGTAAATAAAAAAAATGCACAAGTACTTCTAGAAAAAAGTATTTTTTTTTTCTAAACACATGATTATTATCATAAGATAGCTAGTCAGACTCAGAATGCATTCCTCACCCATGAACCAGGAAGATTTTTAATCTCCATTTAATAAAGAAGAACTCAAAGTAATCTCCTAATAAAACTCTTGTGAATGAAGTTCTTTTTTCCCTTTCAAAAAATGTTAATATTGTTCCATTGGATAAGTGCTTTGCTTCCAACCCTTCCAAAAGTATAAATCATTTTCCACTTCATCTTTGTCTAATCTATAAACAAAAATCAACCTGAAGTGACTGCTCCAAAGCCAATAGTAACGCTTCAAAACTACAAAATATACTTACCATTAAGAAACTAGAACTCGATTTGCCAGAGTAAAGAGGAATGTGACCTATCAATTGCATAGATCAGATCCGAAGAGATCCGCCCTGCCAACCGGTGAGCCAATAATTCCGACTTCAATGACGACAGCAACCGAGCATGTCGTGCCTGTTTCCTCGTCAATACTTGAATATAAGCATTTAGTCCTAGCCATTCAACTTCTCCGTCATCTAGCTGCAGAATTGGACGTGGAAGCGAATCGAGCCGAATAGAAGACATCCTATTCTTTATGAGCACATCCATGTACCTATAACCAGGCAAAAACATAAACGGTTTTCGCGGAAATACGTTTCGAGAACTAAGAGCAGTGGTGTTAGCAGGGAATGGGACTGACCTGAGAGATCTTAGAATGATGTTCAAGAGGAACTTTTTGCTGAGTTTGCACATGTATGATAAATGGCAAATGTAGCAATGGAACTTCATTGCACATAATAGAAATGTTTGAAAGATGTTTAATCTGACAACTGCAGGAGTATTGATATTCAAATCATAGAAGATTGGATGGCATTTGGGCCTTAAATAGTCACACAGCTTTTCCTTTAGATGATGTCCAGGTTTGTCATGCCAGCAAACAGTCAGGGTTGAGTTTAAGTGGTTTTTCAAATACCTGTCATAAACAAAACAAGTTATACAGGGGAAAGATTAAAAGAAACAACTACAGAGATATATTAGATATCGACACGAACTAACTCTTGAACATAAATCAAATTGAAGAATATATAGATGATAAGACTACTTTCTTTTGAGATCGGGTTAGAAACGAGCCTGAACCAGTCCTCAACATGGAAAAGGTTGAAAGTTCTAAAAACTAGGGAGATGATGGATCATGCTCTAAATAAAGTTGGAGCAAGCAATGTGGTAAAAGCTAAAGGAAAAATCAAAATCTTCTTTTTATGGATCGTTTACGAATATCGACACATGAAAATGACAGTAGATTTTACTATTGACACCTTACTTTGTGTAGTCTGCCTGAATTTCGAGAGACTGACAGTTGATGAGCAAACCACTCCATCGAAGAAATGAAACGCCATCTGTACCAATATAAACTCGTTTAGAGACAACTCCTGATGTATTTCCTACATCAAAGTTCACACCAAACTTGCTTTCATTCATGTAGCAATTATATTCTCGGAATCCTCTCTGAAGTCTGGATAAGAACTGTGCAGCCAACTGCTTGGAGGTTGATATGAAAAGGAAATCATCAATTAATCTAAGCAGCATATAATCAGAATTTGTTATCATTTCATCCTCATTGCTACTCCGATCAAGATGATTTTGTCTCACAGATAGATCATTAGCCCTAGATTCAATAACTTTTCCAAGAAATGGAAAAATCACCTTCCTCTCTAGATCTCCAAAGTATAATGAACAAAGCAAAGGTGACAAAACACTTCCTTGAGGAATACCCGTTTCTTGCAAGTAAAATTTTTTATCAAATTGCATGACATTTTGCTTCACAAGCTCGTATAGGATAGAAAAGAGATTGTTCTTTTTCACAAACTTGCTCAGTTCCTGCAATATTTAAAGTTGACAATTAAAGAAAAGTACACCGTAAAAAGCCAAGAATCTTGATAAATATATAGATCTATCTAATGAGAACAAGAAGTTTCAATGTCCTGTTGTTCCATGACCAAAAGTCATGCATAATACTTTTATCTTAATATATAACTTTTCTATCTTCCTATGGATGGAAGAAAATGTGCCACCTAAAATGCAAAATATATAAAAGTATATATCATCAAGGGTTAAGTCTCTAGATTAAAAATGGTGATGCAATAAATTGACATTTCAATTAATATCTTATGTCTCCCATGGCTCATAATGAGTCTCAAACTTAAAAAAATAAGCCAATATGTTAACTTTATTGCATATTACATACCTAAGACTAGATTCTACTGCATGGTGAACTAGCTTAAATTAACCTATTCTTTCACCACCCAAGGCTTCTTTAATAGCCATAACCTTTAAGTTTTAATCCTTTGTGCAAACATGAACCGCTTTTTTGAATGTGCATGGATGACATAGTGTAGTAGGATTTATGGTTTAAGAAAAATTATAACAATAATAAAAAAAAAGTTGTGAGGCTAAACAGAAAGCACACTAGAGCTATCTTTTTTTCTTTATGAGAAACATCAAAAGGATATATTCCTCAAAAAAGAAATGGAATACAGCCTAGAGGCCAGGGTGGAGATAACCCCCTCCCAAAAAGAAGATGGCAACAAATTGTCTCATAAGCGCCTGCCAATCTTTGATAATCATTAAGAGACTATAATTACAAAAGAACTTCTTATGTAAAGCTATCCACTAAGAGGCTGTATTTTGTATATAATTACGCAAAAAATCTAGGCAAGAGGACTTATCTTCAAATATCCTCGTGTTTCATTCCTTCCAAGGAGTCCACAAAGTGGCCCTAAAAGCGCAGCTTGCTATAATTCTAGCTTTACCTTCACACTAGAGCTATCATGATGGTTTTTTGTGGTTATAATGGTAAAATCCCACAATAGTCATTTTTGGCAATTACAATTTCAATGCACCAGGTATAAACTATATATAAAATTAAACTATAAACTTTGCATTCTGAAAAGAGAAGAACTTGTAGAAAGCACCTGATTAACAAGGACGCTATGCAAGGAACGAAATTGTGGAGAAGAAAGTCTTGTGCTGATATTCAGATCAATCGACATTACATTCTCATGAACCCACAAAGTCCTTTTTGTGCATAGAATCTGATGGGATTGTTTAAGATGATACTCATCTTTCACGGTAATGTTTTTCATCACATCAAGCAGCTTGTCTTGATCAATAGAATCAAATGCATTTGATACATCAGAAACAACGAGGAATAAATCAGGCATGGAAGCCTTAGATGTCTTCAGACCAAGTAAGAATGTACGTAACTTTCGATAGACATCATTGTAATCAAATACTGACGATCCCAATAGCTCTGGATCTTTTGACTTGATACCTTTCAGAACAGCATGTGTATTCCGGAGAACATAATTCACAGGCTTATAGTGATCAAACTTGATAAACTTTTTCCTTCCATGCACTCCACAAGATTGACCATCTTTGAAATAAACCACTTCTCTTGGCATTTTTGAATAGGCCTTGAGATTTGCTAGAATCCTTACTCCATTATCTTTTGGGCAAAACCTGAGTTTTGAGAAACCAAATGATCTATTTGCCAGAATATTTCTGACAGCTAAGTCATTCAAGTTACGATATCCTTTATCTTTAAAGCTAGTGATGGCACTCTTTGTTAACTTCTCCCAAATTGGCTTCCGGAAAAAGTAAACATCTTGTTTCCCAAACTCAGTTTCAGTAACATAGAAGTGAGCTTGTATCAATGGTACAATTAAATGTGAAAATAACCAATAAATCCAGCTTTTCAGAAGGTTGCGTGTTATTATGCATGCTGCTTCCCTATCATTCTGGCAACGTAAAGAAAGCTTATTTGATAGAAATGGGAACCTTGAGGTTTTCAATTTATGCATAGCTTGCTTCAAGGAAAATTTTTCAAATCTCCGTAATTTTATGAACTTTGAAATATTTCTCCTCAATATTCTCCAATTTGAACAGGTACCCAGCATATCTGCAGGAACTATACTCCGACAAACAGCCCATATGAACGAGACCACCTGACTTTTAGGACAATAGAACTTAGCTGCAAATTGAGGATCAAATGCTTCTAGAGAATTCTTGCTCTGACTGATATCAAAACTACCGGTGTCTTCACCAATTTCTACATCCAACTCACTTCCATGACTCTGAAAGATTTAGATATCTTTATAAGCAAAAAGAGTTTAGCTCACTGAATATCTTTAGCTGAGACAACAACACAATATCGAACTTTTGAAACTGTCCACTTAGGTTCAGAAAATCTTTAAAAGAGGAATAACTGATTATCATAAAACATACAAAGCACTTCAAGGCATTAACATAGTTGCATATTATTAAACGTGCATGACAAATGATGATGACAGTAGTAGAAGTAATAATTAATTTACACAGATGAAAAGTTGTATCTTGCTCAAGATTTACACAGATGACTGCTAATCCTTGAGTTTCATCTAACTAATAGATTCATCATCATAATACACTTCTAACGATTCCCTCAAAGAGTACTAACCTCAAACATGGAGCTTGAATCTCCAATGGATATTTGGTCTAATGATTGGGCACTACAGTGTTTATCCATCAGTCTAACATATTGACAGTTATGGCTTCTACGTATAAGATCCTTGAGCAGTTTGATAAGTGAACGGTACCTGGAACAAAAATCTTCTTTTAAAAGCATATCTAGAACCAGAAGTATGAAATCAGAAAATAAACGAAGTGGGACTGAGAGGATATATGGGGAAGTTTATTCAAAAAGCCCTGGCCCTGATGGTCAAGCTGACAGATATCAATCTTTTTTTGTGCATCCATCCTCAAAATCCAAACTCGTAATATGGGGGAATTTCGTTCAAAAAAGGTCACCGACTGATAGTCATGCAATAAATATCAATGTTTTTTCTGCATCCATCTGTAGAGTTCTTCTCATGTACATATCAATATCCTGGAATATATGAGTTCTTCAACATCTTTGACTGAAATAACCTTCAATCCCACAAAAAAGGCATGACTGAATAAGTTTTGCTAGACTCAGATTATCTGTAGTACAGTTGCCTCTAATAATATTTAAGAAGGTACAACAACTCCACTTACAGGCATTTTGAGCCAAATGGGCAAGTGTCGTGGTTGCAGAATAATGTGGAAGGAGTGTTTCTATTTGCATCATACGAACCAAAAATATGTCTAGCAAGACTCTCTGAACCAGAAAAGTTTGGCTTCAAAGATCGAAGTATATCTGATGATTTATAAAAGAAGAACATAAAATTTAAAGGCTTTGACCATAACTGTAAAATGTAATCAAGGGACATCGTTAATGTCTTCCAGTGATAATACTCAAGGAAGATTGGGACCTTAAATAGAACAAAATAAGAGCACTAGACAAGAATCAGATTACAGGATTGACTGCCAATAAATCATAAACGGAACAAGGGTTAAACTGGCTCCTGTTTAAATAATAACGGACGATCTTTTTTTTAGTTCGACAAGGAGGGGTATTCGAATCTCCGACCTTTTGGGAGATAAGTAATGTCTTAACCAATTGAACTATGCTCATGCTGGCAAAGGACAATCATTGAAATGGGTAGGTCATGAATTAGAAAATGATTTGCATTCCTGAAATTTTTTGCAATTATACGTGTTATTTTAGATTCGGGAGACACAAAATCCATTAGTGATTTCAGAAGGCTCATAAGCAAATATGTATAAAGTTGAGATTAAGAACCAGAAAAATGAAAAAAAAAATGTTACAAATAATGAACCACTTAATAGATATAGACAGGAAGCAACATAATACATCGCAGATAATAGGATACTTCCTCTCAGAAAAATTGGTGAAGAACTGTCCAGGTTGTAAAACATGGATTTCCTGTTAATGTAAACCTCTTCTGCAATATTTTTTCGAGCTTGCAACAATAAAGAACCAAGGCACTGGCATAATAAATAAATTATTGAACAAATAAAACAGCGAAAAGTTAAGAGAACAAGACTGAGAAAATGTGAACTGCAAACAAATTCAATATAAAGAGATGAAGCAAATAAGAGAATGCATTAGAGAGCATATATCACTCAATCTGCTATAAACATGCACTAAATTTGATAAAATTAGTTCACACTTGGTTCCACATAACCTATTCTTTAAACCGAATGCAAATTATTTCATACTCAGAACTGAATTCTGGATTGCACGCATGCTTTCATTCAGAACGGACAAACTTGGAGCACTAGGTTTAAAACAAAATTGCTAAACAGACCACTTTTTCAGCGTCATTTAACCAAACAAGCTTTACCGATGTCATTTAGAAAGATATGCAAGTTATGCATCGTATACTTGCCAAAAAAAAAATATTACAGTAGCTTTTCCCTAGCATGTGTTGTGTCAATTATATAAACTTTGTTTTGTAAAAATAATTAAAAGGGGAAATATTAACCAGCTTTGAAGGGCGCATATGTCATGAAAAATCAAAAAATTAATACCTTTTCAAGATAACATCCACGACCCTCAAATCAAGGAATATTTTGATTAGTTTGATATACTCTCATAAAATTCAATTTACCTTCTGGGAGTGGCATGAGTGGGCACTCAACTGACTTGGAGGCTCCCCAAGTAAGGTATTCTTACCAGAATTAACTGACGTGCAAGGAATTGAATTACAATTATTCCGAGGCTCTAACAGCCTACGCTTTCTTTCCCGTTGCCATCTAAATGGCCTTGAACGCTTTCCAAGTTCTGTAACAAACTTACTTAACTTTTCTGATTTCCTATTTGAATTCCTTTCAAGAGTAGGATTAGGAGTACTGATTGATTGACTAATTTTGTTCGATGCACCCACTTGGTACTGTTTGACCTCTTGATGCCAGCATGATGATTGGAAATAACTCCTTTTCTTCCCCGAAAGATATCCGGTATGAAAGGGAGGGCAAGGATCATTGAAGGAACCACTAGATTGTTCACCATCTCTTTTCGTCCTCTTCTTCAGTCCTGAAATACATTTGAAACTTAACCGCCATTACCACGGCTTTCTTGTAATCTTCGAAGTTATAAATTACAGATTGCCTATTAAGGAATCAAAACATTAGGCATGTCCAACATGGGAAAAGAATAAGGACAAAAAAGAAAAGTAATTCACACTTGAAGTGGTGAGTTCATTGACATGAGCCGTGTGACAATGGTTCGATCTTAGATTTATTATAATTAAATTGGTGATGTTTATAATTGAGAATAATTTGGATGGTCCTCTTCAGCATCTGTTTTTGTTTGTACTGCCAAGCTATCAATACAGACAAATGAAGGTAACGGGGGATATCAATGTCTATTGTTATTTGAAGAACTAGACAGAAATAGAGGCAAATGACACTCATTTAAAAACTCTTAGATAAAATAACTAAAAGTCATACTTACCAGGTCTACCGAATAAATTATGTTCATTTGGCAAACCAGCTGAGTATTTTGATAACAAATTATTGATGGGAAGACCTGCCACCTGATGGTGACTCTTCTGTGATAGGGGCAAGAATATTGAAGTATTCATTAGCAGATACACCATCATATCATCCCTAACCTGCCAATTTAAATTCACATATAAACATTAGCAAAGAACGAAGAACAATTCCATAAGTTTAAGGAAGTTGATGAAAAATTCATAACCATACCCTGCTTAAGAGAAGATTCCAGGCCGGACAACTTAGAAGATCAACAATTGGACTTGACTGGGTATACTGTTAAACATGATTAGTAACATCTTGAAATAGATAAAAAGGGCAAAGAGTACATATCAAATATAAATGTAATGTACGCATCAACTTCTGCCAGATAATAAAGCTAATAGTATACTGAAGACGTGTCTAGTTCTTAGACCTAAGAATAAATGATGCCCTTGATCTAATCTTAATCTAAATATAGAACAATAATTGTAGTCTTGAAGTATCCCTGCAGAAAAGGCTTTAAAAATTTCCACATCTAATTCATAATCAATATGATAATAAATTACAATTTTTTGACATTAACAAGACGCCTTTCCTTGAGCTCTATTAAAATTTTAAAAAATTAAAATTAAAATACTAGATGTGGCAAAGGTATATATGTGGCACAAATGACACCAGACATCATTCAGCCAAGAGAAAGATGGGTAATACTGCGTGTGAGAGAGAATCATACAAAGGATATTGCCGACTAATATGCCATAACTCTCAGTCTTATCATCTTTACTCAAAACCCCAACATAATATATAAATAATAAATGGAGACAGGACACCGAAAGATTAAACGCCATAACAATTGAGATTTTTTCAGAGACAGGAAATGTGAATTGTTTACCTCGTCAAAACCACTGCAAATCACATTCCTATCAACCCGCATTTTACAGGTTATCAGTTCGATACACCTCACCACAATCTGTAAAACACAAACAAGCTTTAATCGCATATACAGCTTAACAAATTTGGCCCCGCAATCATACAAAATAACGCAGCTCTATATCCTCTAACTAAACTAGAATGAGTAGGGCTCTCGCATATCAATAACAGCCCTGCATAAATATGCACCACTTATAGCTGCAATAGTAATTATCAAGGAAGTTAAATTTTAAACAGAACACAACGTAAAATAGAATTTCCAGTTTCAAAACCATCGCATAATGAAAATCGCATTATAACCACTACTCTTTTCCATTTCCAGTAGCTTGCAGAATTTACGCACTTCTAGCACTTGCATAAGTTCTTCCTCAAAAAAAAACGTGCACCTGATGCTGAGACCAGTGCGATTCATTTGAAAAATCAGAGCGCGAAGGCTCGTCCTCAGAGACAACAACGTAACACCGAGTCAGAAGCTCTCGATAGTCGCGAGGATCATCTGGCCTGAGAAGGAAGCCCTCGGCATCGACACTGCTGCAGCGCAGACATAGCCGTCCCTCGCAGCGGCAGTCGACCGGAGGAAGTAACGACTCGATGGTTTCGGCAAGAGTACGAGCGCGATGGCGAAAGAGCCGCCATAGAACCTCTGGAACTCGGCGCTTCTTCGGCATTGTTCTCGGGAATCGGATGGGAAGATGAAGAGTTGCAGAAAGAAGTTTCGTAACTAAGGAGGATCATCAGCTGTAGTTTGAGAAGGCTTTTTATTGGGAGTATTTTGCCGCGGGCTCTGTGCTAAAATACAAATATTTGACTGAGTCAATTGTCAAATAGTTTTTTAGTAATTTGAAATTTAAATCTTCCAACTTAGATAACTATTTGGTTTTTGAAAATTGAGCTTAAAAATATTACTCTTACCATTAAGTTACTTGTTTTTGTTATATACCTTGTTTACATGTTTTCAAAAACAAAGTCAAGTTTTGAAAACTAAAAAAAAATAATTTTCAAAAACTTGTTTTTGTTTATGAAATTTTACTAAGATTTCAAATTTGCCCTCAACAAAGATGAAAATCATGGTAAGTAAATTCATAGAAAACAAGCTTAATTTTCAAAAACCAAATGGTTATCAAACGGGGAGTAAGTGATTTGATTGTTAGATCGGAAAAAAAAATTTGAAAACAATTGATTCAATAAAAACAGATTTTTATATGATGTTTTCAAATATGTGTTTGGTAGCATATTTTTAAATCAGATTTCAGTTTAAATAATTATTCAAAATATGTTTCATAATATATTTATAAACCATAAATTAGTTTTAGTTATCCACTAAATATTTAATTTAGTTTAATATATAAATTAAAGGGGTGCTAACGAGCAAGAAAAGACCTCTTCCTATATCGAGAGATAGGCTAAGGCGCCTATACGAATATTCTAATAGTTGGCCCCTCTTTTCTTTTTTATTATTGAAAAAGGGGCAACTTTCTCGCTTGTTGATTTAGAAAGATGGCAGGGGCGCGATAGCGCTTGACTAATAGTTTCTCGACGGCTTCTTCCCCTCTTTCACGAGGTAAAGCAGCTCTGCTCCTTCCCTTCGTAAACTCGGTAAAGTGATTTCGCTCATCTCCTTTCCTACGGCTCTACAACTCTCTTTACTGAGAGAGACTCCATCCATATCCATACTAGTGGATATTTAGAATTTTCTATTCTCTCATTTGTTTGACAACTTAAACTAGGCTCCATTTTTTATAGGTTTTCGGTCTTAATCAAGATAGATCAGGGGTGCGTCAGAAAAAATGGTCAGTGGCTACGTTGTCTCTATTATTAATTAAATTTTGTTAAGAAACTATTATTAATTAATTTATAAACATGTTATGTGTTATAATTTTTATTTGTATTATTGTTTTACAAATACATTATATTATACCTATGTTTATTTAATAGGAACGAATGGAGTTTATAACATAAAATACTATATTTATTAAAGTTTTTATATTTTGTAATTTAATTATGCATTTTAAAATTTCAAATTCAAACCATGTATACACTGAAAATATTAAAAAAAATGTTTTCAGAGTTTCCACTATTTGAATCAAATAATATCAAAACAGTTTTCAAAAACACAAATGTAAAATGCATATTAATTCATTTAATCTAAAAAACATAAAACAAAAGTCATATTGTCTACCAAACAAGCCCTAAACTTTCTCTCGGTTTGGTCAATAGATTTAAAAAAGTGTTTAATATGTTTAGAAACTTCTCAATTTTGTGTCTAATAAGTCAACTTAAAAAATGTCTAATAGGCCCTAAACTTTTAATTTTGTATCTAAAAATTCTCTAACATATTCAAGATCTTTAAAAATTAACTAATCGATTAGATATAAAATTGAATGTTATGCCTATTGAAACCCTAAGCTTCAAATTTTGTAACTGGTAGGTCTATGAATTTAAAAAAAAAAAAAGAAAAAAAAAAAGAAAAAAAAAGATATGATTTATTAGACACAAAATTGAAAACTGAGATACTTATTAGACACATAAGTGAAACTGTGAAAGTTTAGGGCCCGTTTGGTTTAAGGTTTTATAAATGTCTGGTAATACATGATGCCTGAAAATACTATGCTTGGGAATAAGATTGCTGGGAATCAAAGATAACTATGTTTGGTTGTGCATGAGAATGTCATCAGGATTTTATGAGAACAAATTATGTCTGTATTTATTTTTTAGAATTAATCAGGTTAACTTTATGTAATTTTAATAAATAAATTCAAATTATCAATAAAAATTAATGAAATAATAATATTCTAATGGTATAAACCATGTTAATTTAACAAATTAAAATTATTTAATTAATTTTTCAATAAATATCTTTAACTACAATAATTTAATATATTGTATCCATAAAAATTAATTAGATAAATATTTAATAATAATATGATTATTTATTTATTATAAGGAATTCAAAAAAAGTAATTAATTGATTATAAATAATCGATAAGCAATTAATTATAATTATTGAAAAATAAATTTTTATACTAAATTCATTTAAATGATTTTAATTCAATAATTAAATATATTTTCGATAATATTAACTAATTAATTAAAATTTTAGTAAATATGTAATTACATCCCTTTAATAAACTTGGATTAAGTATTTGTTTTAAAAAGTCCTAAAAAAATATTTGTTTAAAAAATTGAAATTTTTGATAAATTATTATTTAATCTAATTAAATAATTTATTATATTATTTTTAATTTAATATCAATTAGTTAATTAATTAATTATATTCAAAATAAAATTGCATATAAAAATAAAAAAGAATGGATGGGAAAAGAAAAAACTCATACTTTTGCAAGGGCATAGAAAACCTTACTTATGGGCATAAATGATGTCTGAGAATGCGTTATTTTCTGGGTCCACCACAGAAATCTTGAAACAAACAAGGGTATTAGAAACTCATGTCCATTCCCATCTTCAAAAACTTGTACCAAACGGGTCCTTAAGGTTTTACTATATTATCTTAATTGCTTTATCCATCACTAAGATTTGAACTGAATGCTTAATATATCCATACAAAGTCAAAAGTTATGCTATTACTTTTTAAAAAACGAAGTCAACAAGAACCTAGCTCGACTGGCAAAAAAGGTCATTAATGACCAAATTACACAACCAACGGGGAAATTGCATTTTTTTTTTTTTTTGGTTAAAAAATCAGCAACTCTATTACAATTTCTAGGGATATGGATAAAATCAATATCACTAAACAAATCCACTAGCCTCCATATGAAGAGTCTAATAATTATACGAATAAAACAATAATATCATTACCAAAATGAAGCAAAAGACAAAACAACAATTTTTTTTTTTTTTTGATAACGACAAAACAACAATTTTAAAGATTCATTCATTTAAATTTGAATGTAAAAACCATAAATATATATATTTGTTGGAAGAAGAGAACAGTCATGTGTTTGAGTGATGTGAACTAATTCTAAGAATTAAAACATAAGTTTTATACATTTCATACCCACTACAAATTTTTCTAATCAAATGTGAAGTGACAATAAAATTTTCAACCTAAAATAAAGATAATCCATATGGATTGACAATTTTTTTAAAAAAAATTAATTGAGTTTATTTATTATTAATTATTTTTTGTACTTTCTAGAAGGTATGATATATATCTTGTTTATCTAATGTTCACCACGTTGCATCAATTGAACTAAAGTTGGTATAAAAAAACGAAAAATAAAATTAAAATGTAAAGATTAAATAGGTCATCAAAGTATAAAGATAATATAAATATATATTTTTTTAAAAAAAAGATAATATAAATATATTGTTCGAGCTATTAAAGTGGAGCATATTCTACTCGATAGAATAACCAAACCTTTTTTAATGGGAGGGTTTTGTACAATAATCTCTTACAAATGATCCTTACAATTGATTTTTCATCCACGTAAAGTAATTCAACAACTTTTTTTCTCCAAAAAAAAAAAACATTTTTTTTACACAATAAAATAATTTGATTGATCACGTATTTTAATTTAATTTAACTTAATTATTAACTAACATGAAGAAAAGAAAGAAAAGAGAAAAGTTAAGGGTGCTTTTGATTGGTGATCTGAAGACAAAAATTAAAAAACAGGAGATTCAATAAAAATGGTGTATTTGATGTTTTCAGATATGTGTTTGACAGTAGATTTAGAAATTGAATCTCAATTTCAAAATGTTCCAAATGTGTTTGATAATATATTTATAAACCATAAACTCGATCCACGTAGGGACATATCATTTTACAGATGTGAGAGATTAAAGTGTCTCTTTTGACACTTCAGAGACCAAATAGACATCAAATCCAAACTTCATTAGAAACCAAAAGTGCATTTAGTCTTGTATTTATAAACCATAAACGATGCATAGTTATCAACTAAATGTTGAGTTAAATATAAATTATTATCAATTAATTTACAGTAAAAAAAAAACTATTATCAACTAATTTATAAACATGTTTTTTATTGGAGAATAATTTATAAACATGTTTTATGTTACAAAATCTGTATACTTATTATTTTACACTATCATATAATTTTTTAATCAAAACAATATCATATAATTTATATTACATTATACCATACAAATTTATTTTATTTATTTATTTTTTGAATAAATACCATACAAATTTAAAGTTCACAAAAATGAATCGAGTTTATAACATGAAATACGGTATTTATTAAAGTTTTTTTTTTCTTTTTTTAATTCAATTTTACATTTAAAAATTTCAAACTCAAAATCACGGTGTAGCCCTTCGTTAAAGACATTTTGGAAATATATGGTTTGAAATTGTTACCTAAAATATATAATAATAAATCAAAAATAGTTTTTTAATATAATTTTTTTTAACGGAATGATTTCATAACAAAAATAGTCAAATAATATTAGTTTAAATCTCATTTAGGTCATGAAACTTAGGGATGATTTCATTTTGGTTCTTCAGTCTTAGAAATGTCAACTAAAATCTTAAACTATCGAGTTTGTTTTCACCTACGACCCAAAACAGTCAAAATTTGCATTTTAGTCTATAAATTTAAAAAACAACCATTCAAGTCCCGTTACCATTTGGTTTTTGAAGATTAAGGTTATAAACAATACTTCCATCTATATTATTATTATTATTATTTTGTTATCTACCTTTTTTCACATATTTTCAAAAACTAAGTTTTGAAAAAAAAAATTACACTTTTTTTTTATTAATAATTTATACATTTATTAAGAAAATTGTTCAAAATATTTTATTCTTTCAATTTAAATTTATTTATATATTATTTCTTCTAAATTATTTTTCAAATATTAGGAGTAAAAATGGTTTTAAAAATCTGGTATTATTTATTTATTTTTATTTTAAGAAAAAATGGTTGCCATGAGATATGACTTGGTAGTATCTTAAAATTTTTAAATTGTTGACAAAAAGAAGTCTGATTCAATATAAAATCCGTGATTCAAACACAAAAAAGGTATGCAACGTGGAATATGTTTTATATTTTTAGTTTTTTCAACAAATATGCATTTTGTAAATTTGTTTTAGACAGTTGACTCTACGATCCAAAATTGTGTAAATTATGAAAATAATATTTTTGTTTTTTCAATTAATACAAATTTTGAACTTGTAACTTAAAAAGTCTGAATTATATCGAAAAAAACTAAAAACTTTAATAAAGGTAGTATTTTAGGTTATAAATTCAATTTATATTTGTTAAATTAAAATATGTGTAATATAATATAATATACGATAAATTTTATGATATTGTAAAATAATAATTTTATAATATAAAAGGTTTTCATAAGTCAACTAATAATGATTTACCTTTATTTCATAACTAATCTTATTGGTTTGTAAATGTTATAGATACTTCTGGACCATTCCATAATTTAAGAAGCAAATGAAGATAACACGACACGAAAATGAAGATACGATCGAAAAATGGACCCCAAAGGAGAAATAGGTCATAAGGTTGGGCCAAGGCATGAGGGATTGGGCTTTGGCCCAACCCCATGCTCGGCCTCGGTCGCCTCTCGACCCGCTTGTGTGAACGAGTCTCCTCCCCTCCGCTCGATTCCTGGAGTCCTTTGGCTACTCCGGTACAAACTGGTTCAGTCTGAAACATCTTCCAACGAATAGAAACCCTAAAAAGGAAAAGGTATATAAACCATTCTCCAACCTTTGAGAAGAGATCCCAAATTATACTCTTTGAACTCTCTCTCCTTCCTCTAACTCTCTAGTATTGCTCAACTTCCTTCTGTTTGCTGACTTAAGCATCAGAAGCGATGTGACAAACATCACACCCGTGTGCAGATTTCTTATGTCTTGTAGGTCACGTCTTTTCCCTTCAAACAAATTTACCGTTGGTGGCACGCGAAGGTCAGATGAGTTTTCTCTGTCTGGATTTTGACATCAACAATAAATATATTATCAAACACTTTTGAACAATAGTTTGAATTCTAATTTTTGAAATATGCTACCAAATACATGCTTTCAAAATTAAATCCCAATTAGAACTTGGAACACCTATTATTTTTCCAAATTATTTCCATGCATATATTCTATTTCCCACACGGAAAAACCTAAAGTCTAAAGTACACATCAATGCTCATAATTATTAAGTAGTGAGTGAAATAAAGATTCCAAAATCCAAATACCCCACAAAAGTTACACATTTTTCAACTTCAACAAGAAAATAAAGGAAAAAAAAAAACCCACTATTTTTTTTTTTTTAAGTAAAGAACTACTCAATTTAAATTAGGTTAATAATAAAAGTATCAATTTAGTCTTTAAACCATCATTTGTAACAGTGTCTTTATACTTTAAATTTTGTAACAATATAGTTTCTGAAATTTTATATATAATAATTTAATTTTTGTATTCTAAAATTTGTAATGATTTAGTCTATTTAGTAAAAACTAATATTAAGGTTTAATGAAATTTCTTACCTAGATAGATTATTAAACTAGTTTGATAAAAAAAAATCGACATAATTTTCATGGTTTTATTTGTGACAAAGATTAAATTGTTACAAATTTGAAAATACAAGAAAAATGTATATAAAAAATTATAAAAATTGTAATACATTTTAGTTTGGAATACATTTTAATTTAAATGTTTTTCAATAATGCTTTTTTTAAAAAATATTTTGTATAAAAAATTGTTTAGAATTTAAACACTCATATGTTTGGTTGCATTTTCTCATAAGTGTTTTTATACACAAGTGATCGTGTACTTACAAAGTCTTTTTAAAAAAGTTGGTTTCAAATGTTTATCTCAAAATGATTTATTTATCAATCTCATTTTCTAATAAGTCATTTTTAGTAGTTGTCAAACACTAGATTTTTTTTTTTTCAAAATGATTTATTTTCAAAATTAAACACTTGAAAAGTTAAACCAAACACACCCTAAATTGTTACAAATCAAAGTTTAGAGACTAAATTGTTACTTTCATAAAAGTTTAGGGACCAAATGTGATTTAAAAAAAAAATCCACCTTGAACGTACAAAAAAGTATAAACTAAAGGTTTTATTACAAGTTTGGTCCCTGAACTTTCAGGGTTGTATCAATTAAATCCCTTAGTTTTCAATTTTGTATCTAATAGGTCATTGCCACATTTGGATATTTTTAAAAATTAACCCATCCATGAGATATAAAATTAAATTTTATGTCTATTGAGACTCTAAATTTCCAATTTTGTATATAGTAGACTTGTCGATTTTAAAAAAATGTCATTAACCATCATGGGTTGACCCTAATGGTCAATAAGGGCCATGAAAAAAATAAATGGCTTAAAGGGAATGACCTACAAGTTTTCTTGACAACCAAATGTAGTAGGATAAGACACAAAATTCATATTTGATACTTTTTAGAGTTTGGAGCACAAATTCACACAAGCCTAAAATTTTATAAACTTGTAATTAATCCTAAACTAAATTAAAATTAAAGTTAAAAAAATCCCAAAAAATACAATTTCAGCGTCCAGAAAAATTTCCCAGTGGGCCCCACCAACCCGCTCACTACCAGTCTTCCACCTCCATTTGCATCTATCAACTCCATTCTGCAAACTTCCAGACCTCTCTCTCTCTCTCATCTCTTTCTCTCTCCTCCAAATTCTGTAGAAAAGCCCCGAAATCCACAGTCTCAAACCCTAGAACAACAAGATTTCCTTGAATTTCACCGGTGATTGTAAGATTCCTTCGTCTCTGTGTGCGATGTTGCAGTTCTTCTTCACCGTGGCTTTCTCCGCAGTTCCTTTGACTCTCTACGTTCCGCCGCTCCGGAGCTTCAATCTCTTCGTCGAGACCATGGAGGAGATACTTCGGGAGTCGAGGACGTACACCAATCGGGTGTATCCGCGAGCTCGGCATGTTTGGTTGAGGGTTTTGGATTGTATTCTTTGCAGCACCAGGTAGATGAACTTTTATTTTATTTTATTTTTTTTTAAATAAATTTTAATCTCTAGATTTCGAAGTTCAGGATTCTGATCTCTCTGTATATATTCTTCGACTCTCTTGTTTCTGTCTTTTGTTTGATAAGACTTGGATGAGTGTGGTTGTGGTACTGATTTAGTTGCTGCGGGATTCTGTTGTAAATTGCTGAATGTAACATGTAAGAGGATGTGCTTCGAGTTAATTTCAGAGAAATAAATAAAGAGATTATGTTCGAGTTAATATGTGTGCTCAGAGATGTTCTGTTTCTCCCCTTCCATTTATTTTTCTTCTGTGCAGTTGAGAACTTGGAAGTTCACTGTATATATTCTTCGATTCTCTCTCTCTCTCTTTTCCCCCTTATTTTTACTCTTGTTTGATAAGACATGGATGGGTGTGGTTGTGGTTGTGGTGTTGATGTAGTTGTTGCAGGATTCTGTTGTAAATTGCTGAATGTAACATGTAAGAGGATGTGTTTCGAACTCTCTGAGTTAATTTCAGAAAAATAAATAGATGATGTTCGATTTAGTATATGCACAGACATGTTTTGTTTCTCTCCTTCTATTCAATTTTCTTCTGTGCGGTGGAGAATTTGGAAGTTTGGTTTGGTTAGAGAGGTTAATTGTGCCTATGCATATATAATTCGCAATTTTGGAGGAAAAAATTGCTTCTGTGTTCTGATTTCTGGTATGTGCTTTAACGAGTAATTTGATGTTTGTTTGTTTGTTTGGTTCTCCACCAATTCTCAAACGAACTTAATTGATTTACAGTTGATGAATAGATTGCAAGGTAAAAAATGGCAGCTCTAGATTCAGATGCTTGTATTCATTGTATTTGAGAGTGTTGAAGAAGAGCATCTTTTTCAATAGAACTGTGTGAGAGATAGAGATAGAGAGGGAGATTTCTTTTCATCTAAGATTCCAGGCATCTGGATAATAGGGTTATTCGATGCTTGTGAATTTTAGATTATGGTGTCTATTTTACAGCAACCGCAAAATTAATTCCTATAAAGTTGATTGGGAATATCAGATTGTTGTGTTTCTCACTTTCTCTTAGATTATTATTATTATTATTTTTTTCTAAATTGAGGGACTGAGAGAGCTCCACTCTGACTAATCTCCAGGAGGTTTCAGCGACCCTAAGGTTAGTACTGGAAGACAACAAATAGGACTTTAGAGGGTATTTTCCTAACATCCCAAGCCTTTGGCTACTAAAATCATTTTCGAAGGAAGTTCGAATCTCAGACATTTTCATAATGATGGGGGTTCTTCAAAATCAAACTTTCAACAATTTGGACTAGTCAGTTCTTGACGGGACATGATAGTTAAAAGATCATCAATTCCTAATGAAATGGATGAAGCAGTGGCTTGTTGAATCCCCAAAGTCTTTATTTGATCCAGGACGTGTGATGTATATGCTATTCCGAAGCGATCTATTAATCTTCTAATAAGTTTTTTTCAATAGCAGTTCCATCTATCATTTTATTGTGAAAGACCAGTTCGGCCCGTTCCACCATAAGTACCTCGCACCATGTTATGCTGAGTGTATGTTTTGACCCGTTGAGCCATGTCCAGGTTGATTTGATTTTACTACTAACGTCTTTGTTCACTAAAATGTAACAAAATCCATACTCTCCCAATATTTATTTTTATTTTTATTTTTTTTATCTTTTGATTGGAAACATAACAAGATATGTTCATTCTGTATCAACTCACTAAAGTTAGTTTATTGTTAAATAATTATGTACATCATGTCTTTACAACATAGACTTACAGGCTCATTTCATATGAATTCAACTGACAAAAGTAAGAAAATTTTGTTTTTATACAATGATGTACATGAGATAGAATTGCTTGTTTTTGTGTGTTTGGCGATCTCTTTAGTATATAGGGCAAATGTTTGCATACTTTTCACTTACAAACTATTAAATTAGAAAAGTGTTAGAAGTGGTAAATTTATGAAAGTTAAAATGGGAATTTGAGGTAGAATGAGGGTAGAGAAGATGATGATATGTATATTGAGTAATTTTAGATGTATGGTTGTTTAAGATGTTTGAATATCTTTGTTTGCTGCATATCCATCATTATGTAATGTATGACTAGATCAAAAGAAATCAAAAGAAACAGCCTCTGATTATGTTAGGCAATTGAAGAGCATCTGAGCATTTAGCTTGGAGAATGTTTGTTTTTAAATTATTGGATATGCTCAAGATTGAGCAAGATAGAGATGATTTCTTGTTTGCTAGCAAATGTTGGCTAGGTGTTATGCCAATTGTTATTTGGTATTCAGTGGGTATTTTTGGCCCTTTGTTTGAGTTGCAATGTATGAAGCTGATTTGGTCCTTAGCAAGAATACAGCCAAAAATATGTTGTTTATTATAGGAACTAAGAAATAAAAAGGGTTTTTTTTTTTTTTTTTTTTTTTTTTTTTTTTTTTTTTTTTTTTAAATTTAATTTAATTTATTTATTTATTTATTTATTATTATTATATCAAAAAAGAAATAAAAAGGTTAGGTGGCAAAACCAATAGGGACAGCTCAAGTGATATAAAGCTGTATCAATGAAGTTAGTTCATGGTTTGGTTCCGATTTTAATTTGATCCTTATGGTTTGATTAAACCTTATAAGCTGTCCTTGAATTGTGTTTTACTACCCGAAAAAGTTCACCTACTTTTATTTATTTTTACTCGGTTTAACATCCTAATACAATTACTCAAATAAAGAACTTATGAAATTATTTTGTTACGAAATGAATAATTGAAAAAGTTTGGACTAAATCTTCAAATTGAAACTTTTAAACTTTGGACTAAATTGAAACTAAATCTAAACTATAAGGATCAAATTGAAACTGACAAAATTGATACTATATCAAATTTGTGACAAACAAAATATTTTTTTTAAAAAAAAACATTGTTTTTTTTTTTTCTTTTTCTTTTTTTGAAAAACAAAACATCGTCTTTTCTTATCTTTATTTTTTTTCTAAAAGAAGATAATAATATGATGTCCATTTTACAATATTATTGCTCAAGCTATAGCAGATAGCTGTCACATCATGGCTCAATTAAGTTTTGATAAGTTTTTCGTTATGGCATTATGGGCCTCAAGAGCTCTCTCCTTCAAAAGAAAAATCTTCAACTGATTTTGTAGGTGGACTTCATATCAAGTGATAGGTCATAGTGTTGACCCTACTGCTATTATGAATTAGTAACACTTGTTTCATCTATAGATTTAAACTAAATATATGCCATATAGTAGCCGCTCGGGGGCATAAACGGAGGAGAAGAAGGAAAAAAAAAAAAGAATAAATAAGACTTGGTCTCATTGTTCGCTCGGAAACAAGTCATTGACTGCAAGTAGATTTATAAGATCAATCATAAAGCATATGACTCGCTAGAGAGAGAGATACAAAGCTAGCTAAAGGATTCCTTTCAAAATCTTGAGACGATCCCCATAAAAAATAATTACCAGCATTTGTGGAATTCTTGCCTTGGTTGCAATTAAAATGTTGCCCTTATTTCAATCAACTTGATGTGAAGAATGCATTTCATCAACATGAGAGAAGCAGAAATCCGCAATAATTTGTTTCTGTTCAACTTCCTCCAACTCAAGGTTGATCTTCTCATAGGAATCCTAACTTGGTATGCAAGCTCAAGAAAATGGTCCTTGAGAATAAAAAAATAATTAAAAAAAAATTCCAAACCCATTTTAAAAAATTTATCTATTAGTAAAGTGCAGTCAACAGATGTTAACTACGACATCATCATTAACCAATTAAAAATCAAATTCAAACCTTAAAACATCAATTTAGACCAAACATGTCACTTTTAAAATTTGACTAAATAGAAACTAAGTTCAATACAAAAAATGTTAGTTCTCAACCTCAAAAGATTAAAAGTGTATTTGCCACTATGACTTGAACCTATTTTATATTATTCATGTGGGCCTTTTATGACCATCAAACCCACCATAGTGATTTTAAGTTAACTATTATTTACTTATAATTCTTTTAAATGTTCTTAAAAAAAAAATCATTTGACTGGGTTATAATTTAGGGTCCGTTTAGAATACATTTTAATTTAAATGTTTTTCAAAAATGCATTTTTTAAAAAACATTTTGTATAAAAATTGTTTAAAATATAAACACTCATATGTTTGGTTGCATTTACTCACAAATATTTTTATACACAAGTTATTGTTTAGACTTTTTTTAAAAGTTGGTTTCAAGTGTTTCTCTCAAAATGGTTTATTTATCAATCTCATTTTCTAATAAGTCATTTTTAATGATTGTCGAACACTACAAATTTTTTCAAAATTAAACACTTGAAAATGTAAACCAAACACACCCTTAATCAAATAGAGCATAGGACAACATGTATCATACATCTCTGTTATAACTTTTGAATTAATAGGTTAAGGAAATTAAAAAAAAAAAAAAAATACATGAATTAGAAAATGTTTTATTGCATCACACTTTTAGCCTCATGCTTTATCATTAATTTCCTTTTCGTCTCTATATTTTTAAAATTTATTTTTTGACCTTTTATCTTTTAATAAAAGCTTATCAAATTACACCATCATCAAGAAGTGAGAATTGGATAAAGTTAATTAATTAGATGAAATTTGTTTGGATTGAAATAAATAGAATTTTTCTTTTAATAATATTTTTTTTTGTGTGTAATTGATAATACATGCTAAATTTTAAGACGGTTTAGATAGTGACTTTAACTATATAGTTCAACTTATTAATACGTAATTTTAACCAAAGGAAAGGATGTTCAAATCTTCCCTCTCATATAAATTCTAAAAAAAACCACATACATAAATTTGTCATATCAAAAGTTTATTCCTTCCCATCTAAAACCTTGACAAATATAATGAAAATAAAAAGTATTGGAACTAAAACAATACTTAACTAAAATATTTTAAAATAAATTTAACAATTAAAAATAATAAAAATTACAAAATTACAAAATAATTCTTAGGTTCAATTATAAGTTTAGTCCTTAACTTTTAAGTTGTATCAATTTGGTCTCTGAAGTTAAAAAGTTTCAAATAAATCTTCAAACTTTCAATTTTGTGTCCAGTAGGTCCCTTTAAAAAGTATCCAATAAGTTCTTAAACTTTCACTTCAATAGGTCCCTCAATTTTTAATTTTGTTTCTATTAAGTCCTCGACTTATTCAACATTTTTTTAAAAAAAATTCACAAGTTTACTAGATACAAAATTGGAAATTTATGGTCCCAATAGACATAAAATTCAATTTTATATCTATTTAATTTTTAAAAACCTCAAATATGTCAATGATCTATTAGACACAAAATTGAAAATTCAGAGACCTATTAGAAATTTGTAAACTTCAAGAACTTATTAAACACAAAATTGAAAGTTTGGAGATTTATTAGACACTTTTTAAATTTTAGAGACTAAGGGGCCGTTTGGTAATGTTCATGTTTCTTGTTTCCGTTTCTTCATTTTTAATAAAGAAAAATAGAATTGCATGACCCTAACACCTATACATTCAATAATAATAAACCTATATTCTTATTTATGTTTGGAAAAAATTGGAAACAATAACAAAAAAAAAAGAGAAACTAGTTTTAGTTGTTTCCAAAAGTTCTTTACAAATTTTGGGAGTGTTTCTAAAAATGAGAAATAAGAAACATACATAGTTATTAAATGTTTAGATTTCTTAATAAAATTGAAAACAAGAAACGAGAACGTTACCAAACGGATCCTAAATTAACACGACAATCAAAATTAAGGAACTAAACATGTAATTTACCTAATTTTTAAGAAACATTAATATATATATATATATATATTTGTTCAAAAAAAAAAAATATATATATATATATACACTCAAAACAGTCGCATTTTAATTCTTTTTTCCTGTCAAAGAAACGAATGATTTTGAAAATAAAAAACGGTTTCCCAGAATCAGGCAAACAGAGAAAGAATCGTTCAAATTCAAACCTAATTCCCAAAAAAAAACCCTAATTTTCCCACCACGAATAGCCCTCTTCGATTTCCCTGCAAATCAGGAAGTTGTTCTAAATATAGCTCTGCAATTCAAGATCAAAGAACCACAGGAACTTACCTTCCACCGAAAATCGCTCGAGTTTCCACTTATAAATCCCATGGATTCCATCTCATTTTCATCAGGCAGCAATTTCCAGAGCGAAGGCGTTTTTCGGTGATCGTTCTCGTTTGATTCCTCGCGAGTTCTTCACCGGATAACGCCACACACACAAAACTAACAAAAAAAAACCACAGAAATCGCAATGGAGATGAAGAAGATCGCCTGCGCCGTCCTCTTTGCCGCCGCAACCGTCACCGCCGTCGTGGCTCAGGATGAGGCGGCGGCTCCGGCACCTGGACCAAGCAGCGGCGCCGCTGCCAGCCTCCCGGCAATCGGCTCTCTCATCGGCGCTTCGTTGCTCTCCGTCGCGGCCTACTACTTGCAATGATGAAATCATTTGGATTGAAGCGGAGGAAAGGAATGGAGTGAGATAATATTGAGAGATTATTGGTTCATGTGGTGTGTTGGTATTTGAATTTTATGCTGTCTATGGAGGCTTATTGTCACATTTTTTTATGGATAATTATTTAATAATACACCTCTTTAATTGACCATTTTTCGTCGAACCTAAACATAATTAAACTATTAAAATTATATACTCTCGATCTCTGACATGTTCGATCTCAAAATTCTTCTACTATTCTAGTTAATATATTTTTTTTCAGGTCCTCAAGTTTGATCTCGAGTTCTTTTGGAAGCATAGTTTAATTAGTTAAAATTCTTCTACTGTTCAAGCATAGTTTAATTAGTTAAAATTCTTATTTGGAAGAGTTAAATCTCTAGTTGAAATAAATCTTAAAAAAATCTTTCACACTATTCAAACATAACTAAATAGTATCTATTGGTATCATTGACTCTCCTAATAGTTGGATTTAAAATAATAATAATAATAATATCAAATATATAAATAAATAAATAACACTTTCTAAAAAAAAATATAGGAAAAAAAATCATTTTATTCAAATTACTTTTGTAATTAAACCAACCTTCACCATTTCTATTTTAACTAGTCTATCTAAATTTGTATGGTTTGAATTATTAAAAAAATATGTACTAAAAGACAATGTTAAAAGAATTATGTTTGATACTATTAAGAAAATTCTTTAATTTTTTTTAATATAGAAAAATCTCCCATTTCTTTTTCTTTATCAAAAACTTAATGGTAGTATCAAAGTCGAGAACTTAGAGCCACTTCTCTTTATGTTCACGTAACTTGTATGATCCCAGTTTTTATTAAATTATATCACATCGACATCATTAATATAGGAGTAGAACTTTCCGTGGCTAATGATCAAATCGTCTCCAAAATGTTGAACTAAAAAACTTTTAAATTATGCAAAATAAGGAGTTTGAGATTTGTAAATAATAATTTACATTTACCAAATATTTACATAATAAATAGATAATCAATTTCTTATATAATCAAAACAGTGTCATAGAATAAAATTTTCCACCTTTTTTGTCTTCATAGTTGACATTATTCCTATTTTATATTTTAATTTTCTAAAATTATAAAATGTCATTTTGAGCGGAACTATATATTTCCTTTTTTTTTAAAAAAAAAAAATGTATATATTTTCCATTCATTTTCCGTAATTGAGTACCTTTGATCTTCCAACAAAGTCATTTTATAAATTTATATTCTTTTTAGTTATTTTTTCTTTTATCAAAATGTTTTTTTTTTAATGTTTACTAATCCTCTCGATTCTCAACCAAAATATAAAAATAAGCCAACACATTGTTTTTCAAAAAAGAAAAATCAGAGTAAAATAAGTAGATAGTATAACATTGGGAAAGTGCATAATATACTTTTTTTTTCCTTCCTATTAATTATGATGGTATGTCTACCTCTAATGCAAACTACTAGGACCTAGAAAGGATTGCGGATGTGATTCCAAAAATAAGAATGAAATCACAATGTTCAAATTTTGTTGTTTTTTGTTTTGTTTTGTTTTTTTTTTTTTGTTTTTTTGATAAAATTTCAAGCTTAAGGAAAATTTCAAGTTAACATGTATTTGATAGACTAGTAAGTATCATTTTAACGTGATAAATATAGCCACAACCACGCCTAAAATGATTTACTTAGTGACAATCACGTCGTCGGTAAACTAGTCAAACCAACCAAAACTATCTTTCTGTCATTGTATGTAGAACAAAAACATAATCCTTAATGATGCTTGGATGATGCTAGTAAATGGCTATGACAAATCCCATAACCACTTTGAAGTCGTACTAAATTTCTCTAAAACCTCTAAAATCGTAAATATGTTCATATGAAGAACATATTTACTAGTTATCTCCAATCAACTATATTTCACAACATTATTCAAATTAATCATACAAATAAAGTTCAACAACATGTGGAATAGGAGAATTCAAATCTCTGATCAAATGGTATGTATCTTAATCTATCTCGAGTGACCCCAAGTGACCCCAAGCCACCTAAAAGCATTCATAACCTTTCTTAGTGGTAAAAAGATATTACTTTTAATTATATAAACCCCACGAATTCCCATGGATAAAGGCTCATCTGGCCGACCATTAAGCTAATAGGGGGAGGGCAAGTTCATGGTCCAAAACTGAGAAGCCTTTTCCACTTCCATAGGGAACAGAGAGTTTGAGAGGGGAAATAAAAAAACACAAAAGAAAAGGACAAAACCAACTCAGCCTTTTAATTCTCACGAGTAACAAATCATTTCAGTTTAAATCAATCTTCCTGCAAAAGCAAACCCTCTGTCTAAACCAAGGTGGCTGTGGCTGTGGCTATGGCTTCATCTAAAATCAACATGTAACACAGCACACTACCTTTTAATGGATCAATCTTCAACCAAATGTCAGGCATGCATCCCTACAAACCTCCACTTTTTTCCCAACTTTGGCACCTATAAGACAGACACAAAACCCACTCTTGAAAACAGAAGACAATTAGCTAAAGTGTGAGCTTTTTGTACCTAAATTTGGTCTTCAATGGCTTCCATGAGACTCCCTCATTTTGCTGCTGCTGCTGCTGCTTTTTCTTTGGTTCTTGCAATGGTGTGCTTAGGGATGAAGGTCCATGCCATAGAGGATGAGATGGCTCCAATGCCTGCCATGGCTGCTGGCTCTGCATTTCCTACTTCTGTTGCCTTTGCTTTCAATTCTGTATTCCCTCTTTTGCTCTGTATTTTTGGTGTCTAAGGCAAGGCTTCTTTGCCTAAAATGATGTGTTTGTAAGGTGTTTTGTGCTGTGGTTCTATCTGCAAAGAGTAGTAGGAGGCTTTCTGTACAAAGTATATGAACCTTTTTTGGCTGGGATTTCTTCACTTGTCCATTTTCTTTTTGCTTATGAGAAGCACAGAAAGGGGCCAAACTCCAAAACAAGCCATTGGTGAGGTAATGAAACAGAAGAAAGTGCCCCAATTTGTTTCTTCTCACCAAAAAAGACATGCATTCCATCTCATCTTGATCATGGGTTGTTCCATCTACATCATAAATATGAAGCAAAGACTAGACCAAAGAGTACAGCACTAAAAAGTAATTCATATGATATGACTATAATAAGTGTGGATATAATAATCCCTCTCTCACCATTTGAATGCTTTCTCTGGGGTATTCTCTAACCATAAACACTTCCCTCATAATCTCTATCTGCACAGACATTGTCCCTCAGAAACATATCTTCAACAATTTTCTTTCAACACACCTATCACTAGGTTCTAATCTCTCTACACACCTCTAACTTCTAACTACCTCTTTCCACATACATTTATCAAGCTATGCTGTCTCAACACAAGACATATAATATATATTTAATTACCAGCAACAATATATCAGTCTTAAGATTCTGAGAATAATACAATCCATAACTCCCAAGTGTTACAAGAGTTGGCTTCAGTTACACTTACACAAATATCACATGAAAATTTTGTAAGGTTCTGAACATAACCACTGATTGTAGCAGCCAAAGCAACACTCTGGAAACTGCATTCTCTCAGAACTTACAAACTAGAAAAAATAAAAGCCCTAATAGAGGCCTCAAATTTCCAACTACCGAGGATCACAGATATCTACAAATTAGATTGACAAACAAATACAAAGCTTGCAAGAATAACTATATGCTCATATTTCCATCATACACAGAAAATAACACTCATTCAGATCATCCGTTTTCTTCTTTCCTTCCTTTTTTGGGGTGGGAAATCCAGCTATCATAACCCATGCATAAACATGCTAATATACAGGTACAAAGACATGCTGATATACAAAACTAGGTAAATTTATTCATTTTCTTTTCATGTAACTATTTTTCTTTTTTTTCATTCTCTTTCTGTCACATCAGTAATAAAAATTACAAAATATCATAATATCCGTTAAACAAAAAAGGTTCTACTCTTACTCTATTCACAAATTTTAATCTAGTAGCTGAATAAGAATTCTGAATGGGAGGGGGGAGCTCAAAATTATGAAATCATCTGAACCGCCATCATGAGTTTCCTAGCTATAAACTCACCAATTTCCATTCCCCGATGGAACAAAAAAAATATTCCTCCTGAAACTGCTAAAACTTCCCTTGGTCTTCTTTTTCAGTTTCCTCCACCATGATGCACGAAGAATCATAAACCACCAAAAAAAAAAAAAGGAACAAATTTGTGGAGGTCATACTTGATCTGCGTGATTCTCTTTTTGCTAAGTAATTTTGAACAGTTTCTTGAGGAGAGAACAACTCTCTCAATCGAGTGGTTTCTACTTGTCCGCTGGCTTAGGTTCTGTTCGAACATAGGTGAGACTACGAGCACCAGATGAGGGTACAGAATTACCAGGGAGAGAAGCACCATTGTCAGCAGTTGTGGTCTGACTATCCCGCTTCCACTGCATGCTCCTTGCACCAAGTTTGATGGGGGGACGAGGCCTAAATCCACCGGGAATGCCCCTAGGGAAAGGAACTCTGGTAAATCTAGGAGTAGGAAATGGCGAGCCACGCACAGCACGAGGCCAGGTAACAATTGAAGCACCTTCTAATTGTGAAGCATTTTTCCTTACGACCTGCAATGACAAATCAATCAAACATGCAGCTTTATTCGTTGACTACATTATGCAGCTACTTGACTAAAACATATCATGCTAGTTGTGTCTTGTGGTTGTTTTGGCATCATGATAGAAATGTTACAATTATAATACCAGTGGAAGAACAAGTTAAAACCAAATTCAGCCAAGATTCTTGAACATTTTTCTTTATGGGAAACCAACCTTTCATTAAGATAAATGAAAGAACAAAAGAGGGCTAAACAAAAATAAAGAAGCCCAAAACTGAAAGGAGCCTGCACATTTTTTCTGTTTGCTTCTAGATGTCTACTGTCATTTCCATTTCAGTATTTTCAGGAACTTTATTGATCTTTCGCTCTCTAATTAGTGAGGCATGGAAACACCAATAAAAGTTCACTGATTATGTGAAAAGCAACCATAAACTTGAATAACAATCCAGTTAAAAAAGAAAGAGAAAATATCAGTAAACACGGCCCACAACAGGATATAGGTAAGATTGTGAACTGGCCCACACTACTTCCAAACCAAATATAATTGGGCTCATTTAAGATATCAATGCTTACTAGAGAACTTGAAGAGAACAAAAAGAAAAACCAATACATATTCCTTATTTTCACTATATCTGAAAATGGTTCCATTTTAAAAACTTCCAATTTGAATTCAAAATTTGAAATTGTGTTTGGTTGTGAATTTGAACATGCAGAAAAAGATTAATGTGTTAGGTAAAATCTATTCTTTAAGAAATTCTCATTCCCTTCATTTCAAACAACAAAGCAAAATGTTAGAATAGAACAGCTACCTTCAGAATCCTAGACATAAACGAGGTCCCATCAAGAGACAACGCATTTTCTGCAGCTTCTTTTTTCATGAACTCCACATAAGCCGACCTGCTCCAATCGCATCACTTAATTTATTAAAAATTGACGTAGGAAAATTTTTCGTTTGTAGTAGAGGTAACGAAAAGAGATAGCTGAGGTACAATAAACAATTGTAACGAGTTACCCTTTGGGTTGCCCGGTGGTTGCATCGGTTACAATGATGACTTTTACAACTTCTCCAAACTTGTTAAAATGCCTAGACAGGCTATCCTTTGTAGCAGCAAAGTGAACCTGTACGTGAAAATTAATGTGAGGTGATGAACAGTCACCAATTCTTCACAGAAGCAACAAAAGAGTGACTTATTACATTGCTAACAAAAATGGTTCGAGCATCAGCATCCTCTAAAGGACGAGTGGCAGCAAATTGGCCTGCACAAGGTAACATGAGAAAATTTTTTAGAATGAAATAGCCACTAGAGAATAATAATGTAAAAGCCTGGAATGATAACTGATTGTTGATAAGCAAATACGGGAAAAAAAATGGAATGAGAAACCTCACAAATAGAAAGAAAAAGAGAAACAAAAGAATCGTACAAACTAATTATCATTTAGAAAGTAGAGCCAGACACCAGAAAAGAGAGCCCACCATTAGCAGATAAAGGAGGTTTCTGGAACTCTTTTTCAAGGCTTGCTGCAGGCTTTTTCTGTTGGTTAACAATCGTGACTGGCTCGCCATTTTCCATTACTTGCACAGCAGATCTGGTACCTTGTAACTCACTCTCCTGCAAAAACTTTTGACCACCAAGTTCAGCAATCTGCCCTGGGCCCTGATAGTGAGGTGGTTTCCAAGTATTAACATTCACAGAGATATTTACAATGTCACGTGAGGAATTTGCAACTAAGGAAGGTTGATCCTTCTGTTTATAAAGTGTAATGCGTTCATCATCAGCATTCTCAACTACCCTGAATGGCACGGTCCGCAAATTGCCTCCCTTTCTTACTCCTGATTCTGCAGTCCAAGAATTGTCAAATACTCCGTGACCCTGAATAGTAACATCTTCATTTTCAGATGTAGAATCTGATGCTAATCCAGTTTCAGCTTCAAACATGGCTTCATCGGGAGTATATTTCCCACTATAATTGCTTCTCTCAAGATACGTGGCTGAGTATGGTCGATCCTGTGTATGATTCATATCCCCATATTTATCATCCTCTGCAGCAGTTGCTCCATATTCTGCAAGTTGGCCACTGGACTCTGTTAAATCCATATCACGAGATTGACGACCAAGTCGGTCAAAAACACTGGAGGATTTAACTCTTATCACATCTTCAGCTGCCTCCGTGACAGCCTTAATAACAGTTGCCATAGGATTTGGCACTTTTGCGACAGATTGAAGCCGCTTGGGACGATTAGTCGTGTCATTATTGGAAGTAGAAACTACTGAACGAAGACGCTTCGAAAGGGGCTCCTTAGCTGCATTAGAGGGCCTTGTGGTGGCCACAGCATCTCGCATTGCAAACTGGAGCAGCCGCCGAGGGGCAGCAATGCTTACCTGAAAGGCTGCCTCCCTCTGTAAAACAAGAAACGTAAGAATTTGTTTCCCATTAGAATAATGCATCAATAAACTATCCAATATTCTAGACTAAGTTATTTTCAAAGACTAAAAATATCAAACTTGGGTAGTTTAGTAGAGCATTCAAATTATTGCGAAAAAAGTCACAAAAATAAATCAAGCATACTTCGTGGTCTTAAAATACATTTTAGGAAGTCCAGCGAGCAAAAATATAGCATACTTGAGAGAGAAAAAAAAAAAAAAAAAAAAAAAAAAACAACATAGCACAATACTTCATGTTTCTGGTTTATCCATTTGTATGAATAAGGTTAAACTGCAGGTCTGATCATTACCTTCCCATCAAATAATTATCAAAATCCAATATAGTTGTGCATTACATAAAATTTCAAAAAAATAATAATAATAGTAATTAATTAAAAGAAAAAACACAAAACCCTGAATTTAAACAGACATAGGCCATATGTCAGTGGAAAGGAGAAGAAATTAAAGTTTACACATAATCAGAAAAACAAGACACGCTCATACGAGTTGATAGGTCTTTAGACACCATAATTGAGAACTTTTTTTTTTAATTAAGATACTTTAAAATTTTAGTTACATAAAAACGTGCAGTTTTAAGCAAAAATACAATTGTGGGGTTGCAAACTGAGAAATAACGAGATATGGTTCGACGAACACTCCATCCATTGCTTTTCACTAATTCAACTTTCACATTTTAAAGCCCAATTAACTGTCGCTAGGTACTAATTTAGAAGAGAAAAGTCAGATCACGAACCTCAGTGCCTTGATGATCATCAGCTCGGCTCCTTTTCCTATGACTAGGAACTTGTTCAGGAGAAGAATGCTTGACACGACTAACTTCAGATCTTGGAGTAACACGGGTTTCCTCATTAGAAATTCCTTTCCATTCCCTATTACGCCGCCTGCTAGATAATTTTTCAGACTTCCCTCTTTCTGAATCAGACTCCAGATTGCGAGAATCATTTCTTCTATCCGGTTCTGCTACTGGAGATTTAGGTCTGGGCACTTCACTGGCAGAAGATTTAGTAGGCGTGTCCACATATAAATCCATACTTGAAGCCAGATGGTCCCACAGCCTGTTGAAATGAAGCTTATAAAAAAATTAGTCAAACTGGCTGCAAGATGACTCAATGCAAGAAACTACCCAAGTTACAAATATGAACACGAGGAAGGATAAGAATCAAATTACCAAGATACAAAAGAATGGCTATCATCTGCCAAAAATACATTTAGTTCATTCTGTGCTTCTTCTTTGCGCCTGCCGTTCCTCAACAAGACAATCACGTATTCCTACCCAAAAAACATTCATTAAATTTAATAAGACTTCATCTATTCAAACAGAGGCTCTAAATCCCAGTTATTGAAGTAGATTTGAAACCACATTATGATGAATATGAAAAAAATGAAACATGGAGGCAATTTAAGCAAATGCACAAACATGCCTATGAAAGATACACAAGTATAACGCTGAATTAAATAAAAAAACAGCTCTTCAGGCAAAGTCAACAACAACTCTTCACATAAATTTACATCGAACCCCATGGCCAAAACCAAATTAATCTGATACCAATTGATAAAACCCACTATATTGTAATGTAAAAGTTAATGGAATTTCAATACAACTCTCCAAACTATTCAAGGTACCTGGAACCTCCACTCTTGAGATGGCTTACTAAACAATTGTCGGGCTTCCTCCTTTTCCACCCCCTCTATAAAAGAAAGTTTCCACACTCTCATGCCTTACCACTTGAGAAAAAAGAGGACATTCAAAGGCTAAACAGTTTCACATCACTTAAATAAATCCCAGCATCTCATAATAAATTTTCAAGCATTCTGATATATTATATATAAACTAGTTTTCCACTTACTTTCCTATTCACAGAATCCGGAAACCTATGAAGCCCTCAAGGGTACCTGAAGTAAATGATATCTAACTCCTACTGGAGCCCATCAAAATCAATTATTTTAAATAACATTTTCTATTTAAGGTCACCCCAAAGTGCACTACACTGCAAGTAAAAGCCTCTAAGATTCCCAAAGAAAAAAAATGAATAAAACATTGAAAAAGTTCTTGGTAGCAAGATTACTAAAACATGGTTAATGTTTTATTTTTTAATTTTTTATCTGTGAGTGTATGGACCAGCTTACGTGCATCTCGACTATTCGGATATTAAATTTTAGGTAGGTGACCATCATGACTTAAACTCATTCCCTCTAAGTTCTTCCTTTATCATTTACCTGGCCCTTCTTCACCACTAGGTCAACCCACAGTGGTTATGGTTAACACTCTATTAAAGATGGCATCTTCCTTATCAAGATGAATGTCTCCATTTTTTTTAATCCAACATCGAGGGGGAAAATTCAAACATTTGACCTCTTGGTTAAGAGTATATACCTTAACCAATTAAGCTACAATCACATCGGCGATGAATGTCCCCAGTGTGATTTGAAGAAAACTCTTATGAACAACAAGAACCAAACCCTCACAACTCTCCAAAAGCTAAATAGCCCAAACCATGTCCAAGTTAATAAGGCCATGCTCAAATGCAAAAGAATGGAACAAGCTAAGACTTCTCTCCCAATGAGAAGGCTGGACTCTCTCGAGCATTCCAAGATTGGTCGTCCCTTTCATATGAAGAATGGATAAAGATTATAAATGTGCCCCGGAACAAAATGGAATCTTGATTCTTCCGTAGGCATTTTCATTGTGTGGAGGATTTCTCAATTCTGCCACTAAAACTTCAGAAATTGGATCTCATGGAAGCTTTCATAAAAGTTAAATCACATCTCTATCTGAGATCAAAATGTTGTCCATGTTGCCCCTTTGTATGGTACTAAGTCTTTGGTGAAGAAAAGTCGCTAGAGTCCATGGTTATATCTAGAGTCGCAACCATTGATTTTGAATCCTCTCAAGTATTGGTCCTTAATCAACACTCCTAACGTGCAATTCATGCTTATTTTTCTAGCCTTCTAGGTTCCATCATATCATGACCTAACAGAAGGAAAATATAAAAATAGTACCCTACTTGATGAGACTATACATCCCTTGGAATATTGAAAAGTTTTTTTTGAATGAGAAAGCAAAGCAACCGGCCTTCTCTTTGAAATACCTGATCCTCTCAACTTTTTTTTTGAGAAAAAACATCCATTCACCATTTAGCAATTGCCTACCTCCCCCACTCAACTTGTTCTACCCTTATTTGAAAGAGGAGACATTGCAACCCTTCCAGACTTGTGTTGTCAACCTTTTATCCCCCCCCCCCACCACCACCACCAAAAACATCTTCAATGTTGAAGTTTGTACATGAAGCAGTTTCTTCTCGACCTTCCCAATCTGTTCTAATAGAGTGATGACCCATGGCTTTCTTCACAACAACAATTTGGCTTTAGGGCCATTGAAAACTCCACCTTCTTACCTTTCCTATTCCCTCCACACTGAAGAAAAAGAAACGTGTGAAGAAGAAGAGCAAAGAACTAGATAGAGAGATTCCAAACATTAAGTCTTCGATCAACTAAGAAAAGAAAGAACTTGGAAAATTAAAAAGGGCTCGGGTGGCTTACCCCGGAATGTATGTTGCAAGAACATTCCTTTTTTGGGGGTAAGAAATTGAGTCTTCAATGAGGAAAATGAAAGAATATACGAGGGCATACAAAAACAAGCCCACCAAAAGGAGTCCATCTACTAACTACAGAAAAGGATTCAATCCAAAAGAATCAAACCAAGCTCATAATCGCAAAAAGGCTGAGTAACAAACCAAGGACGCATTAAACCTAGCTACCCCTAAACCTCCCCCCACAATCTCTTACCTCCTTAAAAATTCTATTATTTCTCTCATGCCAAATTCCTCGTAACACAACAAAGAAACAAGTCTCTAGGAGATTAAGGAACATCTCCTCAATCATAAAACCGCAAAACCCTGCCTCAAGTCAAACATAATCCGAACAAACTCCAGCATTTGCTCACAAAGCATGAGCAAATTCACACCCCCACAACAAGTGGTCAATACCCTCCTTGTGCCTCTAGCAAAGAATGCATCACTACAGACCTAACACTAAAGGAGATCGTCTTTGAATACAGTCCCAAGTATTAATCCGATCTGAAGAAGGCTAAAAATAAGTCACTGAATGGAACTTCTTATCGAAAGGTGATAGAAGTGAGGAAATAAAGTACAAAAGGAAGATTCCCCAACCCACCAATCCTCCTAAAAGTAAACCTTTGAGCCTTTCTCAACCGAACATTTTAAAAACGGGGAAAAAATAAGGAAAACCAATAGAAATCTCAATAAAAAAAAGGTTTTTACTAGAACCCTTCAAAAACTACGACCCACACCCAGGGATAAGGATCATACCTACTCACAATTTTTTTTTTTTTGATAAAAATACCAGCTTTAATTGAGAAAAAATGAAATAATACAAGGGAAACAAAAAACCAGCCCAAAAAAAGACCCCCTTTTAAAGGAAAGGTCGCCAATCCAAGATAATACAACCTAAAGAGTAATTACAAAAAGCCTTAGACACAGAGGCCCAGAGAGAAACATAGAATCTAGTGAGATCCCAAACATCAGAAGGACTCCTCTCAAGACCTCGAAACACCCTATTATTCCTCTCTCCCCAAAGACCCCATAACACAGCACACACCCCAGCAAACCATAAAAACCTCCCCTTCTCGCGAAAAGGCAGATCCTTCAAACCCTCTACCTGACCCTTAGCAACTCCTAAAGACACTAGCCTACTCATGATGTCCATATAAAGATTTTTTTTTTTTTTTTAGTGTGGATCTGGAATAACCTATTGTTTTTTGGCTTCTCAATATTTATGGATCCTCTCAAGATGTCCATTTCAAATTATTTCTTTTTCTGGAGGGAATTGGAAAATCTTGGGTGCCTTTGTTATGGCTGCCACCTTTCTCTTAAAGCATCAAGTTTCCTTTTGCAAATTTTTCTTCTTCTTAGGAGTTAGGCTCTTTAATATTTATGATCCCTCTCAAGATGTCAATATCTAGGTTTCTTTTTTAGAAAATTGGAAAATCCCGGGTGCCTCTGTCATGACTAATGGAGTAGGAAGACTCCAATATCTCTAAATGGAGTAGAGAGAAATTCACCTCCAAAAGCCCCACCAAGAGCATGAAGCTCTTTGATGGGGTTCTTGACAACCTCTCCTTCATTGATATCCCTCGTGACAGTGCCAAGTTAACTTGATCCAAGATAGCTTGTTTTGTCCCTCATTGACAAATTTCTAGTCTCCCATGATTGGCTCCTTTAAATCTCCAATTCTAGAGTTAAACACCTTGAAAGACATACCTCGGACAGTTAAATGACCCTTCTAGATTCTTCTGGTAAATGTGGCTCAAGCACAACAATTTCTCGAAGACCTCAAAAAGTTGGTGGGATTCTACTTTAATCTCGAGGGTTGGCTAACGTATGGTTTCTATTTGCAGATTAAAGAAGACAAAACGCTCACTGAAAAGATGGAACCTTCAGAAAAGTTGAAATTCTTGTTGACCCCAAAGCTCTAGACCACTAGCAATACTTTTCCCTACTTGATGCAACCAAATGATCTTCTATAATAAATCTCAGATCCCAACTCAAAGATCTAATTGGAAAGATAATTATTTGAATGTGAAGATACAAATCCACATATCTCGCAGGAGAAGATGTATCAAGAGGGGGAGATCATAACACTAGACCTTTCCACACACATTGAAAAAGAATTTCTTGCTTTCTCCCAGATCCATACTCAAAGAAAGAGGTGGAAAAATTTATGCCAACCAGTTTAGATTGGATGTCAACCTTAGAGTCCCCAATGATTGCTTTAGATAGAGGCTAATTTTAGGGTAAACAAAATTATTCAAGGTATCTCAAATTTGGGGAGTAAAAAAGCTCAAAAACGTGATGGATTCACCACTTAGAACTCTTGAAACACCCTCAAGGAAGACATTACAAGTATTCCAAGATCTTTTTTCAGAATGATATTCTTAATGCATCCCTCAACAAAGAAACCTAATGCAAAGACTCCAATAGATTTCCGTCCAATTAGCTTAATCTCAACCTCTTGCTTCTACAAGATTATTGCCAACTCTTCCAAGTTATTTTAGGAGAACGTTCATTTAATCATCACATTTGGGAGTAATACTTATAGCCTATTCTGTAACTTCAAGTAATTCTTTCATGCTAATTAGATTCTTCTTTTCTTACATTTCATTAAATCGATGTACTTATTGTTTATCAATGAAAAATGGAAACAGCCAACCATCAAACCGAATGAATAAACACGGTAACAAGTTCACCTAGCTCAGAGAGATTCTTTCAAAGAGGGGCGACAGTTAAACAGGATGACGGCTAACCAAATTCTTAAACAGGCTATTGCAAATCACATTAGAAGATGCAGTCTGCTTTGGACGAAGAATAATATATGGCATTGAATTTGAATTCATCTTATTATATCAACCATCTATGCTTCACGAATTTCTTAGTAAATAGGAGAAAATTCACCCCAGGCACTTCATTATTCAAAGATAAAGAATCAGAACTATTTTTTTTTTTTTTCTTTCATTCTGCATTAGCAAATATATAACAACCGGCGATTGCTACATTTCCATTTCTTCAACCAAACATATTCCTCAACAACCTATTAAGAAGAAGAAAATGGCCTCCACATGAATAACCTAAAAGAATTTCTAAAAACTCCCAGGCAGACTCGTCAAAAAACCGATAATCTCATTGCTTGGCAAAAAGCTCTCAGGCACATGAATGTTAAAAGGCTAGGCTAGTCCGTACCACGAGAGTGTCATCAGTATAATCGCCCATGAATTCCTTCATCTTCAGCTTTATCCTCTCTCTGAGCTTCGCCATTCCCTCGCCACTGAAATCAATCTTGAACGTCCGATCATCGACACGATCCTCACTCCCCATCTCCGACGCGTTTTTTCACGGAGCTCCACAATCCAGAACAGCGAACGCTCACTCTCAACACTAACACCGGAGTTCAATTGGTATATTCAAACCCTCAAATATTGAGCTCCGGAATTGCAGCTTCCATGAACCCTAGCCGGGTCCAGCGAATCCTGTGAAACTCGACGGAGAGAAGCGATTAACGGGGGAAGAGGCTGGAAATTAAACGCAGAAAAGCAACGGAGCGCTAATTTCATCAAAGCACATGGCTGAGGGAGAGAGATTTGAGATGATGAACAGAAAAAAAGGAATGAAAAATGAAAAATGGAAGGGTTTAGCCAATTGAACCTCATAAATACGTATGGCATTGCAGCGTCTCGTTGATTTGGGCCCTGATTTTGCGAAATTACTCTAAATGGGCCGCTCTGATTTGGGCCATGATTCCGGAATTCCAAATTTAATAGAAATTGTATAAGTTTAAAAAAAAAATTATCCACGAACTTGATAAGTGCATGTTTGGCGTGGGTTTGAAAATATTAAAATCACTCTAGAACGTGTCTTTAATAATTCAATATCAATTTTGATGATATTAAAATCGTGTTTAAAACCGTAAACACAAACATCAAAGTAATATATATATATTAAAAGAGTGATTTTGTAATGATTTTTCCTATGTGAAATTGATGATATATCATTCTAAAACCACTTCTAAAGCTTTTTTTAAAGTGGTTTTAGTCATTTCAAAATCATTCAACAGGTCCACTAAGTCATTTAACTCTACAGAGTGTGTGATATGTCTCAAAACTTTTAATTTTTAACTCTTGGGATTTTTTTTTTTTTTTAATTCAACATGTGGAAAGGAGAGGTTTGAACTTCTAACTTTTTGTCTTAACCAACTGAATTATGCTCAATTTGGCGTGTTATATAAGTTTGTGATTTTTAATTTTGTGTTTGGTAGATACTTGAATTATTATGAACTTTTTAAAGCCTGATGACGAATGATCTATTGGACACGAAATTGAAACTACAGTCATTTACTAGACAACTTTTAAAGTTTAAAGACCCAATACATAATAACGAAAGTTTATGACTTTTGTAGACATAACCTTCAAAGTTCATGGGCCAAAGATTTAATTTGATAAAATAATAATGATAATAATAAAAAATCAAATGAAATATGTTTCATTTGTTCGTCCTTAATTTATCTTTTTTTTTTTTTTGTTGAGTACATCAACATTTGGGGTGGGGGATTCAAACCTCTAACCTTATGGTTGAGGTTACATGTCAATTACCGCTGAGTTATGCTCGCTTTAGCTCATCCTTAGTTTATCTAGTTGACTTATTTCATGCGCTACATCAAGTTAAATTACAATTAGCATGTCTTTTTAATAATAAATGATAGGTATCAACTACAATAACTCATTAAGAGCAAAATTAAAAGCTAAAAATAATTACAAACTTTTAAGATCCATAGTGATTGAGTAGACGTGTAATTAAAGTCGTTTTAAATGAAAAGAGAAAAATAAGCAATTTCTTCACATACCCATACATACTTTTTTTTTACAACATGTGAAGTGGGAGGACTCGAACCACAAACATTTTAGTCATTAGTACAAGAGTTATGTCAGTTGAGTTATGACCCTTACACACATATGTAGCAAAACAAGGATCATGTTGAAATACTTTGACAAATTAGTATGTTAAAAATTCCTTGTTTTTCTTTAGTATAATAAAAGTTTTTTTTTTCTTTTGTAAAAAAAAAGTTAATTTAAACCCTCTTTTTTTACTTTTTTTTTAATACAATTAAAAAATATATATATATTAAAAAAAGAGTTGTAAAAATAATTGTTGAAGGAAAAATTTCGGCCAATCACAAATTGCTACGTCATTAATATAAATTAATGATAAAATAAATTTGGGATCAGTTATACATTTACACGTGTGCCTAAATTAAATTAATAGACATTAAAATTCGGCAAATCAAAGAATGTCACTTGTCATTTAGTGATCCAACAAATCAACAAGCCAATCGACCGATCAAGAAGATCAACAAGTCAACAGGCCGATCATCCAAGATGATCAACAAGCTAATAAGCCGATCCAACAAATTAACAAGCCAGCAAGTCGATCCAAGAGATCAACAAGCCAACCGACCGATCAAGAAGATCAATAAGTCAGCAGGCCGATCATCCAAGAGATCAACAAGCCAACCGACCGATCAAGAAGATCAATAAGTCAGCAGGCTGATCATCCAAGAAGATCAACAAGCCAACCGATCGAACAGATCATCAAGCCAATATGCCGATCCAAGAGATCATCAAGTCAGCAGGTCGATCATCTAAGAGGATCAACAAGCTAACAAGCTGATCCAAGAGATCATCAAGCCAACATGCCGATCCAAGAGATCATCAAGTCAGCAGGCCGATCATCCAGGAGGATCAACAAGCTAACAAGTCGATCCAAGAGATCATCAACATGGCCGATCATCCAAGAAGCTCAACAAACCAGCCCAAGCTAGAGACCAAAGTTTATATATTTAAGAGAGAGAATCATAGGATTAAAGTTAGAGATTGTACACCCACACGCATATTACATAAATACAAATATATTGTTTATTCCACGTGTCTCCATCCCCGAAGTTACGTGTGAACAATAATGATTGGGAAAAAAAATAAAATTAAAAGAGCACCTCTTTGATTTATTTTTTTAAAATTCATGGTGAGAGAGAAGACAAACAAATAGTTTTTTTTTTTTAAGTGGAGTTCATTGTCATGGGAAATTAGTCAAAAGTTTGAATGTATCATGCAAATAACGTGTCTAAAGAAAGTAACCATGGAAGGAAACGAGTTGAAGACTAGTGGTATTCTTGGTATTTGCTATTTAAAGCTACAATGTCATTCAATTTCCCTGAACTAATAATATGATTGAAATGGTATGTAGAACTAAAAAAAATGAAATGGTATGTAGGTAATTTACAAAATTACCCCTCCTTTTTTTTTCCTTATCTATTTGCCCTCTTAACTAATATATACGTCTTCTCTTGTTAACATGATATTCAGAGAAAATACCACGGCGAAAAAAATGTCAAAGTGAACATAGTTAAGCGGTAATTGACATATATTCTCGATCAAGAGGTCAGATGTTCAAATCCGTGAACTTTCAATTTTGTGTCTAATAGTAGGTCTTTGACATATTCGAGATTTTTAAAAGCTTATCGATCTATTAGATATAAAATTGAATTTTACTTCGATGAGATCCTAAACTTTCAATCTTGCCTCTGGTAGACATGTGAATTTAATCTATAACCATATTATTTATAGTTAAATAAATAACAAATGATTTAAAATTGAAGCCATTTTTCCAGGAGTGACAACAACCAAAATTACGTGCTCTTCATGCAAGTAGGTTGGTTGAATTTGATCGTAGTCAAAACTACCATTGAATTAATCCATCAACTTTGAGAAATTAACATCAAATACAACTTCTTATAAAACTAAATCGATGGTCTAATTAAACTTAACGAACTAACTACATAACCCAACAAACAAAATGTTTTATATGTATTACTAATATCGATTCAACCAATTTGATTGGGTCAATACAATCTTTCTATATCCATCTTTTATTTATACACTTAATCTCTTAATTCATTTTTTTCTTTATTTTTTCCCAACATACTATAATGCAAATAGATGATAGAAATATTTTAAATGATGTGATGAGCTACCGATATCTCAACACTCAAGCTATGCACAAACCAAACATTTATCGAGATGATAATTTAAACTTCATTTTGGTCTTCACAACTTTTAAGATTTTTTTATCTTTCATCTCTAAAATTTTAGGCTTTGTTCTACAACATTCCATCCATTTTCTTGTCCTCAAACTTTAAGAAAATAATAGTTTTAGTCATTATCTTTACATCGACTTTAACCCGGGGATAACATGTCTTCAAATATGTCTTGATGCATATATATATTAAAAACTACATATGTTGACTAAAACAAGTATTAGGTAAGCAAATTAGGTTGGACAACAATAGCAAGTAGTATCAACCAAGGTAGATCAATGATTTATGTTAAATTATTATTATTATTATTATTATTTCTTTTGCAATTACAAAAAACTTTAAATAGTATATATATACATCAAAATAAGAATTAATAAATTAATAAAATTCGTCTACCTCATTAAATCATTACATGATATATGTTGGTGAAACACATCTAACTCATTTATTTTGAATAGGAATATATATATATATATATATATATATATTTATTTATTTATTTATTGTTAATGATCAAGATGATTATTTTTTTTTTAATTATTGGCTATAATAAAATTTTTTAAAATGTGGAGAATATAAGTTAGAAGGATAGAAATTAGATTAATTAAAAAAAAAAGGTTTAGTAAATTTTGTTTGAGGAATTTGAGTCAAACAAACAAAAAGAAGCGGATTTTGGAACTTGGAAGTGGCAAGACGAAAAGGAAAGGTCAACGTTTGACTTGGTCGTCGGGAGGAGCCACTGCCAATGCCAATTGCCAACCGGGTCAGAGGAGTGGGCCCCTCCAGCAGCCAGCGTGGATATTAAATTAAATAGGAGGCGGATTAATTATAAAATTAAATAATTGCGATTCCGTATCAAATCGCAGACCCTTCGCGTTGATGCTTCCCCCTAATGGACGACAGCTTATTCCCACTAATTCATTCATTCTAATATATATTTTTTCTTTTTTTTTTTTTCATTACCCAAAATTTTAAATTTCAACCATTTCCCCCTAATCATGTCGTCATTCTCTTCACACTAAAAATCTAATTGTTCACACTTGTTTTTTTTTATAAAGATTTTATGTTTTTATTTATTTTTAAATCAACCTTATGAAAGCTACATATCTATGATTTATTTGAAAGTGATTTTTTAAATAACTAAAATCACTTCGTGTCATATACAAAATAACTAAAAACAATGTAGCTAAAGTTGTTGATGGTCGATTTTGGTCAGAGGGAACTCACCTGACCTTTACGTGCCACCAACGGAAAAATTTGTAGAAGAGGGGGAAGACGTGGCCTGCAAGACGGAAAACCTGCACACCAGTGTGGTGCTCGCCACACCGATTTCGATGCTTAAGTCAGCAAGCAGAACGGTGAGGAGTGGAAAAGTAAGAGCAAGAGGCGAGAGTAGAGAATATAGAATAAGTTTCGGGATTAGAGTTTTAGTCTTCTTCTTCAGTGGCGAAGAGGGATATAAGTACATGTTCATCCTCCTATGGTTTTTAGGGATTTGGAGGCGTTTCGGGACAAACCAGGCTGAACTGAGGCGACCAGAGGCGGTGGAGACCAAGCGGAGCCGGACAAGCCCGGCCCGTGCAAGCGGGCCGAGGGTCGGCCGAGGCCGACCATGGCCCGACCAAGGCTGAGCAGGGGGTCGGGCCAGGCCCGTCTCACTTGCTGGTTTTGCTCCTTGGATCCATTCCTCAACTCTTTTTCTGCTCGGTTGTCCTCGTCAGCTTCTTGTACGTCATGGGGTGGTCCAAAATTACCTATAACAAAAGTAATTTTGATAATTTCAAAATCACTCCAAAATATTTTCTCATACCATGGTTAAACTACAAACTGCCCTAGTCCTTGAACTTTATGTTGAATAGATTTTTTAATTTTCTTTTTTATGTAAGTTAAAAGTTGAACGAACCTATTGACATATAAACTAGTTAGGTGTCACGTGGATTGAATTCATGACTTTTTTTAGTACACAAATATGAGATGATGATTTGGAACTCCAACTTGAAGGGAAATATAATATGTTTTAATTGTTGAGTTACTCTTACGTGGGTTACTGTAAATGACATTTTCCAGTACAACAAATGATTTTTTTTTTTTAATGATGTGTTTCTATAAATATACGGAACCATTGTTTTTCTTTAACCATGATTAGATCATTACATGTATAACAATAACATTTAAAACGAGAAACCAACCTAAACATAAGTCAACAATTAAACTTGATGTTTAATTTAACTATAATCCATTGTATCAATTAAAAGATTAAATGGGTTTTTCTTAATGATTAAATACATTTGCATCACAATGTATTAGTTACCGTCATCAAATCCCTTGTATAGAATTTCGATTATAATAAACTTTCTCATAGAATTTTTGGTTTTTTCTCCACAAGACTGTCCAGATAAAATATTTGTAATAATTAAATTTTTAATAATAAAAAAACAAAAAGAACACAAGTCAAATTTGTTTAGAAAAGGAAAAGATATATTTTTTTTTTTTTTTTAAAAAAACGTTAGAATTAGTTTTTAGAAAACGTGTTAGCTCATTTTGATTTTGAGGAAATTGCCACACGATTTTCAGTTTAGTAAAATGTGACGGGTCAACTCATCTTAATTAATTAAATTAATTAAAAATTAAATTTTTGTTTTTTCTTTAATTAAAAACTAAAAAAAAAATCAAAAGTATGCTTCGAGATTCAATTTTCTCATTTGATCTTGCAGTTTTAGAGAGAGAATTTTGGCGTTTAAAGACTTTTTTCTGTTAACGCAAGTGGGAGACGCGTGTAAGCCGCTCGTGTATTTCACGTGCCGAGATGGAAAAGGAAAAAAATAATAAAAAATGGAAAAGAAAAAGAAAAGGCGTTGTTGTTGTTGCTGCTGTGCCCTGCTTGGTGAATGGTGACAGAGCCAAAAGACCAAAATGCCCTTTCCCGTAAAGCGAAAGCGGAGAAATGTTCCGCTGCTTTGCAGTCAGATTGGGCGGCTTCAAAAGCCTCCGTTTTTTTTTTCCTTTTTTTTTTTCTTTTAAATTTATTAATAATAAGATTTAATGTTTAATTGTCTCTTTAAAATAATAATTTGTTCTCTCTCAGGCTCTCTCCATCATCGCTTCCACCTGGCTCCGCGTGTACTACATGCAATTACCTATTTACCCTTGAATTTGTAACTGAATAAATTACAATATTCTATCTTTATCATTTATTAAATTAATATTCTTACCAACGTTATCTTAATTGTTTAAGATATTTTTACACTTTTTTATGAATATTTTTACTTTTTTTTTTTGAAAAAATATGAGATTGTGAGTTTGTATTTCTCATCTCCCAAGTGAGATGTGATATTTCTAGAATAAAAATAACAAACTTGATTTTTTTTTTTTTTTTTTTTTTTTAAGATTTACTTGTATAACTTTTATATTTTTTTAGTTAGCTAGCCTGGCACATGTTTAATATTTTTTTTTTTTTTGAACAAGGCACATGTTTAATTTCTTAACTTTAGGACTATTAATATTTTTTTTTAACAACAAAGGACTATTAATATTTACTGTAATATAAAATCTATTTACTTGATATAGAGATATGACAAAAGAGCATAGTTCAACGGATGAAGATATATATCTTCGATCAGGAAGTTAGAGATTCAAATCTTTACTCCATTAGGATATAAAAAAAAAGACAAATAATTCTTTACTTCTTAGAAATTTGTCGTGAATGCACATAAAATGAGAATGGAACTTAAAAAAACGAAAAAAAAAAAAAAAAAACTCTCCCATTAAATGTAGGTTATTGATAATCCTTTAATAATGAGGTACTTTGTTGAGTTAAAATACTAGTTTGACTATAATTCTTTTTTTATAATTTTTTTGAAGAATTCCTTTTTATAATTAATGATTAATGTTATATTGATTGATCTTCATTGTCAATTGTATGTTAGTGTTACATACAAACTTATCCCTTTAGGTCCAAGGTGGTTTAAAAGGCATTTTAAATAAAACATCATCCCTCGTAAACAAGATGAGAAAAATAATATATCTATCTATATAACATTATTTAATTACACGTGGATGAGGAGTTTCTGGCATTTTAATTGACACACTTGCTCTTACCTCTCGTGGTTAAACTTACGGGTCTTCATTAATTATGAGGTGTATTGATTTTAGCAAGAGAACAAAATTTCATCTCAAGATCAACACAAACTACGAGTTTTAAGTTTTATTCTTGCTAAATTACATCTCAATTATAAAATGATTTTTTTTTTAATCAAAACATATCCAACATTCTATCTTCCCACACATTGCAATTATTACATTATTTTATATGTTTGGCAAAAAAATATCTAATATTAGTCAACACAATATGCTTGGTATATAAGTGTCGAGTCAATAAAGAACTAAAATACTAAAAAAAAAGGTAAATAAAGGAGTTGGTCAAAAAATTCGTTCTTATAGATTAATCAACTTTTAGGCTACATCCAATTCACAAACTTATAAATTTTTCATTTACTAAATTGCACGCATCACTTATTAAATTCTAATAATATATGGTTATATTTTCTTTATTAAGAAAACCATGCATATAAAAGTTCTTAAACGATAATTTAATACTCATTCCCAGTTGTGAACATATAATTTTTTTAGTCGAACAAAAAACTTGTTTAATTATAAGACAACGATGAATTTGGACTAGCAAATTTACCTAATATCGAGATTACTCAATTGTAAGGCTTGAGGCATGTTATAACATTTGAGTGACATTACTCAATTACTTTTTTTTGAATATAAATAATAAATGTCATTAAAACGATAAGCCACGACAAAACGATTGTTTAAAGTCAAACACATCAAAAGAGGATACTCTCATCCCTCATCATCCTCTTCCAAAATAGGAGAAGAGGACTGTCCAAAAAATGCAAAAAGTAAACATTTTGAGAAGGACATTACTCAATTACTTAAAAAAAAAACAAAGAAAAACCCTCATAAAAGAGAGGTTGGAATGAGATCAAAATTTTTTATGATTGAATAATCAAATAATTTAAATACTTATATAAATTATATTTTTGTTTATAAATTGATTTATTATTCTTCTTTTCTAAAAGTAGATTTATTATTATTTCAAACATCTTTTTGATAAAATCAAACTATACTTCTACTTATAACTTAATTTCGACACTCTATTTATTTATTCAAAAAGAAAATAAAAGAAAAAATAAATCAATTCTATCTCTAAACTTGCCAAAATTGAATCCATTATTACTATAAATATAAACTTTCAATCTCACAAAACCAATACTTACCTAGGAATAAATGTTACTATTAATTTTTACCACCAACATGGAGCACTACCCAACAATTAAGACATTTATTATTTTTCTTGAGGTTTGTAAGTTTAAATTCTCATCTCCACATTTATTGTGCTAAAAAAAGTTACAATTATTACATCACCAAACAAAATATTATCACCCTATTGAATAAATTACTAATAAAGGCTTGATATGAAATGAATGGATTTAATAAGTATTGTAATTTACATCATATTAGTATTTTTTTAATCAACAATTGTAGGGTAAAACATCGACCCACTATTTTGTAAAGTTTTCATTTGAAAAATCATTGAACAAAACATCACGACACACATTCAACAAACTACAAAACAAAAAAAATTAATATAAAATTAAGAACGATACTTAGTTGCATAAAAATGTGCAATGATTTTTCTATACCCACTAAAATCTACCTAAATATAATAAATCATTTTTTTCTTATTCCTTCGTTGTCGACATTTTAATGGTGGTGTGAATAAAGTTATCTACTCATCCGTCTGGTTTGGTCTGAGGCGGATCTTCACATCCGAGGTAAGTATTGTATGAAAATGAATTGAGATTAAAAAAAGAGACTAAAAAAAGTGGATAGTTAGTGAAATTTGTATATATATATTTTTATTTTTTTGCAACTAATATCTAGTGCATTGGCTCATATTTCAATTTATACATTGATTTGTTAAGATTAGTTTTCTACTAAAATGAGTAACTTTTAATTTTTTTTACGGTGCTATTTGTTAAAAATAGTAAGAAATATAATGGGAGTTTGAAAGTGAAAATTTCAATTAAAAAAATGAAGACAAAAATTGAATTATATTTTATGGAAAAAATGGAAAATAAAAATGGTGGAAAGGAAGTACGTATTGACTTTGATATGTGCAGCCAATGAGAATCGAACGGCGGTTAAGAAAAATAACCATGCGGGTATAGGAGCGGACCCACGGAAATAAAAATAGAAAGGACCACAGGCAATATTTTTCCCTTTTAACGAAGGCCTGCAACGTCAGAGCTAATCCAGGACCACAGGGATCGGAAGGTAAATACAAAAATAAGGGAAGGGTATTTATGTCAAAGAGGAAAAAAAGGAGAAATTGTTTGATGCGCGTGTGTATGAGGCCCATATTCTATCACCATTCGCAACCCCCTTTCCATCCCTTCATATTACCGCTCCTCGCTTCGTCTTCCTTCGACAAATCGCAAAATCAAACCAAGAATTTTTCTTCTCGACTCGATTCTTTGTTGTTGTTGTTTTGATTTTGTTTTGAAATCCTGCGGTGAATCCGATCGGAGACATGGCTCAGAGGACCGAGAAGGAGGAGACGGAGCTGAAGGTGCCGGAGACCATCACGTTGTGCGTCAACAACTGCGGATTCACCGGTAATCCGACCACCAATAACATGTGCCAGAAGTGCTTTAACGCCACGACGGCGGCGGCCACAGCGACGACGACGACGACAACGTCGTCTTCGAATACTGGAATATCGGCGCCTCGGAAGTTGTCCGGTGAGAAAAATTCGAGATCTAGATCTCGATCGCCTGTGCTAATGGATTCCGTTCGCGATAGTAGCAGGAATATGTCCATGGATCGGTCGAAATCTGAGGAATCTGCCAAGCGCCAGGTGAATCGATGCTCCGGATGCAGAAAGCGAGTCGGATTGACCGGATTCCGGTGCCGATGCGGAGAGCTGTTCTGCGCTGAGCACCGGTACTCCGATCGCCATGATTGCAGCTTCGATTACAAGGCCGCCGGTCGCGACGCTATAGCAAGGGAAAATCCAGTCGTCAAAGCGCCGAAGATCGTTAGAGTCTGATTTGTATAAAAAAGTCATCAAAAAAAAAAAAGGATAGAACAATCATATTTGATCTGATATGTGAAATTTAAGATCGTGGACTCGAAAGAGAAAAGGAAAATTTCTACGGAAACGAAGGTTATAAATCCTGCAGTCTCTCCCTCGGAGATTACAGATCTATTCAGAGGGAGCGAGGAATTTGTCGTCGAATATCATGATCATCGTGTTTGATTGATAATTATGAATTATCTCTTTTATTTTTAATTTTTCGATTTATATTTCTGCTTCAATCCACACTTCTTCTTCTTCTTCTTCTTCTACCTTCTCCTCTCTGGTTTCTGGAAAAAAAACCAAAAAAAATTAGAAGATTATTTGTAAGTCTCTTCAATATTCAATCGATTTCGTGTTCTTTTTTCGTTTCTCTTTCTGTGTGCAATCGCTCAATGGCAGATTTCGTAAATTCGATCGAAATTTCTGGGCTGAATGGACTTTTTGGTAATTTGCTCGATAATTTATCTGGGTTTGGGAACTGGGAAATGCAAAAACCATGGGCCCGGCAATAATATCGCGCGAGAAATTGAAGAGACATACGAGATGATAAAAACGCGAGATATTGTGAATATGATTGGCAATCAGAAGGGCGAATGAAAAGGTGCCACGTGTAATTGGTTGTACAGAGCAGTTTGTGATACTGATGGGGGAAACAATATTTTTTTAGCGTAAAGGCGGAGAGAGCGGTGGGATGGTTGACACGTGTACGGAGGAGGATGAAAAGGGGATCGGACGGCTGAGGTGCGGTGGGAGGTACGTGGTGGCGCGTGGACAGTCTGGCAGTATTTAAGTAGGTGGGGGGAGCGATGTGTGAAATGAATAAAAGCTGTCAACAAATACAATTTGTCTTTTTTTTTTTTTTTTTTTTTTTAAATACAATTTGTCTACCTCCTAATTCCTTTTTCTCTCTCGAATTTGGAAGATTTTTCTTATTAAAAAATGTTAGTCGAAACTAACCAACAATTTTAAGGATGTGTATTGAGAGTTTTGTTTTTGTTTTTAAATTCGTTTTCATATATATATATATATATATATATATATATATATATATATATTATTGTTTTGTATTTAAAATATTTGTACATGTTTTGATTTGACTTTTTTAGTATGGGATGTGAGTTCGAGCCTATGACATTTTATTCCACGATAAATACCTTAATCATTTTTTTAGTACAAAATACCTTAACCAAAGAAATTTAGCAAGTTCATCAAATTATTATTATTTTTTAAAAAAATATAAATTTTAGGAATATGTTCATATTGTGTATTTTCTTATACAAAAATATGGATCAATTTTAAGCTTTATTGAAAGCATGGAGATTAAAATTGAACATTTGAAAGTACATAGATTAAAATGGAATCGGAACAAAAAAGTATTTCAACCAATTTTTTTTTTGGAAATTTCTATTTCAACCAAAAGTAATTTACTAAATAAGAAGAATTTAATTTGTGAATTTCCATAAACGTTAGACTTCTAAAATTAGAAAGGAAAAAAAAAGCATATAGTTCATGTCATGTTTGTTAACTTGGATTGATTTAATGTTATGAAGCATGTTGATTGTATTTTGGTTGGTTTGTGGCATGATATGGTAATTAAAATTGGTTATTCTTATTGGCTTGGACTCATCGTCATGAGGGTTGACCAGAAAAATAACAAGTTCATGCTTAGAAGTCGAACCTGTTAACTATAGCTTACTTTTGGAGCGGATTTAAGATAATAACTAATCTCAAAAACAATATAATCCTTCAAATAATCTTTTCTAGGTTATCAATTTTTTTTTAGTTCAACAACATTTGGGATAGTGAATTCAATTCTTTAACCTTTCGATCAAGAGTAAACGTCAATTATCGTCTTCACTTTTTTTTTTTTTTTTGACAACACTCCACATTCACATGTTGTTAGAGCTAAAAGAAAAAACATTTTCTAATTTATCTTTAAAAATAGCATCATTTTCCTTATATCCCTTTTTCCCTTTCATTTTTTAAAGTTAATTTTAGTGAACATTCTTCTTGATTTACACCTAAATTATTCTTCACTTCTTTAACTAAAAGAATATACATGTACGATTAATAATTCTTTTTAATAATAATAATACAAAAAGGTGGAATAGTTTCTTTTTGTATGTAACTCAACCAACAAAGAAAAATTAAAAAGAAAGGAGGGGATGAACTTACAACTTAAATTCACAAATTCTATTCACATTTATCTTTCTATGTTTCCTTTTAAATTCAAACCTTGGAATTTTGGGTGGAAAATGCTTCTCAAACTCTCCCTTTTTAAAAACATTGTTATTTTCACAACTTAAAAAAAAAAAAAAAAGAATGAATTCAATCCACGATGACCTACCTAGGATTTAATATCCTACGAGTTTCTTTGACAACCAAATGTAGTAGAGTCAGACGATTGTCCAGTGAGATTAGTCGAGGTGCGAGTAAGCTGGTCCAGACACTCACGAATATTAAAAAATAAAAAAAAGAGAGATAAAAAAAAAAGAAAAAGAAAAAGAAAAGTAGTTGGTTTGAGAAGGCACAAATGAAATGTGGTATAGGTGGATGGATGATGGGTAGTTTTATGAGGTGGATGGCTAATTGCTAAGAGAACAATACTTTGAAGTGAAATGTGGGCCCAAATAGTGCCACTTGTACTCTATGTAGGGACCACAATAAAATAGAGAGGCATGGGATGCCATCTCCATATATATATATATTTTTTTGCAATCTCCTTTTCCATCCCATTATTTTTTTTTCTTTTTTTTTTAATATATATTGTATAAAATTAAGATTAGGTGGGCACCACAAATGTTATTATTATTTTTTCTTAAAAAAACAAATTATGTGTTTTCATATTTTCAAAAGGTGTTCACAAAAGTTACCTAATTTTCAGGACTGCACCACTTTTCAACTTAAAACATAATATATAATAGTATTTTCATAACTAAGGTTTGAAATCCTATGTTCACAATTTTCATACTTGTTCCTAAACTTTTCGTTTTTTTTTTTTTAAAAAAAAAATTAGCAATGGCATATAAAATCATGTTTATCCTTATCATTTTATATATATATAATTTGGCAAAAAAATGGACAAACATTTATCTTTTTTATCTATTTGCATAATGAGTAAATATTTATACGAACAAGTACTTTTTCTTTTTTGAGTTCACCAATAAATGGAGAGTGGAAGATTCAAATCTCTGACCTCTCAGTCAAAGATACATGCTTTATGTCAATTGAACTGTGCTTAATTTGACTATATGAACAAATACTTCACATTTGATAGGTCAACTGATGAGTTTTAAAATAGATTTGCAAGTTAAAAATTGAAAAAAGGGATGAGTAAGAAGCTCAATCCTCACTTCATCCCACTTTTGAAATTGAGTTCACCTTGGATGTAATTGGCAAGGAGAGGAAATAAATACTATTGGACCAAAAGTTTAAAATAGAAGTCTATTAAGGAAAACATAATAAGTTGTTGAAAAATAAAATTAGGGTTAAAGTTTGACACGTTAGCATTGGAGAATAATAGAATGTGCACTAAGAGAAAATTGTGATATAATTGGTGCTTAATAAAAATTATGTAAATGGCACTCATGACTTTCTATTTTTTGTATTATCTGTTCACAAGTGGACAGAAGGATGGACTGTGACACCAAAGCCAACAGAATCAATTTCTTTCTAATCTGCCGACTGCCTTTTACTTTTCTTCTCCATCTTTTGGCTGCAAGATAATTGGATTTTGCTCACATCACCTCCCAAAAAATAAAAAATAAAGATATCTAAATAAATTTTGAAGGAATTTTGGTCAAAACAATTAAATCCTTGATGTTGGTGGAAAGAGTAATCTAGAAATATCCTTTCAGCTGATGCTCTAAAGGAATATACACCTTTGTAAGATTAATTAAGATTATCATGAACCTAACCTTTAGGTTGAAGTTAAGATGACTAACTCTTGAGTTCAACAATATATGAAGGTGAGAGGATTCGAACCTCTGACTTCTTAGTCGAGGGTACATGCCTATTACCGCTGAGCTATGCTCGCTTCGGCGATGACCGACAAATTAAGAATAATAATCCATAAAAAAAAAAAAAAAAAGCTGAATTCATTCATGTTAAATCTAAAAAAGAGTTAATTTTATGTTAGAACTTTAAATATTAAATTTCTATGGAATTAGATAATATATATATATATATATATATATATATATATATATATATATATATATATATATATATATATATATATATATCACGTCCAAAAAGTGGAAGTACGTGGACTGAAATCTCAATCTATAAATTTGTAACTTAGAGGGAGAATATACTCTAGTATACATGAAGATCAATAACCAGTCATTTTCAAAGAATCTATACATTTCTTCTACTCTATCCGTATCGAAATTTCACTTTTGATCATAGAGACGTCCCATGATTTTTCTATGAAAATAGTTTATGAGACTGTTTAATGTTTAGACTACCCTTCACCTCTGACAGTCTGTGAAAGCAACCATTTGCTTCGGAGGAGCCATGAAAACAATAAGCCAAAAAAGAGAGGGAAAGAAAAAAAAAGGCATATAAATCCCACCTTGTCATAGATTCTTAATCCTAAAAAAGTCTCTCATACTTTCCTGTTTGTTACTGTCATGTAAAGGCACAAGCAAAGCACTACATCTTCCTAATGATTCCACAGAAAGAAATTAAAAGGAAAAAAAGAAAGAAAAGAGAAGTCGGGTATGGGAATCAGAGATATCACTGCTTTATGCAAATTATATGTTCAGTCACATAGTTATCTTTCCAACACTCATTCAATGACACCTACTTTCCTCTGCTTAGAAATCAGTGAGCTAAAAAGCCATGGAAAACAGTGCACTGCAAAAAGGGGGGGAAGGGTAGCATGCAATTTGCCTGATGTTTCCCTCTTTTGCAAGTCATATGGAATATATAAGAATACTCCAATGAAAAAGAAAATTAAGTTTAGAACTAACTATTTGAAGCGTCTAGAAAAGCTTACCCGGCACAAGTTGCAGCTCACATAGTTGGCATAAAGTCACATGTGCCGAAAGAGAACAAGTTGGGCTATCAACAAAAGAAATCCTTTGTCGGCCAAACAAGCAGGATCCATGTCACTTTCTACACACCATCAGTTCTTTGTCAGTATCAGGCAACAGCTGATTGGGCAATGCCATCACAGCATTATGGACTCTTTTAGACTTGGAAGGCATCCAAAGTGAGGAAATCCAGAAACAGTGAACTCAAAGAAAGCGGTGAGATAGACTTAAGTTAACAAAATTTCACCATTTTACTTCACATGGATAAGTGCTCCACGTAGACAGAAAGGGTTGAAACTCAATTGTTTGAGAAAGAGAGAGAGAAATCACAAAGTAAGTAGCGAAACTTGATATTCAGATACAGAACTGGGAAATTAGAGTCAACAAAAATTACATCTATGCACCATCCGGTTGGATAAACGGGTTAGCAATCTCGTCTGTACCATCAACTGGAGACACAAGCATTACAGCAGTCCCCCTGCAAACCTGCAGTGCATAGTTTTCAAGTTGTTCATACAGGCCCGGAGCCAATGCTAGAGAAAATAATCTGTGAACAAACTTTCACTTTTCATATGCACGCTTAAGAAGATCCAAACTTTCACTTTTTCCTATTTAAAATTTTCAACCAATTTTTCATAATAAATAGTTAACCCCTAAAAGTACAGTAAGAGAAAGCGTGAAGCACACAAGAAATTCAGAATAAATGAGCAGTAGTATAAAAAGTTGGCAAATCAGTTTAACATGTTGCAGGTGATAGCAGAGAAGAATAATTGCACAATGCACAAGTATATACAAGTATTCAAAGGATAGAAACAAGCTCAGCCAGAGCATACAGGCTTCCATCCAGTCCTCAAAGGAGAAGTTTTCAGTCAGAGTATCTTATGATAGATACTTTTTTAAAAAAATAATAATAAATTTAAATAAATTATTTAAAATCAATAAAAATGCAGAAAAATTTTACGTTAATTAAGACCATTTAATCTGTTCAGCGCACAGACAATTGCAATCATCAAAATGAAGTCCAAAGCTGCATCCTTGAACAATAATAATCAATGCAGAAAATTGATAAAAATGTTCATGGTATCCAAGGCTCAAATCATAGTTGCTGAAGACTTTTTTTGATATGATCATAGTTGCTTAATTTAAAATGAAATTGAAAATTTGTAGATAGTAAGAATTGTACAATTAGGCCAAGACGCCTGGTTTGATCTGTTGTCTTCAATGGATCATCAGGATCTGGACAAACAAAAAAACCTTTAGTCAATATATCAGATATTTCCTGCGGTGCCATTAAAGCATAGCAGGAATATTTTAACTTATTTCTCATTCTTTCTTTTTTTTTTTGAAAAGAAATAAAAGGCCATCATTACCACAAAAGATATAAACATAACTAGTTAGTCAACCGAAGAGATTTATTTTATTTTATTTTATTTAGTGAGAGATCAACCAAATATAATTTTGGGATTAAGAAAATGGAGCACATGACAAAAATCAAAATAACAGAAACACATCACCGCCAAATTAAAGCAACTGGATTTGGGAAAATAGAAAAAGTGAAAAACCTTGCCCTTGAGCAGGATCCTTTAAAGGTGAATGTGTAAATTGTAATATGAACTATGATGCGAATAAAAACTGTTTCCCAGGAGTCAAGATTATATTGCGTTTCCATGCTTGTGTTTCTTGTTCTAATTTGTAAGTCCATACTTGGTGAATGAGACAACAAAAGGAGGTGCAAACTCGGATGAAAGTCCATGAACTCATTTACCAGTTCCTAAATGATCTTTTTACTACCATCATAAGATTTTTTTACACATCCTAGAATGTTAGAGAAATGGCTCTCCCAGGCTATTTGGAAGGCTAGGGCTGCAAAGGTCTAGTTTGTTCTTTGAAGCTTGGTGCTAGGGCATATCAACACCATGGATAGAATTCAGAAGAAGTTCCCTAATAAAGCATATGTATAGTCTCCTAAGTGGTATGTTCTTTACAAAGGAAATAAGGACTAAAGCACTTCCCACCCATTCTGTTTTTGTTGGCATAAACTACTGGAAGTGTCCAGCTTCCTATGGATGCTTCCATAACAAATAATCAGGCCTTGTTCTAATGGTCTTCATGAGCATACCAAATAGGATGTTATTGTCCAATTCAAACCCATCAAAGCTTTTTCGTGGGAACTTTGGAAGGAGAGAGACAAAAAGATTATAAAGATAAGATTCGAAGCTTAGATAACTCAAATTAGTATACTCTTTCTGATAGACCTCCACTAGTTGAGGCGGATAATTGTAACTGTGTAAAGGGAGAGGGAGGGAATAATATTAATCAGTGCATGTTTCTTACTTGGAGGTGAGAGAGTGACGTGAGTGAGGTTGTTAGCCATATCTGTGAGGGCATATAAGCTAAATAGTTGTGGTATAAAGGGTATGATTTTGGTAGGAAATGCTGGAGAGGTGAGAGCCTCTCAAAACTTCCCTTGACATGTACCCCCACTGTTCATACGTAATATAGAGGTTTATCACTTTCATTTTTTTTAAGAGTCATAGCTCTCTTTGATTCTAGCAATTGGAGTGCCTTCTTGTAACCTTATTGGCTTATTGCAAGACGAGATTGCTTAACTTTCTCTTTTGTCCATGTCTTTTGTATGAATTTGATTACTTATTGTAATATTAATATACATGCAATGTTTTAAAAGACTAAAGGCGGCCTCGAGGCTTTTCTTCTTGAAGAGGCGAGGCACAAACCTTGAGGTGGTCTAAGGCGTAAGCCTCAATTTTAATTAAAAACATTACACAAATCCTAAATTTGTGTGAACAAGTAATGCTAAACATAATACTTATATACAAGTATAAAATAAGTTACCCCTTGAATAGCTACTTGAACAAAAATTCTACAAGTATATCTTTAACATCACTACTATTATCACTTATAGGATTATCTTATTCTATAAATTTTTATTTTCAATGTTTTTTAAAGCCTAGTGATAAAAATAGTAATATTTCAAATTGTTACCACTCAAACCTTTATGTTTTTAAAGAATGAGAAAATTAATACTATTCTTCTAACCATTATATGGGGCGTAGAGACTTTAAGCCTCTGTGTGTTTTTATGAAGGCGTAAACCTCTAATGGTCCAAAGAAGGCGTAAGTCTCAAGCCTCAAAGCGTAAGCCTTAAAACATTGCATACATGTTCGTTCAGAATTTCATTTGTCTATGAATTGATTAACCATCCAGTTACAAGTAACAATGGCCAATAAGAAGACAAAAGGGTGGTTTCCAAATATTATGACACATTGATCAAATTAGTTTTAGAGCCCAATGGATAATGGAGAGTGTCAGTCGTAAGAGTTCATCGCATCACATTATACCTCTCAATAAATAATACAAAGGAAGGCGATGGTAAATAAGAAAAATGATATGAATGCTACTAATCAGTACTCAGCGAGCTTCCAGTCTAATATGCCTACAAAACTCCACAAATCTCATCTATTCTGCCAGTATAGAGTAAAATGGTTACCTCTTAAAAACTCTATAGCTTCATCCAGTACAAGGTTTAGCAATTGATCATATCCTTTGAGCGTTCCCGTAACTGTAAATGGAAAATAAATTTCATAAAGCACTCTTCTTACATTTAGAGACAGAAATGACCAAAAAAAAAAATCTCGACATCAAACATTCAATTATGTGCCTTGATCCTCTTGACCGCAACACAATAACACTAAACTAATAAATGAACAGAAAGCAAAAACGAATCGTATAAGAGTGGCAGTAAAAGTACGAGCATGATTAATAGAAATAACCTTGTCTGCCGCCGGTAAGCTTCACTTGGACGCCTTTGTCGACAAACTTAGCCAAATCCAGAACGGTTTCTTTTCTTCCAGACTGATAAAACAAACGATACGAATACCACATTATACTTCGTAAACAACAACCATCAAGATTCTATCGAGGCTACTTTTTCAGAAATTTACCATCGCAGTAGCGTTTTCTCAGCTCCTCTGTGGAATTAAATGAACCAGAAACCTGAGAGATCCAAGAAACGAAACAAATTACATCGAGCGAAAAGGAAATTCCATCTGCTCTAGTCGATTCAAATAAACTTGGCGAAGTTAGGGCATTATATATCTGGAAATCAAGATTGAAGAACTGGAAAAGGAAATTCCATCTGCTCTAGTCGATTCAAATAAACTTGGCGAAGTTAGGGCATTATATATCTGGAAATCAAGATTGAGGAACTGGAAACTACTGTAAGCAAAAGAACAGTGATTAGAACCGAAATTTGAGCGGAGAAAAAGAGTGAATCGAAGCTTACTTTCAGTGGAAGTGGTGAGGAGCGGAAAGAATGTGCCCTAGATTTGCTCGTTGAAGGAAATGGTCGATGGCGGGAAAGGTACCCTCCAAACCATAGGCAGTTGGACTCCGGCCCAAATTTATTCCGGCCCGATCGCCTGATTCCAATAAAACAATGGAAAAATTACACAAACCATCCCTGAACTATGAATTTATTGCAATTATACCCTCAAACTTTGATCAATCTTCTGTATTTTGTTAAGTGTTACAATCACACCCATGAACTCATAGTTTGATCAATCAGCATCTGTAGTTTGTTAAGTGTTGTAATTTGTCATGGTCGATGGAGATGATTGTAATACTTAACAAAGTACAGTAGTTTGATTGATCAAATTAAAAATTCATGGGTATGAATGCAACACTTAACGAAGTATAGGAGGTTGATTGATCAAAATAAAAGTTTAAAGGTGAGATTGTAACCAACCCTAAAGTTCAAGGGTGATTTGTGTAGTCTTTCCAATAATGAATTATAGAAAAACAAATGTTTTTGGTTTTTTTTTGTTAATAAATACACTTTGGAGAATAGTTTTTAGGACAATGTAAATTACAGATTTAGCCTTTAATTTTTTATAACATAAATGTAAAAATGTGCATTGGATTTAAGAATATTACCTCACAAATCGAATAGTTGAGATTCAAAGCTACAACTTTTTAAAAAGTGTGTCATTATGAATCCAACTTAATTGGTTAATGTATTATATACTCGACCACAATGTCACATGTTCTACCATTTGTTGGTGTCGAACTAAGATAGTTTGGACTTTGAGCCAATTTCTACTATAATTTGATCACCTGATCCAGTTATAACCTTTTATTAATTAAGGTATAACTTATTGTAATTAACCACACGAGACAACTATAAATTTTTTTAATAGGAGATAAATTAAACTAAATATACAAAGCACCTATAATTTAAAATTCTATTTTGGTCTCTTTTGGTTATTGAAATAAAACAAAAGTTAAAAAGAAAAAATTACCATACCTTATAATATGCACCATAATTATTTATACCCATCTCAACTAACCTTTGTAGCTTCAACGTATACAATACATCAAAGACTTGCTTGGAGTAAAATAAGTATATTAACTTGCTAAAAGCAAAATAAGTATTGATGTGATTTTCTAAAAGTTCACATACTGAAAAAGGTTTTTTTTTTTTTTTTTTTTTTTAAATCATCGTTTATTTATTAGATTTTTTAAAAATAAATATATCAAAAGTTCTGTTTAAAAGTATATATATATATATAATATCAATTTTTTTTTTTAAGTGAATTTATAAACGTCAGCCACCCAACACGCAAGCTTCTCTTGCCCGTCGTTGGGTTTGCTAGGGTTTTATCTTCAGCGGCAAGAGACTTCAGTTTGCAGAGCCGCGAGCAAAAATGGCGGATAAATCAGCTAAGGCAAGAAAAAGTGAGGTCGTCACCAGGGAGTACACCGTCAATCTCCACAAACGCTTGCACGGATGGTAACTCTCTCTGTCTCTCTGTCTCTCTGATATGCTGTTTAGATCCGGTGAAAAGTGTAGACGAAGACGATTTAACTTAAGTTCAGTTCTCTGGCTCCTTTATTTGGTTCGTCATGTTCTAACTAGAAACTTCAGCCGTAGGTTGTTTCATCGGCATGAATTTGGTCCTTCTGGTGATTTAATTTCAAAGTTTAACTATGCGAACCCACTGTTTCGGTTTCATGTCGTCAGATATGAAAATAAGGTTTTGTTAAATAGCATATCTTTGAATTTAATCTTCTGTTGATGGGCTGTGTTGTTGAAGTGACATATTATTGCCTATTGGGATTGTTGATTCGACTGAATTGGTGGGATTGAGGGGGGCTCGATGATCTTTATTGTTGTTAGTAGTTTGTGTAATTTGGGTTGTTGGTAGTGTAGTTGCTCGTGGCACTGTTAATTTTGCTTTCCATGATAGAAGTTTTGGTTCTTAACGAACAACTGATGTGATTATATGTTACATTACATCTGCAAGGGCTTCTAGGCTACACAGGGTTCTCACAGTTCATCTTGAAAGGCCTATATCTTCAATTTTATGGTCCTAGAAAAATGTCCATACAAGTAGCTCCGTGTTCATATTAGTATTCATTTTGATTTCTTGAGAGATAATTGACACTTTTGTGCTGTTTCTGAACCCGTGTGCATGTTTGAACCGCAACATATCATTGGTAAATCAATGTGTTCTCAACATGTTCGCTTCACTTTTTGTTTCTATTTGGTTTATTCAATAGATCGATGAATTTCTAATTTGGTGATGGCCTCTGTCCCTGCATTCCATTCCTTGCTTTGTTTCTGATGGAATCAAACTTTACTTTCTTATGACAAAATGTCGTTATTAATAATATTTTGATGTGCCAATTGAAGAAGTTTCTAGCTAGTGTCATTGATAATGGCTTAGAACTAATGAAATGAACTGATTTTCGTTTGTCATGTATTCTTATTTACTGGAAAACAGTGTAAGTTCTAGAAAAGATATCTTTTTCCCAACGGTGGCATTCTCGTTTTTAAGTATGACTGACTCAGCTTCAATCTCTCTTATTTTTTGAATTTTGTTGCCTTGGAATTAGTACTTGATTCCAATTCCTTGTATTTTTAATCTTGTTGTATACATTTCGTTTTCTTGATTGCTTCTAGCGACTTCTTATTCTCGATACTTCTTATGCAGCACATTCAAGAAGAAGGCACCGAAGGCTATTAAAGAACTCAGAAAGTTTGCTCAGAGTGCTATGGGTACCACTGATGTTAGAGTGGACGTGAAACTTAACAAGCATATATGGAGTCGTGGAATTAGAAGTGTGCCAAGGAGGGTCCGTGTCCGCATTGCACGGAAGCGTAACGACGAGGAAGATGCCAAGGAGGAATTCTATTCCTTAGTAACTGTCGCAGAGGTACCTGCAGAGGGATTGAAGGGCTTGGGTACCAAGGTCATTGATGAAGAGGACTAGATTAGCTTTGCGAAAACTAGGTAAATTTTTGTTATGTTATTGTCTCACAGATCCATTTTTTAGTTGAGGTTTTTTTTGCAACTTTAGCGAAGAAATTGTTCATTTCAACCCTTAATGAGTTTTGTATTGAACTTCATGTGATTTATACTTTCAGTGATTCATGTGTCATGTTATGGATTCTGACGTAGACCATCAATCTGATATAGAAAAATGATCACTGATGATAATTATGACTGTCTTGCGTCAAAATTAGAAATTAAGTCTCTATTTGATAGCCATTTTGTTGGTTGTTTTCTACTTTGTGTTCTCACCATTCTTTTTAGGCTTTTCATCCTCTTTAAAAACAAAATCGATTTTGTTTTTAAAAAGTACGACCATGTTGGTTAACCATTTGATTTTTGAAAATTAAGTTTGTTTTCTCCCAATCTCCTTATAATGAGATTCATTTTTATTAAAGATACATTTGAATTCTTAGTCAAATTCCAAAAACAAAAACAAGTTTATGAAAGTTATTTTTTTTTCCAAAACTTGACATGGTTTTTGAAAATATGCGAATAAGATAGATGACAAACCAAAAACTTATAGGTGGAAATAGTGTTTTTAAGCTTAATTTTCATAAACCAAAAACCAAATGGTTGTCAAACGGGGTCTACGTTTTTAGTCTTCAAAATTTGGTTAGGTTTTTGAAAGTGATTTAAAAGGTAGATAAGAAAGCAAGAAGATTATAAGTGGAAGTAGTGTTTACAAGCTTAATTTTCAAAATATAGAAAACTAAAAACAAAATGGTTATCAAATGAGACTTAATATTACTTGTATTGTATCAACTAAACTAATAAAGCACCTATATTGTTATAGGTAATTCACAATTGCTTCAATGTTGGTTTCTCTCCATTGTGCTAATGCTTTATATAATTTTTTGACTGAGTCTATTTGGAATAATTTTTCACTCGTCAATTTGGAATGATTTTTCAAGTGCAAAAGTGTTTTAAAGCATTTGAAAAGTCATTCGAAAGAGGCTCTTAGTCTTCCATCTAACAGTCCGAGTCTTTTTTTTTTTTTTCAACAAACCATTTCATTATGATCAAGAAGATCCCTAGGGGTACAAATAAGTGATGCTGATTACAACCCAGATTTAATATCCACTTAGGATAATGACCCTTCCACAACTGAGGGCTTGAAAACACACCCTTCCTGGCCAACTCATGAGCCATACCATTTAAATTTCTAGGAACATGGAAAAAACTCAAAGTACCTCGAATTTGATCAAAATCCCATTTTACCGGTGCTATACTTGCCTCACACGAAATATCACCATTAAGGATGCAACACAAATTTAATGAATCTGTTAGAGACCTCATACTCACCACTTTCAACTCGTTGGCTAATTTGAGACCTTCTAACTACATTGCCTCTATACATAATGGGTTTGGACCAATATAAGCTGATGAACTCAAAGCCACCATCAAGGCTCCCTGTTTATCTATGATAACCACCCCAATCCCGATCTTGCAATTTGCTGTATCATAAGCGACATCTACATTCATGATAACATCTTCTTCTGCTTGAAACACCAATGAATCATTCTGAAAAATGTGAGTTTTCCCCACCACAAGGGGTATTGGCTTTTGCATATTCGGCCAAATACTCTTGAATCCATGAACATCGAAACCCAATATCCGGAAATGGACGCTTATGAATGCTAGAATTTCGGTCGTTCCATATCGCCCATGCACCCACGCATATAAGAGGCAACTCCTCTTCACAATCACTACTAAATCTCACCCACCTATCCTTCACATCCATTTGTCCTAGAAAATACCGAAATCCACTAGGAAATAAGATTTCCCATTCCTCCCTAGCACAAGAGCATTGAAATAGTGCATGATCGGTAGTCTCTGGCCCTTCTAAAACATATGGGACACGTATGTTCCACCGAGACATGGTGATGCCCAAGGTTGGCCATAGTCGGAATAGCATGATGAAAAGCTTTCCACACAAAATGTTTAACCTTGTTTGGTATATTCAGATGCCATAATTTCTTCCACCACCTCTGATCCGTAGTGGTAGAGGAAGTTGCTTCTTGATTTCTCATCATTCTCAACTTATAGCCACTTTTGACAGTGTACTTACCTCTCTTATCGAAATACCAAATCCAAATGTCTTGCATCGTTGCGCTTATCGGTATTCTAAGAATCTCTTCGACGTCTACCTGACAAAGAAGATTATTTAATTTTTTATCAATGAGTGTTTGATTTCGTTGGTGTGGTTTGAGTTTAATTTTAATTTGGTTCTTTTAATTTATTATTTTTTAATTTTATCTTTTATGGATTAGTGAAATCTTGTTTATAAGCTATTCTTGGGTTGAATACATGACATATTTCTTCTTATAAGGGAGTGAATCAATATTCTTTTTTTTTTTTTGGTTGAGTATACAAGGACTTAGATAAAAATAATGGAAGGATAGATTTGTGAGGACTGTCCAAATATTGAATTGAATGTTTTTTAAAAAATGCATTCTTGAAAAACATTTAAATTAAAATGTATTCCAAACGGATCCTAAATTAATTTCATTCATCTGATTAAGACATATACTCTCGACTCAGAGGTTATATATTTGAATCTCTTTCCTTCGAAATATTAATAAAAAAAGGGTTAAATTATAAAAAATACCCCTGAACTATGTGGTTTGTTTAAAAAATGCTCCTAAACTTTGAAAAGTTTAAAAAATATCCCTGAACTTTGAAAAATATTTCAAATATACCATTGTCGTTAATTTTTTGATGGAAACAGTTAGGGTGTGTTTGGGGCAAAGGTTTGGGTTTTGGAAGTTGGGGTTTAGGAAATATGGTGTTTTGTGAAATCTGTGGGTTTAGGAAGTTGTGTTTGGGGTGCTGGTTTCTGAAGTCTGGGTTTAGGAAGTCTGTGTTTGGCGTGCTGGTTTCTGAAGTCTGATTTAGGAAGTTGGTGTTTGGAGTGCTGATTTCTAAAATCTGAGTTTCTGATTTTTTTTTTTCAATGGTATACAATTGTTCTAAAATTAATAATTTAAAATTATCTTTCCACTAACTCTAGATTTGGGATTTTAACTCACAATTTTGATAAAAAAAAATCCAAATTCTAATGAAGAAAAAAAATCATTTTCTACCGTTCAATTTTTTCCACACTTGTTACATTTCCTAGTTTTTTTTTTCAATGTTATACAATTCTTCTAAATTTAATAAATTAAAAATTTCTTTCCATTAATTGTAAATTTGGGATTTTAAGTCACAATTTTGATAAAAAATCCAAAGTTTCAAAAAAAAAAAAAAAAAAAAATCATTTTCCATTCTTCAATTTTTTTCCACACTTGTTACATTTCATGTTTTGATAAAAAATCCAAAGTTTCAAAAAAAAAAAAAAAATCATTTTCCATTCTTCAATTTTTTTCCACACTTGTTACATTTCATGTATTTGTTCTGAACATAGATATTGTCAAAACTCACGGTCGAAAAAATAAACCAAATTGATTGGAAAATTAATTTTGAAGGTTTGCCACTATATGGTCAAAAACTTTGTTACATTACAAAAAAAAATAATAAAAAAAAAGTTTTACATATATTAATTTTCAAATGGATCATTATTAAGTTTGTCAATTGATACATAATTATCTTAACTTAAAATTGATTATTAATTTTTTTTTTTTTGAGAAAAATTAACTCTAAGTTAATAGTTTTTTTTTTCTTTCAAATTAAACCCAATGTTTAAAAATTAAATACTTGCATTTGAATCTTATATTAACTCAACTATAAAAAACATTTTTTTTAGTTTTCTTTATTTAACTTGAAAATTGATTACGTTGTAATTGACTCAACGTTTGGTCGATTGTGTTTTTTTTTTTTTTTTTAATATAAAACTAAACTTTTGGAACCATTGAATATAATATGTGACTTTACTTTTTATCTTTCTTATCACCTGTTAGGAAATCGAGTTTGTTTTTATTTAATTGTCTCCTATCTGAAAACGCATTGGAAAATTGATTTTGAAGGTTGAAGATCCTACCTTATGACTTCAATCATTTGAAATTAACTAAAATGGTTGGAAAATATTTTTAAACAACAAAACTTTATTATTCAACTAAGGAAGTAATAACAAAGAAAGCAAACAAATATTAAATGATGGAAATAATATCATATTAAAGAATAGATAGTGTGCCAAATGTGAGAAGGAATGGTGCTGACGTGACAGTTAAAAATAATAAAATAATATATTTCTTAAATTAAAATAATAATAAACTTAATAATTAAATAAAATAGTAAAAATAATAAGGGCTAGTGGGGTTTGGGAAATAGTTTTTTTCAAAAAAAAAAAAAAAAGAAAAAAAGAAAAAAACAAAAAGAAATAGGGGTGATCTTGAAAATGGAGAGAGAAATGGAGAGTGATTTTGGAAAATGGAGAGAGAAAAGGGAAGTGATTTGTGAAGTGAGGGTTTGGGAAATAGGAGTTTCTAAGATTGGGAGACCAAACACCAACTTTGGAAAATAGGGGTGTTTTCCAAAACCCCCCATTTCCAAAGTTGGGGGCCCAAACACCCCCTTAGAATTTACGGTGAGAGGAGAAAAAAAGAGAAGCATTTTTCAATAAGGGTATTTTTAAAATTTTTTTGAAAGTCCAAGGGTATTTTTGAAATTGAAACTTTAATGGTTTCCATCCAAAAATTAACGACAAGGGTATTTTTAAAACGCTTTTCAAAGTTTAGGGACGTTTTTGAAATAAACCTCATAGTTCCGAGATATTTTTTTTTATAACTTAGCCTAAAGAAATTATAAAAAAGGGGTTTGATTCATAATTACCTTATTTTAAAATTATTATAATATATTTAATTTTTTTTATTATAATATACTTTTTATTGAAACGCAAAACTCATTAATATTCATTAATGTTGTAGGACAGTGATAGCCGGCTCCATTCCAAGTTAACCTACGCACTTTAAATGCTTACAATTTATTTCAACACATGAAAGTGGTAGCCTTTTATTATGAAAAAAAGAAAGAAAGAAAGAAAAGAAAGTGGTAGCCATACATTTTTTTTTTTTTTTTTTTTTTTGAAATTGGTATCCTTACTTTTAACCATTCGATATTCTAAATACATTCATTCTCGTGTAACGATTTCTCTACACACTTAATTGAAATCTTGACAATGGGGTATTTGATCAAATAAATTTAAGTTATGTAATATGGAATTGTTTTGGTTTGAGTAGTAATTAATAAGTTGGTGGAATCCACGATAAAATATTAGAATAAGAGTTAATAAGTTTGTGGGGTAGAACATTGGTTAATAAGTTAATCGGATGGTGTATGTCTTTAGGCTGGAAAGGAGTTGAGTGGAGTTATTAACTCCAAACTCCTCTAAAAAATGAAAAATAAAAAATAAAAATAAAAAAATTTCCATCCTATTTTGTATTACATCAACATTTGGAGGTGGGGGGATTTGAACCTCTGACCTCATGGTCGATGGTACATGTCAATTACCGCTGAACTAAGCGGAGTTGAGTGGAGTTATTAACTCCAAACTCCTCTAAAAAATGAAAAATAAAAAATATTTTTTTTTATTTTTTCTAAACGTTTATTTTGTATATATATAGTTCCTGGTCCCTATATTTTCTAAACGTTTATTTTGTATATATATAGTTCCTGGTCCCTATATTTTCTAAACGTTTATTTTGTATAGACAGGTCATTTTGATTCGTATTTACAAAATTTTAACACAAGTTCTATGCATAATAAAAATCGTATAACTACTAAAAAATATGAAGAGAATCATATGATATAATTTATGTCAATTTTACTGAGAGTGCAGTGTTGAAACTCTTGGTTGAATCAAATACCATAAAAAATAAAAGGGTAAAATACCTTTTTGGTCCCTCATGTTTCAGGTTCGTTTCCAATAGGTCCCTAGGTTTCAAAATCGAACAATCAAGTCCCCACTTTTTCGGAAATAGTTCAATTTAGTCCCTCCACCGTTAATTTTTTTAACGTTGCTGACGTGGCAGTTAACAGTGCTGACGTGACACGTTTAAAAAAATTAAATAATATTTTAAAATTAAAAATAAATAATTGAAAATTGAAAATTGAAAATAATAAAAAAATAAAAAAATAAACTCTCTCTCTCTCCTCTCTCCATCGATCCATCTTCTCTTCAGCACCGAATCCCTCCCTCCATCGATTCATCTTCTTCTTCGATGAAACCCTCCTCCCCATCTGCCGCCGCCGCCGCCCTCTGCCACCGTCGCCCTCCGTCACCACCTTTTTCTCCTTCTCTCCTTCTTCTTCGAAACCGAACCCACCCCCACCAAGCAAGACCCTCTCCTTTCTCCGCCGCCGTCCACCGCCCTCTAATCCCCCTCTCTCCCTTGAAAACCCGCCTCTTCATTTCCATCTCCTCCGTCTGCGGCGACCTCGCCACTCGCCCCAACAGCACTGTCAACCGCCGCTTCTTCCGCCTCTTCGATTTCAAATCCGCCCCAAATCCCGTCAAGCCCATCCACTCCGCCTCGCTCCCCATCGTCGTCTTCTTCCACGACGACGGCTTCGCCTTACTCAGCAACCTCGCCCACCACGTCGCGCGTCTGATTCTCTCGCCATAGATCGTAGTTCCAGAAAGTGAAAAGAAGGGGGAATCGGGGAGGAAAGGGAGAGAAGAGGAGGGAAAGGGAGAAGAAGAGAAGAGAAAATAAGGGGAGAATCGGGGAGAGAAAAGAGAAGAGAAATGAAAGGCCACTGGGGAGAAGATGAAGAAGGCGGCGATGGTGATCGTCGGCGGCAAGGAGGGGAAGGGGGAAGAGAAGGAAGGAGGAGGGGAAGGGGAAAGAGAAGGAAGGGGAAGGGGAATCGTAGGTGGGGAAGGAGAGAGAAAAAGATTTTTTTTTTGTTTCTTTTTTTTTAAATTCAATCATTTAAAAATTAATTATTATTTTAATTATAATTTATTATTATTTTAATTTAAAAATCAATATTTTAATATTTTTAACTGTCACGTCAGCAACGTTAAAAAGATTAACGGTGGAGGGACTAAATTGAACTATTTTCGAAACAGTGGGGACTTGATTGTTCGATTTTGAAACCTAGGGACCTATTGAAAACGAACCTGAAACATGAGAGACCAAAAAGGTATTTTACCCAAAATAAAATGAAAGGCTACAATATGGTCCCTTTTAAAAAGGGAGGATCAAACTAAATATTTTGCATGTACAAGGATAAGTATGTGACCAAAACCAACCTTTCAAAATTATAAAGACTAAAATGAACAAAATCTAAGGGTATAGAGATGAAAATAAGATTTAAATCATTTAGTTCATATATTTTGGATATTGTATTGATCACATTTGTAAATTAGAAAAAAAATAATAATTACAATTCTAAACTTTAAATTATATTCCTATTTATTGAATTGTTGTATTGCGAGGACAATTCTTATTAGAGTGCAAAACTTTGATAACATAACTTTTTTCTTTCTAGTCAACAATCAATATAAGCACAACTCAACTCGTATAAAATATGTATCATCCATCTCATTCACGGGTGTGTAAAAGAAAAAAAAAAACTAATATCTTGTTGAGTTTTATTAAACTAATAATTAGCCAAATAAAAAATTCGATATCATATTTTTATTTGTTATGATTTAATATTATTAAATTCTATTGGATAAATATTAAATATCCATAATTATAATGATGGCTGTTATAGGTAATTTTGGATCACACAAATGCACAAGGAGCTGACGAGGACAATCGGGCAGAGGTAGGACCAAAAGACTGACCCAGAGGAAGACCGAACCAAAGGGTCGGCCTCGGCAAAAGGTCGAGACCGACCATTCGGCCCGCTTGCGCGGGCTGAGCCCGGTGACCTCTTTTCGGTCCATGATGCCCCAGATCGTCCCGGTTCCGCCGGGTTCGTCCTGAAACACCTCCGAATTCCTAAAAACCTTAGGAGGACAAACAGGTATAAAAACCCCTCTTCACCACGGAAGAAGGGTTCCGAAACTCTACTCCTGACTCTCCCCTTACTATCTATAGCTTCTCCTTGGTTTCCTGACTAAGGCATCGGAGGCGGTGTGCCCTACACCACGTCAGTGTGCAGCGGTTTTTGCGGGTCTTGCACGTCAGGTCTTCCTCAGTTTCTACAAATTCACTGTTGGTGTACGTGAACGCGTCAGGTGAGTCTTCTGTCCGGATTTTGGCATCAACAATGGCATTAAATTATAATTTTTTTAGAATAAAAATGATAACATTTATTGTACGCAAAAAAGAAAAAAATATATTTATTATATTTCTATAAAAATAACTATACTATATATTATATTCTCAGTAGTTCTCTCTCATACGCCTCTAGAAAGCTAATTAATGCTTAATACTCTCTTTCTCTCTCTACTTAATGAACGAATATTCCTTTCTCCATCATTCTTAATTCGCAAATGAAGAATTATTTCAATACATTGAAGTTGTATTTATTTGTTAAACATTAAAATGAATAATGGAAAGAATTATCATCCGTTCTTAATTTGGTCCATATATATTTTCTAGAGTTGAATCCTAAATGAATAAAATTTTCATTTTTTTTTTATTTTTCTATCTTATTTATTTATTTATATAAATTTGGTGAAAACAAAAAAGTTTTCGAGGGATGAACAACTAAAGGTTAAAATACTAATTTGGTTAAAACAAAAAGTTTTCAAGGAATGAACAACTAAAGGTTAAAATACTAATTTGGTTTCTATATTTTGGGTTTAGTGTTCAGAGTTAACTCACACGTCCCATATTAGTCCAATATTTATAATGTTCTATTATTTTTACGACCTAAATTCCTATTTATCAGTCGTGGGGAGCTTTTGTGCATAACATCGAAAGGGTCCTAATAGTAGTGTTGATATGGTCGACATTAAAGATAAGTTAGGTCTAGGATGAGATTGGATCCATCCGACTCTTTGACTAGACTTTTCACTCATTAGATACAGTAGTAGCTCGGCAGTCCATCGAATGAGTTTGTTTATCCTTCCAGTTTTAGTAGTGTCATTCTCTTCACAAGCTATATGGGTAGGCTGTCCCTCAAAAAGGTCATTCACAAGGATATCTTATTTCTCCATAACACTCTCGACTTTGCCTATCGTCCTTTGGTGGCATATTAGTCTCCATATTTGTAATGTTATATTCTCGAGGAGTAAAATAAAGAAAAGAAAACTCAAAGAAAAATTAAAAGTTACTTTACACTTTGTCACGTGCACTTGAGCCTCTAATTTTATATGAAAAAGTAACATTCTTAATCCTTAAAGAAAAATGGAAAAGAAAAAAAAAAAGCATCATTATAATTACTTCTAAGATTCAGATTGCATTAAACAAAAATAATACCAATATTTAAAATTATAAAACACACCCCACTCACTAAAAATCCACACAAAGTATTTTATTATCACAGTTTTATAAACATTCCCTGATCCCCAACCCGGAAACCGAACCCATCCATTCGGGTCGGATCCGGGTTTGTTCTTACCCGGAATTTGCTTCAACAGGTCCTTAACGGGTTCCCGCAGAGACAATCGTTGTTGGTAAACGAAGACGCTTCGAGGTGGTCGAAGGGCGACCCGATGGGTATCGACCCGCAAAGATGGTTATGGCTCAGATCCAAATGGCCGACGTATTTGGCGGACGACAATGAATTTGGTATCGGACCTTTGAGAGCATTGAACGACAAGTCGAGCGCCATGAAGTACGAATCGGGGCAGAAAACGTCAGGAATGTGACCTTCGAGAGCGTTGCGGCTCAAATTCAGAATCCCTAGCCCGCCATTGCTGATCAGAGTTGGAGGTATTTGCCCCGAGATTCTGTTGCTGTCCAGATTCAGAGTTGATAGAACCGGCATGTTGCCGATGTTCTCCGGAATGAAACCGGAGATTCCGTTCATCGACAAGTCCAAATCGGCGAGGCGGTACATCTTCGTGACCGAAGCCGGAATCGCTCCGGTGATTTGGTTGCGGCTGAGGAGCGCTCGGCTCAGCATTCCTAATTTCCCGAAATCCGACGGAATTTCGCCGGATATTTGATTGTTTCTCAGGTCGAGATGCATCAGACCGGCGATGTTCACGATCGACGCTGGTATAGTACCGGAAATCGCATTTTCGGCGAGGTTAAGCACGGTGAGGCGGTTTAGGTTTCCGATATCCGAAGGAATTTCGCCGCTGATTTTGTTTCCGACGAGGTCAAGGACTCGGAGATGGCTGAGTTTCGTCGCGCATTTCGGAATCTCGCCGGAGATTCCTTTCCAATCGGCAATGATGAGTATCGTGAGCCTATCGAGCTTGCAAATCTCCGGCGAAATCGAACCGGTCATGTAGCCGGTCCGGCCGGCCTTCTCGAAGATCGGATCCTCACTCTCGCCACGGAGGCTTATGTCAGTGACCTTGAGAGTTTCGGGATCACAGCTGACACCGTACCAGCCGCCGCAGCAGGAATTTCCAGTCCAGGAATTGAAGATTCCTAAGTACGGCTCCTTCAACGCCGCCTTGAACGCAAGCAGCGCGGCGCGGTCCGACGGCGAGCAAGCGTCGACGGCGACGGCGAGGAAGAAGACAACATGTAAGATTCTGAACAACATTGTAATCTCTGTGAGAAAATGGTGTGGTTGAGTGTGTGAGATCTGGCATGGCAGCCATTGTTATGTAGGAGAAGGAGGGAGGAGGTTGAATGGGACTGTGGCAGTTTGGTTTCAATGCAGGTGGTGAATTTACGAGAATAGCCCTGGTGAAGGTGATAATTACAGGTTTGTGTCTGTGGCAATGGCACATGCAGAAACCTTGATCAACTTTTTGAGGATAATGGAAATTTTGAGATGGTGAGTAAAGGAGACTTTGGAAGAAAGCTAATTTTCCTTATTTTTTATAAATTGATTTAATATTCTTTTTCTTTATTGTCTCATGGTCTTGTTGGTCCATTTTTGAAGGTGGAACATGGCTTTAACTATATTTTCTTATTGACTATAAATAATAATATATAGTATGGTTTAAATTTATTTCAATAATATTCCTGCTAAATAGGTAACAAGAATTTTCCTGTTGTTCATTATCGTTAAAGTCCCGTTTGATAACCGTTTGATTTTTGGTTTCTGAAAATTATGATTGTTTTCTCTAATTTTTTTTACCATGGTTTTCATCTGTGTTAAAGACTCTGACAATATTCCAAAAACAAAAACTAAGTTTTTGAAAACTATTTTTTTTAGTTTTCAAAACTTGACTTGGTTTTTTAAAACATGAAATGAATGTAGATTAAAAAAAAAAAAGAAATTCATATGTCGAAATAGTGTTTACAAGTTAAATTTTCAAAAACAAAAAATTAGATGCTTACCAAACAGGGCTTCAGTTTCTTATGGTACATAGGAACAAAAGAGATGGTTGGCGATAGAAAGTTGGAATAAGTATTATTCATTTCATTTCATCCTTGAATTTTCAAAGTTTTTATACACTTTTTTCTCTCTAAACTTTCGAATGTTTATTTATCATCTATTTTAATTTTAAAGTATCGGAGTATGATAATCAACTTGTTACTGTAGATATATATATATATGTGTGTTGGGAGTTGATTGAGTCAAGTAACAAGCAAGTGGGTTAAAAAAAAAAGTAACAAGCAAGTGGGTTAAAAAAAAAAAAGTAACAAGGAAGTGGATATTAAGTGATGAAATAATTGCAAAGAATAAAATGCCGTTTTATTGTTTAAATTAGCTAAAATAGTTATTTTTATAAAGTTTGAAGATCAAAATGAACCTTTTGAAAGTTTAAGAATCAAAATGGAAATATGTGAAAAATTTTAAGACTAAACCAGATTTAAATGTAATGCCATTTATTTTATTTTAGTATTTTTATTTTCTAATATTTTCATTTTGGTACTTATTTACTTTTAAATAATCTAATTTTAGTCTTTAAACTTCCTATAATTTTTCATTTTATTTTCTAACTTGTTCTTTTTTGTCCTTAATAACTATTAATTTTCCATGTTGCATTTGTTTAGCACAAATTTTGTGTGACATTGTGTAGAGTTATATAAACAACCACATGTATTAAGTTTGATATTATATTTAAACATAGATGAGACAAGTTTTCTATCGAACACAACAATAAAAATTAACGAAAAATGTTAGGAAAAAAAATGTAAGAAAGTTTGAAAACTAAAAAAATATATATATTTAAAAGTATAAATTTACCTTGAAATAATCCTAAACTTTAGGAACCCTACCCAATATATAATGTAAATCATAATAGTCCAATATATATTTTAAAACATCATAGACTAAACTCCTTTAGTTAACAATATAATTAAAAAAAAAAAATCACACTTTTGCAAAGTGCACTTTTATCTACTTTCAAAGAACAACAATGATTGATTTTATGAACTTCATGTTAACCTTATGATCAATAATCATTTTCTAGTTAATTTTTTCTTTTTTTTAAAAAAAAAAAAATATCTAGCAATTGATATATATGGGCCCTTATTAAATTAAAACACAAGATTTGGTGCATATCCCTTAAATTGCTTTTGTGTGGGATCTTCAAATCCTTCATGTTGGATTTGTAAAGAGCTTTGGCTTGATTAGCTTTTTGTAGTGAAAGGGGCCATGAAATATCATTGCCTCTACAAGACTTTTTTTTTTTTTTTTTTTTTTTGGCACTCTTTGATTGTTTTTTCATTGTTTCTCTCTTGAAACAAGCATTTCGGTGCCATTTTGAACCTGACTCGATGGATAAGACATCGGTTATGTTTCTTAATTTATAAATTATGAATAGAACTAGCTATTTTAGTAATTAAGTAAAATTTTACTAACTATTTAACAAAAAAATATGACTCCATTTCATGACTTGACATTTGATCTATTGATTGCATGGTATTAAATTTCTATCAACATTGGCGACATTTTCCATCGACATTTCCACATGTCCATGGGTTTGACAGCGATGTAGCGGTAAGTCGACATTTCCATTATATCGAAAAAAAATGATTAAACATAAAAAAAAAAGCAACAAAATGTCACTAATGTGAATATAATATAAATAATAAGTATTTTAACTCATTCAAAAAAATAAAATGTTTATTTTATTAATTTAAATATATTTTTTTGTTTATGTATTTTTTCTAGGAATATCCATATTTACATAAAATTGAGATCTCGATATTTTTGTTGATATCGATATTTTAAATATCTTGATGGTATGTGATTTCAAATGTTTATAATAAGTACATTTTATATTAAACATTTTGTATAAAAATTGTTTAGAATTTAAACATATACTAAAAGCCCTTCTTGGAAAATTTACTTTCAAAGTGTTTCTCAAAATGATTTATTTCCCAATCTCATTTTTTAATAAGTCATTTTTAGTGGTTTGCAAACACAAGAATTTTTTTCAAAATGATTTTTTTTTCTTCAAAATCAAACACTTGAAAAGTTAAATCAAACACACCATCTAAAAAGGTATTAATTAAAATGTAATATTGTACATGTTCGATTATTAATCTCTGGTCCCTAAACTAATCGGAGTCGTGTCTAATAAGTATTTACGGTCCCAATTGGCACTTAAACTCAACTTTATATCTAATAAATTTGATTTTTAAAAATCTTAAATATGTCAAGAATTTATTAGACACAAAATTGAAAGTTCACAGATCTGTTAGACATTTTTAAAATTTAACAACCTATTGAACACAAAATTGAAAGTTCAAAGATTTATACACGATTTTTCAAAATTCAAGAACCAATGTTATTAATCTTTGTAACGCCAAAATGAGCTAGTTCAAGATAATTCACATGTACCCTTCATCAAGAGGTCAGATATTTTCTTGCATCCCAAAACGTTTTTTTTTTTAAAGAAGAAATCCCTAAACGTTGATGCACTTAAAAAAAACAAAGAAAAAAACTTTATAACAAAATTTTATTACAAGGTGAGAAACAAAGAGTGCAGTTAATGCAAATAAAGAGGGGTTTCGAAGTGGGTCCCAATCAATCACGTCACGCGCCATCTTGTCAATTTTCCACCTCTATTCCGAGTTGTCAGTGGGCCAGCCCTTCCCTTTTTAACCTTAATTTCTGTGTGTCGGCTTTCACATTAATATATTATTAATACCTTTTTTTTTCCTTTTTTTTATGCGCCATCAGATTTTGTATCATCATTGAGATCAATGGATATGATCGCCTAAATTATAGTTTTTGTGACCATATTCGTATCATTGATTATCATTTCCAAAAATTAAGTCAGGTTTTAAAAACTAAAAAAAAAAAAAAAAAAAAAAAAAGTTAAATTATAAGAAATACCCCTGAACTTTGGGTTTGTTTCAAAAATGTCTTTGAACTTTAAAAAGTTTAAAAAATACTCATGAACTTTGAAAAATGTTTCAAAAATGTCATTGCCGTTAATTTGGGAGGTAACCCGTTAAAATTTTAGTTTAAAAAATACCATTGAACTTTCAAAAAAATTTCGAAAATACCCTTATTGAAAATAATATAAAACTTTTGATTAATTAATCTTATAAATTGGATCAAATCCACAATTTTATAAACTTCTTCTTATCACTAACATACACAAACAAAAAGAGGAAAAAGGAAATAATATATACGTATATATGTTGTTTTCTCACACTTATCTTTTTTACGCTTTTTAAAAGAGAAAACTCGATTTCAAAGTCTGTTTTTATGGTATTGTGTTGTACACAACCTTTCTAAGCAAAGTTTTGCATTAATTTCCATGGAGAAAGAATTTACGGTGAGAAGAGGAAAAAAGAAGAAATTTTTTTCAATAAGGGTATTTTTGAAATTTTTTTTGAAAGTTCAAGGGTATTTTTTAAACTAAAACTTTAACGGTTTTCATCCAAAATTAACGACAATGACATTTTTAAAACATTTTTCAAAATTCAAGGGTATTTTTGAAACTTTTTAAAGTTCAGAGGTATTTTTAAAACAAACCCCAAAGTTCATGAGTATAAAATACGAGATTCATGAGTTTGGAATTATGTAATTTAAGTTTAATAGCATAAACGATTAGGAAATTCATAATGTAAGGAAAAATATTGTAAGAAAAAAAAAATTTATACCACACACAAGTTTGCTTATTAACCCATTACACAGTGCCTAAGGGCCCGTTTGGTACAAGGTTTTTGGAGATGAGAATGAACAAGGGTTTATAATACCCTTGTTTGTTTCAAGATTTCTGTGGTGGGCCCAAGAAATAACGCATTCCCAGGCATCATTTATGCCCATAAGCAAGGGCTTTCTATGACCTTGCAAAAGCATGAGTTTTCTCTTTTCTCTTTTCTCATCTTTTTTATTTTTATATGCAATTTTATTTTGAATATAGTTAATTAATTAACTAATGTATACTAAATTAAAAATAATATAATAAATTATTTAATTAGATTAAAATATAATTTGTCAAGAATTTCAATTTTTTTAAACAAATACTTTTTTTTAGGACTTTTAAACAAATACTTAGTCCAAGTTTATTAGAGGGATGTAATTACATATTTACTAAAATTATAATTAATTAGTTAATATTATCGAAAATATATTTAATTATTGAACTAAAATCATTTAAATGAATTTAGTATAAAAATTCATTTTTTAATAATTATAATTAATTACTTATCGATTATTTATAATCAATTAGTTACTTTTTTGGATTTCCTTATAATAAATAAATAATCATATTATTATTAAATATTTATCTAATTAATTTTTATGGATACAATATATTAAATTATTGTAGTTAAAGATATTTATTAAAAAATAATTAAATAATTTTAATTTGTTAAATTAACATAGTTTATCCCATTAAAATTATTTCATGATTATTATTTCATTAATTTTTATTAATATAGTTTGAATTAATTTTGATTATTTTATTGATTAATTTATTAAAATTACATAAAGTTTACCTGATTAATTATAAAAAAGAAATACAGACATAATTTGTTCTCATGAAATTCTGATGATATTTCCATGTACAACCAAACACAGTTATCTTTGATTCCCATCAATCTTATTCCTAGGCATAGTATTCCCAGGCATCATGTATTCCCAAGCATCTATAAAACCTTAAACCAAACGGGCCCTAATAGGTGATGTTTTGGCTCATCCTAATCCTAACACTTGAGATCGATTTATTATAAAGTAGGTTTAAATACTATTTTGGTCTTGGTACTTTTCGTTTTGGTTTATTTCGGTCTTGTATTTTCAAAATATCCATTTTGACCCTTGTACTTTTGACTTTGATTTATTTTGGTCCCTATAAATTTAAAATGTCCATTTTGGTCTTCCACCTTTTAAAATACTACCAATTTGGTCCCTTTATTTTCATTTGTTTTTGATAATACACTTCACTTACTAAATTTCTTGAAACGTAGCTATAATTGTGTATTTAAAGGGTTTCCATTATGTATAAAGTTTACGCTTAAATTTTGTAAACAATGATTAAATTGGTCAAGTTTTGAAAGTACAAGGATCAAAATGAATATTTGAAAGTTCATAGACCAGAATGAACCAAAGCTAGAAATACACAAATCAAAATGAACATCTTGAAAATAGATGATTAAAATAAACTAAAGTAAAAAGTACTTGGCCAAAATAGTATTTAAACCAATAAAGTACTATACATATAAATTCTTTAGATAATTATTAAGGACCCGTTTGATAACCATTTTGTTTTCTGTTTTCTGTTTTTGTTTTTCATTTTTAAAAAACAGGGGTGTTTGATAACCATTTTTGTTTTCTGTTTGCAGTTTTTTAAAAACGTTTTTGAAATTATAAGTAAATTTCAAAAACAAAAAAAAATAGTTTTTAAAAAATAGATTTATGTTTTTCAAAAACTCATTTTTCTTCTAATGCTTACTTTTCTCCTCTTTTACCTCTCTCTCTCCAACAAATTCCTTTCTTTTTTTTCTCTCTCTAAAATTTATTTTTCTTTATAACTAGGGGTGAGCAAGAAAAGCCGAAAAACCGAGCCGACAGACCGAAATCGACGTCGGTCGGTCGGTTTTTTAATAAACTCTGTCGGGATCGATTTTATATTTTAAAAAACCAAAATTTGGATCGGTCGGCTCGCCCAAAAGAAGTGAGAACCGACCAAACCGACCAAAAAAAAAACTGATAGACGTTTGATACTTTGAGTTGTCGCTGCTGTAGGCAGCATTAATGCGCTGCCTGCAGCAGCCCTTGGGAATACCATAACATATACTCTTATTTTTTTTTTTTTCAATTTCTTATCTTTCGTATCTCTCTCTACTTACTCTTCTTTCTTCCTACTTACTCTTCTTTCTTCTTTTTTTTTTTTTCGTATCTCCTCAGACTTCATTCTTCTTTTTTTTTTTTTCTCCAAACCTCTAAGATTTCTCTCTTCTTTCTTTTCATCTCCTTCTTCTTTCTTTTTCAACTTTCTCTGTTTATCTCTTTTATCTTTTGCCCATTAACAAGTACCTTCACCAGAATGGGTCCTTTCTTCGTCGGAGCTTAGCGCCACACGGACCGTCGGGGTGTTTTTTTCTTCTTCGTTCTTTCTTTCTCCTTCATCTCTTTCTCCGTTCTTTCTTTCTCCTTCATCTCTTTCTCCTTCTCTGTTTTTCTTTCTCCTTCACCTCACCGGAACAACGACACTATCTCTTTACCGGAACATCCAAAACCGACCGAAACCGACCGATTTTTGCTCATGATCGGTCGATCGATTTCATAAAACTTCCAAAACCGACATCCACCGACCGACTAAAACTGAAGTATCAGTGGTTGGTATTGGTTTGAGTCCAAAACCGATGCCGACCGACCGATGCTCACCTCTATCTATAACTTGTCTATTTCTAAAAACTTGTCAATACCTTTTCTCTCCTCAGTAAACATGTTCTAATTTTTCTTTTGAAAAAAAAAGTCACCAAAATTTTCTATCGCTACAACTTTTCTTTATTTTTCTAATTTATCGTTATTTCTTTAGCATATCTTTTACTCTTAACCTTACTGTCTCTCTAAATTTTCTTTTTTTATTAATTTTTTAATCTAAAATTTATCGCTTTTACTCTAACTTGTTTTCTATTTTTTTTTTCTCTAACTAATATCTTTTCTCGAGTCTAACTAATATTTTTTCTCTAAACACTTTCTTTCGTCTCTCTAAATATCTATGTTTAACTTTTCTCTCGTCTTTTAAAAAAAAATCCCTTGAAAACATTTATATTTGTGTCTCTAAATTTTTGTTTCAACGTCTTTACACATTTTCTCTCTCTAAAATATCCTTTCATCTTTCTAATTTTTAAAAAGCTGAAAACCAAAAACAGTTATCAAACAAGGTTGGTTTTCTGTTTTTTAAAAACAGTAAACAAAAAACAGTTATCAAACATATATGGTTTTTGTTTTTAAAAAAACAGGAAATCAAAAACCAAAATAAAAAAACAGAAAAACCAAAAACCAAAAACTGAAATGGTTATAGTTCACATTTTTTGATGATTAGATTTTTTTTCTTATTTTATTTTTTAAATAAAGCTTTATTATTGCCATCAATTACATCGTTTTTAGAGATTAAGCAATTATGAAGCTGGCTTTTTTTTTTTTGAGCAATTATTATGGCAACTGAATTTTTCATGAAAAGGGTAATTATCATGGTAGTGATATTAATCGCATTATATTCTATTATAATGTAATTGGTGGATGTGACTAAAGACTTGGGAAGGGCAATGCTTTAAATTATTATGAAGTCTTAAAAAGAATAATTAGGTTGATTTATTGAGTTGTTATAATAAAAGTCTATAATTTTTTTTTTAAGAGACATATATGTTAAGTTAAAAGATGAAATTAGAGAATTTAAAAGTAGGAGGATTAAAATAAATGAATGTAAAACTAAATAACATAATTATAGTGATTATATTGTGATGATTATATATCAAAGGGGGGAGATCATCCATTTTCTTTAAATTTATTACTATTTCTGTTTAATTATCTTAAGGTGTGACTACATAAATCATGGTCATAGAAAAAAAGAAAACAAAATTTGGTTTTTTTTTTTTGAGTTCAACAATATTTGGAGGTGGGGATCCGAGCCTCTGACCTCTTGAATCAAGTGTACATGTTGATTATCGCTGAGCTATATTCACTTTGACAATAAATATCAATATTTTGTATAAAGTTAGAATGTATGATTTGTCAGCTGATAACAAAATTAAGATAATTTGAAGTATCTATCATGAACTTGTAACTAAAAGAAAATTATAGACTCAAATATTTATGTCTCTTTTAGGATATTATATTTAGTATGAAAGAATGAGGGTATGAAACTTCGTACGTAATATGATAACGTACTATATTGTATAGTTATACATTTCTTCAATTAATAAAAACAAAAACAAAAATGAACATAATTAAGTGGTAATTGACATGTACCATCAACTAAAACGTGAAAGGTTTGAATCTTTCACCCAATTGTTAAACACAAAAATAAAAAATTATAGTTATATAAATTATTAAAAAAAAAATTATAGTTATATAAAAGTGAAAATTGTAATTATGTTATTTTATTTATTTGTTAATTTTTTTTTATAGATATTTATTTGTTAATTTAGAATATTATATTAGAGTGAGATATTTCAACGTATAGCTCTCTAGGGTAGTAAAATGATATAAATAGTTTATAACCAATTAATCAAGCAAACTTAAATCAAATTTATCACCAAAAAAAAAATTTCAAAAAAAAAAAATAATAATAAGTTAAAATTAAATATTAGAATTTAAAAATGAATAGTTCTTATGTTTCAAAAAAAAAAAAAAAAAGAATAGTTCTTCGTTAATTATCATTTGAAAGCAATGATTATAGTTCAATTCAATTTATCAACAACATCATGAATACTACATAACAAGTCCAAATTAATTATTAGAATGTAAAAATGAATAGTTCTTCATTAATTATCATTAATTATGATTTGGAAGCCATGATTATAGTTAAAGTTTATTTCTTGTATCTTGGATCTTAGTCCTATTTTAATTTTTGAATTATATTTTCAATAAATCTTAAAATTAGTTTCTATTATTAGTTTATTGTTAACTTTTTTCAGATTTTTTTCCGTTGTGATTACCGTTTTCTCTTCAAGGTATGAAAATGTATTCACATTGTGTCTTCTTATGAATATAAATTACTATTAATGTTATAGGTAATTTTGGACCACTCCGAAATATAAAGAATTGGCAAGAACAACACAGCACTGACCCGAAGACACGACTAGGAAACAGACCCTGGAGGAGAGATAGGTCGGAGAGTTGGGCCAAGGCCGAAGGGATTGGGCCTTGGGCCGACCCTCGACCCACTTGTGTGGGTCGAGTTTCCTCTCCCTCCGTTTGGTTCCTTGTGTCCTAGGTCAGTCCAGTTCGACTTGGTTCCTCTAACTCTCTGGTCTTGCTCATCGGAGGCGGTGTGACAAACACCACACTGGTGTGCAAATTTTTCTGTCTTGTAGGCCACGCCTTTCACCTCTCAAACAAATTTACAGTGACATGTGAAGGTCAAATGAGTTCTCTCTGTCTGGATTTTGACATCAACAATTAATATTTTACCAAGTTTCATATAAATTAATTCTACAGAAACAATAAGGACTAATTTTAAGATTTATTTAAAATACAAGGACCGAGTTGAACATTCGAAACTACATCAACTATGATAACAAAAATCTGATATTTTACCAATAATTTAAATTAAGTAATTTCTATATAATGATTTTTGTGGATTTTTATTATTTTTTTTTAAAATTAAGTTAAAGTTAAAAAAAAAAAATGGGACAATGGTCCTACAAGGTGACATAAAATGGGTCTGCGTCCTCTTCAATTGGAAAGTTGGAAACACAGCATTGAAGGCCCTCACATGAAAACGGGTCGTCTTTTGCCCTCCCAACGAAGGGTACCTTTCAACTAAAGGGCGCCAAAAAAAAAAAAAAAACTAATTTATTTATTTGGAACAAACCCACGAGATAGTTTTTAATATTTTTTTTTTATTTTAATGAAATTCTAGTCGATCTTAAAAATGGTAAAGTTTAAGTTAAATTACAAATTTAGTCCCTGAATTTGTAGGATGTGCCAATTTGATCCCTAAACTTTAAAGAGTATCTAATAGGTATCCAAACTTTCAATTTTGTGTCTAAAAGGTCTTACATATTCGGAATTTTTAAAAACCAACTAATTTATTGGATATAAAATTGAATTTTGAGTCTATTATGACCTTAAACTTCCAAATTTATATCTAGTAGGCTTGTGAGTTTTAAAAAATGTCAAATAGATCAAGAGTTTTCAGATGAAAATTTGAAAGTTGAGGGACTTATTGAATACAAAAATGGAATTTTAAAAATCTACTGGATACTTTTTAAAGTTCAGGGACCTATTGGATATAAAATTGAAGGTTCGAAGACCTATTTAATACTTTTTAAAGTTAAAAAACCAGATTGACAAAATCCTGAAAGTTCATGCATGGACTAAACTTTTAATTTAACCCAAAATTTATTTAGAATTTTTAGTTTATGTATTTTGTTTCATCCTTAAAGTAATACATCACTTTTGAATTTTGTCTCAAATGGGTTGATTTTGATTTATGTGCAACCACATTAATTTTTATAGACTATGTAGTTCATAATAGGGATGGCATTGGGATCTAGGGTGAAAGTTTAATGATGTTCACTAAATCTTTATTAAAATTTTGATCTTTTTATTCAAATTTTTATAAATGTATAAACATATACATTATATAATTAAAAGTTAGAAAAAATCAATTTAATAAACAAATTAATTTCATTAAAATACTTTATAGTTGTCTTCATGTATAAATTATGGGGACAAAATCAAAATTAAGATCTACCCATTGCAACACAATTAAAAATATTAAAATTATATAGACGAAATTGAAATTAAGCCGACTAAAATTTCAATTTAATAAGAAAAAAATATCATTCATAATTTTTAAAATAAATTTCATGAACAAAAACATAAAACTATTTTGAAACAGTATCTTAAATAATAGTTTTTTAAAAGGAATAATAACCATAACGATTATGTTTTGAGAATAATTAAATGGTGACAGTCGGTGGGTAAGTGAAAAGATTAGGCGGCGGGCATTTGCAATTTAATGTTTTAATATTAATAGAATAAAACAGCTTAATTAATTCCCCTTAATCCTATTTAATTCCGACAAGTAAAGGCCGTACGCATGTGTCCCTGTCTCTTATTTTTATCTTATTCATACGAAATTAGATATTCAATCTTTCCAAATAATTTTCTTTCACTTTTCAATATTTGTGTTATAAGTAATTTTAGACCACTCTGAATGTACAAGGAGCAGACGAGGACAATCAGACAGAGATGGGACCAGGAAACCGACCCAGAGGAAGACCGAACCAAAGAGTCGGGCCAATTTATATGGTCGGCCTCGGCCCAAGGCTGAGGCCAACCATTTGGCCCGCTTGCGCGGGCGGAACTCGTTCGCCTCCGCTCGATCCCTGCTGCCTCTGACCGCCCCAGTTCCGCCTGGTTCGTCCCAAAACACCTCCGAATTTCTAAAAATCCTAGGAGCATGAGCAAGTATTTAAACCCCTCTTCGTCACTGAAGAAGGGGACGAGAACTCTATTCTCTACTCTCTTACTTGCTCTCTCCTCCTTCCGTTTTTTGACTTAAGCATCGGAGGCGGTGTGACAAGCACCACACCGGTGTGCAGATTCTCTGTCTTGCAGGCCACGTCTTCCCCCTCACAAACAAATTTACCGTTGGTGGCACGTGAAGATCAGATGAGTTCCTCCTGACCAAATTTGACCATCAACAATTTGTATCTACAAAAAAAAAAGTTGATTACCTTTTCAATTATTATAGTTTAAAGTTTATTTTTCAGGAATAATAATAACAATTATTATTATTTGGTATAACAAAAGTAGGAGATATCAAAGGTGGATGATTACCATTATTTCAAAGGTCGATGATTTGATTTCTCACTTTTGTAATTGTTAAACTAGAAAAAAAAATCTCTAATCTCATAAGAATGAGTAAATGCTTTAACTGTTGAGCTTGTTCATAGTGACTTGTTTAAGATAGATTATGGTTTAAACTTTAGAATAAACCAAGTGACAAGTGCTGATATGAAACATGACTCAATGATTGAGGCATCTTTACTTCAAATTCTAGATTCAAACATCAATGTGATAGTGAAAGTGAACATAACTCAACAATAATTGATATGTACTCTTTCTTTTGAGAATAGATGTTCAAATTTCAATACCATATATTTGTTGTACTAAAAATAAATCGATTTGAAAAAAATATATAATTCATACAAATGTGTAATACTTGTTACAATAGTTTGATTACATTTATAATAGAGCAATGTTTAATTGGTAATACAACATAAACATAGCTCAATTGACATCAAGTTTGTTCTAATGATCAGAAGATTTTTGGTTCAAATCTCCCAACCTCCACATGTTGTAAAAAAAAAGTACAAAAAAAAAGTCAATACATTATTAATTTCTATATGTCAAAGATTCAAATACCACTTTTTCACCTTTGTTATATTTCATTTTAAAAAACAATGTTTTGTCTTTAATGTATAACTATAAAAAGCAGTATTGTGACCAATTTTAACAATAATAGAATAAAGCTTCTCAAGCAAAAAAAAAAAAGAATAAAGCTCGTAAATTCGACTAAAAAGTCAGATGTTCAAATTTCCCAATTAGCTAACTATTAGAATTGTTTCTAAAATTTTATAGATATGCTACAAAAGCCTGATCATGAAACTTTTTCTAAGAAAAACCCATTTTGCTCAAAGAATTAGCTCAGTGGGCTTTATAATAGAGGCCCATTAGATCATTGAAGAGACCAATATTACAGAAATGGTCTAGTGTGACTTCTCCAATATAAATAGTTTAATTTATTTTTATTTTTATTTAAGGTTGGTTTGTTTGTTTTTATAGCTACTCCATTATAGATGTCAACTATTAGAGTTTCTCTAAAATTTTAGAAAAAAAATCCTTATTTTATTTTATTTCATTTCATTTATTATTATTATTATTTTAAGTTAATTATAAGGATTGAGAATTTGAATTTATGAGCTTTTGATTGAGGATATATAACTTAACTAGTTGAACTATTATTAGATGAGTCTTTACACTCAAATTCTATGTTCCTATCTTGTTAATTTTAAGAATTTTCGTTCTATGTTTTTCTACTATTTATTTATTTTTGGGAAAAATACACTTTTGGTCCCTGAGGTTTGGGTTAAGCGACACTTTTACTTATCTCAGGTACCAAAGCGGCAAAATAGACGGAAGGGACCAAAGTGTTACTTATCTCAAACCTCAGGGGTATTTTTGTTGAGTTTGAAAACTCAGGGACCAAAGTGTCGCTTAACCCAAACCTCAGGGACCAAAAGTGTATTTTTCCCTTTATTTTTTCATAAAATGTCATAAATGATTGATCATCATAGTAATTGAATTTATGAACTTTTGGTATTTTTTTTATTAAACTTGGCACATACCTCCACTAATTTCAGGAGACAACTACCCGACCCTATTACATTTGGTTGTTAAGGATGCGTGTAGGATATTAAATTAATTATGTTGGATTATTTAAATTAAAAAATTAACAATCAAACGTATTCAATTCAAAGTCAAGGAGTTATAGCTGTCTTCAAGTTAAAGAAACTTGTTCCACCCACTGGTATATTAGGTAGGTAGGGTGATTGTCTTTAGGCTTTGCTCACCCTTTTGCTGAAAAAATTTCTAACTTAGCTCAAGAAAGCGCTGACAACAACAAAAAGTAAGGAGTCCATGTAGTTGTTACACCTTGGGCATTTTTTTAATCAATGGGACATCGAGTTCAACATCCACTAGAAAAGAGAGAATCCATTTCAGACACACACCACACCTCTTCTGAACATCATGTGGAATGATCGAGAATGGACCTTTTTGGATATATAATCCAAGTTGAGAGTGGAGTTACGAAAACAACTATCTAATGGAAAATGACTTTCACTTTTAGTTCTTGAGAATTCCTTGTTTCTCTTTTCATATGAATTCACTAGCAATTAATTTGAAACTTGTCGCATCCTATCTATTCCATCTCTTAATCCTAGAAGAAAGTCCATGTCTCTTTTGACTCTATATACGTGGGCACCTGATGTATATGAGCATTCACCCACCCCAGTCACAACATTCTTTTCTATTGGCACCTAAAATTTCTATTTTTGCTAATATTTCATGTGTTTCTATTTATGGTTCATATGAAGATACATTGCAATATATTATTATTATTATTATTATTATTATTTTTTGTAACATTGCTTTTATGATTTTAGGAGCACGAGCTGTCATGGTCCAAATGGAAGTCAAAAGACCTTTAGTTCATAGTTCAATTGGACATGTAGGTTAAATCGTACTAGTTTAATTTCTCACGTGGAATCGTAGAAGGAATTCATTCATTACTAATTGATATATTTATTTATGTATTAATGACAATAGATTCATTCACCATAGTTTTACCATTAGAACAAGCTCGTATAAAATACATAGCAGATTCGGGACCTTTAGGAATGTCCTCTTTATAAGATTGAATGATAAAATTAGACATATTTTCATTTTCAATTTTATAAGATTGAATCATAAAATTAGACAAGAAAAAGTCTCACAAAATTTACAAATTTCAATAAAAATCAACCTTGCAGAACATTAAATTTGATGGATGCACTATATCAACCATACAATAAACTCTCAAAACTTATAAGCTTCAACAAAAATGTAACTCTAGTATCATATTTTTAAGAAATCTCATCAATTTCTCAAAAAAAAAAAAAAAAAAAAAAAAAGAAATCTCATCAATTTTATATTAAGACTATTTTATAATTTATTGAAACACATCTTTTTCCATGATCCTTCAAATGAAAACCTATAACAAGGTAAAAGTCGTAGGACATAACACTAATCCATGTTTACGATTCAATTTGAGAAAATCAAAATCTTACAAAAAAAAAAAAAAAAAAAAAAAAAAAAAAAAAAAAAAAAAAAAACTGCTACATCTTATCAAGTTGGAAAAATTATTCAATGCGGCCACCATTTGTGGCAAAAATTCATTGTGTAACTCCCTTTAAACTCTTGGATGTTAAACTATAATTTTTAGTTCTTTTCCACATCAAACTATATAAAACTTGCAACCATATTGTTTTATTTTTTTATTATTTAAATTACAATTTTAGTTCATGAACTTTCAGGGTTATATCAATTAGGTCCCTGAACTTTAAAAAATGTCTAATATGTCTAGTGTCTGTTAGACATAAAATCGAAAGTTGAAGAACCTATTGACACAAAAGGGGAAAATTCAAGGACCTACTGGAAGAAAAATTATTAGATGCTCCCGATGCAATTCTACGGGTAGTTTTACACCGTTAAATGAATTGTAAAAGTATCTCGATTTTGTATCCAACGGTTATTAGGGGCACACAAATTTGAAGATATACATCCACCGATACAAAACTATTTGGAGCATTGCATCGAGAACATATAATAATTTGTCCTACTGGAAACTTTTTAAAGTATAGAGACCTATTGAACACAAAATTGAAAATTCGAGGATCAAGGTTGTTGTGGGTGATTTTGGACCACTCCAGAATCCAAGGACTAAGCAGACAACGTAGCACCAACACGAAAACTTGACCAGGAAGCGGACCCCGGAGGAGAGTGTGTTGAAGGGATTGGGCCGTCGACCCAATCCCATGCTCGGCCCACTCGTGTGGGCCAAGTTCCCTCCCCTCCGTTCGGTCCCTGGTGCCTCTGGTCGCCCCGGTTCCACTTGGTTCAACCCGAATCGCCCTCGAACTCCTAAAAATCCTAGAGGAGGAACATGTATTTAAACCCTTCTTGGTCACTGAAGGAGGGGATCCCGAACTCTATTCTCTGAACTCTCCTCTTACTCTTGCTTCCCATTGTTTTGCTTGTTGACTTAAGCATCGGAGGCGGTGTGACAAGGACCACACCGGTGTGCAGGTTTTACTGTCTTGCAGGTCACGTTTTCCCCCTTCTCATACAAATTTACCGTTGATGACACGTGAAGGTCAGGTGAGTTCCTTCTGTCTAGATTTGACCATGAATAGAGGTGACACATTTTAAAGCTGAGGGATTCAACTTGTAATTTAACCTTTTTTTTTTTTTTTTTTTTTTTTAAACCCTCCAAGTTGAAGGCTAAAATTTCACCTTTTTTATTTTTATTATTATTTTTTTTTGGTTCCCAACAACTATTTATAAACAAAAAGAAAATCATAAATACGAAGTTAAGACTTTGACATTTTTGTCCTACTTAGAAGTTGCATGTTGACCATTCCAAAACGAACAACGAAACGAAGAAAAAAACCGTTAAAAAGGGAACCCTTCGCCAAGTCGTGGCTGCTCCTTCTCTTCTGCATTCGTTCATGTCAAAACGCCTTCGCTTCTTCCCATTTCATTTCAACTCTTCGCTAAACCCTTTCTTTCCTTCAATCAATCCTCCATTTCTTTTGATGTTCTTCTCAACCGCAAAGTTGTAGCATCACAACCCCTCGTTATCGCATCAGGCGATCGATTGGATCGATCGCTTGGTGTTCGATTTCCCCCCCCCCCCTTTTTCCGATTCTTGCTTTTCAGGGGTTTTCTTTCGACGATCGGATTTAGATTCATTGTTTCGTTTCAGAGATGTCTAATTTGCAATCGAATTTCAATCAGAAGATTGATTATGTATTCAAGGTCGTCTTGATCGGAGACTCTGCGGTCGGGAAATCGCAGCTTCTATCTCGTTTTGCTAGGAATGAGTTCAGTTTGGATTCCAAGGCCACAATTGGGGTTGAATTTCAGACGAAGACGCTTGTCATTGACCAGAAAACTATCAAGGCGCAGATATGGGATACTGCTGGACAGGAGAGGTACAAATCCCGCTATGTTCTTAGGGATTTCTTTGCTATTTTCAATGATACTGAATTACGCTTTGAATTATACTAGTTATTCCAGAATTTCAATGTTTCAGATTGATATCAGCATGATTGATGTTTTAGTTATACATCCTTATTTGATGGTAATGAAAATTTATTTCGATGATTTGTTAGTTCATTGTAAATCTTGAACCTAATAATGGGTTTTGCTAACTTTCATTTCAGATGATCACAATGCACTTGATTTTAGTTAACCTTTATGTCATGTGAAAATCTTACATATTGTTGGTTCCAGTATGTTCATATAGATGATTTATGTATATATTTATTTTTTCCTTCAACTTGTGAAGTAGTTCCTTTTGATAAAGAGAATGCACTTGAAGTTTTTTTTTTTTCTTTTGATATGATATCTAGTACTACCTTTTCTAATATGCTATTTTGGAAGTAGAATTGATGATGCCTTTTTCACCATGGAAACAATCTTCTTGGAACTTCCGGTTTTATCTTTTGCTGCTTTAGTTTATTTTTCCATCTTTCCCCTCCCCTGCCCCTTCTATATGTTGGACTAATAGGTTTTGTATAGATTCGGTCGATATGAATATATATTGTCACCGAATTATAAAGGCTTTGCACCTGAAATGTAACACAATCTGTATCCAATTCAGATTCATCTTCATTCTCATTAAAAAGATCATCCTTTATAACCATATAATTGCATTTCATACAGTAAAGGCTGGAACATTAAGCCTCAAGGCTAGTGGCTTGGGGTCAGGGACAGGGACTATAGCATGAGCTAGGGAACTTGTAAATGTGTGGCCTTAAGGTCCTCATAATCACTTAGTTAAGCTGAGCACAAGAGTCTTTATCATCATGCTTGACTTAGGTATGTTGCTTTCCTATAGCCATACATACAGGTATTACTCATTAGAACCTATCAGTTTATTGTGAATTGATTTAGAACATTGTTACTGGGTCAAGAGAAATATGTGACTTTTGAAGGAGGTATGACTATGCTCTTGTATTGTTGATGATGATTATAGTTTGACGATTACCTGTTAGGGTCATGTTTGGGGCCTGTTAGTCTAAATTCTGATTGTTGACATTAAGTGAAAAAGTAACCTTTTGGAGTTTGTAAGGAGATGTTACATTCAAATGAGAGTGATTTTTAATTTTATCATACGGTAATTGTGGACAATATGGGCAAGTTTTATTCTCTGGTTTCTCTGTTTTTCTCTTATTAGTGATGATTTTCAGGTATCGTGCAGTGACAAGTGCGTACTACAGAGGTGCTGTGGGAGCAATGCTAGTTTACGACATGACGAAGCGTCAGTCGTTTGATCATATAGCTAGGTGGTTAGAGGAACTGCGTGGCCATGCAGACAAGAATATTGTTATAATGCTTATAGGAAACAAGTCTGATCTACGTTCTCTTCGCGTTGTGCCTACAGAAGATGCAAAAGAGTTTGCTCAAATGGAGAATCTTTTTTTCATGGAAACATCAGCACTTGAGGCAACTAATGTAGAGACAGCATTCAACACCATCCTGACAGAAATTTACCGAGTTATTAGCAGGAAGGCGCTGATTGCGAACGAGGAAACCGACTCCGGAGGAAGCACATCACTCCTCAAAGGAACAAAGCTTGTTGTCCCTGGACAAGAGCCTCAGCCTGCAAGCTCTGGCTGTTGCAGGAGTTGACACAGTATTCTACTTTGATTTTACAATATTTTCACATGAATTGCTGCTTTTTTACAGCCTACACAACCCCACAGGCCCCCCAAAGAGCACAAGAAGAAGAAATGGGAAAGTAAGTGATTGATTTTCTATCTAATCTTTAATTGTGGTCTTTCAGGAGACTAGTGTACTTCATACTTTTGATGATACAAGGTAAATAGTTCCTCTGTTCTAAGCTTTTTGTTTAGAGGCTTTGTCACCAACATAAAGTACATTTTGGTTGAGCAAAAGCTTCATGTTTTCATTCTTATCTACCTGTCTGTAAACCTTTAACATAAATATGGAATTTATCCACTTCAGGAGATGGCTGAATTTCAGGAATGAGACAAAGAATTGACTCTTTTTGCAACTTCCCATGGATTTTAATTCTATATTACTAAACCCCATCAATTAGGAATGTAAATTTAGATTAAATCACGCACAAGAAATCTGATGGATGGGCCATTCTTCTTTTAATTAGTTCAAAATCTATGCTTTTAACCTCTGCATCGAGGCCAAAGTGAGTATAGCTCAACGATAATTGACATGTATCTTCGATCGAGAGGTCTAAGGTTCAAACCTCTCGACTCCTATCAAATGTTGAACTCAAAAAAAAAAAAAAAACCTTATGCATCGAGAACACACATAATGAATAATAACACAAGATCATTGATAGTGGTTGCATTGTACTATATTGACGAAAAACATTTTTGAATGTCTCAATTGTGTATCCGACGATAAAAAAATATATAGTCACATACAATAATTTTTCTACTCATTGTCCATATAATCATACATTCTATTATTATTTTAAACCTGAAAGAACGTAGAGGAGAATTTGACAACAGACTCTTTAATTATGTATTGAAGCACCAAATGCATCAAAATGTAAAATAGGAACAAGCAAAAGAGGGTTGGCCATGCCTAAAGTCAAGCCTTGTCCTGGTCTCATATCAACCTTAGCTTCTTCCCCACTTCCATCTCCAACCACCTTCCAATCAAAGCACTGAACTAGGGCTGCCATTGTTGTGTTCATCATGTTAAATGCCAACGTCGCACCGGGGCATGCTCTCCTTCCACCCCCAAACGGAATGAAGTCGAAACTCTGTCCCTTGGTCTCCATTTGGTTCGAGTTTGAATCTATCTCTCGATTCGACGAAGTCAAAAACCTCTCCGGACGAAATTCGTTTGGTTCACTCCACACTTCTGGGTCTCTCATGATAGCATAGAGATTGACTGCCACACTTGTCTTTTGTGGCACATCATAGCCTCTAATTTTGCAACTTTGACGACATTCTCTTATTGTAACTGGGGCTGGTGGGTGGAGCCTCAAAGTTTCTTTTACAACAGCTTGCAAATAAGGGAGTTGAGGGATGTCTTCTTCTTCTACAAGTCGTCCTGATGTTCCAACCACTGATTCAATCTCCTCTCTAACCCTTTTGAACACTTGAGGATGGTTGATGAGTTCAGCCATTGTCCATTGCATGGCTACTGACGAAGTGTCAGTACCGGCCATGAAGAGATCCTAATTTTTAACATGAATTAATTTGAGATCAGAAGAACGAGTAAACCTTTTGAACAACGCTAAATGAATGAGAATCAAAGTATAAAGTAAGAGACACGTAATTCCTGCCAATCTGAACAAAGGTTAACTAATTAAGGCGTTATATCTTCGAGCAGAAGGTTAGAAAGTTGAATAAAAGAAGAGAAACATGATTTCTTACCATAATAAATGCTTTGATATGGGTTCTTGTGATCTTAACTGCAACATTATCATGTTGGTGAATTTCCAAGAGAATATCCATCAAATCCTTTGGGTTCTTTTCATCACTTTCTTCTTCATGTTCCTTCAAGATGTTCTCCATTAGTTCATCAGAACTTCTGCCAACATCAAGAGCCCTCTTCCCATAAAGCAAGAATCCCAAATTCTTCAATGGCCCCAATACATCTCCAAAGCATATCTTTGTAAGTACCTCCATTGCTTCCTTCACTAAATATCGTATTCTTTCTGCGTCGTTCTTTTCTCCCGAGCATGCTGTGCTCATCACCATCCTAGAAATGACGATAAAAGGTTAAATACAATATCTTCGATTTTTCCATAGTATTTTAAATAATATGAACATTTGTTAACATAACTTTAACTCAACGACTAGGACATTTATTCCTTCTCTTGAGGTTAGATATTTGAATCTTCATCTCACATTTGTTATAATGTTTTTTTTAAAATCTATGGTGTGATGAGAGTACATTAACTCTTTTTTTTTTTTTTTTTGTTGAAAAAAGTACATTAACTCTTTTATGTACTTATTTAGGCACTTAATATTTCTATAGATATATGCATCTTATATATATGATCTATTTTAAAAATCAAAGAATTAAATTCTCAATCCTTCGTTTTAATGGTAATAAGCTCTTACAAACAAAATTGTCAAACTAAACATACCATAGACTATAGAGGTTAATTAGATATTGATAAAAACTATTAGACAACTGAAATTGTTTTCTGAAATAGGATTATTTAGAAAAAAAAACTAGAAATTTGTTTTCTCAAAAACACTATTTAAGAAAATATGCTGTTGAATTTTTTTCTTTTCTTTTTGAAATATTATATGTTACATAACACTATCCAATTCCAAACTATCAACAAATTCAGCAAAGTTTTCTCGGCAACCAAATGTAGTATGGTCAGACGGTAACATTAGTCGGGATGCGCGTAAGCTGGCCCAGACACTCACGAATATAAAAAAAAAAAAAAAATCAACAAAGTTTAAAAGTAAATTTTTTCTACATATTTTTTTTTCTCAAAAATATAATATTTACAAAAGAAAAATAGAAAATGCCTTTAACGTATTTGGTAAAATATTGTAAAATAAACTATTTATTAGAAAAATACATAGGTTTCAAAACTTGTGAAGGAATAAAATGCTTCTTCTGTGAGAAAATAATAATAATAAAAAATTACGTCAGGAAGACTTCCTCTAAATAAACACTTTTTTTTTTTTTTGGTCTTTTAGAAAGTCTATTTATACAATTTTACAACACCATATATATTCTTAGGTGAAATTATATAAAATATTCTAGATATATGTACCTGACTTCAATTATTATTTATTATTATATTTTTTTTATGCAAGCAATTTTCATTAAAATACCCAATTAAAATTTAAATATTGAAAGAAAATTGCAACAAACTTGATATTGGTAACTACTAATATTATAATTATAATGAAAATGACCAATAGAAGGTTTGTTGACTAGTTTTTTTTTAATAAAAGTAAATAACAAACTTAGTCCATAAAATTTAATATTTTATTTAATAAGTCACTGAAATTTAAAAATTCATAAACTAAGAAAGAGAAAGGTAAAAGATGACAAACTTTTATTATCTCTCTTTAACTTTCGACATTCTAATAATGATAGGTAGGAAGATCTCTATCTCTACATATAGATCTGCAGTATTTTATGAGAATTATGAAACACAATAAATTAAATTTAAAACTAAACCAACATCATTTAAAGTTAATAAAATTTGATTGCATAGCATTGTAGTTATCTTCCTACACACCTACTACTAAAATCTTGACAATTAGATGAGAGGAAAACATTTTCTTTTTTAATCGTCATGATTTTAATAATAGTGTATAGAAAAGAAACAATTGCATGGATGACTCATTTTGAGAGGTCAAAATGAAAAACGCCAAACCTTAAGGATATATGTTCTTTTACTCACGTCATCATCCTAGTAAAATTACAATTTTACTCTCTATATGAAAACAAGCATATTACCAATTTACTCTCTATATGAAAACAAACATTTAAGAGCGAGAGGTTGGAACTAGAGTCGAATCGGAGAGAGAAAAGAGAGAGAGTAAGAGATTGGAGGGAGAAATTGGAGAGAGAGCGAGATTAGAGGGAGACACACATTTTAGAGAGAGTAAGAGATTGGAGGAAGGAATAGGAGAGAGAACGAGATGCGAGAGCGGGATTGGAGAGAGAGAGAGCGAAGTTAAAATAGAGAATAAAATTGTAAATTTACTAGAACGCTGAGGTAAGTATCTTACAAAAGTATTGTTATTTAAAGTTTAGATTTTAGCGACGTGATTGTCAAAAAAAGATTCGGTGGGGTTATTAAAATAAGAAAATGGGCCCACGAGTAACTTTCAATCAACGTCATTTCATCATCTCCATTTACCTGCAAGTCGCATTGTTCGTCAGTCTCATGAGCTCTGCGCCGATGTCCACAGCCTCCTTCATCCGAGAATGCGCCGCGATTCTCGACACAAACCGCCGGATTTCTTCTCGGCGGACGGCCTGCGACCGCTCCAGTTACCGGACGCCGAGAAGCTCCGTCACGCACACCTTCTTCATGAACCTCCAGTAATCGCCGTACGGCGCCGTCACGAACCCCGATTTTCCGTAGTACAGCTTATCGGCGAAGGCCAGAATCGGACGGGAGGCGAAAACGACGTCGTGCGTCTTGAAGATTTCGGCGGCGATCGGCGCCGACGAGACGACGAGGCAGCGGGAGGCGCCGAGGCGGAGGTAGAGAAGCGGGCCGTACCGATCGGAGAGGCGGCGGAAGGAATTGTAAAGCGCCGGCGAGAGGAGGTGGAGGTGGCCGATGAGCGGCAGCGACGGCGGACTCGGAGGGATGCGGAGGGCGGTGGATTTGACGGCGGTTCTGGTGAAGATGGATCGGATTAGGTTAATGGAGAGGAAAAAAAGAATGGAGAGGAATATGAAGGATTGGATTTCTGCCATGATTTGATTTTGCTAATCTTGCAAGTTTTGACTTTTGAGAGAGCATTAATTTAAGCACAAATATAAAAGAACAAAACTTCCCTCCATACCATCTCCTGCATACTCCATTAAAATATTGACAACTAACAAAGAGGAAAGGAGAAAATGAAAAATTTTGAGAATTTTTTTTTATCTCTACTAGTTGTCAACATTTTAATGGTAGTATGCAGAGAGATCCTTACATACGTATGTCGGGAAGTTTTTTCAAATATAAAATGCTATTATTATTGCAAAATCAAAATAAGATAAGAAATTGACAACCAAGCCTTGATAATGTATTGTTACATTGAAGCACCAAATGGATCAAAATGTAAAATAGGAACAAGTAAAAGAGGGTTGGCCATGCCTAAAGTCAAGCCTTGTCCTGGTCTCATATCAACCTTAGCTTCTTCCCCACTTCCATTTCCAACCACCTTCCAATCAAAGCACTGAACTAGGGCTGCCATTGTTGTGTTCATCATGTTAAACGCCAACGTCGCACCGGGGCATGCTCTCCTTCCACCCCCAAACGGAATGAAGTCGAAACTTTGTCCCATTTGGTTCGAGTTTGAATCTATTTCTCGATTCGACGAAGTCAAAAACCTCTCCGGACGAAATTCGTTTGGTTCACTCCACACTTGAGGGTCTCTCATGATTGCATAGAGATTGATTGCCACACTTGTGTTTTGTTGCACGTCGTAGCCTCTGATGTTGCAGCTTTGACGACATTCTCTTATTAGGACTGGGCCTGGTGGGTAGAGCCTCAAAGTTTCCTTCACAACAACTTGCAAATAAGGGAGTTGAGGGATGTCTTCTTCTTCCACAAGTCGTGAAGTTCCAACCACTAATTCGATCTCCTTTCTAATCCTTTTAAACACTTCAGGATGGTTGATGAGTTCTGCCATGGCCCATTGCATGGCTTTTGATGAAGTATCAGTACCAGCAATGAAGAGATCCTAATTTTTTTTGGATGAATTAATTAGAGAGAAGAACACATATTCCTTTGCAACATCAAAGTGATTTAACAACTTAAGCCTACGTAACTTCTTCGGGTTTTTCGTACGGATAACCCATTTAAAGAGGTGAAAATGATAAATGTCGTACCTTTTCAATTTAACGTTATATGTCATTTTGCTTGCATCAGCATGCATTTTAATAAAATTACCATTTTACTCTCTACTCTAATCTCTTTCTCTCTTGCTACTCTCGCTCTCTCTCCAATTTTCCTCTCCAATCTTTTGATCTCTCTCATTTCTCGCTCTTGAATCTCTCTCTCATTTCTCTCTCCAATCTCTTGTTATGTGGTCTTTGGGAAGAGAAAGGAAAGAGAGAGAAAAGGGAGAAGGCAAAAATTAAGCGAGAAACGAGAAAGAGTAGGCATTAGTGAAGGCGAGAAACGAGATGAGAGAAAAATATGCGTATTTTCACATAGGGAGTAAAATGATAATTTCGCTAAGATGATAACATAAACAAAATGACATATTAAATTGAAAAGGTAGAATATTTTTCATTTGGACATCTATAAATGGGGTCATCATCAGATCATGGTACCTTTGATCGACAATAACCAAGGAATACTAGTCATTTTGAACCCGTAAATGAATGAAAATCAAAGAGAAAATAAAAGAAAAGAGACACATTTTCCTTACCATAATGAATGCTTTGATATGAGTTCTTGAGATCTTAACTGCAGCATAATCATCTTGGTGAATTTCCAAGAGAATATCCATCAGATCCTTTGGGTTCTTTTCATCACTTTCACTCTCTCTCTTCTGTCTCTCTTCATGTTCCTTCAAGATCTTCTCTATGAGTTCATCAGAATCTCTGCCAATATCAATAGCCTTCTTCCCATAAAGCAAGAATCCCAATTTCTTCAATGGCCCCAATACATCTCCAAAGCATAACTTTGCAGATATCTCCATTCCTTCATTCACTAAATACCGTATTCTTTCTGCGTCGTTCTTTTCTCCCGAGCATGCGGTGCTCATTACCATCCTAGAAATCAAGGACAATCAAAGTATCACAATATATCTTCAACTTTTTTTAGTATTTTAAATGGTATGATCCAACAATTTGTCAACCTAAGTCTAACGCAATGGTTAAGATATCTACTCTTTTTTGTTAAAGTTAAAGATTCAAAATCTCCACATCGCGTCTATTGTGCTATAAAAAAAACATATAAAGGTTATAACATCTTTTTATATACTTATCTTGACACTTACTTATTTCTAAAGATATATATACCTCTAGTTTTTCACTTTAAAAAATATAACATTATAATAAAAAAAAACCAGCAATTATCTAAATATAGTCTATTTTAGAGGTGATAGATTTAAATTCTTAAAACTTTTGTTTATTTATTTTTTCTTTTTTTTGAGAAAAAATCAATTTTTACCCCTAAACTTAGCCTGTTGTATCAATTTTAACCCTAAACTTTCAATTTCATCAAATTGAACCCTAAACTTAACAAATTGTATCAATTTGAACCTCAAACTTGCATACATGTTGCAATGTAGACCTTTGATCAACTTTTCATTTGAATTGCTATTAAAACATGTAATTGACAATTTCCTTTTTCTTTTTTTTAATTCACATTGCACTTGAGTTAGTGTTTTGTAAGAATTTTTTTGGAAAAACAAGAAGAAATCAAACATCACAAACTATTCTCCTCATTATTAACCAAAAAAGAATCACAAAGTTATTGGCAACAAGAAAAATCTAGCAAATATGATAAATAAAAAACTCGAAATTTCTTTTCGTTTTCTACGTTTGTACATTCTTCTAATAAGCAAGAACAAAAACCATAAAAGAAGAAAAAAAATCCCATAAAGTTCTTAGAAACAATAGAAAAACCAACAAAAATTTGAAGTCCAAAATTTATTTTCTTTCATAATCTTAAATAGCAGCAAAAAAAGTATTCACAATTAAAATTCTCAACAAAAAAGTCATCTAAAATAAAGTTTCTCCAATATTTTATTTATAAGAAACCAATTCATGTACAATGTGAATTAAGGAGAAAAGAAGGAAAGAAATAATAAATTGTGTACGATGGTTCAAATGGAAAGTTAACCAAATGTATATATTGTAACACTTACATAAGTTTGAGGTTAAAATCAATACAATCTGATAAGTTTAAGGTTCAATTTGATGAAATTGAAAGTTCGGGGTTAAAATTGATACAACCCCCAAAGTTCAGGGTTAAAAATGATTTTTTCTCTTACTTTTTTGATTCACATTTGGGATGGGGATTCGAATCTTTGACCTCTCGATCAAGGGTACATACCAATTACCATTGAGTTATGCTCACTTTGATAAACTTTGGTTTATTTTGTGATACTCTTGAAAATAAATTCACCTACATGAATATAATTTAACAGTTAAGAAGTTTAATTTCTATTTTCTTTACAAGGTCCTAAGTTCAAATCTCTTCCCTCCACATGTTTGATATAATATTTTAAAGAAAAAAAAACTCTTTCAAAAATTGTATTTTGAAAATATGCTGTCAAAGTTTATCTCTTTCAAAATATTTTTTCTAAAATTCAACCGACCTTAAAAATACTTTCTTTTCACAATAATTTTTCTAAAATATAATACTACAAAAAAAAAAATCCCTCTTACATGTTTGGTAAAATATTCTAAAAACAGTAGAATAATAATAATAACCAAGAGTTTAGCTCAACTAGCATAAAATAATTTATTAGGTTGAGTGTAAGATTTAAACTTTAAAAAAATAGGAAAAAATACATTTTTGGTCCCTACGTTTTGATGAATACTGAGATCTAAACTTTAAAAAATTTGACAATTATTTATTTTTTAAAATAGAAATATCTGACATTTTACATTTCTCCCTCTTACTCGTAAAAAATTTAATAGAGTACGAGATTTCTACCTACTAATTATTAAGTAGTTTATCTCTAATTAACTACTAAAATTAGATTACACTTAATGAAAATTTATTAGGTTGAGTGTAAGATCTAAACTTTAAAAAAAGGGAAAATTTAGTCCCTGAGTTTTGATGAATAGGTGCGTTTGATCTCTGAATTTTCAAAATAGACCTTTTTAGTCCAAATTTTGAGAAATAGGTTTAAAGAATCCCTAAATTTTCAAAATTGACCTTTTTTGTCCTTGAGTTTTAAGAAATAGGTTTAAAAGGTCCCTCATAATTATTTTTTCAAATTTTTAAGTTAATATATTTTTTATTATTTTTTAATATTGAATGGTTTTTTAAATTTAAAAATTAAAAAATTTTGAAAAAATAATATGACAGACCTTTTAAACTTATTTCTCAAAACTCATGGACTAAACATGTCAATTTTGAAAGCGCAACTGTTCAAGGACTTTTTAAACCTAATTCCCAAAACTCAGAGACTAAAAATGTCTATTTTAAAAAGTCAGAGACCGAACAACACCTATTCCTCAAAACCGACGGACCAAAAATATATTTTACTCGAAAAATATTCGGGACATATTTGAAATCTTTTCTGTAAATGCAATTTGTATGATATAACTTTCATTGTTCTTTAAAAAAAAAAATTAGGCACAAAAGCTATGCATAAGAAGAAAAATTAAATTAATTACAAATTTACTTCTATTAAAGTTGTGGCTAATAGATCTCTATCTGACTATGTCTAAAGTCTAAGTCTAAAAAGTGTTTAGTTATATTAAAAAAAAAAGTTTAAAAAGTGCTTAGTAAATAGATAAATTTTCAACTTCTCTGAGTTTCCAATTTTTCGTCTGAGAAGTCACTAACTTGGCTTTGTTTGGTGTTGTTGTAGCTTCTAAAATAATTGCTGCTAACTGTGCTTTTAAGAAAATCAGCTGTATTACAAAGTAAATTAATGTTGGGTAAATTTTAGCTTTATAGACGAAAAGGCAAGTTGGGGCGTTTGGTAAATTAATATTATTATTACAGCTTAATTATATTTTTTTCAATAAATAAATTTAATATTATATTTAATTTCAAAATTTTAAAAGATAATTTCAAAATTATTTTAAGATAATTATTTTTTTGAAACATATAAGATAAGTGTTTTAAATTTCATATGATTTAAAATATAATCTTATCTTTAACCTATGATGTTTTTATATTTTGTTAAGAAATATAATTTGATACTTGTATTGAAAAAAATATTATTTCAATTTAAATAAAAACAAAAACAAATAATTTCAAATGAGTATAAAATAATAGAATAAAAATACGTTAAATTAAAAAAAAAAATGGTTCACATGAATCAAGTATAAAAAAACGTATAAAGAAGATAAATAATTAGTTACAGATTAGCTAAATGTAAAAGTTACTATTATTGGATTTTGCAAATCAATGTAGTTGAAAAAGTACTTTTATAAAAATTAATTTATAATCTATTTTATCAAATGCTAAAAACGGTTAAGATTCTTTTTTAATCACTTCCCCTGAAATCAATGTCAAACGCACTCTAAAACTTATAAAAATTTATAGACCTATGAAACACATAATAGCCTTTCAAATTTTAAAGAATATTAAATACATCAAAGATTTATTAGATACAAAATTGAAGATTTTTTTTTTTATAACAGATTTATTAAACATTATTTTAAAATTCAGAAATAAAATTCAATACATAATTTAAAAGACTAGGAATTTATGAGGCAATTTTTAAAATTCATGAAAATTGAAGGAATATCTTTAATATTTTGTTATTACCAAAAATGCCCCCACCGATAACATCCATTATAATTCAGCAATATTTCATCCTCTTTGTTTACCTGCAAATCGCATTGTTCGTCAATCTCATCAGTTCTGCTCCGATATCCACAGCCTCTTCCAACCGAGAATGCGCCGCCATTCTCGACAGAAACCGCCGAATTTCTTCCCGGCGGACGGCGCGCGACCGCTCCAGTTGCCGGAGGCCGAGGAGCTCCGTCACGCAGACCTTCTTCATGAACCTCCAGTAATCGCCGTACGGCGCCGTAATGAATCCCGATTTTCCGTAGTGCAGCTTATCGGCGAAGGCGAAAATCGGACGGGAGGCGAAAGCGACGTCGTGCGTCTTGAAGATTTCGGCGGCGATCTTTGCCGACGAGACGACGAGGCAGCGGGAGGCGCCGAGGCGGAGGTAGAGGAGAGGGCCGTACCGATCGGAGAGGCGGCGGAAGGAATTGTAAAGCGCCGGCGAGAGGAGGTGGAGGTGGCCGATGAGCGGCAGCGACGGCGGACTCGGAGGAAGGCGGAGGGCGGCGGATTTGGCGGTGGTTCTGGTGAAGATGGATCGGATTAGGTTAACGGAGAGGAAAAAGAGAATAGAGAGGAATATGAAGGATTGGATTTCTGCCATTGTTGGATTTTGCTAATGTCTGCAAAGTTTTGAGAGAGCATTGATATATTTAAGCACAAAAAATATCCTCTCTCTCTCTCTACAAAAATAATAGAGGAGAGAGATGGATAGTGAAATAGAATGGTAAATTACATTTTTACCTCTTTTACTTTTTTTCCTTTTTAAGCTACCATTCTTTAGTGAACAATACCACGGTTGATAGATCGGGTGTAGGAATCTCCATACACGATCCATTAAAATCCAATTAAGAGAGAAAGGGAGAAAATGAAAACATTGTCAACGTTTTAATGGTGGTGTGTAGGAAAGCACATACACAGCAGTATGTAGTTAAGTATTGTTCTTTTTTAGTGGAACAAAGGTGTACAGACAATGTAAGTATCATCGAATGTTATTACTACAATCAATGTGGATGTGGTAATCTTTTAATAACGTTTGAGGGTAAATTCAAAATTTGTATGCTCATCTGACAACCATTCAATACGGGTTTGACATACATTATGTGATTACTCTCTCATTAGGGATGCACATGGTTTGGTTCGATTTGATTTTGGCAGAAACCAAGGACCGAATCGAACCTTGTGGTTTTTGTAAGAGTTAAACTAAGTAAAACCAAAGTATTGCTTGGTTTTGGTTTGAAACCAAATCAGTTAACTTTCAGTTTACTTAGATTCAGTTTCGATTTTTAACCGTTTTTAAAACATAAATTTATAGTGGAGCATGTGATTAACTTTCAGTGGCTGCTAGAATAGAGATTAAACGGTGTGGGCATGAGAAGAAGTCCAAATTGTGAACCAAACCAAATATTGTAAAATCCAAACTGTGAACCAAACCAAATATTGTAGGTTTTTAATGAACTGAGGAAACCATTTTTTTCCAAAATAATTGAATCGAACCCGTCAATTTGGATCGGTTTGGTCCGATTCCTCAATTTTTTAGTTTCATGCACACCCCTATCTCTCATACTTCTAGTTGTTTAAAACTAGTTAATTAGAAATGTTGTTTACTAACCAATCTGAGCAGAAATTTAGCTGACATAAAACTTGTAGACAATGAAATTGAGATAGTTTTTTTTTTTAATCTTCATTATTGAAGAAAATTGACAAAAGTGAAAAAAAAATCTATTTATTTTGAGAAAAATTACATAACAAATATTAATTTTAAATTCAAACCTACTCCTCCTTTAAGAGGAATAAAATAGTATTAAAGACCAAAATATTTTTCATCAAAATTTCTCAATTCTATTTTTTTAAAAAAAACAAAAAACCAATTACGTGTAGCGAATTATTCTTAAATATAAAAACAATGAGTGAAGGGCCCCACCTATCATGCTCGAACAAAATGCCGTTCAGATTTTTTCTTTTCGAGAGAAGATTGGTTAAAAATCACTTTTGGTCCCTAACCTTTCATCAAAGTAACAATTTGATCCCTAAACTTTGATATGTAACGATTTAGTCCTTATACTTTCAATTTTGTAACAATTTAGGCCATGAACTTTAATAAGTAACAATTTAGTCTCTATACTTTCAAATTTGTAAGAATTTAGTCTTTATACTTTTAAATTTGTAACAATTTAAACATTGTCACCAAAAAAAAGTCATCAAAATTAAACGTCGATTCTTATTATTTTATTATTTTTTTTTTGAGAAAGTTGATTCTTATTATTTAATGATTAAACTTTGTAGCTTATTAATATATTGAGTCCCAAATTAGTTTATTAATCTAACTCGGTAAGAAATTTCATTAAATCTTTACATTACTTTTTCACGATAGGGGCTAAATCATTACAAATTTAAAAGTATATATAGAGACGAAATTGTTACTTATTAAAGTTCATGGACTAAATTGTTAGAAAATTGGAAGTACAAGAACTAAATTGTTACCAAATTCAAAGTATATGGACTAAATCGTTACAAATCAAAGTTTAGAGACTCAATTGTTACTTTCATGAAAGTTTGGGACTAAAAGTGATTTTTAACGAAGAAGAATTTGATTTTTTTTCGAATTTAGCTTTTGCAAGATAAGAAAAATAAATATTATTTGCCAAATTAAGATGAAAGGCTCGACTTACGTGTCACAATGTCCAAGAAAAAAAAAACATGTTTATCACGTGGTATACTTTTTTATTTTTTATTTTTTATTTTTATTTTGAGTTCATGCTTAATTAGAATATATGTTGCAAAGTCTTTTGTCAACATGAATTTTGTAAAAATTTTGAAGATTGTATCTACTCAATCTTTGAAATTTAAAATGTATTAGTTGTGTTATAGATCATTATATTTTATATTTGACAATTTATTGCTCATGTAACAGTTCGATTATCCTAAATGTAAATGTAAATTTTCTAGTGCGAAGTGACAAATAGTATGGTAATGTGGCTTAAATTTTGGGCACTTAGGCCAATAAAATTTATACTTTCTCATCCATTTCTTCAAAGATCTAAACTTACCTATTAGCTTGTATGCTTGAAACCGACGACTTTTCATCACATTCATCAATTTCAATCACCGTGTCAAAAAGACTTACAATATATTCTACTAACTAGAGGACATAATCTCAATTCTACATATAAGTCTTAGGCTATGTGCCAAAATCAATTTCATCTAAAATAAACATGTTTGCCAAAAAAATAAATTGATTTTGAAAAATCTAGAATCAATTTAAATTGATTTTTAAAGAATTATTTGGGAGGTGATTTTGGATTTGGTGTTGGACCGGGAATCACCTCCCAAATTTTACAATTTATTTGGGCTTCATAATGGTAAGAATCCACTAATGGGTGGTGCCAACAACCAATTGAATTAACTTCATTTTTTTTTTGTTGTTTTGTTTGAAAAACATTGAATTAACTTCACTAATGCCATGTCAAACTCTCTTTCTCATGTCCCAAAAAATGCAATCTATTATTTTATTTTTTTTCTTTTGGGATTCTTATTTTCCTTATTAATTTTTCTTTACTTGAAACATTTTAGTTGGATAACAATGGAAGACAAAAAAATTCGAATGTCTAGCTTCTTAGTTGAAATATATATCAATGATATCGTTGAATTATTAGTGTTATTATGTTCACTTTATTCTCAAAACAAAAAGTTATTATGTTCACTTAACATCCAATTTTGACCTCTTAGTCAAAAATATATATCATTTGAATCTTTGACTTCGTGGTCGAGAGTACATGTCAATTACCATTGAACTAAGCTCACTTTGGCATAATAGAACAATACTCGACTACATAACAAGATGTGTAGGAATTTTTCTACCATAGAACATTTCAAGATTAGATGAGATGACTTTTGAATTTGTATTTTGATATGTATTATATACGTTTTTCTTATCTAACATAATTTATAAAAGTTTAACAATAAAAGAAACGAAAAAATAATTAATAAAATTTGATATTTATCATAATTATTTAGTTAAATAATTTATTAAATGTAAAACGTCATTTTTAGTAATTTGGTAATTCTAAAATCACTTTTGAAACCAAACATAATATTTCAAAATCACTTTTAAATACATGAAAATCACTTTTAAAAATTTGGAACCAAACATAAATATGGTGGTATGAAAATCAATTTTACAAAATCTCTTTTCCCAAAATCAATAATTCAATCATCACTCCCAAACATAGCCTTAGATGTTACTAGTGACCATTTATTAAAGTCATAAATAACAATCTACCAATAATTTGCAATGTCATAGGTAAGGAAGGAGATAGAGTTTTGGCCAAAGCGAGTAGAGCTCAACAGTAATTGATATGTACTCTTGACTAAGAGGTCAGAGATTTGAATCTCCCATCCCAATGTTGTTGAACTAAAAAAAAGTGATAGAGTTTTGTTAAAAATATTTTCTTTCGTGTTTTAAGATATCGAGATGATAACCTAAATATATCATATATATTTACTCAGTGAACCTTATAATACATAGAGGTAGCCATCAAATAGGAAATAAGACAAATTTATCCTTGACGTTTTAAGAACTAAGTCATTCTATAGAAAAGTCTCTTAATTTTTCAATAATAAAATTGATGTGTCATTAATTACTTTTTTTTTTGTAATAAACATCTTTGTATACGTAGGCATGCCACTTGGATAAGTTTTTTCAAAGAAATGAAAGTTTTTGATTTGTGAGTTAGAATTTTCCTTAGGAACGGGTTGAGTTTCATGTGTCAAATAATATCTAATAGGTCCACATATGAAAATATAAAAATTAGCAACATTTTAATGATACATGAGTATTTTGTTAACAAAATTTAACAAATTATTGTCAAAAAAAAAAAAAAAAAAACAAACAAAATTTAACAAATTTAACCATTTCAATAATAAAATTGATGAGTTTCATGTGTCAACTTTCAAGATTAAGTCAATTTGGTCCATGAACTTTAAAAAGTGTAGAACAGGGGTTGGAACTTTCAATTTTGTATTCAATAGATCTTTAAACTTTAAAAAGTATCTCATAGGTCATTGAACTTTTACTTTTGTGACCAACAAGTCTTTTAACTTCCAATTTTGTGTTTATTTTATTTTTGAGTTTATCAACATTTTGGGGTATGGGGATTCGAACCTCCGACCTCTCGATTGAGGGTACATGCTAATTACTTTTGCGCTCGCTTTGGCCAATTTTGTGTTTAATAAGTTCTATTCAACATTTGTTAAAATTCATAAACCCACTAAATATAAAATTGAAAGTTTAGGGTCTCAATAGACATAAAATTCAATTTTATAACTAATAGATTGATTAGTTTTTAAAAGTCTCTAATGTGCCAGAGACTTACTAGACACAAAATTGAAAGTTAATGAGTTATTAAATATTTTTAAAGTTCAGAGACCTATTAGACACAAAATTGAAAGATCAATGACCTATCAGACATTTTTTAAAGTTCAGATACCAAATTGATATAATCCTAAAAGTTCATGGACTAAACTTGTAATAAAACATGTTTTTATTATTATTGAAATTTCATATCTTCCATGAGAGAAATAAAATGTAGTTTTCCTGCCAAAATGAGCATAACTCAACTGACATAAAACTCTACTAATGACCGAGATCCATGATCCGCGTGTCTGCATGTCGTCTCTTCAAGATACGACTTGCAGATGTGGCAATAAATTAAAAAAAAAAAATTCGTGGAGGTCGTCTCCCAGCTATGTATAACGTAAGTTGGAAGTTGGTAGGGTGGCGAGGGAAGTGATTTTTGTCCTTGCGTTCCAGAGTTTGATCCCAAGCAAATGTATTTTTGTTATTTTTTTTTCTTTCGATCCCCAACATGCGTGTTTTGTTATTTTTTTTCTTTTTGGATTTTTAAAAATGTCAAAATTTTGTATTCCAGTAATTTAATTTAACGCAAATATTGCATATTTATTTTTATTTTGAATTATAAAAATTTATAATTAAAACCTTTTAATTAAGTCAACATTTTTCTTGAGAAAAGATAAATAAAAACAAGAAATAGGACAAATGAGGTTGATGTGGAAGCTTTCTTCAAAAAACCGAACTCTGTAATGCAAGGACAAAAATCACTTCCCTCACCACCCTTCCAACCTTCCAAGTTGCGTTATACATAGCTGGATGTCGTCTCTTAAGAGACGACCTCCACAAATATATATTTTTTTAATTTATTGCCACATCTGCATGACAGACACGCGGGTCATAGTCGACGACCTACACCTGCAAATTTAAAATAACCATATTTTAATAATAAGTTTCAAAACTAAATTTTAAAAATTATAATATTAATAAAAATTGTCCCCCAGATCTATGGTTCAAATTACGGGTAAAAAAAACAAAACAAAACACAACACAACACAGTTTCCCTGATCTTCAATATCATGAGAATTTGTTCAAGAACCAGATCTCGAGCCATATATATATAAATTCTAGTCATAGTTATTGATATGCATTTGTTCAATCAAGTCGATCCACACTACAAAAACTTAACAACACATTATATTATTAAAAAGTTAAGAACAGAAGCCAAACCTCCAAGCTTTCATGGCCAGTTCGTCACATCAATGGCTAAGCAACAAAAGGTGTCGAATGAGAAACTGGCACACAGATCAAAGGATGAGCCATTGGCAAACTAATTCCAGTTCCAATCTCCATGTTAACCTTCTCTCCATTTCCATCTTTCCCAACCTTCCAATCGAAGCACTGAACCAGTACCGCCACCGTCCTGTTGATCGTGTTGAACGCCAACAACGAGCCAGGGCAGCCCCTTCTTCCTCCACCAAATGGCACAAAACTGAAATTCTGTCCCTTAATCTCGTACTGAATGTGCTTCGTTCCTTGATCGCTATCATCCTTGCCTGAATTCGCGTTGTAGAATCTCTCAGGTCGAAATTCGTCTGGATTCTCCCACAGATTTGGATCGCGCATTATCGCAAACAGGTCGACTGCAACCATGGTGTCCTTTGGAATGTCGTATCCGTTCACCTTGCACGTCTCTCTGCAGGCTCTTCTGGACTGCGGCACCGCCGGATACAGCCGGAGACATTCCTTCACCACCGCTTGCATGTACGGAAGGTTCGTGATATCCGTTTCTTCCACGAGTCTCGTTCCGACGACCGATTCGATCTCTCGCCGGACCTTTTGGAACTCGTCAGGATGGTTCATTAGTTCAGCCATCGTCCACTGCATAACCTCCGCCGACGTTCCGGTGCCGGCGATGAACAAATCCTAACAGAAACAGAGCAGATCTTAGGGTTTCGAATAAAAAAAAATCAATCGAAGAGGAAGAACCGAAGAAAGAGGAAAACTCACAAGCAGGAAGGCTTTGATGTGATTTCTAGTGAGTTTGAACTCGGCTCTCTCATCTAAATACGCTTTCAGCAATATATCCATGAGATCGCGATCGTCTCTTTCGAGTCCGTGAATTTTGGCTCGTTCTTCGTGCTGTTGCAGAATCTTCTCCAAGAGAACGTCGAATCTGACATTGATGTTCAGAGCTTTCTTGCCGAAGAGCCAGAATGGAAGCCTCTTCAATGGACCTTGGCTGAAGAGATCTCCGAAGGCGAGCTTTGTAGCGATTTCAATGGTGTCGTTTACCAGTGCTCTGATCTTCTCTGCTTCGTTGTTCTCTTCAGAGCATCTTGTGCTCATCATCATTCTGCATATGCTGTTGTTTGTGAGCTTGATCAACTCTGCCCCCAAGTCTACTGACTGTTCGATTCAAAACAATTTCTACATTCGTTAGTACGTTCCTAATTCGTTCTCTAAAATGTGAAATGAGTTTCAAATTCCGGATTTATTAAGTGATTTTGGAGCAATGAAGCTCAATGTACATGTTTAAATTTGTTTGCATCTTAATAACCAATCATTGGATACGAAATTGAAATAGTACTTTTACAATTTCTCTTTCACATCCAATGGTGCAAAACTACATGTTTCATTGCATTAGGAACCTTAATAATTTTTCGTAAATCTGACTTAGTTTGTGAATTCTCAATTTCATGTTTAATATGTCTTTAAAGTTTAAAAGTTTGGAATAAATTTCTAAATTATTAAATTTGGACAAATTATGCAATGCTAATGTCTTCAAAATGGTTGAATGTAAAGCCAAAGCTTAGCTCAACGATAATTGACATGTACCCTCGACTATGAGGTCATAGGTTCAAATTCTCCCATCCCCATGTTGATGTTTACGCACAGATGAAGTGGAGAGGACAGTGGGTGCTTATGTTGGCAGCTACAAACTTTACGAGAAAAGGAGGAAGAGAAATTTTCTAGTACTACGGATGGGAAAATTTTTCATACTACTACATTCATGGTTTGTCAAAGAAGCATCTGAGAATGGTGTAGGTCCCATGAAATAAAATATTATATCACTAAATGACGTGTTAAATGCTGAATTAAATGAATTTGTACTCTTGAAGTATTATAAATTTTCTCCAAGACAAAATGAGCATGAAGGAAATTGACAATTCACATGTCCAATTATTAAAAAAAATATATAAATTTCATATAATTTACGAAGTCAACATGTAAGATTTTCGTTGGTCAACTAACTTTCACATGAGTTCAAGGACTAATATTTTCTGAAATTTCAAAGACTAAAATGTGTTTCTTTTTAAATCTCAAGAATCAAATAAATACTAACTCGGTGTATTCTACCTCGATCTTTTAAGCATTCAAGGCTGTACTAGTAAGCTACTACACATTTTCCCCCCTTTTTTAGTTTATTTATAATACAAATACTTTAAACTTATACAAGTTTAATAGACTACAATAGAATGTGGAAGAAAAAAAATTAGGCTAAAACGAGCATTGCTGTAATTAACATGTATCATTGATTAAAAAGGTAGAAGTTCGAATCCTCCCCTCAAATGTTGATCTTCTAAAAAAGACAATTTAAGTTATATTTAATAAAATAATTTAATATTTAAATTTTGATGACGGTTAAAAAGTTTCACAACAAAAACAAAAAGAATCAAGGACAAAAAAATAAAAATAAAAAATAAAAAATCAGAATTTGCATAAATCAATAATTACGAACAGAACAGAACAGAAAAGAAGTTAGTTACAGAGTACCTCCTTCTTCTTGGAACAGAGGAGCAACTTCTGAAGCATACGAGCGATCTCTTCATTCCTGACGAATCGCGATCGCGCAAGCTGCGGCGGCGCAAGAACCTCCATCATCGTCAGCTTCTTCATGTACCGCCAGTAATCGCCGTACGGAGCGCCCAGGAATCCGACTTTTCCGTACGGATACTCCTCGCTGAAGGCGAAATCCGGTCGCGAGGAGAACGTCAGATCGTGCGTTTTGAAGATCTCCGCGGCGAGCGAGGCGGAGGAGACGAGCACGTACTGCAGAGCGCCGAGGCGGATGTGGAGCAGCGGACCGTACTTGGAGGAGATGTTGAAGAAGGACCTGTGAGTCGCCGGGAGGAGGAGGTGGAGGTGGCCGATCAGAGGCAGCGACGGCGGAGACGGCGGGAGAGTTAATTTCCCGGCGGCGGAGGCGGATCTCGACGGTTTTTGGAGGAGAAAGAAGAGGAAGAGAGAGGAGAGGAAGAAGAGAAGGAGATAAAGAATGTAGTGAAGAGCGGCGTCCGCCATTGTTGGTGTGAGGAAGAACGGGATCGGAATTTGGAGCGTTTATATATATATATATATATATATATATTGCTAATTCTTCACTAGTGGAAAACAACGTGAATCATGAGTTTGCTCGAGTCTTGAGTGTTCACTCAAGATTATTTTTACTATACTACTTTTTTTTGTTTTTATTTGAAAAATAATTCTAGTCTCTTTGTATATTTTCTTTTTAGAATATCTTCGTTGATCAATTGAGTTGTGTTCGAGGTTGACTTACAGATTTGAATCTATAATTATTTGTGAAGGTAGAAATGTTTTTTTTTTTTTTTTTTTTTTTTTAAACAATATGAGGGGTGGAGGGAAATAGAACCACAAACCTCGTGATCACTAGTACAACTTTACGATGGTTGAGTTGTGCTCTTGTTGGTTTATTGAATCATGTTATGGTTCACATTTTTGTTCTATACTTGAATGGAGCAACGACTTTTAATTTTATCAAATTAAACTTTGGAGTCGAATGAGTGTTGTAATTATTATCCCTTCAAAGTTATATGAAAAATTGTTTATCAACTAATGAATAAATCATTCAAAATTCGTTAACTTTAACCTGAGCATAATGATTGGTTAAAACATATTGTCAAAAAAAAAAAAAAAAATTGATTGGTTAAAACATGTATACGTTAGAGGTTGGAACCTCCCACCCCACATGTTGAACTCAAAAAAAGAATATCATACAAAAATTCAATTAACAAAACTCATAAAATCATGATCACAACAAAAAGGTTTGATAACTCTCTGAACTTTCAATTTTGTATTTAATAGATTCCTAAACTTTAAAAATGTATCATAGGTTTCTGAACTTTCTATTTTGTGTCCTGGTTTTTTAACTTTCCATTTTGAATTTTATGCTTATTGAGACCACATAAGACTTTATTTTTAAAAATTTTGTATCTAGTAGGCTTTATTTTTAAAAATTTCAAATACAAAATTGAATGTTGAGGATCTATTAGACACAAAAATGAAAGTTTAATAACTTATTAGATACTTTTTTTCAGTTCAAATACTTATTTGACACAAAATTGGAAGTTTGAGTACCTATTTGACACTTTTAAAAGTTTCAAGGCCAAAACTTGTAATTGACTTCCAAGTTGATACATGCTAATTACCGTTGAGCTATGTTCATTTTTATAATTTTACTATTTTATTTAGGAGTAAGTTCAATTTAATAAAATTAAATAAACAGTAAAATTAATTAAATTTTGATAGTGAGCACCATGCTTACTTGGACAAGACAATTTTTATGGGTCGAGTTCATTTGATCATGTTGAATTATGTTGGATGCATTTTAGTTAGATTTAGACACTTTTTGTGTAAATTTAGACACTTCATGTCTGTTTTTGTTTGATTTTGGGGCTTATTTTGGACACTTTCATAGTCATTATTATTGAATGTTTTTTGGTTTGATTTTGAGAATTTTGTATGATTTATTAGATTTTAAACAAATACTAATTTTATGATTTTTTTTTTTGAGTACATCAACATTTGGGGGTTGGAACCTCTTATCTCTTGGTCGAGGGTATATGCCAATTACCATTGAGCTAAACTCACTTTGGCACTAATTTTACGATTATTAAAAGTATGGATTTCTACCTTTCTAAAAGTTAAATGTCGACGAAATATATATTTTACTTTTATCATTAAAGACTTAACTTTTAATTTAACATATAAATATCATTAGTCAACAAGGGTACAACAACTAATCTAGCATATATTCTTGACTAAGAGATTAAAGGTTGGAATCCTTGCGCTAAATATTTAAAAAAAAAACCTAAATCTTATTATATTCTTATTTCATTTTGGTTGATGTGCTTTAAAATATTGTATTAGGTCCAATCATATGGATTGCCATGTTTAGAAAAACCCCTATTAATTATTAAATAATGTAAATGAGATGTGACTTGTTAAGCATTCTCTAGATATTCAAATATTAAAGCTCAGATGGGAGTTGCCCAATGATCAGGATCGAAGTCAAACAAGAGTCATGGCATTTTCGGGTGCAACGATTCGTATTCTATGTGCTATGGAAAATTATGAGCACCGCACTCTATCATCATTGGCGACTGAGGTCTATGCAATTATCCAAGCAATAAGGCTTCTTATTCGATTGAATGTTCATGAGGTTGAGTTACATTCAGATTCTTGTACTGCTATCAAAATGATCAATGGTGAGCCGGAAACAGATTCAGAAGTGCACCATTGGATATCCCAGATTCAGAAAATGGACAAGGAGTTTATTTCATTGAACTTTAATTATATCAGAAGATATAGGAATTCCCAGCCGGACGCTTTGGTTAAAATAGCACTTCGCAATTCACAATCTGTGCTATGGATCTCTGACTTTTCTGATTGGTTAAAATCAATGGGACAAAATGCCCATTGTAAATGCATTACGTCTTGCTCTTGCAAATTTTAATGAATAAAGTACCTTTTGTGTCAAAAAAAAAAAAAAAATTAAAGCTCATATTTTTACCAGCGGTATTATTTATTTTATTATTTAGGTATTTTTTCCTAAAAAAAAAAAAATTATTTAGGTATTTTTTTCTCTCTATTTTCTCTCTCCACTTCAAGTCAATCCAAAGTATACAACTATCATTAGTTAATTTAGCAAAGTTATGTAACACATTAATATTTAGTCTTCTAACTTTAGAAAATTAGAAGTAGTTATATTGATTAGTATTCTAATTTTGAAATCTCTCTAATTTTTGTATTTTCTTAAGTTTGTGGTAGTTGGGATGTGTTGTATGTGTATATATCGGACTTTAAAGGAATAAATTCAAACTTTATAATAACCACCTATCTAAGATATTAAAATCTAAAAGTTTTTTGACAAATCAAATATGTCCCTCACGAGATCGGTTGAAGTGTGTGGAAGTAATAACAAGCTATATATATATAATTTCTATTACTACTAATAATATATATATTTAGGACCTATTTCGAATACATTTTAGTTTAAGTGTTTTTCAAAATTGCATTTTTTAAAACATTTTAATTGGTATAAAAATTGTTTAGAATTTACTCAAACATGCTTTATTATTTTTTTTTCATAAGTGTTTTTATATACAAGTTATTATGTTCTTAAGAACTATTTTTTAAAAAATTACTTTCAACTTTTTCTCTAAAAAATTGTTTATTTCTCAATTTTTTTTCTTTTCAAAATTAAACATTTGAAAAGTTAAACCAAACATATCAAAAAGTAAGTGAATTTAGAAAGTAAATTGAGAGTAGATTAAATATGTGGGAAAGACAATTTTATCAAATGTAAGTAAGTTTATTTTCTAAAATAAAATAAAAAATAAAATGCATTATTTATAAAAAATATATATATATATATATATATAAAATTACGTGTTGACTAGCTTAAAAACTTAAGTCTTTTTTTAGAGCACTAATTTATATATAAGCTTTAAATCTTGCTAGTGGTATATATAAAAAGCAACAAATTAAAAGAATCTTTTCTAAAAAAAAAAAAAAAAAACAAATTAAAATAATCTTGCTGGTGATGACTACTTATCTATCTGCAATTTTTATTCACTATGTGGGGACACGTGTCCTTCAAACAAATTGTAATTTGATGCTTACATTTTCCTCGCATTTCATGTTTTTTTTTTTTTTTTTTTTTGGTTTCAAATTAATAGATTACTTTAGAAATTTCTCACTTGTTTTTTTTTGTTTTTTTTTTTGAAAAAAGAAATTTCTCGCTTGTTACAAACCCATTTCTAAACTTTTCACGGTAAAAATCAAACCAAAGAAATTGATGGAATCTTATAACATTTGTGATGTGATGGTAATTGGTGTCTTATCTATAAAACAAAGTTCAAACAATTCTCAGGTTGACAATTGATAGTGTTTAGTTACTATTTTTAAAAGTGGTAAAAACATATTTTTAATCCATTTAAAATTACTTTTAAAATTTTTCATAATACTTTTGAAAAATTTTTAAAAAGATGAAGTGTTTTTTAATTGGAAATATTTTTTTTGGCATCCCAAATATTAAAGAGAAATCGGGAAGAATGAGATTAACTCTATAATACTTTAATTTGTATGTTTTGAAGTCTATATGGATTACATTTTAGTGACTACAATAACTTTTCATACCATATCTAAATAATTATGTGATAATTCAAGATTTTAGTGAAAAAAATAAAATTAATATATGATAATTTAAACACTTGAATAATATTGCATATTATTTTGAGTTTAAAAAATAAAAGTTAATATAGATTATTTTATTATGTCTTAAGAAGAACTTTAATTTCAATTAAAAATGGTATACATTTGAATACCAATGTTTATGTTTGGTGGGTTGTAATCTTGTTGGATTGTATTTTGGTTTACAATATCCAACTCCATTCTCATGGTATTCCTCGTTTCAAATCAATATTTTCTCTTTTTTATAAAATTGGTGGGACCCTCCATTTCTCTTTCTTTTCTTATAATTTTTTTGGGTCTCATTATTTCTCTCTACACTTTTCTTTATAATTTTGATGGGTCCCATGGGAATGGGTCGGACGTTGCTGAAAGTGATCTTCAGTGACGTGTCCCCACGTCTCTACCTATCGCTTACACCGACGTGTAGACGTCACTGAAGATGACTTTCAACAACGTCTATAGTAGTATGTCGCAAATACTTACGACTACGTAAATACAGCGACGAAGCTACACGTGCCGCTGAAAGTATTACCGACGCGTTTTTCGTTTCAACGACATGTTTTATACGTCACTGAAAGTGTTTTTTCTTGTAGTGCCACCATCATTCTTTCAATTTTCTCATAATTTAGTTTGTCATTAATCTATATTTAATTAACAATAGTAGAATATATATAAAAATAAAATTTTATAATTTTATGATAAGGAAAATATGTTTTAAATGATGGTTAAAATATTATTTGGATCTCTATATTTTTGGGTTTGTTTCCTTTTAGTCCCTATATTTTCAAATGTCCAATTTACTCCTTGTACTCTTAATAAAGCTTAAAATTTGTTCCTATAATGAATTTATTGTTAAATTTTCTTTTAAAAATAGTCTTTTGTACATAGTAAAGACAGAAACTTTTGATTTTTCTTTATGACCCGTTTTAGTTTACTTTATTTATTAATGTACATTAATTTGATGATTAATAATTCATCTTTAAATTTCTATATATCACTTTTTTTATTAAAAAAAATATTATATACTCTATTTTCTCTTCTCAAATTATATATTTCAAGATCTTTATAGATGAAATTACAAGTAAAGCTAAAGGAAAAAAAAACCAAAGAAGAAGAATAAGAAAAATATATACTTAACTATAGTTTAACAACGTGCAACGCACGTAGTAATAAAACTAGTTTTAGGAAATAAGTTATTTGTAATTAGCCACAAAGGAGGTTGTGCATTTAGTTTTCTTGTACAATCATGAATAATCCTTTATATTCTAAAATATTTTTTAAAAAGTGTTCTGAAAGTAATAGAAAATTCAACAAATCAAGAATGAAAGAGAGAAGACAACACAGATTTACATGGTTCACTAACGGTGTGTTAGCTATATCTACGGACAGGGGGAGAGAGTAATTTTATTAGTGAGGAGAAAACATATGCAAATTATAGAGATTAGAACAGATTAGGTTAAGAGAGTTAATATATGGTACCACTCTTAACCCTAATAGAATAGACCCAAAATAAAGCCTAAAACGGAAACACATCTAATTTCTATACAGAATTTAGCTTAGGGGACGTTGCCTCCGAAACCCCACCAGACGCTTTGTCCCTGGACACCGACTCGCTGACCGGGGCGCTACATGACAAATTCAAGGCATATCAACATAAAATTTCCAAGGAAAGGTAATAAAGAGGAAATGAATTGTGTGCTTCGGCCGGGATTCAAAAAAATTGGGCAAAGTGTTTGTGAGAACGTAACAACTGAAGTAGAAAGACACTAGAGAAGGATATACTGCTTTATTTTTGTCTATGTTTTGGGTGACTTTATTGCATAGTTTAGAGAGCACTTAGTTTGTGTATGTGATGCAAATGAACATGGAAGAAAAAAACGGTTGTAACGTTTCGTTGCTACACATCTACAAAAGCCTTAATCTCTTTAAAGCAACAACTTATTCAATGAGACCACCACAATGTAGTTGTTTCTTTAAGACCGTCAAATGTAAATCTTCAAATTTGTTTGTCTCTGGTAACCGTTGGATACAAAATGGAGATACTTTTACAATTTCTTTCTCTTACATCCAACCGTGCAAAACTAGCTACTAGTCTCATTATCGCGGTCTCATTGAATAGTTTCTTCTTCAAAATGCTCCTTTTCATACAAAATCCTATTTCCTCTTTCTATTCCTTTATTGAACTCAAACCCTGATACTAAACACACTTCATCAACTCCCTTCCATCATCAAATCTAAAACATGCAAACACGTCAGGTAAGAATAAACAGTTATATCTTTTTATTAAAACAACAATGATGTTACATTCCAAAGATTAGGTCAAATCATACCGACCATAATTAAAACTTTTATCACCATAGAAACCAAATTGAAATCATACACAAAACACAAACAACTAAAGTGAACATACGAGGCACTAACTTTTTCAGTGCATAGGAGGCCATCAGTTTGCCAAAGCAAATGGGTCTAACCGAATAACAGGAACACAGTCAAGAGGGTTGGCTCTGGGCAAAGTGAAGGCAGCTGCAATCTCCATATTAACTTGAGTTTCATCTCCATTTTTCCCAATCTTCCAATCAAAGCATTGAACCATGGCTGCAACCACTGTACTAACGAAGCTGAAGGCCAAGGTGGAGCCAGGGCAGCCCCTTCTGCCCCCACCAAAGGGAACAAACTTGAAACTCTGTTGCCCCTTTATCTCGTACCGCTCGTCGCCGCCAATGAACCTTTCGGGGTCGAATTCGTCAGGGTTTTGCCAAGTTTTAGGGTCGTGCATTATGGCGAACAAGTTGACTGCAACCATGGTGCCTTTGGCGATGTTGAAGCCATCGATTGTGCAATCTTCACGGCAGGCTCGCATGGCGAGAGGGACCGGGGGGTAGAGTCGGAGAGTCTCTTTGACGACAGCTTGTAAGTAAGGTAGATTTGGAATGTCGTCTTCTCCGACGAGTCTAGTGGTTCCGACGACGGAGTTGATTTCGTTCCTGAGTTTGGCGAATGCTTTGGGATGGTTGAGGAGCTCCGACATCACCCATTGGGTTATCTCCGTCGATGTTCCGGTTCCACCCACAAATAGATCCTATCACAAGGAACTTCATGGTTAACAATACTGATCAAGTGCATATAGGTAGTTCCTTAAACACCACCGTTAAAATTTTGACATCTAAGAGATCAAAAGAAATAGAAAATGAGAAAAAAAAATTCTCTCCTCTAATGGTTAAAATTTTAATGAGGGTGGAATGAGAGATACTTACAAGTATATATAGCTAAGTATAATTCTTAAGAAAAAGGAGAATTTAAATCCACAATGCATGAATTCAAATTTTGTGTTTAATAGATTGAAGTTTAAAATGTGTCTTTCAACTCTCGATTTTTGTGTTTAATAAATTCAGGTCATATTCCAAAAATATAGAAAAAAATACTTTTCCAATCCCTGAATTTTTAGGAAGAGGTGTATTTGATCCCAAGTTTTCAAAATGAACATTTTTAATTCCTGAGTTTTATATATGTTTAAAAGGTTCCTAGGTTTGCAAAGTAGACCAGATCTCTAATATTAATTTTTCAAATTTTTAATTTAAAAAATCATTCAATATTAAAAATTAATAACAATAGGGCAAAAGTTGTAAATAAGATGATAATTAAAGAAGACTTACAAGCAAGAAAGCCTTGATATTGGTTCTTGTAATCTTGAATTCAGCTTTCTCATCTTGATAAACCTTCAACAATATGTCCATTAAGTCTCTATCTTCCCTATCCAAACCCTCTTCCTTTGCTCTCTCTTCATGTTGCCTTAATATTTTGTCCAATATCTCATCATACCTCAATGTCACATCCCTTGCTTGTCTTCCAAACAACCAAAAGGCTAACCTCTCCAAAGGACATCCAAACACATTTCCAAACGATACTTTTGTAGCTATTTCGAACGTCTCTTTTACCAATGTTCTTATCTTCTCTGCTTCATTGTCTTCACCGTCGCCAGAACACCTTGTACTCATCACTAACCTGGTGACAAAAGTATTAATATCGATAATAAAAGTTAAAAAGACGTGTATATATAAAAAGTTAGAATGAAAATTTAAGGTTTTTTTAAGTATATCAACATTTAGGGTGGGAGGATTTGAAACTCTGACCTCTTAGTCGAAGGAAAATGTCAATTACCATTAAACTATGCTGGCTTTTTTAATTTTTAAGAGTGTTCTATAAAACCTATTGAAATTTTGTAAACAAGAAATATGGTTTCAAATTTCCTTTACAGAACTAAAATTGTAACAGATTTTTCTTTTCTTTTCTTTTTTTAATGGAACGGATTTTTTTATTTTTTTTTATTTTTTTTTTTTTTGTTCTTTAAAAAATTAAACATGGATATCTACTAAATTTTAATTTCATAACAATTCTAGTTTTCTATGTTTATAAAATTAAGTTTATTTATTAATAGTTTTTATACTTTCTTTACTACTTCAAAATTCTTTTTGAAATCTTTACTATATTTCAGGAAAGAAAATATAGATTTCAAAAGCTTATTTCGTTAATTTTTTTTTACTAGGAACATAGAAAAATATATTCAAATCTTAAGTATAGTAAAAAAAAAAAAAAAAAAAAAAAAAAAAAAAAAAAAACATAGAAAAGTATATTCAAATCTTAAGTAATTTTTGGATCCTTTTCCATATTATTTACTGCAATTTTCCTCTAATTTATGTAGACAAAATTTTCAAAAGAAGAGAGAATCTATCCAACTAGTTAAACTATTAATCATTGACAAAAAGATCAGACGTTTGAATCTTTTCTAATAAACTTTCAAAAAAAAAAAAAAAAAGTGAAAAGAAGATGTCATATATATATATATATATATAAAAAGGTGAGACAATTTTAATTTAGTATGAATACTTAAATAAAATATTTCACAAAAATTATATGGTAACAAATCGACATATCTTCATTATTCTTTGACATGTTCAAAAGATTCTTTCGCCTATCATAGTTAATTGTTATTAGAAGCCTTGAAGTTATCGATAAACATATAGAATTATTTATCAATTATTTCCACCGTTTAGATAACTATTTGATTTTTAGTTTTTTATTTTTTAAAATTAAACTTATAAATACTGTTTCTATATTTCCTTTCTTTTGTTATCTATTTTTTTCTTATGTTTCCACAAATCAAGTCAGGTTTTCAAACTAAAAAAATATATATAGATATAGTTTTCAAAAAACTTCTTTTGTTTTTTGGAATTTGGCTAAGAATTCAAATGTATCATTATTAAAAAAAAATGAAAACATGATAAAAAAAAAATGGGAGAAAACAAGTCTGATTTCAAAAAACAATGGTTATGAAACGGGACCTAAATTTTTTTATTTTGGTTTATAGTCTTTCTGTATTTTTGTTTTTGATAATCATTTCAAAATACCCATCGTGATCCATTGTAATTTCAAAATTTGTTCCATGCTAGTTCCTACACTTCTGAAACACCCGTTATACTTTTTAAAACTTTACCATTTTTGTCGGTTATTTTTTTTAGTTTAAATCTTATTTTAATCCCTCAACTTTCTTGTTGATTTTGGTTTCCATAAACTTTCAAAATGTTAATTTGATCACTATACTTTAGCTTTTTCAATTTTCGTCTCAGTATATATCAAAATGTTCATTTTATTCGATTCCAATTTCTTGTTCTTCTAAAAAGTGAATATTTTAGACCTTTAGTTTTCTTTATATATATTTTTCATTCTTTACAAATCACCATTCAACACAACACTATACTCAATCAATTTTTTAATCATAATTTTGTATTAAAGAATTATTATTATGTATATAGCTAGTATTCATGTTTCAATTGTGCTAACATAAACAAAAAATAGTTATTTTTAAAAAGTACAAAGACCAAAATGGACAAAAGCTAAAAGTAAAAATATCAAAATAAAATACTTGAAAAATAGTAAAGGTAGAAATTAGAACAAACACAAAAATCCAATTTAAACCTTAAAATCTCGTTTGATAATAATTTCATTTATATTTTTCTGTTTATGAAATTTATATTTCCTTCTTTACAAATTCTTTATTTTCTTTGTCACCTTTCTTACGGTATTTCAAAAGCAAAAACAAGTTTTTAAAAATGAACTTAGTTTGATTTTTCTTGTTTTGTTTCTGAAATTTACTATTGTTTCTTTACCATTTTTTCATTGTGTTTGTCACCTTTTCTGGTAGAATTTCAAAAACAAAAACAAAATTCAAAATCGAATTTTACTTGATTTTTGAAAACATTCCTAAAAAAAACTCATTAAATTTTAGTTTTCAAAAACGAAATGATTATCCAACGTCTAAAATTTTAAATATTTTTGGAAGATTTAATTTGAGCATGAAAAAAAATTAAGTTCTTACCTACAAATACTATTGTTGGTGAGCTTGATGAGCTCGGCGCCCAAATCCAGAGCCTCGTTCTTCTCGCCGGAATCCGCCAATTTCCTCAAGAATTTCAACATTTCTTCTCTCCGTACGCCGCGTGATCGCTCAACTTGCCGCTGCGACAAAAGCTCCGTCATCGTCAGTTTCTTCATGAATCTCCAGTAACTCCCGTACTCCGCCCCGAAGAATCCGGCCTTCGCGTACGGCAGCTCGTCGGCAAACGCGAATTTCGGCCGCGACGAGAACGTAACGTCCTGATTCTTGTAGACCTCCGCCGCGTACGCCGCCGACGAAACGACGACGCATCGGATGCTGCCTAGCCGGAGGAGGAGGAGGTCGCCGTACCGGGTGGCGAGATTGTGGAACGATTTGCTGACGTACGGCGAGAAGTAGTGGAGGTGGCCGATGAGCGGCAGCGCCGGCGGACTTGGCGGCGGGCGGCGGCCATGGGTGGGGCTCTTTGAAGGTCTGTGAAGGAGATATTGAAGGAGAATGGTGAAGACGACGAAGAAGAGAGCAATGTAGAGAATGTAGTGGGAATCTTCCATTTTGTTTGAAAATTTTCATGACATTTCAATCAAATTTATAGTGACAAATTTTATGTTAAATTATAAATTTAATCCAACCTTATATATATATATAGAATAATGTTTAGTCCAACTTTATCTATTTGTTCTTTCTATTCTTTCTATTTTTTTTTATATATGATAGATGTTTGAAATTTCAATTTTGTATGTAATAGGTACATTTAATTTTGTATCTAATAAATCTTTGAATTTTAATAAGTGTTTTTTTTTTTGTCGAATATTCTTTGAGATTTTATTCTGAACAAAATTTCATAGTGTGTCTAAGTAGGATCTTACTATTTCAATTATGTGTCTAATAAATACCTGAATTGTTATAATAAAAAAATTTCAGATAGATTCTTGACTTAATTATGAGATATGAAATTGAATGTTATCAAATTTATTAGGTATTTTTAAAGTTCAAAAACCTATATACAAAATTGGTAGATTAATTTTATAGACCTGTTTAACACAACTGTAAAAATTCAAGGACTAGATTTATAACTTAATAAAAAATATATATATATTTCAATGGTTTCAAGGGTTGACTAGGACAACGTTTTACCCTTTTATGCAAAGATTTTTTTTTTTAATTTATTTATTTCAATAGTTTCAAGGGCTGACTAAGACAACACTTTAGCCTTTTATGCAAAGAAAAAATATTTAAAATCAAAACTCTAGATCATTGGACTTTATTATTTATTCTATTTGGAACTTATATAATTTTGAACTTTATGAAGAGAATTACTAGGGTTTTTTATATGGTGTTAGAGGATTCCATTTACTTTTTATGATTATATGTAGTAGAAAAGGCAAAGAATGCATCTCAAGGAAGGCTATGACACATTTAGTATAATAGCATAGACATTTGGAGAGAAACATTATAAGGACTGTTCTTTTTTTAAGGGAAAACAACATTTTTGGTCCCTAATTGAGTTTAAATATAGTTTCTATTTGGTCCTTGAATTTAAAATGTTACATTTTTTACTCCTGAGTTTTGAATTTAGTTTTTGTCTAGTACAATATTCACTGATGCTCAATTTTGATCTTTGGTGTTAACTTTCTATTACTTAATTTTAGGGTAAAAATCAATTTATACCCTTAAAGATTGGGATGTTGTGTCAATTAAAACCACAAATTAATATAATTGTAGCAATTTAAACCATAAACTTTCATATGTGAATCAATTTAGATCTTCTATTAGTGATAATTTATAACTATTTTCACTTGATTTCATTTAAAATAGCTCAAAATCACCTAAATAAAAATTATTCTTCTCCCAACGTTCTAACAATGTAGCAAGAAAAATTATAAATTTATTTCTTTTTAAATACATAGAGAAAAATAAAGGAAGATTAGGGGATAAAAACTACTCATATTAATAAAAAGTCGGTATCATCTATTTGATTAAAGTATATATCCATAATTTACTTTAATTCATGCATGTAAGGAAGTCATGTACACATGTGAAAGTTATGCATTAACGGTTTTAAAAGAAAATTCTAGCGGGAATCTATATTGTTTCACTTAGAAAAGTGGTTTAAATTGATATACAATTATTAGGTAGGGGTTTAAAAAAATTGGTATAAATTAATTTTTTTTCCTTAATTTTTAATAATTCTGATGTGTAATTTTTTAATTAATTTTATTTGTGACAGAAAATTAGTTTAATCAACTAATTTAATTTTAATTATTTTTAATTAATTAATGAAAAATTAACACCAAAGCTCAAAAGTGAGCATTAGTAAAAACTCAGGGGTAAAGATGTAATAGTTTGAAAATCTAGGGACCAAATGAAAATTAAACTCAAAACTCAAGGGTAAGAATTTAATATTTTGGAATCTATGGACCGAAACTAAATTCAACATTTTCAAAATTAAAGACCAAATTAAAATGTTCAAAATCACATTTGGTCCCTAAACTTTCATAAAAATAACAATTTAGTCCTTGAACTTTGATTTGTAATGATTTAGTTTCTATGCTTTCAATTTTATAACAATTTTATATGTAACATAATTCAGTTCATGTATTTTAAAATTTGAAACGATTTAGCCTTTATCATGAAAATTAAGGTTAGGATTTAATGAAATTTCTCATACAGATAGATTAATAAACTAATTTGAGACCCAATATGTTTATAGGCTACAAAGTCCTATCATTAAATAATAAAAATCAATATTTAATTTTGATGAAATTTTTTGTGACAATGACTAAATCGTTATAAATTAAAAGGTATGGGACTAAATTGTTATAAAATTAAAAATATAAGGACTAAATCGTTATATATATCAAAATTTAGAGACTAAATTGTTACTTTAATAAAAATTCAAAAATCAAAAAGTGGTTTTTAACCCAATTGAAATTGCACTCCAAACTTAGGAATTTCCCTTTTTCATTCTTTTGAATTAAACTTCAAATAAGTGGAGTTAGGATTTTAAACTAACAAGCTTTAACACATATTTTGACTAATTAAATTATTTTAAAGTTAATACATATATAGGGAAAATGAAAAACCAAACAAATTGATAATTTAAATTGGAGAAATTTCAATGAAATTTGTAGTAGAAAAATTATATTTATATTTCAAGGCTTGGAGGGTTGACTAGGTCGATGTTTTTATTATTATTTTTTTTTTAAGTTCCACAACAATAAAGGTGAAAGATTCAAATCTCTAAACTCTTTGTCAAGACACATATTTTATGTCAGTTGAGTTATACTCAATTTGCGACTAAACCAATGTTTTATCATTTATGGTAATTAAAAAAATTAAAAAAAAAAAAAAAACAACTTTGTGGGTAGTTTTTTTTTTTTTTTTTTTTTTTTTGAAAATATGTGAGAATGTTTTTTTTTTAATATAAACATAGTTGAATGATTAAAAACATCTATTTCTTTTAAAAATGATAACTCTAAATTTTCACCCATATGTCTATCCCACATTTTAATTAAAAGATCTTTTTTTTTCTTTTTGTTTTTTTCCTTTTGTTTTCTTAAGAGAATAATATTGGTATTTAAAATTAAAAGCACTTCAGGTGCCGTAATTGCTTCGCAAACATGAATGAGATTATAATATTGTGGTATAACATAATTCAATTGGACTTTTTCTTTTTTGATACAGTCTATATGTGGACTTGGGAAAAAGCCTTGAGTAATCATAATAAAATTTATTTAATAGTGACGGTCAAAATTGAGTACAAATCATCTATAATTTAATTAGAATTTCTTCCAATATACATAATTAAATCTCCAAATCTTTTTTTTAATTACTCTTGTTGCACAAGAAGTCTATTTTTATAGTATTATTTATATAACAAATGTATCGGTATGATTCGATCCTAATCAACTTTTTTCCTTTTTTATTTTTCTTTTTTGAACAATCTCCTAATCAAGTTACAAAATTTTGACTTTTCTATTCAAATTAATTTAAGAGAATTTGTAGTGGGTGGCAAATAAAAATTATATAATTATAAATATAGCACAATGTAAAAAAATTGCAAATATAGCAAAATCTATCTGAGTATATTATTGATAGACATGAATAGACTCCCATTAATTAGAATCTATTTGATAGACTTCGATTATCAGAATTTATTAGCAATAGATTCTGATTATTCACAGTTTATCCGTGTCTATCGCTGATAGACTTTGGATAATCGAAATCTATCAGTGACTATCATTGATAGATTTTGATTAATCTGAGTCTATCAGCGATAGATACTGATAGACTTTGAATAATCAGAGTCTATCAGTGATAGAAGCAGATAGAATCTAACGACAGCTTTTTGGTCTTGTACAATTAATTTTGCTATATATGCCATTAGTTTGCAACTGTGTTATATTTGCTATTAATTTGATTTAATTTGTCATCTATACAACTGCCCCTTAAATTAATCCCTTTTACGATTTTAAAATTATGAAATTAAAATGTATGTTATGGGCAAAAATTAGCCAATAATATTTCATGCAGGGAGGCCCAAATCCATTGGGCCCGAAGACGAAAGTAGCCAAAGTCAACGAGAAAAAGGGTTGAAGCACGCTTCGACCCAATATCACGACCCTCGGCCTCGACCCAAGGGAGAGGCCGAGGGTAAGGGTCGGCCTCGACCCAATGCCGAGGCCGACCAGGGCCAAAGGCCCGAGGGCTTCTCCTAAAGCCAGACGGAGAATCAATCCTAGAAAAATCTATATAACGGGAGGCTGCACACACTCACAGGTATGAAAATCAGTCCCTAAATTCACTTTACGTGTTTTTCGGCCAAAACTAATTTAAGCATCGGAGTGTGTGTGGTCTACACCACACCGGTGTGCAGCGTTTGCTCATCTCGCAGGTCACGTCTTTCCCGCTCGTTTACAAATTTATGGTTGATTGTCACGTGGAGCGAAGGGCAAATTCCTAAGCGAAATTTGACCATCAACAATGTATATATGAGATGTGAATGTGGGTGAGATGAGCGAAGGGCAAATTCCTAAGCGAAACCAAAAACTAAATGGTTATCAAACGGCATCTTAGTTTTTAATTTTTGGTTTTTTAAAATCATGTCTGTTTTCTCTCAATTTTCCTACCATGGTTTTCATCTTTGTCGTCAATGGCACATTTGAATTCCTAGTCAAATTCCAAAAACAAAAACAAATTTTTGAAAACTACTTTTTTTAGTTTTCAAAATTTAACTTGGTTTTTTGAAAACATGGATAATTTTTGGGGACCTAAGTAATTATCCTTAGATTTACTAAATCATTGTAATAAAGCTACGTCACTATAACACAATCGATGATAGCTTGTGAAATGCAACAAACGCTCTAGGCCTCTAGATTAAAATATTTATTATCATTAAACTCTCAAAATTATATAGGGATGAAAATAAAACCTTCTAAATGATTACAATTATAAACTCATCAAATTTACAAAATGACATGACATGTCCCATATTAACATTTCCATGATTGAAACCATATATCATAAAGATTTCTTTAAGAGAAAAATATTTAAATTTCAATTTTATAATCCATTATAAATCTTTGAAACGGTAAAACATCATCAAAATAATACTAAGCCACTCTAGTTATAAAATAATGCTTTCTTTGTTTGTTCAAAAAATAATAATAATAATAATAATAATGCTTTCTTTGTTACGTGTAGATACAAAATGGGTAAGAAACTAATTAATTATATGAGTTTGGTGGAAAATATATACTTCGATAATTGATAAAAATAAGGGTAATTAGGAATTTTTTTTTTTTTTGAAGGAAAAATAACTCGTCGTAAACAAGCCAACAAGAGCTTAGCTCAACTGACATAAAAATATGATTATAAAACTCAAACTTGATGAGTATATAAAACACTATTTCACACCCCAAAACTCATCGTATCCATCTAATAATAAAAATATGATTTATAAAGTAACTACTCACTTAACTATTAACATGAAAATTTGAATTCTAATTCTTCTGATAATATCTTTCAGTTAACTGCATCTTCCACAAGTTTCAAGCTCAATTAATTTTCATCAACTAAAAGTGATCATAACTCATCGATATTTGACATGTAATAAATCAAAAGGTGAAAGATTCAAATCCTCCCACACTTCCAATATCGTTGAATTTAAAATTAATAAATAACGAATTAAAAAAAAAAAATCACTAAGGGTCAAAGTTCCTCCACTACATGAGTCTCTTCCTTTCTTCCATTCATTAAACATTTTTTTTTTACCTCTATCTCTCTTGTTCTCTTTATTACGCAATTGTACTGTATCATTATATTATTTACAATTGTACTATCTCCTTTGATTTATTAAACCCATAATTTCATATTCCTCTTCCTATCATAATCAAAGTAAGTTAAGCGAAACCGTCAATCTAAACATGGTTCAACTAACTTAATTAAAAGTACGCTATCATAAGTTTAGCTCAACTGACAAATGACTTCTACTATTGATTCAGAGGTCTGTGATTCAAATTCTTCATCTCATATTATCAAATATATATATATATAGAGGTGTGTTCTCGATTAAGTGGACAAAGTTTAAATTCTCCAACCTCTACTTATTATTGAAATCACATAAAAAGGTAACTTAGCGAAACCACCACCAAACTTCTTTTTTAATTGCATGCTAGCGGTGGTCGTGTCTTGCACTACCCAAAAGAAAAAGAAAACTTGTAACCTTAAAATTTATTTATTTGTTCTTTTTTGTATCACAAACTAATCATATATCACTCAAAACCTCACTATATATATATATACTTACACGTATAATCTTCCCCTTACCTACTTTCACCACATCGATCACCATTTAGCTAGGTCAACTCATCTTCACTTGGAGCACACAGTATATCTAATAAAGCTCAACGACCATGATCACCATGACTACGTGTCTTTAAAACTCTAACATTTTTGTTCAGTGCCAGAGAATTCTATTGACATATAGTTAAATTGGAGGTATGGCTCTAATACTACTAGTTTAAGGATAACGAATAACAGATCATCTATATATCAACACAATGATATGATGTTGTTCGCTTTTAAATGTTGGTTGCATTCTATTTCAAAAAAAAAAAAAATGTTGGTTGCATTCCTAACACAAATAAAGATAAAAGGGGTATTACGCATAAAATACATGCAATTAATTAAATCCAACCATTCATAAAATTACTAGGGTTTAATTGCTAGTTCTGTTTTTTTTTTTTTTTCCTTTTCTTTTTGAAAATTTTCCTTCAATCTTCCCTTAATCCCTCTTTACAACTTTCTTCAAATGCAAAGAACAAGCACATGATTCTTGTAATAATCTTGAATAATTCAGCATTCTGATCTTGATAAACCTTCAACAAAATGTCCATCAAATCTCTATCTTCCCTATCCAAACCCTCTTCCTTTGCTCTCTCTTCATGTTGCCTTAATATCTTCTCCAATATCTCATTATACCTCATTGTCACATCCCTTGCTTGTCTTCCAATTAACCAAAAGGCCAACCTTTATCTAAAGGCCATCCAAAGTTCCAACACATCTCTTTACGTGCTACTTGAGTCATTTCGAAAGTCTCTTTTACCAGTACTCTTATCTTCTTCGTTTCGTCATTATCGTCACCAGAACACCTAGTACTCATCACCGACCTATTGATAAAATTATTGATATCAATAATAAAAGTTTGGGAAAATTTTGATTTAATTTTGACTCTAAACTTGTCAAGTTGTATCAGTTTGGACTTTAAACTTTCAATTTCATCAAGTTGAACCTAAACTTAAATAATTATTGAAATGTTTATCCTCAATTCAACTTTTGCTAATTCACCCATTAATCTTAACAAAAAAAAATGTAAAAATGTTCATAAACCCATTAATTTCAAAAAAAACAAAAAAACAAAAAAGCTTTGCAAATAAAGATGAATTTATAAACAACGCACAAACTAACCATTAAATAACTTTTTCCAAAGGTCATAAATTCAACCAGAAAAAGAATCTTTTTTTTTTTTTTTTGAACAATCCAGAAAAAGAATCCTAGCTCTAATGTTGTGTTTCTAGCCCTCAAATTTTATATCAATTTCATATGGTAAATATAGTAATTTATACCTAATTCATTGAACACATAAGAGAAAACTTTTTTAAAAGATATTTGAAGCAAGAACTTATTAGAAAGTTAAAATTGCAATACCTATGAAAGTTCAAATTTAAGATAGTAACACTTATCTAAGTTTACAGTGCAATTTGATAAAATTGAAAGTTTAAAATGAAGATTGATATAATATGACAAGTTTAAAAGGCCAAAAAGTTTATTGAAATTTGAGGTCATGTTGTATTGAAAATCAGATTTGTTACTAATTCTTTTTTTTTTTTAATAAAAAAGGAAAAAAAAAAAGATTTGTTACTAATTTTTCTCTAAAAACAAATAAAGATTTGTTACTAATGGTTTGTTTTTAGTTCAACAACAAATAGAAGAGATTCAAACTTTTGACCCATGCTTGATGGTATATACTTTAACCAATTCAACTTGTTTCGATTTGCTTTTTACTCATTGTTTTATTTTGTAATTCTTAAACCACTTTTATATATTATTCAAGTTTCATAAATATACAGAACAACATTTTAATAACTTTTTCAGCACCGGTTTTTTAGGGCCTGTTTGGTAGGCAATTTGGATCCTGTTTTATGTTTTCAGATTCACTGAATTCAGTGAATATGCGTTTGGTAGACGTGTTTCTGAAAACTGTTTTCGGATTCTGTGATCCAAATAGTGAAAATTCTGAAAACAACTTTTTTATGTTTTCGTTGTATCCAGATTTTGAATTTCAAAATTTTAAATGCAGAATTAATTTAAAAAAAGATAAAAACTTTAATAAATATAGTATTTCATATTATAAACTCAATTTATTTTTGTAAAATTAAAATTTGTATAATATAATGTATTATAAATTATATGATATTGTAAAATAATAATAATAATAAATTTATAATACATAAAATTTTTATAAATTAATTAATAATATTTTATATTCAACTTAGTATTTAGTTGATAACTACAAATAATTTATCGTTTATAAATATATTGTCAAACACATTCTGAACCATTATTTAAATTCAGATCCAATTTCTGAATCTGCTACCAAACACATATCTGAAAACATGAAATACAACTCTGTTTTCATTGAATCCTTTGTTTTCAAATTCCTGTTTTCAGATCACCAACCAAACGGACCCTTAATTTTTTGAAATATGACTGGAAGTGTAAATAATATACTTTTGAGTTTTTTTTTTTTTTTCTTTCAAAAATAAAAATCTTGAGTAATTTTTGGATCTTTTTTCAGAGAGTATTTGTTGGTATACTTTTTTTTTTTTTTTCTGCAGGAATTCCTTAATTTGTGTTGACAATATGTTCAAAGTAAGAAGTCAAATATCTTCCTCTTCCAATGGAGGCTATGGTTTCTTTTATTTGCAAAAAAAATAATAATAATAATAAATAAATAAATAAATAGAAGTAGAACAAATTTTCCTTTACAATATTTAAATCGATTATATCTGAGTTGTCGAAAATAAATATATTTTTATTCTTCGGCATGCCTTAAAAAGAATTTTAAGGATCAAAATGATTCCAATTTTATATCATAGTCAATAATTAGACAAAAACAAGAATTATTCAAAAAACAAAATCTTTTAAAATATTTATCAATAGTTTGTATTGATGGTCTAAGCATGCTTAGTAATTTGTCCTTCGCTCCACGTGACGACCAACAGTGAATTTATTAGATAGTGGGAAAGATGTGACCTGCAAGACGAGCAACGTGACCTGCAAGACGAGCAAACGCTACACACCGGTGTGGTGTATAGACCACACACACTCCGATGCTTAAGTTAGCCTTGGCCGAAAAGCACGTAGAATGTATTTAGGGATTCTAGTTTGCATACCTGTGAATGTGTGCAGCCTCTCCTTTTATAGGAATTTCTAGGGTTGCAGGTTCGTCCAACTCCAGGAGGGAGATCGGGCCTTTGGCCTAGGTCGGCATTAGCAATGGGTCGAGGCCGACCGTGACCCTCGGCCTCTCCCTTGGGCCGAGGCCGAGAGTTACCACATGGGGTCGGAGTGTGCTCCGGCCCTTTGTCCTGTTGGTTGAACTCCATCCGCTTTTGGGCCCGATGAGCTTGGGCCTTCCTGCATAAAATATCGTAGGCTAATTTTGCCCATAACAGTTTCCATTTTCTTTACACTAATACCAAATCACGGATTTTATTCTCTCTATCTCAAAAAAAAAAGATTAAAAAAAAAGTCACGTATTTTATTAGTGGTGGATCTAGAGAACTTGGTTAGGGGCACAAATTCATATAAACTTAAAAATAAATTTAGATTCGTATTTATATGGTTCAACTTTAAGAAGTGTCTAATAAATCTTTGATAAATTTTTCTTTTAAAAAAAAACAAATCTTTGATAAATTTTAATTTTGCATCTAATAGTCTTAGATATTCGGAAAATTTAAAATTAAACGTTATATTAAGCATAATTTAATTACGTGCCTAACAGGTCCTATTGGACAATTTTTAAAATTAATGTATCAGTTTTTTAAAAAATAATAATAATACATCAATTAATTTCAAAATTAAAAGTATGAGGCTCAATTATACACAAAATTCAATTTTATGTCTAATAAAACAATTAGTTTTTAAAAATTTTGAATATGTTCATAGATCTATTAGTAATTTTTAAATTTATAGTAGACACAAAATTGAGCCATTAAAAACAAATTGGAAAATTTATGGACTAAACTTCTAAACTAACCTTTTTTTGAAAAATAACTTCTAAACTAACCTTTATATAAATATAATTTTAAATGTATTGATATATAGTATTTAGACTAAGTAATATTAATTATAAATTTATAACAAACCAATGTAGAATCATCCACCTAATTTATAAATAAAGAATAAAACTTAAAATACTTATCAAATTATTTAAGAAAATAGAATGATGTTTTGTTGTCATTAATTTTTCTAAAATAATTTAGTAGAGATTGGAAACATTTTTAAATTTGTAAATGTATACATGTGTGAGAAAAATGGAAAAATAAACTAAAATTTTAAACAACTAAATCAATAAAATAAAAGGAATAATCTATAAATAAAATTTTTAAAAAAAAAATAAACTCTATAAATAAAATTGAAACAAAACTTCAAGCAATAGGTCATAGTTGATCCATGCCCCCTAACTAATGTTGCAAGCAGAATCAATTGAAAATAATTTGAAATAAGTAATATATATATATAATCTAAAAATTGAGGTTTGTTTCAAAAAAAAAAAAAAAATTGAGGAGGACACGTACCCATTCTGGCTCCAACGTGCATCCGCCCTATATTTTATAGGCCAATAATATTGGCTAAAATGATTAGAGGAAAAATATTTAATATGGTTGGATTTTTTTTTTTTTCTTTTTGAGAAATTTGGTTGGTGTTATTGTATCTATACCATTGTTATAATCTAAAATATATATATTAGGGGCTTAGTTTGGATGGTTGTAAATGAGTGTTTGATAAATTCCAGTTTTAAAGTTTAGCGACTAAGGGTATGTTTGGTTTAACTTTTCAAGTGTTTAATTTTAAAAATAAATCATTTTGAAAAAATTTCTTGTGTTTGACAACCACTAAAAATGACTTATTAGAAAATGAGATTGATAAATAAATCATTTTGAGAGAAACACTTGAAACCAACTTTTTAAAAAAGACTTATTAAGTAAACAATAACTTGTGTATACAAACATTTGTGAGGAAATGCAACCAAACATATGAATGTTTAAATTCTAAACAATTTTTATACAAAATGTTTTTAAAAAAATGCATTCTTAAAAAACATTTAAATTAAAATGTATTCCAAACGGACCCTAAAATATACCATCAAAATTTGCATAATTTTTTTTTATAATTTATAATTTTTAAATAATTGTTTGAAATAACGTTTTGCTCAAAGAAAAAGATATTTAGGGAGGTGCTCCAGGACTCTTCGCTGAGGTTTCTCTCTCGAGGATTCCTGTGAGTAAAAAGGGCAGCTTCATGCTGAGGGAACCGACAACGGAAATCCAATCCACCATGGACAAAGAAGCAGAAGAAATCTGTAAACCAATGGATTACCAACTCGAGTCCATTAAAACCAACATCGCAATAGGAGAAAGAACTTCAGATACTTCAAAGAACGAAAACACCCAGAAACTCTCAATGAGTAAAGAGAACCCAAGCGAAGGACAGAAGGAAAACAACAGCGACCAGCATGAACACTCGACTGAGGCAAGAAGAATGCTCAAACAAATGGAAAACTTAAAAATCAGAGCAGACGAACGCGCAAACATTCTAGTCATTGAAGACGACGAACTGGATGAAGCAACAGAGGACCTAAAAGATTCTTTGTTCTGCAGAATTCAAACGTCGAAATTGATAAATCCGGAGACATTCAAGACATTTATCCCAAAAATCTGGAACAAAGAAGGAAGAATCAACTTCAAAACGATGGGAAGGAACACCTTCCTCTGCAAGTTCAGAAACAGTAGAGAAAAAGACTGGGTCGCTAAGGGAGGACCCTGGAATTTTGATAAGGCCCTAATCATAATCGAGGAACCAAAAGGCGAAAGCAGAATTTCTAAAGCAGAATTCAGGTATGTAAACTTTTGGGTCCACATTCATGACTTACCTATGGCTTATATGAACAGGAAATGGGCAACAGCCCTAGGGAATCTGATGGGGAGCTTTGAAGACGTTGACTGGGACGAAGACGACAGAAGAGGGGAAAACACTTTAAGAATTCTTGTCAAAATGGACATAACTAAACCTTTGAAAAGGGGCTTGGTGATCAGAGTGGGGTCGAAAGGAGAGGAATCTTGGGTCAAAGTCTCTTATGAAAGAATGCCAGACTTTTGTTACAACTGTGGTCTCATCGGTCATGTTAAATCTGAATGTGAAAGTCAGATTTCCCCTGAGGACGAGCATCAATACGGAGACTGGATGAGAGATGCGCCGATTCCACCAAACTTCAATAGTTTCAGAAGCCCAGATACAAGACTGAACTACGGATGGAACAAAGGAAGGGGGAGAGGTAGAGGTCCCGGCGAACTTCGCAACTTTGAATGGAGAAAATCTGTGCCATCCAATAGAAACCAAGTCCGGGAGTTCCAAAAAACGTTCGCCGGAGAAACAGCTGGAAACCGAGCCGGAACCTCCAGGGACGGCCAAAGAGAAAATCAGAAGGAGGGAACAGGAAAGTTCCACGTTTCCCAAGACAAACCAACCTCAACGGCTAGTAAATTACCAGACGAAAAGACATCAGAGAAAGAAAAAGATGATATGACAGGTGACCAGAAACAAGTGAGGAAAAACGACAAAGGAAAGGAAATTCAAGGAATACAGTCGAGAGAAAATACCAAAAATGACCGGAACTTTTGTCACTCAAATTTTAAAGGAGAACCTGAAAGAGGAAAAAACAACAAACAGGAGAATGAAAGTCAGAACAACAGAAAGGAAAAAAAAGCAACCAGGACCCACGATGACTTTTGGACCAACGGCCCTGAAAGAGAAATGGAAAAAGCCATGGAAGTCGATCTTGAACTAAAGGAAAAAAATATTAAAATGGAGCTTGCCACAAAAGAAGTATCAGGAAAAGATCAACAGAAGGTGGGAAAATGGAAAAGAAGGGCTAGGTCGGGCAAATTGGAAACAAGCTACGAGGAACCAGTGAGACTAGAAAAAAGAAAGAATCAGAGCGAGGCAGGGGAGAAAGTTAGAGAAAGCAAGAAACCAAACAACCTTTACTTCGAAGCGGTCGAAGGGATATCGGCGGAGGCTGACCTACAGCCCCGCCGGAAGCCATGAAAATATTATGCTGGAACGTTCGGGGTCTGGGAAATCCTCGAACGATCCGCAGCATAAAATTCGAAGTAAGGAAAAATTCCCCAGACATTGTTTTTATTTCTGAAACAAAAAGTTGTGCTTCTAGAGTTGATAGAGTTAGACGAACGCTGGATTTTGAGCATTGTTTTGCGGTGGACAGTGAAGGAAGTAGTGGGGGCCTTGGCCTTTTCTGGAAGGATAATATCTCGATATCTATAAGCTCTTTTTCTAAAGGGCATATAGACTCAATAATAGTGGAAGACAACAAGAAGTGGAGATTCACCGGTTTCTATGGAAATCCCGAATCCAGTAAAAGACCGGAGTCTTGGAAGCTGTTGACCAGACTCAACGAAGTTTTAAATCTCCCCTGGATCTTAGGGGGAGATTTCAACGAAATTCTCTTTGATTCCGAGAAAAAGGGAGGTAATCGAAAGGAAGAAGGCCAAATGGATAGATTCAGAGATGTAGTGAATGCTTGCAACTTGCGTGATTTAGGTTATGAAGGAGACAAATTCACTTGGAGGAGAAGTAGAGACTCGAAAGTAGGTACATCGGAGAGACTCGACAGATACCTGATCAACCCAGAAATGGATAAGATTTTCAATTCCATCCGAGTTCTGCACCTAAGGTATCATGCTTCTGACCACCGTCCAATTTTGGCTATTTGCTCTCACAATAGCCAAAACAAAAGGAAGAAAAGGAACAGACTGAAGAGATTTGAAGAGTCTTGGATATCTTTTCCGGAGAGCAAGGCAATTGTTGAAGAAAGTTGGAACTTGATCCAAGGTAGGGACCCTGAAAATTTTCTCAAAAAAATTGCTTTGTGTTTAGACAGGCTAGAAAAGTGGAACAACAACAGACTTGGAGGATCTATTTTCAAGGCTATTGAAAGGAAAAGCAATGAGATCAATTGCCTGGAAAAGGAGGAATTGGGTAGCCCATCCATTGATATGATCAAGGCAGAAAAAGAGCTGGAAATCCTGTTGCTTGAAGAAGAACAATACTGGAAATTAAGATCTAGGGAAGATTGGCTGAAATGGGGAGACCGAAATACCAAATGGTTCCATATGAAAGCCTCCCAAAGGAAAAAAAGGAACGAAATAAAAAAGATCTTAAATGACAGAGGCAAATGGGTGGACAGTGAAGAAGATATTGGGGTAGTAGCCACGGATTACTTCAAAAACCTTTTCTCCACAACAAACCCATCTCACGATCAGTTGGAGGCAGCTACGATGGGGGTAAAACACTCTGTTTCGGACAGGGATAACATGCTTCTCTTGAGGCCTTTCACAAAGCAAGATATCGAGGCAGCTTTAAAGGAGATGAACCCAACAAAAGCCCCGGGTCCTGACGGGATGCACGCTATCTTTTTTCAATCTTATTGGGAGATAGTAGGGGAAGAAACTTCGAAGGTTTGCCTTGATATTCTGAACGAGAGAGGGGATGCAAAGATTATTAACAATACTTTAATTGCCCTCATTCCTAAAATAAAAGACCCAAGAGATATGACTCATTTCCGACCCATCAGCCTATGTCAGGTTATCTATAAGCTTGTCGCAAAATCCCTGGTCAACAGAATGAAATCAATATTAGACAAAGTCATATCCCCTACCCAGGCGGCGTTTGTGCCCAAGCGATTGATTTCTGACAACGTCATCCTAGGCTTTGAATGTATCCACCACTTAAACAATAGAAGGAAGGGGAAAAAGGGCTTCATGGCTATGAAGATGGATATGGAAAAAGCTTATGACAGAGTTGAATGGGCTTTCATCAAAAAGGTGATGGACAAAATGGGATTCGCTGAAGAATGGTCTGGAAAAATCCTCAACTGTGTTTGTTCGGTTAATTATAGAGTCCTTATTAACGGATCCCCTCAGGAAGAGATCCACCCTACCAGAGGATTGAGACAAGGAGACCCCCTTTCTCCGTATCTCTTTTTGATATGCGCAGAAGGATTATCGTCAATGCTTCTCAGGGAAGAATCTCTAAACTCTCTTAAAGGTTTAAAAATCAATTATCATTGTCCATCTCTCACGCATCTCTTTTTTGCAGATGACAGTATCATCATGTGCAGAGCTGAGGAAGGAGACTGTGAGACGATAAAAAAAGTGTTGAGCCTCTATGCAGCAGCCTCGGGTCAAATAGTCAATCTTCAAAAATCTTCTGTTATGTTTAGCAGGAACGTGGCTAAGGATAAAGCTGACCGACTCAGTCAAATCCTAGGCATCAAAGCAGCTAAAGACCTGGGAGAATATTTGGGAATGCCTTCTCAAACAAGTCGGAACAAGCAAAAAGTGTTCAAAAAAGTGAAAGAAAAAGTTTGGAAGGCCCTGCAACAGTGGAAGGAAAAGTTGTTTTCGGCTGGAGGAAAAGAAATCCTTTTAAAAGCAGTCATTCAAGCTATTCCTTCTTACACCATGAGCTGTTTTAAACTCCCAAACTCCATGTGTGAGGAGATTAATAGACTCTGTGCTAAGTTTTGGTGGGGAGAGTATAAAGGTAAAAATAAAGCGCATTGGGTTAGTTGGAGAAAGTTGTGTGCCAGTAAGATCAAAGGAGGTATGGGTTTTAAAGACTTATCTCTTTTTAATCAGGCCATGTTAGCGAAATTGAGCTGGAGACTGCTTAAGGACCCTAACAGCCTCCTGGGGCAAGTTCTCAGGGGAAAATACTTCAGAGGAGGGGAGTTCCTTTCAGCCCCGTTAGGAAACAATCCCTTCTTAACTTGGAGAAGTATCTTATGGGGTCGTGACCTTTTCGCTAAAGGATACAGGTGGAAGATTGGGAATGGTATGCGCGTTATCATAGATCAAGACCCTTGGATTCCTAATCCAGGGAACGAATCCCCAACTCTTACCAAGGATATCCTTAAAGGAAAGTTAGTCTCTGAGATCCTAGACGCTAATGGAGCCTGGAAGGAAAGGGAGATAAAGGAAAACTTTGCAGCTTCTGATGCAGCTACAATTCTAAATATCCCGAGAGGCGGACTAGAAAGCAAAGACGAAATAATTTGGAACAAGGAAAAGAAGGGCTTTTTCTCGGTAAAAAGCGCTTATCACCTGGCTTACAATTTGGCTACAGCTAAAGACGCTTCCTCCTCTAACGAAGATCAAATGGATCGGATTTGGAAAAGATTTTGGGGTCTCAAAATCCTTCCAAAAGCTAAGATCTGTGTATGGAGAATTATCAAAGAGTCTCTTCCCACAAGAATGAACATTATTAACAAAGGAATCATGACTAACCCATTATGCCTTTTGTGCAGGAATCACGTGGAATGGACTTCCCATCTCTTTTGGGATTGCAAGGTATCAAAAAAGTTGTGGCTCAAATACATTCCTCTAACAAAAGATTTATTTGATCTCAACAGGGGATTCTGGAATGCAAAGGCTTATTGGCTTTGGCTCATGGACAATCTGAGCGACGAAGAATTGGAAAAATCTGTAATAATCCTCTGGAGTTTATGGCAACATAGAAATGAAGTACTCACTAATTCTTCCAACGCAGACCAGTTCAGAATTTCAAAGCAAATAGACAACAACATTTTCGCGCAAGAAGAAATTGACCAATATCACCGTTCGCGGCTAGGAAGGAAGTCTGAGCAAAGAGTGAAGAGCCAGACGAGTCATGTGCAGTGGCAGCCCCCGCCTGGAAATTGCTGGAAACTCAATGTCGACGCCTCCTGGAGCGAAGCCAGGGGCATTGGAGGGGTGGGGTGGATCCTTCGTGACTCCTCTGGATCTTCTCTGTGCATGGGTTACAAACTGATCAACAAAAGCTGGTCTATCAAAACGCTTGAAATGAAAGCAATCGAAGAAGGTCTCAAATGTGTACCTTCTTTTCTCGAGCGATCCAGGGAGCAGTCCATTGCCCCAATCTTGGTGGAATCTGACGCCATAGGAGTCGTTCGCATCCTTAACGGGGAAGAAGAGGACCTCTCGGAAATCTCCTTTTTGGCCGAGGAGATTCTTCGTCTTAAGGAGGCGTTAGGGGAGGTGTCGTTTCATTTTTGTCCGAGATCGTGCAACGAGGCCGCCCATCGCTTGGCGCGCATAGCAATCTCTGATCCTCCGGTTTCAGTTTCTTTTTCTGGTTTTGAGATCTCTTCAAATGCGGAAGAAGATCAAGTTAGTTGGTTTGGCCCTCCTCCTTCGTGGGTTGTTGGGCTTTTAGCAGATCTATGTATCCCTTCTTTTATTCCTTTTTAATGATATTTCCTATTCAAAAAAAAAAAAAAAAAAAAAATTGTTTGAAATATTATGCTTTCAATTTAAATCTATTTTTGTTTTCTCTAAATTATTTGTTAAGAGACGAAACAACTAGTATTGATTATTTAAAAATAATTGTTGCATTCATCTAATTAAGTTGAAAAATTAGGGGAAAGAATTTAGTGGTGTGATAAAATAATATACATATAAAATCAATATTAATTTCTTGAGGTATAAAACTAAAAATTGAAACTTTTTTAAATTGAGGAATTATATTTTATGAAAAATTATTTTCAAAAGTAGTAAAAACATATTTTATAAATGAACGTATATTACAAAAGTGATTTTAATAGATTCATTCACAATTATTTTAACCAAATACAAAAAACGGTTAAGACTACAATCACTTTTAACACTTCCAAAATCAATCCCAAAAGCAACCTAGACTTGGTATCGAATTTGAAAATTAATGTTCTTTTAGTTCAATATATGGTATAGTAAATATTCGAACTTTGTTTTGGTTGAAGTTATATGTCTGAACGATTGAACTATACTCATGTTAGTTAAATTCTCTAGAAAAAATTTCGAGAGCGAAAAATGCTATTGTTGATGAGTTTGACGAGCTCCACGATCAAATCCACAACTTTCTTCTCGTTGCAGTCGGCCAATTTTCTTAAGAACTTCAACATTTCTTCTTTTCCTATGATTCCAACAATTAAGATAGACGTTGTCTTTTTTAATATGAACATAGTTCAATAATTAAGATATTTCACTTGATGTTTTACATTATAAGAGGTTTTTTTTTCCTTTTTGTTTCTTTGTTTTTGTTTTCTTAAGAGAGATAAATATTGGTATTTCTTTTTTTTTTTTTTTTTTGAGAAAAATATAAATATTGGTATTTCAAATTGAAAGTTGTTGGTGCCGTTATAGCTTCGCAAACACGAATCGGATTATAATATTATGGTATAACAAAATTTATTATGTTCTTTTTTTTTTTTTTTTTTTTGATACGTCTATGTGGACTTTGGAAAAGGCTTTATGTAATTATAATTATAATAAAATAAATTTAATAGTAGCAATAATCAAAATTTTATCTGACGGTCAAAATTGAGTACAAAACATCTATAATTAAATTAGAATTCCTTCCATAATTAAATATCCAAATATCTATTTTTCAAAAAAATATCCAAATATCTTTCTTTTAATTACCCGTGTTGTACAAAAAAGTCTATTTTATAGTATTATTTATTTAATAGATGTTTCAGCATGATTCGATCTTAATCAATTAAGTTACAAAATTTTGACTTTTCTATTCAAATTAAATTAATCTTTCTCCAATTTCAAAAATTTTGAATTCTCAAAAAAAAAAAATATTTGTAATGGATGGCAATATCAGCCTAAATAATGGCAAATATAGCAATTTTTAAAAATATTTGCAAATATGGCAAAAATTTTGAATTAATTTTCTTTATCACCGTTTTGTCCCTAATTGTGCATGCATCTGTGGTTTCTTTCTTCTTGCGCGCATGCTCTGTCGTTTATTTTAATAATAAGTTTTATTTTTTGCAATTTTAATAAAAAAAAGTCCCCAAACCATCGCCCTTTTTCTTCTGTTCCCCTTCTTCCCCCTTCTTCCTTTCTTTTTAAATTTATTCGTCTGCTCTTAACTTGGAATTTTCTTTGTCATCTTCTACCCACACGCAATTATTCAATTTTCTCCTTTTAAAAGCCAACCTTGTTGATGGTGATGAGGAGGATGACGAGTCAGTACTGTACCTCAACCCAGCTCGGATTCTGACTCGGAGCTATGGTATCACTTTCGGAGGCTTCCTCCGACGACTCTCCGCTGTTAACGGCTGATATTCTCTCGTTTTCTTTTCTGATTATCGATTGTTTTCGTTTTCGAACGGGTTTCACGGATTTCGATCTTGACTGCCCGTCGATGCCGGTCGTCGAAAAATATCAGATATCGAACAAAACGTCATTCCGCTCTCTTGACTTCACAAATATATCGCTCTTCGGAAGACTGTTATCGTCGGTTTGGATTTTATTGAAAAGATTTTCTTAGATTTCACGGTTTGGATCTCAGATTTCACCGATTAATTTGCAGGTTTGGATTTCATCGGTTTGGGATTTTCTCAGATTTCACCGTTTAATTCTATCTGATAGAAAATTTTTCTATCACTGATAAAATCTATCAGTGATAGAAATATCAGTGATAAGATAGAAAGTTTCTTTTTATCAACTTTCTATTATCTGATAGAATAGATATCAACAATAATGGAATTCTATCTGATAGAATTTTGTTACTTTAGTGATAGAATCTATCTATCATTGAAAAGAGTTCTATCAGGGATAGAATTCTGTCCTCTATAGGATTCTATCAGATAGAATTCTGTCACTCTAGTGATAGAATCTATCTATAGAATTCTATTTGTATGTTCTAATGTAGTGATAGAATTCTATTATTATCAACAATAATATAATTCTATCTTATAGAATTCCGTTACTATAGTGATAGAATCTATCTATTAGTGAAAAGAGTTCTATCAGGTATAGAATTCTATCAGATAGAATTCTGTCCTATCTAGAATTCTATCTGATAGAATCTTGTTACTCTAGATAGAATTTTGTCCTATCTATAGGATTCTATCAGATAGAATTCTGTCACTCTAGTGATAGAATCTATCTATAGAATTCTATTGTATGTTCTAATGTAATGATAGAATTCTATTATTATCAACAATAATATAATTGTATCTGATAGAATTTTGTTACTATAGTGATAGAATCCTATCAGTAATTCTATCACTAATAGAAAGTTTTCTATGATAGAAAGCTTATAGTGATAGGAATGTTTCTATCAGTGATAGAATCTTTTTCTATCACAGATAGATTCTATTAGTGGTAGAAATCTTCTATCATTGATACAAAGTCTTTCTATCACTGATAGAAAGTGATAGAAAGTTTTTTCTATCACTGATAGGAGCTTTCTATCGGTGATAGAAAGTCTTTCTATCACTTTCTATCACTGATAGAAAGTCTTTCTATCACTGATAGAAAGTCTTTCTATCACTGATAGAAAAACTTTCTATCGGATAGAAATATGATATAACAACCAAACACTGATAGAAATAGGATAGAAGAATAGAATCTATATCTATTAGTGATAGAAAGAAATTCTATCTGATAGAAAAACTTTCTATCAGATAAAATCTATCTCTATTAGTGATAGAAAGCTACTATTTCTATCAGATAGAAAGTCTTTCTATCAGATAGAATCTCTTTCTATCGATCACTGATAGAAAATATGAGAAACGAAACACCTACCAAACAACACCAACCAAACAACAACAACCAAACACCTTATAAAAAAAGAACACAGATAGGATTAATAGGATAGAAGTGATAGAAATGATAGAAATGATAGAAAGCAAACACCTACCAAACACTGATAGAAAGTTTTTCTATCTGATAGAATCTATCTTTATGAGTGATAGAAAGACTTTCTATCACTAATAGATTCTATCACTGATAGAAAGATTTTTTATCCGTGATAGAAAAATTTTCTATCAAATAGAAAGGGCATTTTAGTAAATACACATTTCAGAACTTAAAATTTTGTCATTTTTGCAAAATTTTATGCGGGTTGTTAAATCTGTAAATATTTTGGACCGGTTTGCTATATTTGCAACCGGCCCAAAAAAAAATCAAAAATTTTGAAATTAAAATGTATATAAAGATGTGAATGGGTGAGATATACATCTTAAATACAAGCCCACTTCAATTTATAATCTTAACGGTGAATAATTATAAAATTGTAAATAAGGAAGCATTTCAAAAATATGTAGAGTATGTTTGGTTTAATTTTTCAAGTGTTTAATTTTGGAAATTTTCATTTTGAAAAAAAAAAATTCTAATGTTTGACAACCACTAAAAATGACTTATTAAAAAATGAGATTGAAAAATAAATCAAGCAAAATTTTTACAAAGAGTTTTAAGTATATAATAACTCACGTACAAGTGTTTAGATTATAAACCATTTTTATACAAAATGTTTAAAAGAAAATGTATTTTTGTAAAACACTTAAATTAAAAAGTATTTCAAACGGGTCTAAACTAACTTTTCAAAAATAAAATCGTGTTAACGTATTATTTTACTTGGAGAAAATTCATGAAAATTTCGGTAGAAATTTTTTCTAAAATTTCATAAAACACTACTTGCAAACAAAAAATGCACTCACCAAAACATTACATGTTCGAAACCATACATCAAAGATTTTTTTAAGAGAAAAATATTTAAGTTTCAATTTTATAATCTTTTTTTTTAGTTTAACGCCATTTAGAGGTGGGAGGATATACGAACCTCTAACCTCTTGACCGATGGTACATATGTCAATTACTGTTGAACTATGCAATTTTATAATTCATTATAAATCTTTGAACAGTAAAACATCAAATTAAATAATACTAGCCATTCTAGTTATAAAATTATGCTTTTTTGTAATTACGTGTACATACAAAATGGTAAGAAACTAATTAATTACATGAGTTTGGTGGAAAATATTTACTCCAATAGACTTGTTAAGAAACTCCTTCCTCAAAAAAAAAAAAAAAAAAAAAAAAAAAAAAAAAAAAAAAAAAAAAAAAACTTAGTGAGTGGTAATTGAAAATAATAATAATAAGGGTAATAATCAGGAACAAAGAACAAGAGATAAGTGTAGTTTTTAAAGGGTCATCGTTAACAAGTTTAGCTAAGAAGAATTCTATGAATTCGTAGCTAAAAAGAAAAACACTTAGTTACAACAAATTTTTTAAAAACATAGTTATTATCAAAACTTGTACTCATAATTATCTATGTATTGACGTAGAGAAATTTTTACATGCATAGCAGATCAGTTAAATTGATTCTACTGATCTCAATGCATATATGAGAGCAAACCTAGTCATATACTACACATATATTAGGTTGTGTACTCCCGGTCCCATACATAATTAGTCATACTTATGCATCGAGTACCCTCAAGATGTCAAGGTAGAGCAAACTTTGCCATACACGTAAAACGGTTGAAAATTCATGATAATAAAAACTTAATTGATAAGTATATAAAACACTATTTTACATCTCAATAACTCACTATATTCATTTAATAATAAAAATATGATGGGTAGAGTAACTACTCACATAATTACTATTAACATGAGAATTTTGAATCCTAATTTTTTTTTTATAATACCTTTTGGTTAAGGTAATACATGCAAATTTTATCCCCCGCCCCACATATTGTCAAAAAAAAAAAAAATACATGCAAATTTTACACCTGAATTATGCTTGTTTTGACATAATTAAGGTTATTAGTAAAAGCTTTACACCAGTTAAACTATATGGTACAAATAAAGTCTCTTCCTTTAATTTCTTTCCATTCATTAAACATATTTTTTTAGGCTAAATTATTAAAAAAAAAAATGCCCTTAAACTATGAGGTTTGTTTCAAAAATGCCCCTGAACTTTAAAAAGTTTCAAAAATACCTTTGAACTTTAAAAAATGTTTCAAAAATATTCTTGTCGTTAATTTTTGGATGGAAATCATTAAAAAATTCAGTTTCATTAATACTCTTTAACTTTCAAAATGCTTCTTTTTTTTTCCCTATCCCACCGTAAATTCTTCTTCCATGAAAATTAATGAGAAGTTTTACCTATTTTTCATGTATTCATACATAGGAGTTTTTCTTTTCTTTCAACACATCATCCCAAGAGCTTGACTAGATTTTCGACAATAGTATTTTCGAAACATTTTTAACGGTTTTAACGGTTCCCATCCAAAAATTAATTGCAAGGGTATTTTTGAAACGTTTTGTAAAATTCAGGGGTATTTTTTAAACCTTTTAAAATTTAAGGGTATTTTTTATAATTTAGTCTTTTTTTACTTGTATCTCTCTTGTGGTTCTCTTTATTACGCAATTGTACTATTTCATTATTTTATTCACAATTCTACTATCTCCTTTGATTTATTAAACCCATAATTTCATATTCGACTCTCTTCTTCCCTTAGTCAAGCTACCGAAACCATAAGTTAGAGATTTGAATTTCTCATCTCCATTTATTATTGAATTCAAAAACAAGGTTAGCGAAACCACCACCAAACTAATCATATATCACCCAAACCTCACTTATATACATATGATTACATTCTCCCATCAAATAAACTCGCCACAAAGTCTCTAAGGTCAGCTCATCTTTACTTGGAGCACACTATTTATTTGATAGAGCTCAACAACTATGTATCTTTTGAGACTCACAACTTCTTTCAATACGACATCTTTATAGCTCGAATACCACTAGTTAGAGATCACGAATCATCCATATATCTACCCAATATGATAAATATTGTCCATTTTATGCAAAACCCTTCATGACTTTTCTTTTCAACGTTTGTTGCATTCCTAACAAAAATAAAGACAAAAGAGGTGTTACATATAAAATAGATGCAATTAATCAAATCCAATTACTTGGTTTAATTGCAACGGTAACTTTTTAGTTCAGTCACCAACCTGAGCAAGCTCAACCAGTATCAAATTTGTACTAATAACCAAGAGGTCTGCAGTTCGAGATTTTTAAAATTTAACAAATCTATTAGATATAAAACTGAACTTTATGTCTATTGAGATCTTACATTGCCAACTTTGTATCAAGTAAGCTTGTAAATTAAAAAATAAAAAAATAAAAAAATAAAAAAAAAAATGTCGAAAAGGTCACATACTTATTAGGCACAAATTAAAATTAAAAGTTAAGAAACATATAGGACATGTGAAAGTATATGGACCTATTGAATACTTTTTAAAGTTCATAGATCTATTATTTGACACAAAATTGAAAACTCAAAGATGACTTATTTAACACTTTTTAAAGTTCAAAGACCAAACTGAAACAATCTTACAAGCTCATACACTAATAATTGAACCTCTTGAAGAAAAAAATATATATATTTTTATATCTTACTTTTCAATGTTTTAAATAACAAAATTTTTTACTACCTTCAAATCACCGATCAACCCAAAAACTTAAACGGATAGATTACGGTAAACTTAATCTTTATATATCAATACTTCAACATCCACGTACCCTTCCAAACGCAAACCCAAGTCCAAGAAAGATTGAGGCCTTCATGAATTCTTCAGTCTAAAAAGCTCAGTTTCATCTCCATTTTCTCCCAATCTTCCAATCAAAGCACTGAACCATGGCTGCAACCACTGTGCCAATGAAGCTGAAGGCCAATGTGGAGCCAGGCACGCCCTTCTGCCCCCACCAAACGGAACAAACTTGAAACTCTGCTGCCCCTTTATCTCGTACCGCTCGCCGCCGCCGGCGAACCTTTCGGGGTCAAATTCGTCGGGGTTTTGCCAGTTTTAGGGTCGCGCATTATGGCGAACAGGTTGACTGCAACCATGGAGTTTTTGGGGACGTCGAAGCCGTCGATTCTGCAGCCTTGACGGCAGGATCTCATGGCGAGAGGGACCGCCGGGTAGAGGCGGAGAGCCTCTTTGACGACGGCTTGTAGGTAAGGGAGATTTGTCGTCTTCTCCGACAAGTCGGGTGGTTCCGACGACGGAGTTGATTTCGTCTCTGAGTTTGGTGAATGCTTTGGGATGGTTCAGAAGCTCCGCCATTGTCCACTGTGATACTTCTGTCGATGTTCCTGTACGCCCAAAAATAGATCCTACACAAAGCAATTCTCCATTAGGTGTTTTCTAAGAAAATAGTTTCCTGCAAAAGAAAAAATGGAAAAAACTTGGCTGCATACTCGTATGTAGGGATCACCATCAAAATGTTTCGCAACTAAGAGAGATAAAAAAAAAAAATTCTCATTTTCTATGTTTCTCTTTCTTAGTTATCAAGATTTTAATGGAGTATGTAGAGAGTCCTACAGTATGCAGTCAAGTATTGTTCACGAAAAATTATTAGATAAGACCGTCACACTATGGTTAGGAGTATTGGGTTCTGTCTAATAAATTTAGTTTAAAATATATATTACGGTCTCGTTTGATTACTAATTTTGGTTTTTGATTTTTGAAAATTAAGAACCCGTTTGGTAACGTTCTCGTTTCTGGTTTCTTGTTTCTTGTTTCTAATTTTATTAAGAAATCTAAGCCTTTAATAACTATGTATGTTTCTTTTTTCTCATTTTTTAGAAACACTCCCAAATTTTGTATAGAATTTTTGGGAACAACTAAAACTAGTTTTTCCTTTTTTGTTATTGTTTCCAATTTTTTCCAAACATAAATAAGAATATAGGTTTATTATTCTTGAATGTATAGGTGTTAGGGTCATGAAATTCTATTTTTCTTTATTAAAAATGAAGAAACGGAAACAAGAAACTAGAACGTTACCAAACGGGTCCTAAGCTTTTTAAATACTATTTTCAAACCATAAGTTTCTTTGTATTGTTATTTAGTGTCTTTCACTATTTTTAAAAACCATGTCAAATTTTGAAAATTAAAAAAAAATATAGTTTTTAAAAATTTGTTTTTGTTTTTTTTAATTTGGCTGAAAATTCAAATGTGTATTTGACAAATATGAGAAATAGGGAGAAAACAAACATAATTTTCAAAAACGAAAAATCAAAAACCAAATGGTTATATCAAACCATGCATAGTTAACTCAGCTTAATCTAGCGCTCACACACAATTATATATACTTGTAATCTTGAAGTAAAAAAGTAAAATTTAAACCAAACATTAGTGCAAAAACAATAGGCAAAAGTTGCAATTAAGATGATAATTAAAGAAGACTTACAAGCAAGAAAGCCTTGATATTGGTTCTTGTAATCTTGAATTCAGCTTTCTCATCTTGATAAACCTTCAACAATATGTCCATTAAGTCTCTATCTTCCCTATCCAAACCCTCTTCCTTTGCTCTCTCTTCATGTTGCCTTAATATTTTGTCCAATATCTCATCATACCTCAATGTCACATCCCTTGCTTGTCTTCCAAACAACCAAAAGGCTAACCTCTCCAAAGGACATCCAAACACATTTCCAAACGATACTTTTGTAGCTATTTCGAACGTCTCTTTTACCAATGTTCTTATCTTCTCTGCTTCATTGTCTTCACCGTCGCCAGAACACCTTGTACTCATCACTAACCTATTGATATAAATTATTGAATATCAATAATAAAAATTTGGAAAAGAATTTGACTTTAACCATAAACTTTCAATTTCATGAACCCTAAACTTAAATAAGTGTTGCAATGTTTACCCTTGGTTCACTTTCCGCTAGTACACCCATTAATTTTAATTATAAAAAAAAAGTGTAAAAATGTTCAAACTCATTAACGTCAATAAAATAAAGCTTTGCACAAGGACGAATTTATAAACAATGCACAAATTAACTATTGAATAACTTTATCAAAATTCATATATACAACAAAAAGAAAATATAGCTCTAATAATATCATGTTTCTCTAAAATTTTATCAATTTCATATAGTATATATGGTTTATAATTCATTGAACGCGCATAAAAGAGAAATCTTTATAAAGATATATTTGGAGTAAAGAACTTATTAGAGGGCTAATATTGCAAACACTTTTTAAAGTTTAAGGTAAGGATTGTAAAACTTATCTAAATTTGATGTGTGCACAATTGGATGAAATTGAAAGTTTAGAATGAAAATAGATACAACTAGAGAAATTTAAGGGTTAAAATTGATTTTTTTTTTTCCTAAAAGATTATAAAATAAATATATTCCTTGAAATTACAAGAGAAAATTTTATTGAAATTTGAGTTCGTGTTGTATTAAAAATAAGATTTATTACTAATGGTTTATTTTTTTAGTTCAACAACAAATGATGGAGGGATTTTAATTTTTGACCTCATGCTGATAGTCAAAAGTCTTCACTCTTCCAATGGAGGTCATGGTTTATTCATTATTTGCAAAAAATAAATAAATAAATAAACAGTAGAGAATTTCCTTTAAAATATTTAAATGGATTAAATTTTAAAATCCATGTTTGGTTTACTTTTAAGTGTTTAATTTTGTAAAAAAAAAAAAAAACGTTTTGAAAAAAGAAATTGTAGTGTTTGACAACTACTAAAAATGACTTATTAAAAAATGAGATTGAGAAATAAGGGTGTGTTTGGTTTAACTTTTCAAGTGTTTAATTTTGAAAATAAACTATTTTGAAAAAATTTCTAATGTTTGGCAATCACTAAAAATGACTTATTAGAAAATGAGATTGATAAATAAACTATTTTGAGAGAAACATTTAAAACCAACTTAAAAAAAAAAAAAAAAAAAAAAAAAAAAAAAAAAAAAAAAAAACTTCTTAAGTAAACAATAACTTGTGTATAAAAATATTTGTGAGGAAATGTAACCAAACATATGAGTGTTTAAATTCTAAACATTTTTAATCAAAATGTTTTTGAAAAAATGCATTCTTGAAAAACATTTAAATTAAAATGTATTCCAAACGGACCCTAAATCACTTTGAGAGAAACACTTGAAAGCAAATTTTTTAGAAAGAGTTATAAGTATATAATAACTTGTGAAAAAACAATGAAATGTAGTCAAACATATGTGAGTGTTTAAATTCTAAACAAATTTTATACAAAATGTTTAAAAGAAAATGTATTCTTGAGAAACAATTAAACTAAAACGTATTCCAAAGAAACCTAAATATATTTTTATTCTTCGAGTTGCCTTAAAAAGATTTTGAGGATCAAAATTATTCCAATTTCATATCATAGTCAATAATTAGACAAAAACAAAAATTAGTCAAGAAAAATCTTATAAAATATTTAATAGTTTCCATTTTCTTTACACTAATACCAAGTCACATATTTTATAGGCCAATAATATTTGCTACAATAATTGGAAGAAAAATATTTAATATGGTTGGGGTTTTTTTTTTTTTTTTTTGAGAAATTTGGTTGGTGTCATGTATCTATTATTGTTATATTATCGATTTAAACTTTGAATTCAATTCGAATATTTTACTTTTTAAATTTATTTCAATTTTATTCTTATAATTTAAATATTCTATTAGATTCTTTTTTTTTTTAAATAATATTCTATTAGATTCTTAAACTTGGTATAAAATTTTGTTTTGATCATTTTTCAAAAAAAAAAATGTTTTGATCATTTTTATTAATTTTTTTATCCAAAATTTGACATTATCTTACATATATATTAAGAGCTTAGTTTGAGATTGTTATAGCTTTTAAAGTATTTGTTGGCAACTGTTATTTAAAAAAAAAAAATAGTTGTAATATGAAGTAAATTAGTATTTGGTAAATTCCAGCTTTAAACTTGAAAAGGCAAGCTACCAGCGTTTACAGTAAATGAATACTAAATGTTTATGATTTAGCAACTAAAATAGACATACCATCAAAATTTGCATTTTTTTTTTTTTAGAAAATGCATTTTTTTAAAGAATTGTTGCATTCATCAATATTAATTTCTCGAAGTATAAAATTGAAAATTGAAAATTTGTTAAAGAGGAGGCCTCATATTTTATGAATACCTATTTTTAAAAAAAACTAGTAAAAACAGATTTTGTAAATGAAGATACATTACAAAAGTGATTTTAATAGATTAACCAAACACAAAAAGCGTTTAAGATTATTGTCTAATCACTTTTAACACTTCCAAAATCAATCCCAAACACAACCTAGATCGTCATGTATCGAGTTTGGAAATAAATTAATATTTGTTTTTTAGTTTAACATATAGTAGTAAATATTCGAACTCTGATCTTTTGGTCAAAGTTACATTTATCTTGTATGCTAATGTTTGTTTTTTTAGTGCAACAACATTTGAGTGTGGAGAATTCGAACTCATAATTGCTTGGTCATAAACGTACTTTATGTCAGTTGAACTATGCTCTTATTGGCTATATGCCAAGAACAATACGATATGTAGGGACCAATTCTTGGATGCATACAACATTGGGCATTTGGTCTAGTGGTATGATTCTCGCTTAGGGTGCGAGAGGTCCCGAGTTCAATTCTCGGAATGCCCCTAACTTAATTTTATTCCTCAAAAAAAAAAAAAGGAAAAATACACTTTTAGTCCCTGAGGTTTGGGTTAAGTGACACTTTGGTCCCTGAGTTTTCAAACTCAACAAAAATACCCCCGAGGTTTGAGATAAGGAGCACTTTGCCCTGCCGTCAATTTTTCTGTTAACTTTTAACGGTTGCTGACATGGCACTATTATTTTAATATAAAAATTATTTATTTTATTTTTTTAAATAAAAAATATTTAAAAAATATATAATATTAATTTTTTTTATTTTTTTATTCTTTTTCACTTTCTCTCTCCTCTTCTTCTTCTCTTCCATCTTCTCCACCTTCTCCTTCCTCCTTCTTCTTCTTCCTATGTCCGGCGACCGGCGGCCACCGCTCGCCGCCACCGCCGGCCGCCGGCGACCTTTTTTTTTTTTTCCTTTTTTCTTTTTCTCTTCTTCCTTTTTCTCTTCTTTCTTCACTGATTAAAAAAAAAAAAAAAAAAAAAAAAAAAGGAATGGGGGAGGGAAAGCAGAAATGTACTAGTTATCCCACAACTAAACTAATTCTACTTCTACAATAGACTTTTCCAATACATGCAGAATTCACATAATCCATGCCCAACTGAAGGCAAAGAATCGAATATTGAATCAAGAAGCGCAGAAAAGAAAGAAGCAAACCTCATGCCCACCATGTTCATGAACCCTTATGGCCTTAACCATTTCTGGGGTCGACGATTCTGCCGGCGAAGAAATTGCCCTCGCTGTGAAGTTTTGAGCCCCGAGCTTTAAATTGTAGCGAGGAGTCGTAAATGAACAATTGGGTGGCGGTGGAAATCGGTGGAAGAAATGCTGGAAAACGATGGGGTTGCAATGGAAGAGTCTGGAAGAGGGAAGAAGACGAAGGTCGCAATGGAAGCTGGTTCTCAGTAAGAACATACAGGGAGGGAGGGAGGACCTCCCTCCCTCCCCCATTCCTTTCTTTTTTTTTTTTTTAAATCAGTGAAGAAAGAAGAGAAAAAGAAAAAGGAGAAAAAAAAAAAAAAAAAGAAAAAAAAAAAAAAAAAAAAAAAAAGAAAAAAGTCGCCGCCGGTCGCCGGACATAGGAAGAAGAAGGAGGAAGGAGAAGGTGGAGAAGATGGAAGAGAAGAAGAAGAGAGAGAAAGTGAAAAAGAATAAAAAAATAAAAAAAAATATTAATATTATATATTTTTTAAATATTTTTTATTTAAAAAATAAAATAAATAATTTTTATATTAAAATAATAGTGCCACGTCAGCAACCGTTAAAAGTTAACAGAAAAATTGACGGCAGGGACCAAAGTGCTCCTTATCTCAAACCTCGGGGGTATTTTTGTTGAGTTTGAAAACTCAGGGACCAAAGTGTCACCTAACCCAAACCTCAGGGACTAAAAGTGTATTTTTCCCAAAAAAAAAAAAAATACTTGACTGCATACTCCATTAAAAGTTTGACAAGTAAGAAAGAAGAACGTAGAAAATTAGGAAAAAAAATCAATTTGGGTTTTTTATGTTTTAAAATTCTCGATAATATTATTTTTAATAATATTAAAATTTTTCTTACTGATTGAATTAATGTTTGCTTCTGTTTGAATTTTGTGCCTAATTAAACCTCAACAATTAATTTTTTATTAAAAAAAATGTTTCATAAGAGCTATTAGATACAAAATTAAATAATTTTAGGTTTAATATAACATTTAATTTTATAATTTGTTGAATATGTAATAATTTATTAGATATTGTCAAAATGAGCATAGTTGTCTTTATTTTTTAAAAATTGCCAAACATATTTTTTCATGAAAAATGACTAAACCATTTTTTTAACATATTTTCGTGAGGATCGTCTTTCCAATTATACGCTTGAGTCAAGTTTCAAGTTTACATCCGGAAGCCACCATCTGATTTAATTTAAAAAAAAAAAAAAAAAAAAAAAAAAAAAAAAAACCGTTTATCCCATAAATCAATCAAGGAATTATAGTATCTATCTTCCTTCTTCTATCTCTCAAAATTCAAATTCATATTTTATCTTTTATTAAAAGTGAAAAATTACATAGAAATTAGGTTTTCATTTTTAACTTTCAATTAGATTCTTAGATTTTAATTATCTAATCAATATCTTAATCGTTTTTCCAACCTTTTGCCATCCATCGATTTTTTGCTCTGTCGTTCTTATCACCATTGAAAGGGTTATTGATCTAACATCATATGTATGTTAAATTATATATTTTTTATTTATCTATCATTGTGTTTCCTCTTCGTATCCTAATTTTTCAACACGAAGTATTTTTCATTTTTTTCAAAATCTTCAATGGTTTCCAAATGAAAGCTTTTGGAGGAAGATTAGAATGGAGAAAGGTGCCTAAGAAGATTGGAGGTTTCTCAAAAATTTTGTTTGTAATGGTTGGAAGAGGATAAGAATGGGAAAGACAGCACAAACCGAAGAAAATTGGAAGAATCTCAAGGGTTTCAGAAATTTTTTAAAAAAACAAGGTGAATACTAAATCTCAATTTTCGAATTAAGTTTAAGGGAAATAGTGAGTAATGATTTCTTCTCGTTTTTTAGATGATTTGATGTTTATCGTAGTGAAATTATTTGCATGTTGTTTAATAGGTTAGTTTACTATATACACTGTATTTGCATAATTTGTTTACTGAATACACTGTATTTTCATAATTTTTATTTTTATAAACTTGAATGTTTTTTATTGTTCCAGTGTGAGTAATGATTTCTTCCCATTTTTCAAGATGGTTGAAATTATTTTCAAGTTTATTGAATACCCAATGAGCTAGACAATATCTGGTAAGGGTTTCGAAAAGAAAATAAAATTTTGTGTGTAAATGAATTTAGTAATTTAAATACACACAAAATTAACTGATTCAATCATTTTTGTGCACTTCCGGTAAAAGTTAACAAAAAAGTTTAATTCTACGACTCCCCCCCTTTATTCGTGCTAATTGGTTGATTTTTGTTATCTTATTTGTTATGCTAGTTAAATTTGAATTTGATTGATTTTCGATGGGTCCTCAAATTAAAGGTAAACCCTATATTCTCTCCTAAATTTATCGGTTCACTGGATTTAGATTTCATTTAGGGGCATTTTCGTCCGATTTGTTGTAAAAAAAATCTACTAAAAATAGCAATTTTTCAAAGGAAGAAATCATATAGCCATTTTTCAAAATGTCCAATTAAAAATAGTCACTTATCTAGTTTCCCCTAACATTTTTTTAAGGAAAATTGAGTGAGATTTTCTGCATACTACCATTAAAATGTTGACAATAGGAGAGATAAAAAAAAAAAAATCTCATTTTCTACCTTTCTTTTTCTTAGTTGTCAAGATTTTAATGGGATTCCTACATACCAATAGCTAACCAAGTATTGTTCTTTTTTTAAACTGCTTTTGTGCAACAGAGAATATTTTTTAAAAGGAAAAAACTTTTGTGGTACGTAAGGATCTCCCTACATTCCACCATTAAAATCTTGACAAGTATGAGAGATTAAAAAAAAAACAAAAAAAAAATCGCATTTTCACCCTTTCTCTTTCTTTGTCAAGATTTTAATGAGGTATGTTGGGAGATCCCTCCATATCGATATGCATCAAGTTTTGTTCTTTTTAAAATTCATTTCAAACATCATTTCTTAAGAATCTTTTTTTTTTTTCAACAAGTCAATAATAATTAGTTTTGAAATAGTAACTATTTAAATCTACATGGTTGATGCATGATATTTTGTTTAACTTTTCAAGTGTTTAATTTAAAATTTAAACAAAAATCATTTTGAAAACAAAACAAAAACAAACAAAAAAAACTAGTGTTTGACAACCACTAAAAATGACTTACTAAATAATGAGATTGAAAAATGGACCATTTTGAGAGAAACACTTAAAACCAAATTTTATATAAAGAGTTTTTAAGTTGGGTTTAAAAACACTAATGAGAAAAGGTAACCAAACATATGAGTATTTAAATTCTAAACAATTTTTATACAAAATATTTTTTAAAAAATGCATTCATGGAAAACAACTAAAATGTATTCCAAACGGGTTGTGGATATCGTTGACATAATCAAAGTAATTATTGTTCACACGAGATTTCAACAAATGAATTTTAATTCGTGGAAATGAACTTGATTTTATTGATTTTGTATATACAAGTGTTACAATCTCTAATATTTATCCTCTGATGCTTTCTCTCAAAATGTAGAGTCTGATCTGAGGGCCGACAAGCTTGATCTCAGACGGAGGAAGGTTGAATCTTCAACTTGTATCTTGATGAAGAAACGGTTGATTCTTTGGAGTCTTGGTCGAATTCTGAATCTTGGATCTTCTGAATTCTCTGAACTCTCTGACTTCTGAAGACTCTGGACCGAGAATACTCTGGGCTCGGGCTTCTCTGACTTTGTCTGAATGCCCAAAATGGTGACCTCCTCTATTTATAGAGTTTAGTGGACCTCATATGGGCTTGGGTCTGGGTCCAGCCTTTGGACTTTGACTCTATTTGGGCTTTAATCCAACTCATTTTTAATAAAATTGGATCATTTTAATTTAGCCCAATTTCTTCAATGATCTCGGGTCACATCAGTCTCGTGTCCAATTGCCACGTGGCATAATTTGGTTGGACTCGACTAATGTCATCTGATGGATCAATGATAGACAAGTGACATTTTTGATTTGCCGAATTTTAATGTCTATTAATTTAATTTAGGGACACGTGTAAATTTGTAATTGGTCCCAAAATTATTTTATCATTAATTTAAATTAATGACGTGGCCATTTGTAATTGGCCGAAATTTCTCACTCAACAATGACTCATGAAAAAAAAAACAAAAAAACAAAAAAAAAAAAAAAAAAAAAAAAAAAAAAAACTTAGGAAAAAATACACTTTTGGTCCCTGAGTTTTCAAACTTAACAAAAATACCCCTGAGGTTTGAGATAAGCAGCAATTTGGTCCCTGCCGTCAATTTTGCCGTTGAACCTAACAGTTTGCTAACGTGGCACCATTATTTTAATTAAAAAATCATTTTTAAAATTTTTTAAATAAAAATATTAAAATATTAAAATATTATTATTTTATTAATTTTTTTAATTCTCTCTCTCTTGCTTCCCCATCTTCTTCTTTCTCCACCCTTCTTCCTTCCCCGTCACTTTATTCTTCCACTCGGGTGGCCGGCCACCGCCGGCAGCCGGCGAACAACGGCGGCGGTCGCCGGAATTTTTTTTTTTTTTCTTCCCTTTTTCTCTACTTCTCATTTTTCTTTTTTTTTTTTTTGAAAAGGGGTTTTCTCTACTTCTCCTTTCTTTTCTTTCTTCTGTTTTTTTTTTTTTTTAACAGAGAGATGGGAGGAGGAGCAATGCTCGCCTGAGGCTATTTACCATGAGCCAAGACAGAAAATGTTGATGTGATTGAACCTCTGATGTGAAAATACTACTAATAATGAAGTACAAGCACTTCTCTTTTAGTCTTCTATGTTCATACTTGCAAGTCATGGCTGAACACTTGCTGGGTGTTTTATTTTATAAAGAAAATACTACGAATCTTTACTTTTGTACGGGTATTCTTTCATTCCTATTTTTTCAATCTATCAAAATACTCATCTTTGTCCATTTTATTTTGAGCATACAAGTGAATCTGTAAAAGATTGCTCACAAGATCTCTTACAGTACTGTTATAATTTCAGAGGAGAACGATAATGAATCCGGTGTAGTGAGAGGGTCTTCTCTTCTCTTATCTTTTACTTTTGCAGAGATATTCTTCCAATCCTCATCTTTTCAATCTACCAAAACACTCGATTCAATTTTTTTTCTTTGCTCCTCGTTCCAGCCACCGCCCTACCACTGTCGAGCTCGTGGGCGTGAGTTCGTGAGGAGAAGGGGAAAGATCTGCTTGCTCCAGTGAGCAGTGAGCTCGACGACGCCCGTTCCGGCCACCGCCCCACCACGACCACAACCCCCGTTCCAGATCTGCTTGCTCTAGTGAATTCGACGACGGCGTTCCAGATCTGAGCCGAGCGAGTTTGACGGCGATGTTCCAGATCTGAGAAGGGAAAAAGCTCCACGACGTTTTGATCTGACGAGCCCCACGCTCCAGCGGCGTTCAAATCGACCACACATCCCCCACGGCTGCCAGCAAACCCCGAACCCCCTGTAATCTCGGCTGCGAACTTCGTGGGGAAAGTGAACAAAACAGAGAAAGAGAGAATGTGGGTTTTAGAACTTCGTGGGGAAAGTAATCTCTGCTGCGAACTTCGTGGGGGGTTTTAGAGAGAGAGAATGTGGGTTTTAGAGGGAACAAAACAGAGAAGGAGAAAGGGGAAAGTGAAGTTGAAGAAGAAGAGAAACGGGGAGGTCCCTCCAACGATTTTTTGGCAAAGCATAGTTCAAAAAGAAAAAAAAATTGGAGAAAAGGACAAAAAGAAGAAGAAAAAATGAGGGAAGGCAAAAAAAAAAAAAAAGTCGCCGGCGACATGCTGAAGAAGAAGGGAAGAAGAAAAGGTTGAAGATGAAGAAGATGGATTAAAAGAAAGAAGAATAAGAGGGAGAGAGAGAAAGAATAAAAATAAATAATAAAATAATAACATTTTTTATTATTTTAAATATATTTTTATTTTAAAAAATTAAAAATTAATTTTTTTAATTAAATTAATAGTGTCACGTCAGCAATCCGTTAGATTTAACGACAAAATGGATGACAGTGATCAAATTGCTCATTATCTCAAACTTTATGGTTAATTTTGTTGAGTTTGAAAACTCAAGGACCAAAGTGTAACTTAATCCAAACCTCAATGACCAAAAGTGTATTTTTCCCAAAAACTTATTACAATTTTCAAAGATTAAATTACTAATATTATTGCTATTTTATTTATCAAAGAAAAGTACAATCACTTAGATATTACAGAGCCGAGTATAGAAGAAAAATAAGACACATTAGATAGACCATAAACATTAAACCATAATAGACAGATTTCCTTTCTTTCAAAAAAAAAAAAATAATAGACAGATTTCCTGCATATATCATCTTATTATCGAACTGAAAATGTCTATTCAAATACTCTCCACGGTCCATTTTATTTCATGATTTCACCTGCACAATTCAAAACAGCAGCAATTATGAATCAGAAAATGAGGAAAATTGTATAAGATACTTTATTTCTAAAATACTTTTTTTTTTTTTAATATATCACAAATACCAAGTGAAGATACAAATATTTGTTGTGAGTGCGACCAAAGTCTCACATTGGCTAGATAAGGGGATGATCATAGGTATACAAGGGACGATAAATATCTCTATTGGTATGAGACCTTTTGGGGTGAATCAAAAGCAAAGTCATGAGGGCTTATGTCCAAAGTGGACAATATCATATCATTGTGGAAATCTATGTCTTGTCCTCGTCCTTAACAATATCCAATCGTTTAATGAAGGTAAAAATGCCTAAACCACTCAACAAAGTTTCCTTTAATGTTTACAATGGTAATAAAATTTTCAAACTCTTTTTCAGACGATCTATCAACAAAATAAATCACTAACCGACAAGTACTTCATACTTAAAAAATATTGTGTTTTGGTAGTTTAGATCCCATTTGATAATTATTTGTGTCCCGTTTGACAACCATTTGGTTTTTTATTTTTGAAAATTATGTTTACTTTCTCTCAATTTCCTTACGGAGATTTTCATCTTTGTTAAGGACACGTTTGAATTCTTAGCTAAATTCTAAAAATAAAAACAAGATTCTTTTTTTAGTTTTTAAAACTTACTTGGTTTTTTAAAACAAAAAAAGAAGGTAGATAACAAAACAAAACAAAGGAAGTTGTAGTGTTTGTAAACTTAATTTTCAAAAACCAAAAACCAAAGGTTATCAAACGAATCTAAACTTTTATAAATATTTCTTATGTCTTTGATAATAGATTTGCACAATTTTTGTATTACACAATATTAAAGCTGAAACACAAAACCACATAGTTTTTTCTAAAGCTGAAACACAAAACCACAGTTTTTTCTACTCCTAATTTAATAAGATAGGATTGGAGATTCAAATATCTAAATCAATTAAATTATGTTTATTCATCAGTTTGGAAACGGACTTTTTTCTAGTTTAACTTCTGTGGAGGTGGGGTTCAAACCATCAACGTACAGAATAGTAAAATAAGTACCTTATCCACTTAACCATGTGCAGAGCATCGGCCTTTTTCATTGTTATCTTATATGTTGCAGGTTTTTTAATTAACTTCTTAAATTCTCAAAACAAAAACACATTATTAGGAGAGAGAGAGAGAGTGTACATGGGTCAAAATTGGCAGTGCACTTCTCCGGCAACAGCATTGCCAAGTCGCGATCAACGCCAGCAATTGGAGGGCCATTGACAAGCACACACAAGCAAGGCTGACCGAGAGATTTGACAGCATTGCAACAGGCCACGGTCGGCGGGATGGGGCGGAATGGAGAAACCGATGGCCTGCAAGGAATCAACCTAACAAGGGAAGAAAAGAAGGTGAAACTACAAGTTTCGCCTTTGCTTTGTTCAGCCAAACTTGTCATCACCAATAAAAACATCCAAATTGACACGCATTTCATGCCTAGAAGCCCCATCTTCTCACACAATAAAATGACCCTCCAAGGCTCCAACTTCAATAATATCAACGCTTGTACTTCGAAAAAAAATGGACATTTGGCATTAAATTTATAAGAGATTGTGGTTCGTACCATTTTGCACCTCCATCCTACCACACGATCACGCGTCCATTGCCAGTTTGGGTCTCCCTCTGCTGTTGATTTGTCTCTATTCGCCAACATACAGAAGTAATGATTTATCTGCACTGAAATTGTTAGGAAGGATATTGGTCAGCTTTGCAACCACTGTGATCCTACAAAATATTCAAATCTGCCAAATATATGACAGTTCAAAATGAATGGAAGAATTAAAACTCAACTCCAAGCTGAGTACAGTTTAAATATGCGCCAAGTGTAACACTGTTAGTGGTTTCAGAGCTCGAGAATCAATTTGGTTGTTAATGTAAAGCACATTAAACAGTGGAGTATTCCAACCATACTGTCTCATTAGCATTACAAACATTTTGTTTTTCAACGAAAAACAGACATTCTTGATTTCAAACATGCTGGGGGGAGGGGCGTTATTGAAAGATCAAATACACTTGGGTGAATGGTGGGGATCGGTAAATTAGAACAATGTACAGAGTACTGTAAAACTTTTAGCTTAAGTTTCTTTCTCTTGATTCCTTTCGTGCGATCAATCTGCTGTGGCTATTGGCATCTGTGCGAGAACAAGAATACGGAGGTTGATTACAGAGGTCCTCATTTTTGTCCTTTTAGATTAATCACTGCAAGCTCTTTCTCAACATATTCTCCTGCCAACATGGGTGGATACTTGTTGGCACTTGGAGATTCAGCAAAGTGGCCAAGAGGCTTCAAGACAGCATCAGATGCTATATGGGCAAATAACTACATCCAATGAAACGAAAACTTAGATCCTCCAGAAGAAGTATGAAATTAAGCTCAGTTTGCTCATAATATAAAAGAAACGATGATAATAAAACCAGATTCACTTACAGTTGAAGAGACTCTCCAGAGGCTGCGATTTTGCTCCGATGCAAGCTTAATTGCATCCGTTGTCCTTTTTGTGACAACTACTTCATGCATGCCAGCTATGCAGTCACCAGCTGTCAGCCATTCAATCTGCCCAAGCATAAGAAGTTAAGAGTACATACCATGGCTGGAGATTGCACATTTCTAAACCATGCAGTATAAAACGTGACTAAACGGTTCCCTAACCTTTATGGAAGTAGCATGACTTAATAGTTAATCAATTAAACGGTATTCTACAACCAGAGACCCATGGTAAAGAAAAATAGAGCATGCTCCTACAATGAAACAATTCGTTAAAGTGCAACTTACTACTCTCAGAAAATTAATCATAATTCAGACTGTGTCAGAATTCAGTCAACTCAAGGACCATAATTTACTCTCTTTTTATTTTGTATAGTCCTACCATTCACCGGAATATATGAAACCTCCCAACTCTGATAAAAGCGTGATTTTTCAGGCTGCGTAATGCCAGTTTTAAACACAAGCTGATTAGGTATTAACCATTGAGAAAGAATCAGCAATATTTCAACTTAAAATTTTCTTCTTTGAAAATCAACTGTGCATTTGCTATAGCGATAGTCTTGCTGATGATAGATAGTAGAAAAACAGTCACAAACCTGTAAACTACAACATTGGTTATAGGTCCTAATCTTCAACCATGACTATATTACCTGCTTTCCAGTCTGTATGAGAAGGCATCCAATAGGAACCTTGACTTCAACTTTTTGCCCATTTCTTAGCCAAATATATAGACCAGGGAATCTGCTTCTGCCATGGATTGTTAGAAAATTAAGATCGTAGTGATACCCAGCAAAGACAGTACCCTCCTGACCATAACGATGAAGGTCACTTCCTGTTGGAGCAAGAAGATGAGGTCCCTAGGATTTCAAGGAAGAAACTAACTTTTAGGATGAAATGAAGTTGGCAGTGGATATGATTATTGAGGAAGACAGGCCTTTCTCTGCCACACTCAGAGAAAATTATAAAGATGTTTGATAGCATTTATAACAGAATATCCAGAAAAATAATCAAAAATCCAGGAAAAATAATCCTACTGTCTCCAACCAAGAATCCTCGTGAAACAAACGAGATTTTTTCATCAAGGAAGTAAACAAGTTGTCTGACTCTTGCCTAGCTAGATAATATGAAAAAGAAAACATGGGAAAGTCCAGATATTGGAGGAGGCCTTTCATCAGTAAAGACATTCTCAAGTGCAAAGTTAGATGGTGGAAGTACTCTAAATGCTATATTGCACATGATGTAGTAATACTTAGCACCCCCAGTGTCATCATGCCTTCAACAACAAAGAACTTGATGCACTAACCCTCTAACACTCCATGTGAAGAAATTCCTTGAGAATTAATGGCCGTAAACTATAGAAACACCCCTGCTTCATTCCAGTTGGAGAAATTCATAATAACTAGTAGCCACGTATAAATAAAAATGCTCCTTTCATATTTTATCAGAGGAAAATAATGTTTACAGGATCATTCTTTCTAATCAGAAAAATACCCCTTCCCTCAATAAACAGGGTTCCTTTATTGATCTATTCTGATTAAACAGTGAACAGTTTTATTTTCAAAAACAAATAACAGTGAACACATTTCATTTATCTAATATAAAATGTCTAGTAATAAGAGACTGGCAGCGGGAAGGAGATCTAAAGGATAACAGCAGTCTACTGATAGAACGTGCCATACTAAAACAGACGATACCTGCTTCATCAGAGAAGTGAATGCATTCTTCGGCAAACCAAACCCAATTGCTGCCATTTCAGCAACAGCCTGGAATAAAGAAAATTTTAAATGATATGCACAAAAGCAGGATAGAAAATTGGAGAAACCTCATCCAATTACTTGCCTCTATGGCTGATATCATTTTGAAACCCCAAGAATCCATGGTATCCTTCCATTCGGGAAAACCCTCAGGGATAACCGGCTCCGCATTGAGTTCCTGCACAATGGGGGATAAAATTTCTAAGGGGAAAGACACGACTAATAAAAAAAAAGTGTAAAAGAGATGATAAAACCTTAAATCGGGTGTCTGAAGGGCGAGGACCCACTCTCCACATGTATCGCCACTTGGGATCCGGCCCCTTGGGAAGTAATGGTTGGAATTCCTTGGGCATTGCTCTTATCTTTTCCTGCAGTTCTTCATCAACTAGGCTTTTTGGGACTTCCACACCTTCTGGTGTTACACCAACCTGGTATCTCCATTTGAAAATTTAGAATCAAAACGAAAATTGATACTTCAGCTCAGTACAAAGAGACCTAAAATTCCATTTCTTCATGTAAGAAACTTATTTTCCTACTGACAGATTTAATTTTCAGCACTTAATCAACTCTGAAGATCTAAAATAGTTAAAAATTGATGAAGTCAAGCAAGGACATATTCAAGAAGTTGTATTCTTTCTTTCTTGTCCACCTTTACTCTTTTTTTCATTTTCCTCTTTTCTTCTCTTTTCTCTTTTTTGAGTGTTAAGTTTCTTTCATTCAATTCTACACTGTGTGAACTTACTTATTGTGCGTGGTGAAGCATCAATCGATCTTTTATCACTTTGAAAAAAAAAACAAAGTTGCAGGAAACTGACACTGAAAAGAAGTACGCTACACCAATTAACGAATCAATGATTTCAAATCCGCATAAAATTTATAAAACTCATCTCAAGTGCTTTTGAAAAAGAAATCAAAAGAAAAAATAAAGAAATCAAACTATCCAATAAGAACACGGCATCTAGCTTCCAATCGACCTACATTTACCCAGTGATCAAACAAAACAATATCACAGAGGCAAATCAAAAGAAAATTTAACCTGGTAATGCAAATTAGGCCTCGCATGAAGACGCTTGAACTCAGTTGGCTTCTCAAAGAACCTTTCCATCATATTAATGAACCGATCATTGTCCTCGGCAGGGCATCTCGGATCTTTGACCAGGAGCGCACCGGTTTCTTTCAAAGTCCGACTCACTTCCTCGCACAGAGCGGTGAGTTGCGGCGCTAAGTCGATCGGAGAGCCGCCGGCGAGTGCCGACGAAGCCGTTAGATATGGGGCCAGATCGATCACAGGCAGGTCCATGAATGGAAAAGCGAATCGGAGAAAGAAGAAAGTAGAATAGTTGCGGATGATTGAGAATTTGAGAGAATTTGAGGTTTTTTGGCAATGGCGGGAGAATGCAGTGAGATTTTGCTGCGCAAATTTTGCCTTCGCAATTTATTTATTTGAAGAGTCTAAACACAAGATGAGCAGCTGTCGAATTTTTTTTTTTTTTAACAATAGGTGGGAAGAGAATTCTAACACATACCTTTTCATTATCAGTACAATTTTATGTCAGCCGTCGAAACTTTCACTCAATAAATAATAAATAAATACATAGAAATAAATATAATAATAATTTTACCTCAAATGGGGATTTGTATCCATTTTTATTCTAACCTTTTACTAAAGCTCAATGAAAATGATAGATCTCATTTATTACAATTCACAATATTTACCCGGAATCATAATCCACTCGAAAATATGCGATCTCATTTTATTACCTAATCAATCTGATTTTCATGTTTTTTTATATTTGATTTTCATGGATTATTATGTAGACTCACGTTACTTTTTTTAAACTTTTCATCCCTAAGGTTTGAGTTAGATTGTATCTAGATCTCAGTTCTCAAACTCAACAATTTTAACTTAAGGTTCATACATACAATTTTGTTCAGGGGCGGATCCATGAAGGGGCCAGAGGGCACGTGTCCCCCCTCAAATTACCCCGTCTTTATATTTTTAATATAATATAATAGAACGTTATAATATTAATATATAAAAATCATTTCTAAAATCGAAACTGATGTTTAGTTCATTGGCAAGGGGCACAATGTTTTCCTCCTTGGTTCAAAACCGCAGGATGCAAGTTTTTTTATTTTCCCGAATTTCCCTTCATTATCTGATAATTTTGTACATATCTTTTGTTAAAAATGCCTTGACTAATGTTATAGTGATGCAACTTTTTAGATTTTTCTTTTCCCGAATAGAACCGTGTAGATTACTTTTACTTTTGAGAAATGAACTTTATTTGTAAATATCGAAGTAAACTTTTCATTTGATTTGTGTCTTCCCCTTCAGTTTCATGTCCCCTTTGTATATTTACCCTCTCAATTCTACCACTTATCGTCTCTAGTTAGATGATTTAAAAAGATGAGCTTGTCCACTTTAGAGTTGAGAAATGAAATCCGTATCGAATACACAGCCTTGTTTAATGCAAACTACAATTTTACAACTCACATATGAATTCAATAAGCAAACTCATTTTTTGACTAGTTGGTGAGTATTATTTTGATTTTAGTTAAATGTCGCTATAAAGAAGATATTTAGTGAATATAATATAAAATTTACCTGTTTGACTATATTTAGTGATTGGGACGAGTATTCTTACAAACAAAAAAAATATTAATGGTATGATTTGTGATGTAATGTTTGAGAAGGAAAAAAATAGTAGGTGGTCATCTATAATCTATGAGGGTTAAGTATATATATATATATATATAGGAGCAACTTTTTCGATATTAATGTCAAAACGAGGTTAACTCAGCGGTAATTGGCATGTGTCATCACCATGAGATAAGAGGTTTGAACCCCCACCTCAAATGTTGATGTACTAAAAAACAAACGGTGTTAATAAAGTCGAGTTAATGGAAATGCTAAGTTAAAATATAAATCTACTTTACTGCAAAACAAGTAGACCTTATACTAAATATCCTTAAAAGATTTAAGAACTAATATAAAATAAATATGATATAGTTCAAAAGTTTGATCTATATGTATAGGTGATTAAATAATTTGATACCGACAAACTATTATTTTGTTTCGAATAGGAGATTTAAGAATTTTATTTTTTCTAATAAATTAATTATTTAAATTAAGATTTCATGTAAATGATTGACCATCTAAATGAAAAATAACGAATGTTTCCCATGAAAACGTTAATTATTTGAAAATTTATCAAAATAAATATTTACTCAATCAAGATTAAAAAAAATGAAGAATAATTCTTCACGAGGAATCCTTGTCTCATTTATCGCGAAATTTAATGGAAAATTTCAAGATTGAAATGGGAGGCAGGGACAGACATCTCGTCCTATCCCGTCCCGACCTGTCAACATCCCTATAAACTATAATAAGTGTTTGGGAAGCACAATGATAACACAGAAGTAAAATGTAAATTATAGATACTAAAATGAATATTTTAAAAGTACACCACATTTTGAAAATAAAAAAAAAATCGAAATTACAAACACCAAAAAGATATTTAAACCAAAATAAAACATAAAAGTTTAGGAAGAAAATGGTAGTCATTTACAAATCAATATCATTGTGGTCTACTTTAGATTTTATTTCATTTATTCCCGTACTTTCAATAAAGTTTAAAATGGGTCCTTTTCATAAGTTTTTTTTTTTAATTAAAATTTGTTAAATAATAATAATATATTTTTCATACAACAAGAGACATCGGGTGTGTTTGATTTAATCAAGGAATGCCCAGAAACCTTAAACGAATTGAGTCAAGAACAATCACAGGCTTCCATTTTCCTCTTGAGAAAGGGTGAAACTTTGCCGCCTCTCGTGTCGGCCACTCCCTTTAATCTTGCTCCTCCCTTGAACCTCATAGTCACTCGCAATTGGACTTTCTCTCTTTAAACTTCTCTATCTTCTCCTTCCACCACCATTTACATTTGATGGTAAACTTAAAACATTTATTTGTTAATTTAAATATATTTATATATTTTTTAAATATTTTTTTTCAAGAATATGCATCGATATCTACATTTTGTCTACATGTCCATTAAATTGATACTTCGGCATTTTAATCCTTGTCTAAAAGTATATTATTTCTTCCCATGTTTTTAACACGAGATTTTTTAAAAAATCACACTAAGAATTTAGGGTGTGTTTAGTTTAGCTTTTCAAATGTTTAATTTTGAAAAAAAATCATTTTGAAAAAATTTTTAGTGTTTGGTAACCACTAAAAATAACTTATTAGAGAATGAGATTGATAAATAAATTATTTTAAGAGAAACACTTTTCTAAGAAGAGTTTTTAAGTATACAAGAACTTGAGTATAAAAACACTAATGAGGAAGTGTAACCAAACATAGGGGTGTTTAAATTATAAATCATTTTTATACAAAATGTTTTTTAAAAAATGCATTCTTGAAAAACATTTAAATTAAAATGCATTCCAAACGGACCATGGAATACATTTTAATTTAAATGCTTTTCAAGAATGCATTTTTTAAAAAAACATTTTGTACAAAAACTTTTTAGAATTTAAACACTTATATGTTTAGTTACATTTTCTGATGAGTGTTTTTTATACCCAAGTTACTTACTAAAGATTCTTCTAAAAAGAAAGTTGGTTTCAAGTGTTTATCTCAAAATAGTTTATTTATCCATCTCATTTTCTAATAAGTCATTTTCAGTAGTTACCAAACACTATAAATTTTTTCAAAATGATTTTTTTTTTTTCAAAATTAAACACTCGAAAAGTTAAACCAAACACACCCTTAGTCTTTTTAACTTGTCGTTAGCTCCAATAACAAATAGATCTTGTTTGGTCTTTTTTTGTTACGGTTAAAAATTTAGTTTGTACAGTAAATATCAAAGTAAATTTTTCATTCGATATGTCTCTCCTTCCTAGCTAGCTATGTCTATCATATCATTGTCCCTTTGTATCTTTCTCCCCTCTCAATTCTACATATCCACCACTTGTTGTTTCTAATTAGATGACTTGTTTGCCACTTTAAAAGTTAAATGGAACTCATTTCTTCTAGATAATAAAAGTTGGAGGGATTAATTTTTGTCAATTAAAAGTTAAAAGGACGAAATCTTCTCACTTATGAAACTTTGAGGGTTTAATTTTTACTATTGAAAGTTTAAAGTTGCAATCCTCTCACTTAAAAGTTAATGGTTACTATTTTTACACTTACCAAAGTTGGCGGGTTTAATTTTCACAATTGAAAGTTTAGGGGTGTAATTGTAACAACCACTATATTTCAGGGATGGTTTTTGCAATTTGGTTTCTCGTCCTGTTTATTTTTATTTTATTGTTGTTTTTATTGTTATTATTATTTCTCTATATATAATTTAAAAAGTTTTATTATTTTTTTTGTAGGATAAGAATGAATATGTTTGAATTATATGGTATTTCCTATTCTGCTCAGTTTATTTTATTATTGTTATATCTATATAAATTTAAAAGTTTTATTGTTGGTTTAAACAAAATAATAATAATAAATTTATTGTTAATGATTTAGAAATTTGGATATGTTTGAAGTACATAGTTTAAAAGTTTGATTTATATGTATATAAAGTTAAATAATTTGATATGATGAACTATTATCTTGTTTCGAATAAAGATTTAAGAAATTTTTAATAAATCAATTATTTAAATGAATATTTCCTGCGAATAATTAACTATCTAAATGAAAACTAATGATTTTTTCCATGAAATAGTTAATTATTTGAAAATTTATCAAAAAGAATTAGGTGACTCAATCAAGATAAAAAAAAAAGGTAAAAAAATCAAAACTAACCAAAGAACAATTCTCATAAGGAATCTCAGTTCCACTCCTCTGAAATCTAATGAAAATTTTCAATTGAAATGGGAGGCCGGGACGGACACGTCCTATCAACATCCCTAGAAACTATAACAAATGTTTGGAAAACACAAGGATAAACATAAACAAAATATAAAAATATATATACCAAAATGAATATTTTAAGAGTATACGAACAAATTTTGAAAAAAAATCGAGATTACAAACACCAAAAAGATATTTAAACCAAAATAAAATATGAAATTTGAGGAAGAAAATGGTAGTTGTTTACAAATCAATATCATTATATTCTATTTTAGATTTTATTTTATTTTTTTAAAAATGATCCATTTTAGATTTTGTATCATTTATTCTTGTACTTTCAATAAAAGTTTAAAACGGTCCTTTTTGTAAGTTTTTTTTTATAATTAAAATTGGTTAAATAATAATAATATATTTTTCATTAAAAAAAAACATAATGGGAATACATTTTTAAAATGTATAAAAAAAGGTTCTAGAGACTATTTTTTTTTACAACAATCTCAACGGGACCAATTTGAAAATTGAAAGATTAAAATAGAAGAAAATTTAGAATTTTAAAATTTTATTTTAGAAAAATCCAAAGCTCGTGTGAAAAAAAGAGTATAACAACAACCAAACCTAAGGAAGGCCCAAAAGCCTCTAACGAATTGGGTCGGAGAACGAAGGCTTCCATTTTCCTCTTGAGAAAGGGCGAAATTTCGCCGCCTCTCGTCTCAGCCACTTCCTCCCTTAAACCTCACAGTCACTCGCAGCCGGATTTTCTCTCTAAACCTCTCTATCTCTCTCCTTCCACCATCATCCATCCCCTTTTGATTGTAAGCTCCGACAGCTTCGCTTCGCAACTTCGGTAAATTTACAGATATTTCTGCTCGTCTGCTCAATTTTGACGGGTGGAAATGAGAACTTGAAAAGCCCTTCTCTCATTGTTTTTCTGTCTCCTTCTTCTGTTCGTCTGATTGGCTTGTAGCGGGGGTTTCTGTTTATGTTGATATGATTTCATTTCTGTTGCAGTTAAATGGGTTGTTGCCTTTTTTTGATATTACTCAGTTGTTTATGGTGTTTTTCACCTGCTCTCTGCTATATGTTTTAGTTGTCGAGTTTCCTATTTGGGTTTTAATTAATGTTATATCCCGATGAAGTTATCAGTAAATGAAGTTGAGCACTTGCATTTCTCGAAAACTTTATTGGGGGAGGGGAAATGGTTATTGGCGGCTTTCAAAAGGAGTTTCTGTTAGTAATTTTTTTTTTGATAGGAGTTTCTGTTAGTAATTTCATGATGAATGATACGTCGCATGTATCTGTTCCAAGCAAAAATGTTAACTGTTTTAGTTTTTATGGATTGAAAATGTACTATCTCACGTTGATTCCACCTCTTCCCCAACAAGTAAAAAGAGTAGAAAAAGAAGTGAAAATTTATCGGCAATTTGCTGTTGCTAGCTGTTGAAGCTGGATAGAAAATTGTTGGTCTGTGTTGCCGGTCTCTTTTATGCTATTTTGTATTCTTTCATTTTTTCTCAAGTTTGATTTTTCTCAATTGGTGCTAAGATGATATCCCTACTCTTCTTTCCATTTATGAATTTTGATTCTTCAGCTATAATTTTGTTTCCTTGTAAAAGCATATGAAGGCTGGAATAGGGTAGTTTGTTTATTTTTTTTGGAAGACTAGAGATGGAGTAGTTACTTCTCCAATTCTGATTGAAATATTAAAATTTCGAAGGAGCAGACATGCACCTTGATTCTATTATTTATTTTGGAGACAGTCATATTTTCGTTCACGTGGAAACTTGATGGGCTATTTGCGTAATTATATTCCATAACCTTTTAATTTATAGGTTTTTAACTTCTAGGCTGTCTTCCACTTTTTATGATGTATAGTATTTCTGGAATTTTAGGAAGTATAAATGGCGGGAAAATCAAATAAAGGGAGGAATAGGAAAGGGGCGCACCATACTACAAATTCTTCTGAGGCAGTAGTTTCTTCTGATGCTTCAAAAGATGTTAATGGTGAGTCAAAAGCAGAGCCAGTTGAATCAGTAGAGGAATCATCAGAAATTAAGGCAGACATCAACGAATCTGAAACAGCAACTACAGAAAGTCAACCAAAGCAAGGTAGTTGTTAATCTGATGATTAGTCCAATTAGTGCTAAATCATGGAGAACCCTTGAGATACTTGAACGTGGAATTTGACATTTATTGAGACTTTTGTTACTATTTTATTTATTTATTTTTTTAGACACATGAAGTGTAAATAAGTCGAAATGGAGTACAAAGCATGTTTGAGAAGTTTCTTTCCATCGTGATATAGATTTTTGTAAAAAGCTGGAAATTTTCATATTTGAAGCTGTTTAAAAAATTTGGAGTTTCATTTTAACTAAGAGGTTTCTTGTTGTAGAACAAGGAAGATAAAGAAGCATGCTTGACCGCTTGGCCCCAATCTACTTAATGTGGTTCTTTTTGAATTTCAACATCATGGGGGAATAATCTTTCATTGTCTGGTTTTCAAACTCATGATTATTAACGATTGGCAGGCTTTTTTGAGATAGTGTTCGAGTAGAGGCAATCTCCTCCTTTGGCCCTTAGGCTGTACTTTGCCTTTTTGATTGAAATATATTCCTTTTAATGTTTCTTATAAAAAAATAAAAAAACTATAGTTCTTATGCACAAAATAACAATAAGTCCATATGAAGTCGTACTTCTTCTCAATTCTTTATCATATGTCTTCTAGGGTTAAGCTTTTGGTCACTAATTCAGATGTTTGGTAATATGGTACTTGCATACTTATATTTGACTCAACCACAATACTTTTGAAGTGGTGACGTCCTTTCAAGTTTGAATGCAATATCGGGCTTGATTAATAACTTTGATGTTGTATCTCATCCCTTTTTTCCTCCCCAATTGATTTGCAGGTGAACTTCATCTTTATCCCATATGTGTCAAAACACAAAGTGGTGAAAAGCTTGAATTACAAGTAAGTCAGTTTGAACAGGACAACATGTTAATATAGGTTGTCGTATTCTTCATATTATGGTTATGCAACTAATTGATTCCAAAGCTGTCCTAATTATTTCTTGAAACTAATGAAGAAAATGTACGTTCTTGGGACATTTCTTTATAATATCTATTTTTGTATTCATTGAAGTATTAATGTTTTCATAAAATAGAACTGGTTTTAAGCACTATGAAGTGCCATGGTGTAGAGGACCATGTGCTGCTACCCGAATATGGAAAATGAGCTCTCTGGACGTCTATCCCTTCTTTGGTTCCATGGAAGTATTGTTTTCTATCCAATAAAAGGCGTGTGGATAAGAAACATTTCTTTTAAGTCCATGCTCACCCCAAGGCCTAGATTCTGGAGACATCAAGAGTTTATTTATTAAACTCACCTGAAGATTCAAACATTCATGCTTTGAATAGGTATTTAAATTCATCAAGAGTTTGCTCAGAGACCGCAGGATGCCCTGTGGATAAGAATCATTTGATTCAACAAAAAGGAAAAGAAAACATGTTTAACATGCTCCCTTCCTCCCAAAAGCCACTGGATATAACATAAAGGATCTTCAGTGGACATTAATTTGAAAAAGAAAATAATTAAAAATTCCTCAGCTAGAAAATTTCATCTCTCAAGTTGGAAAGCAAACTAAATCAAGACTGTGGGTATTCTATACTTGAAATAAGAAAACTTCAAATGGAAATGGCTAACAAATAGCTAGATCCACATCATTCTACAAAATCTTAATCTTTTCTGACGATAGAATTAAAAATAAAATGTTGGACACTAGTATCTTACAAAAGGGCTTACACCTACCAAGGTTGAAAATTCAACACAACACAGAATAACATGGTTGCAAAAGCAACAGACCAACAAGGTGTCTATAGGTAATTAAATAGAGGTTTACTAACTTATCAAAAAAAAAAAAAAAGAGAGAGAGAGATTTACTAGAAGAATACTAGATCTCTCCATCTTCAAGGCTCTAGTTTCATCAGCCAGAGATAAAAGAAAGTCGTGTATTTTATTAAGAAGCAAGGGCCATCCAACCATCTTTATTTCTCTAGAGTGCCTTTTAAATTTTTTTTTTTTGGATAAGAGACGATAAAGATATATATTAACAACAAAAGGGCAACAACAACCTAAGGGCCGAGGGAAGAGGGAACCCTCGCCCAAGAACTACTTCAAGAGAGCTTGCCAATCACTAATAATCATGACCAAGCTATAATTACAAAAAAAAATTCTTAAGCTCCAACCGAAGTGAATAATAAGATTAATTGTTAAATAGTGTTGTCTCTAATTATTTCATTCAACTTGGGAGGAGGTTAAATAAAACTAAGATCAAGAGTCTTTGTTGATATTGTAATTGTCCAATCATATATCACATTTGTGAAATTTTACATAAAAAGTTTGCCTGTTATGAATTTTCTTCCTTGCTTGCTTGCAATTCATTGTTCAATTCAGTGGTGTAACCCATCATTTGGTATCTTCAGACAATTCATCTCAGCTACTTGTTGCTTAATGGAATGCATAATATTTTTTCCCTTCTTTTCTCTCTCCCTTTTTTTTTAAATATATTTTTTTCTCAATTTGCAGCTTAATCCAGGAGATTCTGTTATGGACATTAGGCAGTTCCTTCTCGATGCTCCTGAGACATGCTATTTCACATGTTATGACTTATTGTTGCACACAAAGGATGGTTCCACTCACCAACTAGAAGATTATAATGAAATTTCAGAAGTAGCTGATATTACAGTTGGTGGTTGCTCGTTAGAGATGGTACCTGGTATGAAAATTTCTACTTTATTTTAAGTGATAAACTATCTATTTCTGGTCTCTCAGGTATTTGTTTCCACAGCATTGTATGATGATAGATCCATAAGGGCCCATGTTCATCGTACCAGAGACATGCTTTCCCTTTCCACTCTTCATGCTTCACTGTCAACATCTCTTGCATTACAGTATGAGCTGGCTCAAAAAAATGCTGCAGCAACTACAGGAGGTTTGAATGTTCAGCTCCCTGAATTTGTTTCCTTCATTGGGTTACTACTTATTTTAAATATGTTCTATCATTTGGGAGATTTCATTGTAAGAAGGCTATTGGATTCTACTTCGATTCAGATACTGTGAAAACAGAGGTCCCAGAGCTTGACAGTCTTGGTTTCATGGAAGATGTTTCTGGTTCACTTGGCAGTTTTCTATCATCATCCTCGAAAGAGGTAAGATGTGTAGAGAGCATTGTGTTTTCATCCTTCAATCCTCCTCCAAGCTATAGAAGGTAAACTTAAGCAAGCTCTTTTTATATGCTCACATGAAGGTTGTTGCTTTTGTTGTTCCATTGGATGCTCATGAATAATACAACTCATGTTACTTCCAGGCTCACTGGAGATTTGATATACTTGGATGTGATTACATTGGAGGGTAATAAGTTCTGTATAACGGGAACTGCAAAAAACTTTTATGTCAACTCAAGCACAGGAAGTGTTCTTGACCCAAGGCCATATAAAACTGCTTTTGAAGCTAGTACTCTGGTTGGGCTGTTGCAAAAGATCAGCTCTAAGTTCAAAAAAGGTAGAGCAACACTGGGTCGCTACTCACTGGAACCATTCAATTGATGGAAACTATTCCATTCTGATTGATTTTTAAATTCTCACATTCTCTCCTCTTGTCTAAAGCTTTCCGTGAAGTTCTGGAACAGAGAGCCTCTGCACATCCTTTTGAGAATGTTCAATCTTTGCTGCCCCCAAATTCGTGGCTCGGAGCCTATCCCGTGCCTGGTGAGTTGCATGCTTCATCCCTGGAATCCAGCCTGTACTGTTTTTTAGGATCTTAAAGTTTGATATAGCAGATCCGTCTCTTCTATTCTGAAGTATTGGGGTGTCTCTTCTGCTGTTACAAATTTGCATGTGATGGTTATATATACACCATACCTTCTACTTTGGTTCTTCGAAGAACATTCCATTTTTATAACTTGCACTTAGATGGTTGATTTATTTATAATTTATTACCCACTAAACTTTCTAATTTATCCTTTACTCCAATTTATGATTAAATAAACTCTTTATAACCACCATGGTTGATCTAGTGATCATTGGGGTGAATAAAAAGTAAAAGAAGTTAATGGCTTAGAAGCGATGGGTTGCTGGCCACCTTCTTAGGATTAAATCAATGTAATAGAGTCAAAGTGGTTAGTCGAGATGGCTCTGGCTATCAAATGTAATAGAGTCAACGTGGTTGTCCAATGAAATTAGTCGAGGTGTGTTCAAACACGTCCTAATACTCGTGATATCAAAAAGTAATGAACTCTTCATAGCAATATTGAATAACTATTGGTCTGCATGCCATTCTTAGAGGACCCAAATTCACATCTCATTGTCTAGGTGGAAATAAAAGTTATCAAATTGATATGTTAAATTGGTTTAATCGTTAATTAATATCAATAATTTAGAGATAGCATCAATATTTAGCCTATATTATATGGCCTTGTGGTGGATTACCCTACACACAACTTTTTTGTAACTATAGTCTGCTAATGATTATTAACGACTGACAGACCCTTTTGAGATAATGCTTGGGCAGGCCCTGGCCCCAGGCTGTATTCTCCTGTTGATTGATATATAAATATCTTTTGATGTTTCTTATAAAAAAATATTTAGCTTATATTATATATAGTATATACATGGTTACATTATGCTACAATTATTTTGAAGTAGCTCATTGGTAGAAAATGTAATGGTTACATGATATGTGAGCTGGATAAAGGTAGTTTTGAATTTCTATAGTAGATTTATGTGGAAAAAGAAATTGTACTTTCAGCCAATTGGTTTTACTTCTTTTTGAAATAGGTTGCTTTGCTTCTTGATCTCTGTTTCATTTGTGTGATATAGTTAATTCTATTTGAGTTTTATTTTGTAGATCATAAGCGTGATGCAGCCAGGGCAGAAGATGCACTAACCCTCTCCTTTGGTAGTGAGCTGATTGGCATGCAACGGGATTGGAATGAAGAGTTGCAGTCTTGTCGAGAGTTTCCTAATACAACTCCGCAGGAAAGGTAAAATTACCTCTTTGCTAATAGGCTGCTCTTTACCTCTTGCTTTCTCTTGACAATTTGTTTTTGTGATCTATTCCTCACAAAGGCTATACGATGCAGGATTTTGCGTGATAGGGCTCTCTACAAAGTAACTTCAGACTTTGTTGATGCAGCTATTAGTGGTGCTATTGGAGTCATCAGCAGATGCATACCTCCAATAAATCCTACCGACCCAGAATGCTTTCACATGTTAGTTGTTAGAAGATATTTCCTGGTGTGCGATGTTGCACATCTGCAAATATTTATTTTCTTTTTTATTAAAAGATATCAATATTTGTTACTCTTCCCTTTAATGTTCAAAATGCTCTTCCAGGGCAGGAAGCTGAACTTTAGTTCCCACATCATCATGCAAAATAACTGCTTCCTATTGCGTACTTTACTGAATCCTTTCTGTACACATTACATTGTTAATAAATATATTGCATATACAGGTATTGTGTGTCATGATTAGTCTCTTTTCATTTCTTCAATAAAAGTCTGGTTTCTTGTAAAAAGAAAAAGTCATGATTTGTTGGCTCGTTAATCTGGATGTTGAATTTATATCCAATCATTTGGTTTGTTATTAATTTCATGAATCCTTAAATTGATATTAGTCTATACCTTGATTGAATTTTAGGTATGTACACAACAATATTTTCTTCAGTTTTGCTGTGGATGCGGACCTTGAACACATATCCAAGAGATCTGCGTCTGATGTTAATTCAAAAGTCCAGGGCACAAGCTCTTTACGTGGTACTTCCGAGAGGGATATTGATAGTTCATTGCATGGTGACATTGGACTTTCTAATGGTGAAAGATGTAATTCATCTGGTACTTCGGAAGTTAATGGTATAACTGAATCCTCTCCTGATGGTTCAACTGAGACGCAGTTGACTGAGAGTGAGCAAGCTACATATGCTTCTGCAAATAACGATTTGAAAGGCACAAAAGCATATCAGGAAGCAGATGTCCCTGGGCTTTACAATCTTGCTATGGCAATCATTGATTACAGGGGCCATAGGGTGGTAGCTCAGGTACGCTTATCATCTACTAATGATAATCTCTGCTTCATTACCCTCTTCACCCACTTTTAACGGTTTAAAATCTCCTTGGAATACTGTTTTCGTGCTTACCTTTTTTTTCCTATATTTTTATTTTATTATTATTATTATTATTTTAAGTAAGGACTAGAATGGAGAGGATTACTATTTATATTTTTAGGATGTGAATCAAAATCAGAATTGAATTCCATGGGAATGAGAATGAAGGATGACAACATGTGTTCCTTTGTTTCCATTCTAATGTTGGGTGTAATGGGTTTATTTGGGATAATTCTAATTATTTGTTAAGATGACCTTGGGGTCAAATTAAGGTCTTTTTTGATAACTACTACTGTTATTATTATTTTATTGATAAGAAACCATTTCATTGAAGAATGAAATTTACAAAATGAAGGGAGAGAGATTCCAATCCAAAGGAGTTACAAAAGACATCTCCAATTGGACAAAAGAGAAGATAAATGGTAGGAAGAAAAAAGAGAATTCAATTTATACCCCGATAAAGCAAGGAAATAAACGTGTTCTAAAAAAGATAGGGAAGGTTCTTTCTTTAGATAACTATTTTGATTTCTGTTTTGGGTTTTTCATTGATACCCATTTGGTTTAAGTTTTTCCATTTTGCAAACATTTTTAAATTTGTAGTTAAATTTTAAAAGCCAACAAATAAGGCCCCGTTTGATAACCATTTGGTTTTTTAAAATTAAGCTTATGCACACATACTTCCACCTATAAGTTTATTGGTTTTAGTATCAATCTTCTACTTTGTTTTCAAAAACCAAGTCCAATTTTGGAAAAAAAAACAGTTTTCAAAAACTTGTTTTTGTTTTTAAAATTGGCTAGGAATTCAAATGCAACCTTAACTAGGTTGAAAGTCATGGTAGGGAATTTAGGAGAAAACGTGTTTTAAAAGGCACGCCCGCACAAGGGACACCCTTAGTGCCTAGCGAAGTGAAGAAGGTGCGACCAAGGCGCGCCTTAGGCGCCTCTGGGGCTTCACATTTTTATATATGTTTTAAATTGGTTGTTCGGAGTGTCAAATATCAGATTCAAGGTATATATTTTTTGTGGAGTATTGACATCATCGTACTTGGTCATTCGGAGTGTCAAAAGGCATATCAATAATACTAAACTCACCGTTTTTTTTTTTTGGAGTATTGACATTTGACTCTATGTTGGAAGACTAATATTTGAACCTTGTTTATCTTTTATCCATTTTTCTCGGTTACAAACTTCATTACTTGCCATGAAAGTGCTTTATATACATGTATATATTTTTGTACGTTTTTTTTTCCTATTTCTATTTCTATATAGTGTGCCTTAAAGAAAAAAGTCCGTGCCTTTTTTTGCGCCTTGCTCCTAGGCCCGAGGAGGCCATTGCGCCTTGAGCCTTTTAAAACTCTGAAAACAAGGATAATTTTCAAAAACCAAATGGTTATCAAACGGGGCCTAAGTTTTTAAAAATACGTTTCTGTTTTTAAAATTTCCCCTTTTTCTTCTCTGTCTTATCATATTTTTCTAACTTATCTCTCACTGTAAGATAAGGGAGTTCTCATTTGGTGAGTTGGTATGTTGTGTCTATACCTTTGGATCTCGGTGATTTAGGTATGGGCATTGTGAATTGTCGTGAGGCTTTGTAGCGACACCCTTTTGGCTCAATGGTTGTGGCGCTTCTCTTTAGAGGCCAACTCTCTATGACATGGGGTTATTGCGAGCAAGTACAAGCCTCACCCATTTGAAAGGACCTTGGGTAAGGGGATGGGTGACACTTTCAGGAACCCTTGGAATGGAAAGCAATCTCTATTGGAATTCCCTTCTTTTCTCAGTTTGTGAAATGCCATGTGGGGAATGATTCTAATACTTATTTTTGGGAAAGACACCTAGTTGGGTGATACCCCTCTTTGTTCTAGATTTCCTCATCTTTATCATTTGTCCTCCAGAAAGCTGAATGTTGTCACGTAAATGATTCTTTCAACTTATTCCACCTCTTTGGATTTTGTCGTTCTTTGTTTGATACGGAAACAAAAGATGGGGTGGATATTCTTTCTTTGTCGGGAGGATTTGTGCGGTGCCTCTGGGGGTAGGGATTATTGTAATATGGGGTCCCCTGACCTTCTGTGGGGTTCCCTTGTAGTTCTTATTTCCGTCTTCTATGTGATCCCTCCCTCTCTGGGTGCTCTTCATTCTCCTCGCCATGGAAGGTTAAAATTCCAAAAAAGGTTAAACTCTTTGGTTGGCAGGGTGAATACCATGACTCGTGTTTTGAGGCATTCTTCCTTTGTGGTGGGCTTGCATTGGTGCGTCCTCTGCAAGAGTGTGTTAGAAGATCTGGATCACATCCTTTGGGATAGTCAGTTTGCTCACTCTATCTAGGATATTTTTTTTCTCCTAGCTGTTCGATTTAGCCTTCTGAGGGGCAGAGAGTGCAGTGTGCAGTTCTATGGTGAAATAGATCCCTCTTCGATCCTCTCTTTTGTGGATCGTGATAAACCCAGAGTTTTGTGGCATACTGGCTTCTTTGTTATCCTTTGGGGTCTTTAGCTTGAGAGGAATAACAATTGTTTAGGGATGTGGAGAAATCTTGGGAGGAGGTTTAGTTGCTAGCTGGGTTTATCGCCTCCATCCAGGTGTTGGTGTCCGAGGAATTTTGTAATTACCCGATAGGTTTTATTATGGTGGATGGAAGCCTTTTTTGTATAGTTAGTTAGTTGGCTCATTTGGTGGTGTGGGCTAATTCTTTCATACGCTCGTGGACCTTTTGTTTTATATTCTCTGATTTCTTCTTGGTAAGCTTGGTTTCTCATCAATCCAAAGAAAAGCTTGGTTTCTCATTAAAAATCTCTCTCTCTCACACTCACTCAAGTTTTTCTTTACTTCAAATTTCTCTAACTTTCTCTCTCTAAAAGTCTTTAAAGCTTTACTCTCTGTAACTTCTCTTCCCTCTCTAGATCTTTTTCTCTCTTACATTTATGTCTCTCTCTAAAACTTTTATTTCCCTCTAGGTTTTCTGTCTCTTCCTAACAATCTTTCTCTAACTTCCCAACATTTCTCCTTGTACAAGTGAAACGGGTTGGAGGCTTAGCTAAGCATGCCTATTACATAAGTGGTTAATTGAGTTTAGGACAATGGTATTACTGTCCCTGTTTTATTTTTGCATCTTAGTATACAAAATTGAATATCCTAATAGGTCTCTGATTTCTTATGCTTTGCTTGTTTCAGCATTGTTCCTGATTATTTATAATCATCTTTTCTGCTGCAGAGTGTTCTTCCTGGCATTCTTCAAGGGGACAAATCCGACTCTCTTCTGTATGGTTCTGTTGACAACGGTAAGAAAATCAACTGGAATGAAGACTTCCATGCCAAGGTGAGGGAGCAGATGTCGTTTGGTTTGTACTTAAATCATTTCAATTATTATTCTTGTTTAAAGTTACATTATTTTTTATTATCTACTTCAGGAAAGATCTCACTCATTCACTAAACTGTATATAGTCATTTTTTTGACGGATATTACTGCTATTGGAGTTACTTCTTTGTTCTTAAACTTCGCTGATGTCAAGATTTCTTTTTGTTCAATTATATCACCTTATTAAAAGTGCTAAGTAATGGTTATGCCTAGGTGCTGGAAGCTGCCAAACGTCTGCATTTAAAGGAACACTCAGTCCTCGATGGATCTGGGAATGTTTTCAAGTTAGCTGCACCGGTGGAATGCAAGGGCATTGTAGGTAGTGATGACAGGTGATTTCTTTGACCTGAAGCATTGTTTATTAGCTGTACCTTTAGCTTTCCTGTCCTTTTGTTTTCAGCTACTTGAATGTCAGCTATTGTTTTGTCTGAGACAATAAGATCTTTTAAACTCTATTTTTTTAGGCATTATCTTCTTGACTTAATGAGAGTAACTCCCCGTGATGCAAACTATACTGGGCCAGGATCTCGATTTTGTATTCTAAGACCAGAGCTTATTACTGCTTTTTGCCAGGTACGTTATATTGAACTGACGGAAAAATGACATGTCTTTATGTTTTCATGTTATTTGTACATAAACTTTCTCTTCTTGTGAGAAGGCCCAAGCTGCAGATCAGTTAAAATCCAAGGTTGAGCCTGAAGAAGCTAGCGTAGCTGATTCTCCTCAAGTGGCTGATGCTGGAAAACAAGAGGAAGTCTCAGCTGTAGCTAGTGATGGAAATGTATGTATTACTTATTGTTAGTTATTTTGTTGTCTTAAATTTAACAGAGTTATTCCCTCAAAAAAAAAAAAAAAAAAAATTAACAGAGTTTTCCCTTGTGACATTTGCGGGTTGGAGTTTGACGAAGTAGAAGTGTTGGAATACCTTCTGTCCCACCTTTTTTTCCCCTCTTTACCTCTTTTCCTTTTCCAAATTAAAAATAAAGTCAACCAAACTATTATTGAGAATCAAGTAGTGTAACAAACAAGTTGTAACATACTATGTGCTGTTGTGAAGAACTCATGGTGGAATATTGCTTTTGTGGTTGAGGTGCTTCATATTTTTCCTATTAGGATAATTAGATCACGCTTCAATGGTCAAAATCTGGTTTACACGTGCATATGTACATATGTAATTACCTGGCTTACCATTAGTTTCTCATAAACTATTACACATGCATACATGCATACATACAAACATACACATACATACATGCATATATATATATATATATATATATATAAATGAAGAGACACACTTCAATGAGAATTATACCAGAGGTATTAGTGTCTAAGACAATTTTACATTGAAAATATGAAATGAACAAGATTAAGAAAAAGAGGAAAGCCTCAACCTCGGCCAAGGAGCTTACAAAATAGCCTTTTGGTCAGAAAAAAAGGACAAGTGGAGTTTAAAAAGAGGTTGACATTGAAAGTTTCTTTGAAAAAATCATATTGAATGCGTGATCTTTAATAATTATTTTTGTTAATAATTTTTGTTTCTCTTGCTGCCCCATTTCTTAATTGTGGTAGCTGGAAAGAGTAGTTATAATTCAGTCCTTTCAAGGTTGTGACTGAATGCTAATCATTCCAAAATTTGTAGTGATTTTACTTTAATTCTACTTTTCTTACAAAAATGGATTTTTTTAGCAAAAAAAAATTGATTTCAAAGGTTAATTGAAGGCTCTAACCAAGTTAATTTAGTTCAGTCTATTGGTTTAGCAAGTCTTACTTTTGGATTAGGTTGACCTAAGCTTCTAGATTTTCAAATGAACTTGGGCTTCCTGCTAGTGCTAGGTTGTCCAGCTCATCAACCCTTCATTATGTACGTCAAATACTCCAAATTTGAAGAATAAGAATCTTTTTGAATAAGATCTCAATGCAGAGATAAATAATGAAGAAATCATAAGTTCTTGCAAATATGCTTCAATGCGCACATATAAGCAGCAACAAGGCCTCCTGTGATGCATGTGATCATTGATTAATTTTCCCAATCGTTGTATTTGTCTCAGTCTGTATTTCTTCTTGGATTTTGCAAGTCAATTCATTCTTCTTATTTGGAATTATGTAAATGTCAGTTTTACGCTTTTTGCTTTTTTAGGATCTTTCAATGTATCAATGGATGAATATCCAAGTGATTGGATCTTGGTTAATATTTGAGAAATCTGAATTATGTTGCTTTTAGGATGCAAGCAAGGACGAGAATACTGAGGATCTCAAAGAGAGCTTGCAATCACAAAATGAAATCTTTTTTAATCCTAATGTCTTAACTGAGTTTAAGTTGGCTGGGAGTCGAGAGGTAAGATCTGAACTTGCATATGTTTTGCTTGGCAGCTATTTAAAGACCCATGTTCGTAGTTTTCTTAATATTTCATTCACCAGGAGATTGAAGCAGACGAAGATAATGTGAGGGGAGCCAGTATGTTCCTCACAAATGTTGTGCTTCCAAAGTTTATACAAGATCTCTGCACACTGGAAGTCTCACCCATGGATGGCCAGACATTGACTGAAGCACTCCATGCTCATGGAATTAATGTTCGGTATATTGGAAAAGTGAGCACCTGTAGACCTGAAAATTTCATTGCTCAGTTTGATGACCTTCTATTGGTGGTATGTCCATGAATAGAGTTTTTTTACGATCTTTGGAACCTTTTTCAACAGGTTGCTGAGGGCACTAAACATTTACCCCATTTATGGGACCTTTGTTCTAATGAGATTGCAGTTCGATCTGCAAAGCACATTATCAAGGTGCTAAATCTAACTTATTTCTCCTTTTCTTGCTATGAATATGTTATAATTTCCTATTTTTCATGACACCTTACAGTCTGGAGCTTTTAATATATTTATTTGAACTGATAGTGCATGCTATTGAGGTTGTTATGCACTTTCTCAAGGCAATTCTGATATGTAGAATTTTATGGATTCTCCATCTTTGATACATAGGTTATTCAGTCTGGTTATTTAAGACATATAGTGTTTCTTATATTGTACTACTCAATGCTGTCCTATCTTTTCAGAACTTGGTGCATGATATTGATAGACAAAGATAAGAACATTTTTGGTTGGCCTTTATTCATTCCTTAATAAAAGTGAAATCTATGTCGTTGTTCTTATACATGGTTTAGTATTTGCATAGTGGCATTCTGCATCTTAACTGAGTGATTATTTTTGTTATACGTGAGTGAGTGATAATATTGATTTTGGTGTACAATTCTTTTAACTTCATGCTTTTGTCGTTAAATGACCAATAATGATTTAGTCTTATAACATGGTCATAGGAAAAGTGAGTGAACCATACTGTAGGATGAATACTGTCTAATAACAAATAAATGATGATTAACATGTTCATTTTCTTGATATTTGAGACTTGAGAATGTGAGGTTGCCTGATAAAGTCAGAGAACTTAACCCTAAGGTCCCCAACCCACACGTACTTTCTCTCTCTTATTTTTCCAAAAGAACTTCTCATTTCATTCACTGGTTCAGTAGTATTTACACTATCATTACTTGTGGTACAGGATGTTTTGAGAGATACCGAAGATCATGACTTAGGGATGGCACTTTCACATTTCTTCAATTGTTTCTTTGGAAGTTGTCAAGTGCTTGCTACAAAAGCTGCTAGTAATACGCAGTCCAGAACCCCCAAGAAGGTTTGTTCAATGCAGATATTAGTGTCTGGATGAAACTATATTATTGTTCAGTATGCTCATTCTGTGAGCTTATATTAAATATTCTTCTAGCTTCTAGAGTTTAAAAGTTTATTTGACACTATACGTTTAGCTGTTAATGCATGAAACTATTAGTATATACAACTACTAATAAAAAATATCTTTAAGTGATTCTTGAGAAAGATGAAGGGCAGAAGAAAAAGAATAAGTGGCTGTTATCATGTTGTACAACTACTACTAAAGAACTCTCTTGGCACTCTACTACAGCTACTGCTAAATTAGCTCAAGTTGATTTTTCGTGTTGTACATTTATTTTATAGGACCAAGTGGGCCACCATCATTCTTCAGGCAAAATTTCGAAGGGACAAGCCAGATGGAGAGGCAGAACACATGCAAAAAAGAGCCAATCCTCATATATGAATGTTAGCTCAGATTCTCTTTGGTCTGACATTCGAGATTTTGCAAAGCTCAAATATCAGGTGATCTTCAATCAATCGCTGAATGGCTCCTTAATGATGTTCAGATTTCTTTCTATCATTCTATGTCATGTACCAAGCATTTGATATAAGGATATGCTTTTGTTTTAAAAAATTTGTTTATATTTTGTTTCTAAAAGAAGGGGATATACTTTTTTTTTAATACTTGGGAGCAATATGTACAATTTTGAGACACGGTTTTCTTTTTAACTTTTCCTGTTTTGTGCTCTGGTAGTGGTATGACAGATCTAGAAAAGTAAACATGACATTTGTATTGAATAAAAGCGGAGAAGAAAAATAAACTACTGGATTTTTCGAGGTCTGACCCTCTCTAAGAGGAAAGCTAAAGTTGCTGACTTCTACTGAAACCCGCGTCACAATTTTTAATTACTATCAATCCCATGCAAACCATTCCTCTCACTCTGTAATTTCCATGAAAACTCTCACACCCTTCCCCTTATGATATTACCTCAAAGACACAAACTAAGTTTCTCCATCTTTTTTGATCCGTCTTACAGCCTCTTACCTGGAATTAGTGAAACAAACAGGTGGTTTGCTATTCCTATCATTTCATTTTTCCACGGGTTTTAATGAAAATTCTGTTTCTTCTCATACTTATCAAAGTCTTAAACCATGGTTACAACTTATAAGCATGTCTTTCTTTTAATAATGGTTTTCTATTTCTTAATGAAATAGGCATTAATGTAATTTCTTATAATGTAACACATTCGATGCAGTTTGACTTGCCGGATGATGCCCGGTCACGTGTGAAGAAAGTTTCTGTTGTACGGAACCTCTGCCATAAGGTAATTATCCATTCTATTATATAATTGCAAAATGCATCTTTTGTATAGTTCAGTTTTTTAATTTGGTTGTGATGCTTTGGTTGTATTCAGTGTTTTAAACGGCACACCTAGGTGCGTGCTTAGGCGCAAGGCGCATGTAAGAAGGCACGCATAAATCGTGCGCTTTCCTTAAAAGCCCTAAGGCAGTGGCCTTGCACCTTAGGGCTTTTTTATTTATATAAAAAAAAAATATTTTTTTACTAACCCTAAACGCAATAAACCTTGAGTTTAGGGTGTTTTCTTCTTGATTAATGAAAAAAATAGTAGTTACTAGCCCTAAATGGAAAAATCTTTGCATTTTAGGGTTTTTTTCTTCTATATTAATTAAAAATTAAATAAAATTTACTAATCTTTTGGATTTTTTCTTCATATTCCCACTTCAATCATGCTTGTTCGTCTTTATATATATTTTTATATATAGTGTGCCTCATGAAAAAAGCTTGTGCCTTTTCTTGCGCCTAAGCCCTAGAAGGCTATTGCGCCTTAGTGTGCCTTGAGCTTTTAAAAACACTGGTTGCATGAGCACTTTCCTAATTGGCGTGTGTTGTATAGATTGAATAGTGGGGATATTCACTTGTACACCACTTGTACACTACTGACCTTATCTCCCTCATAGATGTTTACACCTTTAACTTAGAGATGAAAATACACTAATAATTGATATTGATATAATTATTCACCTTCTTGCATTTTACAACATCAAAAATCTCTATACTACATTAAATCAGTCAGAGGTTCAAATCCTCCCACTAAAAACACCCTATACTAAGTTAAATCAGTTTTTTTTCCTCCTTTTACCAGATTTCTGTTTTTTACTTTTGAGCTTCTTATTGGAACAGTGATTTGCTCAACCATACAATGGGTTTCTTGACAGGTCGGAATCACAGTTGCTGCTAGGAAATATGATTTAAATTCTTCTGCACCTTTCCAGACATCAGATATCTTGAATCTCCAACCTGTTGTTAAGCATTCAGTTCCTGTATGTTCAGAAGCCAAGGATCTTGTCGAAACAGGAAAGCTGAAGTTGGCAGAGGTCAGCTATAATGTTGTCACCTTTAAATGTATTACATTGGTTTGATTGAACTCATCGTTGCCAACAACTGTTGCAGCTTCAAAAGACCATTATTTAGATGTACAATTTCGCTTTAACAATATTCCATGATATCGTTATTTTATTATTTTGGAAAATGAAATTTTAATTTCAGTGATTACTTAATTTATGTAGTTCTTGAAATTGTCAAGGAGTTGACTTGTCATGTACTGCGATGAAATTTTGATGAACGTAGAAGAATTAAACAAGAAAAAGGGATGATCATGTGTAATTGCAAAATCACCTGAATCATTAATATCTGATTTTAGAAAATCTGATCAATTGATTATTGATTATCCTTCAGGGGATGCTAAGCGAAGCCTATGCATTATTTTCAGAAGCTGTCTCAATACTTCAGCAGGTAATGATAGTTCATTCTTTGGCATTGCCTGCGGAGAGAATTCTGTTAGAGCAGTCTCATCAATAGAAAACTTCTTTGTTTCAGGTTACTGGTCCAATGCATCGAGAAGTTGCCAATTGTTGCCGGTAGACACCAGGACTATGCCAGCTTGCAAATTTTGTCTCTACATTTAATGATTATGCTTGTGATAGGGCATGAATATTTGCCTATAACTTGCATGTTAGTTTTCATTGACAAGCACATAAACATAATTATGCTATGGAAACTAACGTCTTCCTTTTTTCATTTTTAGGTACCTTGCAATGGTTTTGTATCATGCAGGAGACATGGCTGGAGCCATAGTCCAACAACACAAGGAATTGATTATAAATGAACGTTGTTTGGGTTTGGATCATCCTGACACAGCCCACAGGCATTTCCACATCCATACTTCAGTTTTGTTTTGTTTTATTTTACAAGTTGAATCAAGGATTCTAGGGTTTTAGGCCAAAATATAAGATTTATGGTTTTATTTTTATACCTGGAAATCCTCCAACCTCTAGTGAATCTCCTTATTTGCCCGTTTGTAATATTTCATAGTCACGAACTATGTCCTGGGATTATAGGAAGTTAAGTTTATAATAACTGGTTTTACAACTAGCATAGGTTATGCTGCTGTGAATTGCCGTGAAATGAATTGAGACGAGGACACTATGGACCTGTTTGAGAGTTATTTCGGATTGGCCAAAATTTCTTTTGTCCTGTTCTTTGTTTGGGAGTGATTTTGGAGTTGTCAAAATCACTTGTCATGCCTATATATCGTTTACCATTATTTTCCTTCGCCTTTTCTCTTTCACCTAAAAGATGAATGTTCTGTACAAAGCATAGAAAATGTTATACCATGCGTGCAAGTGAGAATTTTATGGGTTCATCTGTTATATGAATGTTATACGCCTAGATGAAAATTAAATATGAGACATGATGCGATGCCCAGTAAATTATTGTCTAATGATGATATTGGTGCTTTCCTGTCTCTGTATCCATGCATGTATGTTGTCTTCTAAATTTGTTTGCCATCTTTTTCCTGATATGAGTTTTTGTTCCCCTCTGTAGCTACGGAAATATGGCACTTTTCTACCATGGACTTAACCAAACAGAACTTGCACTACGACACATGTCCCGAGCATTGCTGCTGCTAAGTTTATCATCTGGTCCTGACCATCCTGATGTTGCTGCAACTTTCATAAATGTTGCAATGATGTACCAGGATATTGGAAAGATGAATACAGCTCTGCGTTATTTGCAAGAAGCATTGAAGAAAAATGAAAGACTTCTAGGCGAGGAACATATTCAAACTGCTGTTTGCTACCATGCTCTTGCTATTGCATTCAATTGTATGGGTGCCTTTAAATTGTCCCACCAGGTAATTCCTTTAACAGAAGCTTTGAATAATATTTGATATCCGCTGTAATGCATGACCAAGATTTCGCATCTCTTATGGCAGCATGAAAAGAAAACCTATGATATACTGGTCAAGCAATTGGGTGAAGAAGATTCACGGACGCGAGATTCAGAAAATTGGATGAAGACATTTAAGATGCGTGAGGTACAGGTAAGCTGAAAGATGGGAAAAAAAAACACAGGTTAGAGCTACCGAAAAAATCTCTCGTCATTTCTCTAACAATATAGATTGTATTTTGACAGATGAACGCTCAGAAACAGAAAGGCCAAACTTTGAATGCTGCCTCGGCTCAGAAGGCCATCGATATTCTTAAGGTATTCTTTTAAGAGGCCCAATTTTAGTGACATAAAATTTACAATAGAAGAAGATATTATTACTTACCCCGCCCCACCCTCCACACGCCTGTGCACACGTGAGTGAAGAGGGAGGGAGAGAGAGGAACTTCAAGTGAAGTTATTACAAGGAAAATGTGCTTACAAAGAACTTGGAATTAGAGCTCCAAAATGAACTGGAATATTATCGCACATTTGTGGCAAGAGGAATGATTAAGAATTCTACTGTACGATGTGATAGGGAGATTTGCTCCTAATTATATAAGCTCAAGATTTGACTCGTGGGGATATTTATTATATTTTTCCCTTTTCATTCTTGTAATCCATTTCTTGCACCAATCTTGTTCAATAGTGTTATTGTGCAAAATTCAAAGGCTTCATTTCTGAATACCTTGCAGTCTCATCCTGACTTAATACAAGCATTTCAAGCTGCTGCTGTAGCTGGTGGATCTGGCAGTTCTGGAGGTGCTATGAACAAATCCCTCAATGCTGCCATTATTGGTGAAACTCTTCCTCGTGGTAGAGGTGTAGATGAGAGAGCTGCTCGTGCCGCAGCTGAAGTCAGAAAGAAAGCTGCAGCTAGAGGCCTCTTGATACGTCAGCCAGGCGTTCCGGTTCAAGCTATGCCACCACTTACCCAGCTGCTTAATATCATCAATTCTGGCATGACACCAGATGCAGCAGATAGTAGTGAAACAGATGGTGAGAAGAAAGAAGTTGACACCAACCCCCCTAACAACACCCAGGTAGATGGAAAGCCAGAGCAATTGCCTTCAGCACAAGAGCAGGCCCCCGTCGGATTAGGCTCCGGCTTAGCGTCTTTGGATGCCAAGAAACAAAGACCGAAATCGAAAGCTGCAGCTTAAGTGTTGAAATTTTTTGTTAAATTGGCCAGAGGATAAATAATTTATTTGTGACAGGGAGGTAACTCTCTAATTGGCTAATAATGAGCACTTTTGAGTCCATTTGAGTAAAGAGTTCCGCTTAGTTTTAGCAATTGGCTGCTAAAAATATTTGTTTAGATGTGCCAGTGAAGTTATAGGTATTCCATTTTTTTCTTTAATCCTTTCCCAATAATTAGTCTTTTTTTTTTTTTTTTTTTTTTGAGAACCCAATAATTAGAGTCGTTCAAGAGGGATTTTGAGCACATTTTTATTCTTTTTTTAATGGTTAAAGTCAAAACTCAAATCATGTTAATGTAGCACATCTAGTTCGTTTGTAAGCTATGTAATATGATATGATCTTCATCTTCCTCTTCATGTTTCAAGCTTGGCATTTCAAGGCAGTGTTTGTTATTTTCAACTTGTGGAGTCGATTTTGAAATTTCGTAACTAGTTTTATAAGTTCATTTTGTAGATTGTTGTAACCGAACTAGTGGTTCGGGAAGAGCTATTCATTCGGTTGCTGATGAATGGTATCGTTGATTTTGGTTGATCTTTTCCCTCTTAATGGCATTGATATGAAACTATGCTCATTGTTCTCTAAAGGAGATATTGTCTTTTCCAACAATAAAATGGCATAGCCATTGAGATTAAAGAGTAAGAATGGTTATAAAATGCTTTTGCTAGGAGCATTTTTAGAATAAAAATTGTTCCTTGGAGGGAAAAAATAGTACAACACTTAACAAAAACAAGATAAAAGAACTTCTCTTTGTAGTTTGTTTCATAAATGTTTTTTTTTTTTTCTTTTTAAGAATAATATAAGGATAACAACATAAATATGGCAAAGTAAGATAATGAATTATTTTAAAGTAATCTTGAAAATGGAAATACAAATTTGTTCTTGAAAACAATTACTGAACAATTTTAAAAGATGTCACTTGGATTTAGTTATATTCCTAGCTCTCCTCTAGAATTGTGTTGGAATGAAATAAATTTGGTTTAGAGTTACATGTTTAATCTTTGAAACTTTAAGTTTTTGTTTAATGGATCCCAAACTTTAAAAAGTATCTAATAATATACTGAACTTTTAATTTTGTGTTAAACTTTGAAAATGTCAAGTAGATCATTGAACTTTCAATTTTATATCTAAAAGGTCTCCGAAATATTTAACATTTATTAAAATTAACGAATCTATTATGATATAAAATTAAACTTTGTATTTAATAGGACATTAAACTTTCAATTTTGTATTCAATGGTTTCATAAATTCTTTAAAATGTGAATAGTTCAAAGAGCCAGTAAATAGAAAATTGAAAGTTTGATGACTTACTAGATGTGAAATCGAGAGTTTAGAAGCTTAGTAGATATTTCTTAAAGTTCAGAAATCAATTAGACACAAAATTTAAAGTTCAAGAATAAATTAGACACTCTTTAAAGTTCAAGAACTTATTTGACAAAAATATAAAAGTTTAGTAACTGAACTTATAATGTAAGTTAGAACTTTTTGAAAACAATCTTAGATGAAGCCCATGGAAAGTTGTTCCAAGTTTCCAGCCAAACAAAAGATAACTTTACAAGGATCTTGAGCTGTCTAAGGGATGAAGTTTCATAAACTTTTTAACTTTGGAAGAGATGAACAGTAAGGAGTTGTGTGAAAGGCAAAGCAAGCAAAGAATAAACCACAGAAGAAGAAGAAGAAATAAATAATTTTTTTTTAAAAAAAAAAACCTTCCATTGGCCAAAGTTTCAAGCCCTCAAGATGATTTCTAAGCTTTGTTTTAGATCCTAAGTTGGCTTTTTAACTACTAGTTATTACTCAAATACTTTAAGACACATGGCCTTTGCTGCCTTCCCAAGAAAGGGACAACTTAAGCAATTAATCTCCAAATTTACCATTTCATTTTAAACATATCATTAATCAAAGTTTATTTTATGAGTAATAAAATTTAAATGCAAACAAAGTTAAAATATCCCTTGTTATGACGAAAACAGTAACAACGTAACAAGAACGAAAGGGCGAAGAGAAACAACACACGGATATACGTGGTTCACTAACGGTGTGTTAGCTACGTCCACGGGCAGAGGGAGAGAACGATCTTATTATGTGAGGAGTATTCAGAATACAGAGAGATTAGAGAAAAAAAATAGGTTAAGAGGGTTTATATATGGCACCACTCTTAACCCTAACATAATAGGCCTAAGATAAAAGCCCAAAACGAAATATCATATCTAATCCCTATACATAATTTAGCTTAGGGGGCGTTGCCCCCGAACCCCCACCGGGCGCTTCGCCCCTGGACCCCGACTCGCTGACCGGTCAGCGAGACCCCCGTACTGGGTCGTTCGGAGCGCTTCATATCAGATTCAAGGCATATCAACATCCCTTACTGGGTACAGTAAGAACTTTTGTGTTTCTAAATGATCATTTCACTTAAATCAGTATAAATAAGAATCTATCTTTGTTTCACTTAGAATCTATAATAGTCAATTAAAGAAGGTTGAGAAAAAAAAAAAAGTGCCAAAAAATATACAAAAACAACTTGAAAAAAAATTATCAAATATAAACCATATAAATTGCTAGATGCTTGAACTTAAAGTTGATTAATAGGGTAAAATTTGATATGACATGTAGTATTAATTATATAATTTACCCTTACCCTTGATGAATACACCACAATTGCAACTAGAGAAATGAAACAAAAAAATTATATATGTACTTTCATGATTTATAACTATTCATATAGAACTTTACTTTGGGTTCCGTTCCTTTTACCGTGTGTTTGGATCAACTTCTTATGTAATTTTGAAGAGTTAAACGTGTTTTTCTTTCGAAATCTAGAGGGTTTGGTAACAATAAAAATGACTTCTGAAACAATCAAAATGATTGTAAATCAATTTTTTTTTAAAGAATCACCTTATAGATGATTAACTAAGAATCGTTGTATGGTAATTTGATATTTGTAGAATCACTTTTAGATGTAGTGCAACCAAACAAACTAGTGATTAAAATCATTTTAAAAGAAATATAACCCCACACACAAGGATTTTAATGAAACTATTTTTCACAAAAAGTGTTGAAGAAAAAAAATTTTAAAAAGTATTTAAAGTATAAGGTATGTCTAGACTCTGGTCACACCTTTTAGTAGCATCTTTATAGGATATTGTTCCTCTTCAAGTTACTAAATCAGTATTGCATATTCTTTTTCAAGTTTGATCTTGGACTATATCACAATTATTAGAAACAAGGAATGAGAATGTTATCCAATCAAACTTTTCAACCTTAAACAAAATTGAATTGGGAATATCACTGTACCAATTAAAAAGAAAAGCTTGGTTTGGATCTTGGCAGCTTGAGATTTCTGTCAATTTCATCTGATATGAAACTAATCTTATTATCTTTTTGCCGACTTGAGAATAACCCAACTGGTTAAGGCATATACCCTCGACTAAAAGATCAAAGGCTCGAATCCCAACCCACCCCAACTCAACAAAATCTTATTCATCATTTTGGAGTCTTTTGGCAAACTTGAGAAACAAGTACTGTTGAGTTCTGAGAATCAGAACTAACCTATGGCTTAATGATCTTGGAAAAAGTTTTTGCTTTCCCTCCATCTTTGGGATTTCACAAAGCTCAGTGCCAGCTTCTTCATCAAACCATTCCTTTCTTCACAAGAATCATAACAAAGAAAAAGAAAAGAAAAGGAAAAACACTCACCAGAGAGAGAGAGAGAGCTTATAACTCTTTCCTCTTTATTTTTTTTCTTTCTTCTAAAATGGAACTTCCTTGCTTCTGGATGGAGTTTCCAGATTGCTTGTGGTCAGTGATTACCTTGTATTTTTTTGCAGCAGGGGAAGAAGAAATAGCAGGATTATGAAGCAGCTGGTGGTGGAAGTAGTAGATGCTCATGATCTTATGCCCAAAGATGGTGAAGGATCTGCTAGTCCATTTGTAGAAGTTGATTTTCAAAACCATATAAGTCGCACGAAAACCGTTCCGAAGAACCTCGACCCGATTTGGAATAAGAAACTATCTTTCGATTTCGACGAAAACCGAAACCATCATTACCAAACCATTGACATCTCTGTTTACCATGAAAAGAGACTGATTGAAGGCAGGAGCTTTCTTGGAAGGGTCAGAATTCCTTGCTCAAACATTGCCAAGCAAGGTGAGGAAAGTTACCAGACATTCCACTTAGAACAGAAGTGGTTTTTCTCAGCTGTCAAAGGTGAGATTGGCTTGAAAATCTATATTTCACCAAGAAAAAACTCTCCTATAAATCCTCAAGAATCCCCAATTTCTGATCCTCCTCCAACCAGACCTTCAGCTAGAGAGGCTCCAAGTCCTTCCATTACTACAGCATTAGCTGCAGTAAGTAAAGAAGAAGCTGATCTTGTTTGTGATATCCAAGCAAAACCAAAGAAAGATGTTTTAACAGTCTCAGCATCCAAAGATTCTAACTCAACTTTTGCTGTAGCTGAGTTTCCATTCAGAGATCCTGCTAAAGAGCCAAAGGCAGAGATTGAAGAAGAGATCGAAGAACCGATCGAAGCAAGCGGAGAGACAACACGACTATATAAGCAGCAAACAATGCAGCGGCCTCGAATAGTAGTACAGAAACGACCACAAGGTGCTCCATCTACAATGAACAGAAGCATTCCATCTTCAATGAACACAAGTAATTCACAAGCTAATCTCAGCAACCAAGATGACTATGAGATCAGGGACACTAATCCTCAACTTGGTGAGCAGTGGCCGAGTGGTGGAGCGTATGGTGGAAGAGGGTGGCTGAGCAGTGAGCGACACGCGAGCACTTACGACCTTGTTGAGCAAATGTTCTATCTATATGTTCGAGTTATGAAAGCAAGGGATCTTCCTCCAAGTTCCATCACTGGAGGCTGTGATCCTTATGTGGAAGTGAAGCTTGGAAACTATAAGGGGAGAACAAGGCATTTTGACAAGAAGCTAAATCCAGAATGGAATCAAGTCTTTGCTTTCTCAAAAGAACGCATACAGTCATCTGCACTTGAAGTTTTTGTCAAGGACAAAGAAATGCTGGGAAGAGATGAGTACCTCGGCCGTGTGGTGTTCGACTTGAACGAGATTCCAACTCGGGTTCCCCCGGACAGTCCATTGGCTCCTCAATGGTACAGATTGGAGGACCGGAGAGGCACGGGCAAGGTAAGAGGGGAAATCATGGTTGCAGTTTGGATGGGAACACAAGCTGATGAAGCTTTCTCAGAGGCTTGGCATTCTGATGCAGCCTCAGTGTTTGGTGAGGGTGTTTATAATGTAAGATCAAAGGTTTACGTCTCTCCAAAACTGTGGTATCTAAGGCTAAATGTGATTGAAGCTCAAGACGTAATCCCCAATGATAGAAACCGTCTTCCGGATGTTTTTGTCAAAGCTCAGGTTGGAAATCAGGTACTCAGAACAAAGATCAGTTCAACAAGTACCACTAATCCATTTTGGAATGAAGATATGGTGTTTGTGGTAGCTGAGCCTTTTGAAGAACAGTTGCTAATCACTATTGAGGACAGAGTGCACCCTTCAAAAGAAGATGTCTTGGGTCAGATCAGTCTCCCTCTCGACGCGTTCGATAAGCGGCTAGATCATAGACCAGTTCATTCACGTTGGTTCAACCTTGAGAAGTATGGTTTCGGAGTTCTAGAAGCCGACAGGCGAAAGGAACTCAAATTTTCCAGCAGGATTCACTTGAGAGCTTCTCTTGAAGGTGGATATCATGTACTAGATGAATCAACTTTATACATCAGTGACCAACGACCAACTGCAAAGCAGCTATGGAAACAACCAGTGGGAATATTGGAGGTTGGAATTTTAAGTGCTCAAGGACTGCTTCCAATGAAGATGAAGGATGGGCGAGGAAGCACAGATGCTTATTGTATTGCTAAATATGGTCAAAAATGGGTTCGAACTCGAACAATTCTCAACACCTTTAGTCCCAAATGGAATGAGCAATACACATGGGAAGTCTATGATCCATGTACTGTGATTACTTTGGGAGTTTTTGACAATTGCCATTTGGGGGGTGGTGAAAAACATAATGGAAGCAATGGAGCAAGAGATTCGAGGATCGGAAAGGTTCGAATTCGACTATCGACATTGGAAGCTCACAAAATCTACACTCATTCTTATCCACTTCTGGTTCTGCACCCCAATGGAGTAAAGAAGATGGGTGAGCTCCAACTCGCAGTTCGCTTCACCACCCTTTCTTTGGCAAACATGATATACGTCTATGGAAATCCATTGCTCCCAAAGATGCATTACCTTCAACCTTTCACAGTGAACCAGATAGAAAATTTAAGATACCAAGCCATGAACATAGTAGCAACGAGGCTCAGTCGAGCTGAACCGCCCCTAAGAAAAGAAGTCATCGAGTACATGTTAGATGTCGATTCACACGTATGGAGCATGAGAAGAAGCAAAGCCAACTTCTTCCGAATCATGTCATTGCTTTCAGGAATGATTTCTGTTAGTCGATGGTTTGGTGAAGTCTGCAACTGGAGGAACCCCATCACATCTGTGCTTGTGCACATTCTGTTCCTTATACTGATTTGGTACCCGGAACTAATACTTCCCACTGTTTTTCTATACATGTTCCTCATTGGCATATGGAACTACAGGTTCAGACCAAGGCACCCACCTCACATGGACACAAAGCTCTCTTGGGCTGAAGCAGTGAATCCAGATGAGCTCGACGAAGAATTCGACACGTTCCCAACTTCCAAACCGAATGACCTGGTTCGACTAAGGTATGACAGGCTGAGAAGTGTTGCAGGGAGGATTCAAACAGTTGTGGGGGACATAGCAACACAGGGAGAAAGAGTTCAATCTCTACTTAGTTGGAGGGATCCCAGAGCCACCAGCCTTTTCATAGTGTTCTGTCTTTGTGCTGCTGCTGTGCTATATGCTACACCTTTCAGAGTGGTGGCTTTGGTTGCAGGTTTATATTGTTTGAGGCATCCAAGGTTCCGCAGCAAGCTACCTTCAGTTCCTGGCAATTTCTTCAAGAGATTGCCTCCTCAAACAGACAGCTTGTTATGAGTTATGATGTCAATATTTAAGTCAGATGTATTTTCCTTTTAAGATTGAAACTTGTTTCTTAACTGTCATAACAATAGTGTACAAAACCCATGGCCATGCTTGCTTATATAAGCGTCCTTTTGGCCATGGTTATACATCATGAAGAATTACAGTTTGCAATAAAATTGTGAATTAAGCTTGTTTTGTTAATTGTATGATTTAACTCAACTCCTAAAGTACTTATCCAATTTGGTCTATTCTCTTTATTCATCAATTAAATTCTTGTGATCATAAGAGAACATTGTAATATATAAAAAAAAAAAATGAAATTCTTTTATCAACTTATCAATTACCAATTACCAATTATAGCTGTCATAATTCCCCAGGGTGAACTTTCGATCAAATAGTTCCATGTCAAGAAAGTCGTGTTAAACCATTGTAATGTTTATTTCACCAGATTAAATACAGTGATTTGTTTCAATTAATAAGTTATAATTTTGAATTTTCAAAAATAATAATTAAAATTTTGACAATCCAATTGATTTTAACGTTTTGTAACTGAAGAACTTTGATTTAAAATAATTAATACATAGCGAATAAAAGCTTGTGAAACTTTAAAAAGATCACGAACCAAGTCGAAAAGGAAACCCCAAATATTTGAGACTGTAGGTATGTATATTTCCCTCGTAGTTTCTCGTTGCAAACTAATCAAATATGGCCATGCACCATTGAAATCAAGCCATCTATCTTTTCAAATGATTCTCTCGAGTATTTCATAAGCTAGAAAAATGATAGAAATAGGAGGAAAATTACATATCTTACCACTATCAGTAGAAGCTACATAACGCAAAATTTGATGAATAAAGTTCACTGCAAAATTCATTGCGAGACATAATTTCAAATCTAGAATCCTCATAACAAAACATGAACAAGAAGATTGTAGGGATCAATTCCACAAGAAAGGTATCAGCACCAAAGAGCAAATATCTAGAAAACAAGCTCATGCGGTTTCATGCCTGCCTTTAGAGAAAACCTTGCAGCCAAGTAGGTCTTTAAGTCTGAAACTGCTTCAATGGACTTTAGAAGAGCTGAGTCGACGGCCTTCTGATCATCTTTTTTGTCCTGTGGGAGAGCACTTTTTTCCTACACGTAAAATAATGGTGACCAGAAATTAAGACAAATAAATGATAAAATTTGAAATATTAAAAAAAAAAAAAACACAAGGAAAAACAACTACGAACCTCCTTCTCTGCCTCGAAAAATTCTCCTTCTCCCTTCTTTTTTTTCTTCTGAACTTCCTTGGAGAAATATTTGTCATCAAACTTCTCCACATTGACTCCAGCAATGTCTACCTTGGTGGAGGTTGCAATCACGTATGATTGGTTCACACGCCTCAAGGGAACACCATTGACCTTGAAGGGTCCTAAAAGAACAAACTTAAGTTTAGATAATCCCTTGCAGATTCGATAATAGTAGATTTAAAAATCGAAGACTCGGCTAATCACTACTTCATATATGTATGCGTCCTTTCTTTCAAGCATTTAAGACTACAAATCGCATCATGAGGTATTTTGGTATGTAAAGACCATTGGTAGGGGATATGGGCAGAATGGGAGGCATGAGACATTTCAATATTAATTGGTTGCAGTTTAAACTATTAATGCTGCCAAAATGCAAAACCCCAAGTATCTACTTCTTACTTCTCAGTAGGAAAAGTTATGCAGGCAACACATTTAAGGTAATATGTCAACCTAAGGCTAACAATTGTTAAGATGGCAAAAAATACAATAAACGAAACTTCCAATGCAAATATAACGCCTATCCACAACGAATGTAGAGGGGAAAAAAAAAAAAAAAAAAAACTCATTCGCCCATGAACAGATAATAAAACCTTTTCAACCCCCAACACGATGTGATAGTACAACAAAATTTACATAGAAAGGCAATTAGAGAAAATCTCCAAGACTCACCAGTGACTAAAAGCAACCCAGATGGAAGTTGCTTCAAGAACACAACTCTCTTTCCCTTGAACCTTCCAGTGAGAATGATAAGCACGGTTCCAGGAGTAATGCTAGACCTGAAAATAGTATAAAATTGACAGACTAAGTTATATGAATACACCCCAAGAATGATTCATTGAACTGGACCCATTGTCATCATTTGGAAAATCAGCAACATTACTTAAATTCACGCAATTCAAACTTCAAATAGTTTTAAAATCTAAAACCGAAAACTCAAATCAAAGTGAAAAAGTCCCCCCTTTTCATTGCTACACTACAGCATGAATTCTATTTTGTCTTTATTCGGAGATCTCCTCTGCTATAGAGGCGAAACAGCCCCGTTCATTTTGCAACTTCATGTAATCGCCGAAACTATCTTTTATCCAAAACAACACTCAGATCGAGGTTTCATTATTTTCATCCCACAGTTCATTCCAAATTCCTCAGTTTCCCAATCATGACAAAGTTAAAATTCACTAAGCAATTTACGTTTCAAGAAACAGCAGTGACCATCCAAAGTGAGACAATGATAGAGATCGACCTGAGTTTGGTGGGCTTAGCCTTGCGCTTGTTGACAAGTGGCTTCTTGACATCGTCGGCAGGGTAAAATTTCGGCGGCTTCTCTGCTGGAGCGTCGGCCTTGGGTTTGGCATCGTGGCGAGGGAAGACACCTCCATTTTTTGCCTTGATTGCCCAAAGGCCTCGCTTGTGGTACATCTTCGACCTCGAATATTTGCCAACCCCTCGAATGAGATCAGGGTTTCTGCTAACTCTTGCTGTCTTCGGAGCCATTGATGAATTTCTGAGAATTTGCAAGCGTCTGCTATCCTCTCCTCGCCGAAACCCTAAGCTTTCGAAGACGTAGACAGATATATACTCAATTTGGAACCCTAAAATGAATTTGGGCTTTCATTTTAAAAAACGGGGCTTAATGTTTTTGGGCCTTATTTTTTGGGTTTAATGTTTTTGGGCCTTTCTTTGCACAAATTTTCTATAAAAAAAAAATAAATAAAAAAAAAAAGAGTTTTGCACAAATTTAAATTTGATTGGGAAGGAAAAAAAATCGAAATTTACCCCTAAACACTCATGCTTTGTTTGGAATCTCGTGATTTTGAGAGATTTAAATCATAATTGATTTTAAATGAATTATGTTGTTTGCAGATAAATGATTTGAAATTAAAAAGTTATTTAAAATTGTGTTTTGAGGTAAAAGATTTTCACAACTAAAACTATCAAATTTTGGAAGATTTCATAGGTGCGAGAGTTCAATTACTTATTTATTTTTATCATATTTTAATTTCATAATAACAACTCAAATTAAAAGCTATTTTAGTAAATTCTCTTACTTTTTTTCCAATTATCATCCCAACACAAAATTATAAATATATTCATTTTAAATCGTTCTCATTCCAAACCAGACAAATAATTAAAAGTCACTGCTTTGACTTTTATGATTCCAAATGGAGGGTTAGGTTGAGAAAAAAAATCTAAATATTTTTTTTACTAGGTTTTATTTTTAAGTTAAAAGAACCAAAATAACGAGTAAAGTGAACTCTTATGACTATGTTGGAGGATAAATTTAAAATTTATCCAACTTATACAATTTTTTTCTATATTTTTTGGTTCATCAACACTTAGGTGCAAGGAGATTTAAATCTCGTGCCTCGTCGAAGGTATACATCTTGATTAGTTGAATTAGGTTTAGATTGACATATCCTACACTTAGATAAATATTGAAATTTCTACCACATCCAATTTCAATCTAAAAACCTCCAACTCATTGATTTTAAGAATATAAAGTTTTGCACAAATTTAAATTTGACTGATACACAATTTAACTCTTGAATAACCCCATCAATACTCACAAATTTGTACACACAATCAACGGTCAATTTTTTTTCAAAACTTGTCAATGTATTGTTTTGGAAAAACAAAACTTGTCGATATTGTATCGTATATATGTTTTATAATTGATTAAAAACATATAAAAATATTTTCTTTTAATTGTTCTTCAAACAACAAATTATTAGAGATAAAAATTTCAATACTTTTTCAAATTTAATGTTAATATAGATTTGCAAATACTTGTATAATCTTTGAGGGATAATTTGATGAAGTTGATGCAAACTAGATTTTAAGGGTAAAAATGGATTTTTATGGAGTACAAAAACACAGAGACTTTTTTCCCTTCATAAAATTAAAGGTATATTTTTATTTAAAAAAAAAAACAATAAAATAAAATTAAAGGTCTATCTGGTCCAGCACTATATCGCCCGTCATCCAGCTCAACTAATAAAAAAGAACGAAGAAAATAAAGAAGATTTGAGTTGGCACAAAAGGCAAACCCTAGCAGCTGCCACCGGTTCGCCGCCATATCGCCGTCCTGACGCAGGTTGTTCGGTTACTTCCACGGAGTTTTTTAGATTGTAATTGAATCATTTGGCTTGTATATCGATCCAACCAAACTGATTTGTTCAGCTCGAATATTAAAACTCGATAACATTTGTTCGGTTCCGGTCTAGGAAAACCGAATAACGGTAAATTTACGAACATTGCAGGGGCAATTCCGTCAATAAAGAAAAGAAAGTGCCAACGGTGTTATCGGAAGCACGTGTCGACACGTATCAAACTTTCCGGGTTTTTAAGAAAAGTAACCAAAAAATTGAAAAAAATTAGAAAAAACTGGTAATCTGAAAACTATTTAGACAAAGAGGGTGTCGTGCCTTTTCAAGAGGCGCGACACCGTACTTTCCGTATTTTTTTTATAAAATTTATTCATTTATATTTATTATTATTTGTTTAATGATTATGTTTATTTTTTATATATATAAATATTAGTTTTTCATTTCCTTTTCTGAAGATAGTTACGTTTTTTTTATTATTTTTTTTAAAAAAAATTTAAAGTTTACATTCCTTTTTAATATATATATAATTTAGATGTTTTGAGGTTTGCATTTTCTTTTGTTTATAGCATTTTTATAATACAAAACACCACATATTAAATTCAACTAATGCTACAAATTGATTTTTCGAAAATTATTGTAAATTAATTTTAAATTTTTTTTTATAAAACTTTATATAGTTAAAATATAATTAAATTTATGTATACATAGAAAACACAAACACGTTTTAAAAATTAATCATCATTAAACATCTCCAATTCAATTTTAACTATATTAATCATTGCATTTTAAATAATAATTATTTTTACTAATTATTGAGATAAAGTTAAAATGTTTTAAAATATGTTAATAGTTCTTTCTAACAATAATAAATTTCAAAATAAAAGCTCTCACTTTGCTTTGTAATCATTTTTTTTAAATCTCAAATATGTTTGAGAATGATATTGTTAAAAGACTTATTACAACTTAATTGATTGTCGATTATTAAATTAATTGTACTTGAAATTGAAATGAAGATGTTTAAGAATGACTAATTTTTAAAATGTAATTGTGTGTTCTATGTATACATAAATTTAATTATTTTAACTATATAAAGTTTTATAGAAAAAAAAATTAAAACTAATGTACAATAATTTTCGAAAAATCAATTCGTAGCATTAGTTGAATTTAATATATGGTGTTTTGTATTATAAAAATGCTATAAACAAAAAAAAAATGCAAATTTCAAAACATTTAAATTATATATATTAAAAAGGAATGTAAACTTTAAAAGATATAAAAAAGGTAACCACCATCTTCAGAAAAGAAAATGAAAAACTAATATTTATAAAAAAAAAATAATAATAAACATAATCATTAAATAAATAATAATAAATATAAATGAATAAATTTTTTAAAAAAAGTTAGAGGTTTGACACTCTCTTTATCTAAATAGTTTTATGATTACCGGTTTTTTCTAATTTTTTAAAATTTTTTGGTTACTTTTCTTAAAAACCCCAAACTTTCCGGGTTAATTGGGAAAAAAATAGATTTTTTTAAAAAATTTGGCCAAATCAGGATGTTTTGAAAAAAATTGGCAAAAGCGGATTGTTTTTTTGTTTTTATTGGCAAAATTGCCCATTCATTTCGGAATCACGCCAGCCAAATCTTTTATTTTCTTAAGCTTCTTTGCATTGTTTTCCATTATTTCTTCTTCTTTTTTTTTTTTTTTTTTTTTTTTTTTTTTAAATTTTCGAATCATGTATCATATTTTTTCAAACAAATTTAATTTGAATAAATATATTCAAAATAGAGATTAAACAATTAAAGATAAAATTAAAGTAATGTTTCAATTCCAAATGTTAGAGATAAATTCTTATATTAGCTTAATTTCTTAAAAAAAATTAGTTAGTAAAAATTATGAATTGAAATGTGAAGTGATTGAAAATATTGCTAGCTTTAGTACGACAATTAAATATTAAATACAATAAAATATTAAACTATTTACCGTTGAAAGTGGATTCAAGAACCAATGTACTAAATTTTATGCTACTTGTTCCTTTTCATTTTCATTTTTGTTCCAAAATGGTTAATAATTAATTTCCTTTGCTGACTGATCCTTGTGTAAGCTTTGTTGGTCTGCGTTATAAATTTGAACATTTTAAATTATAATTTTTTTTAAAAAATGAAACATTATACCTTTTGGTTTTTGAGATTTAACTTAATGTTTCATTTTAAAATTCATCCGTTCATTGTGTCAACTATATTCTTAAATTTTCACTCACAACACCCTTTCGTTTAGCTGTAACAACGCGACATGTAATAAATCTTAGAGCATTAATTATATAATAAAGAAATTACATTACGTGCTTTAGAATATGTATCAGATGTTTTTTTTTTTTTGACAACAAATGAAGTGAGAGATTCGAATCTCTAACCTCTTCGTCGAGAGTATCAAATGATTATTAATAGTATTATAATTTTTTTAATCGTGGGTTGAAGCCACGGAACCCAATATTTAATCGGGTATTATAATTTTAAAATGAAACATTGATTTTATTGTATTTAATATTTAATCGTCACATCAAAGCTAGCTATATTTTCAATTCATAATTTTTTTTTAAGAAATTAAGCTTATATAAGAATTTATCTCTAACATTTGGAATTGAAACATTACTTTAATTTTATCTTTAATTGTTTAAACTCTATTTTGAATATATTTATTCAAATTAAATTTGGTTGAAAAAAATATGATACATGATTCGAAAATTGCATGCAATTGAAAATTTTTAAAAAAAAATCATAACATCCATCAACCAGAAAATAAAAATAAAAAAAACAAAAAAAAAGAAGAAATAATGGAAAACGAAAATTGCATGCAATTGAAAATTAAAAAAAATAATAATAAAATCATAACATCCATCAACTAGAAAATAAAAATAAAAATAAAAAAACAAAAAAAGAAGAAGAAACTTTAAAAAATAAAAGATTTGGCTGGCGTGAGGAGTGTTCGCCACGGAACACAATAAAAACAAAAAAACAACCCGCTTTTGCCAATTTTTTTCAAAACACCTTGATTTGGCCAATTTTTTTAAAAAAATCTATTTTTTTCCCAATTAACCCCAAACTTTCCTCATATTCCGCTGTGAATTTGGCGCCAGTTTCGATTTCCCGCGCCTCATCTTCTTCTTCTTCGCCTACTTCAATTTCAGCTAAAACCCTAAACTCCTTTCACTTTCAACTTCGAAAATCTTTGTTTTCTGAAGTGGGTCGGAGCCATTCGCTTTCAGGTGTGAGGATTTGTTTCAGAGGTAGAATAGAAAATGTTTTACTCGCACACGTTGCTGGCCCGAAAAACGCCACTGGGCACCGTGTGGTGTGCAGCTCATTTGCAACATCGTCTCAACAAGAAGGACTACGAGAAGACTAAAATTCATGTTGTCGTCGGTTAGTATTTCTTTGCTCATTCTGAATGTTTGATGCCTTTCTTGAATACCCAGTTTGATCTGAAGTAGTTCTTTGTCTCTTTTCTAAAGAAATCAGTGAAAAATTGTTGGGTTTTCCATTTGGGGTTTCTATGTGATTGAAATGCCAAAGCTTTGATTCTTGAGATCTTTTCATTCCCACAAGGATGGTTTTTCTCTACCCTTGTCCCTGAATGTTTGCCCATTTTTCATTTTTTTATCCTCAATGATGGTTTCTGAGAGCTTTTGAGGGTATTGGAAGATTGGCTGATTCATGTCTGGGATGGATGTCTTTTGTAGATGCCATCATGTTTGGAGAGGTTCCCCTTGCCCTGCGAACGTCAAGTTACCTTCTATTAGGTGTTGTACGGATTTATTCAAAGCAAATTGATTATTTAAAACATGATGCTGATGTTTTGGTCATGGAGTTACGGAAAATGCATTCGCACGCTTCGACGAAACTCACTTTGCCTGAGAATGCTTATCAGGCACCGTTTCATTCCATCACTTTGCCGGAGACTTTTGATCTCGATGCCCTGGAATTGGATGGTGATATTTATCATGATGGGTAATGTATCTAGGTTCCCAACTTTATGATTTATTTGAAATCTCTCTCACATTAATGATTTCGTTCTTACAGAGTTCCAGATACTCATCTCAGGAGCCAGGAAGAGATCACTCTAGCAGGTTTAACAGTGATTGCCTTTCACATTTACCCCGCCCCAACCCAGTAGTCCCCAACTCAATATTGTATGGACTTAGAAACCAACTAATTTTTTTGCATTGCAGATCAAATTTCTGTTGGACGAGATGCTTATGTAGCTATATCTTTCGGCGAGGTTTAGTCTTGTTATTTACATTCATAATTGTTAAGTATCTCTTATGCTTTATCTGTGTTCATCATCGTTATTGAAATTGCTTAATTTTATACATAGGATGTCATGATGGATATTTCACATCCTGGAGAGGTTCATGATTTGGGGTTCAGATCAATGGAAGAGGAGTAAGTCTCCCAGACTTTTGAGCCCCACTCTCTTTTCCTTGATCACATGATTTGATCACAACCAGGCTTACTGTTAATGCTTTCTGTGTGCAGCGTGATCCCTCCACCTCCTGTGGATACTACTATGAATGTTGAAGGCCCAAGTGGCAATGAAGATGTACTTAACATGAGATTTGATGAGGAAAATATGCCACAAAGTGTTCCTGGAGTTGAAGTCCCGGAAGCTATAAATGTTCAAGATTTTGGTCCAAGTAATCAGAGTGTGGGTAATGATGATAACTCTCCACAAAATGTTCCAGAAATTGAGGTTCTAAGAGAGGCTGCCCCTGATTTCAGTCCAAGAGATATTCCTATGGTGCCTCCACTTGGTGGTGATGACATGTCTGAACCACACCGCCTTTTAGATGAGAATATAACCCAGGAAATTCTTTTACCAATCATGGAAGATAAGGTGACTCTTCCAAGGACATCATTACCATTTGAGCAAAGTGCAGGACCTCTAACTTCTGCTACTTCACAAGAGGCACTTGATATGATCGATACACATATTTCTCTTAGTAAGTTTAATTCTAATTGCTCCATATTTGGAGTTGAATCTAATTCGTGGTGAATAGCTAATGATATCTTGTTGTTGGTTGGTTTCTTCTTCGTGTGTTGCAGGACAATCTCCCATGGAACTTGTTCTTCAACCCACTCCTCCACAACAACCAAGGCCAAGATCAAGGAAGAGAAAACAGTTCTTTGACAAGTCTACCGTGTTGACTAACAAGTATGTTTGTGATATCTATCATTTAAATTTTGTGTTTATTGTAATCAATTATTGATATAGATAGTTGTGTTGCAGGTTTATGAAAAATGCTCTTGAAGATTCTAGTGATATATTGCGTGAGAGGAGGAACACTCCAAGCTCTTCTTTGGAGGTATGGAAGTTAAACAACAGCTTGAGAAAAGAAGTTTTCTATCATCCTTCCATCACTGGTAAGTGATCCGTTGTTTTAGTTTTTCTTTCTACTTGTTTGTGCATTCCTTTAATAGCAGAAAGAAATCAAATATATGTATGCAGGTCTTTGTCATGATCTCGGTGATATTTTTAATGTGAACTACATTACTACAAAATGTCGTACAACATTCTTGGAGGAAGCTTCTGAGGATCTTGGGGATGCGGGAAACATTGCTTCAACAAGTGAAACTTTTTTGGGCCAAGAAGATGCCCCACCTCCAGCTCCAGAAGCTGCTTCCCCACCACATACTGGAATTCCACCCACTGTTGACCCTGCTAGAAACATTGCTTCAACAGGTGAGACTTTTTCGCCCAATGTAGTTGCCCCATCTCCAGCTCGAGAAGCTGCTTCCTCGCCACATTCCAGAATTCCAGCCACTGTCGATCCTGCTTCTGCTTCCTTTTCTGCAATGGAGATTGAGCATCTTCGTGATGTTGAGGGCAATCGGGGGGATGATACCTTCGCAGACTTAATTGCTTCTCCACCAAGATTCATGCCTTCTCCTAGGCCTTCTGAAGGCTTAAGTTCACCATCAGTAATGATTGCATCTACAGGAATGTTGTCAACACCTGGGCCATTATCAACTGAACCTTCACAATCCATGTTTGAAACTCCTGGGACAATTGACGAGGGACTGGGTCCAGAAAATATCACACTCTTTGATATTCCTGAGCAGATGAGTGCTGCAGATGAGGTAGGTCTTTCTGTTAATACTAGTGCTTCATTTTCTTCTGTAATTTTACCACTAAAAATGTGATCTTCCTCATTTTTATCTTTTGAAAAGAAAGGAAAAAAAAGCAACTAAACCAGTTTGGCAGCAGAATTAGACTTTTGCTAGGCACATACAACAGAAAAAAGAGACCGTACAAGCATGAGTCCAATGCCCAAAAAAAACTTGTACATTTGGATTGAAGTTGAGAAATAATTTCAATGACTTGTTATTATCTCCATTTATTGGATTTGAATTAGTTTGATTACTGAAATTTAGTACATGGACTATTAATTTGAGACGATTTTATAACAAAAAAAAACAATAATTTGAATTAGGATTTAATATTCTATTATGTTATATTACCACCATCCAAAAGGCTTTAGTTGTTGAAGTAGTGTTAATTAAATCATTTGAATTGTCTCTTAACATTTCTTCCTTCTTCTATTTGGATGTAAAAATTGAAGTCACAGAATAGAGCTCTTTTTCTATTATTTCTTTCTGCCATATCTTTGGTATCTTTGGCAACTAAGGGCAACTAGAGGTCTTCTTGTAAAGTTCTAACTTGCTGAGATATTTACTGTAGGATCTTTATTTCCTGGAAGCAGAGAGCTCACCGGCTGGCAAATCAAGTAATCTTGTAGTTCCTGTTATTATTCGAATGTTTCCTTCAAATCTATTTCTCGGTTGCTTTATATAACTTGGAATTCTGATGTGATGTTGGGGCTCGTTCTTGTACAGGCTCTCAGAGAACTCAAGGAGTTGACTCATTGTCGGTGAGAACGAGGTACTATTCTATCATTTGCTGTATGACACTTTTAATCAAAGTAAACCTTATCTATTGATTTGTTAGTAAGAAACAAATTTCATTATCAAATGAATATATAAAGTGCAAGAGCCAGAAAAATGACTGAGTTTACAGAATGTTGAATGTTCAAGTACTCTAAATGGCTCGTTGTAATTGTTCCTCTTTTGCATTTTATGTGAACAGGGCTGTAGGTCGGTATTTAAGGAGCCTTTCTCCTATAAAATCAACCTCGGATGACTCAACCCAAGATCTTTCTTTGAATGACATCCTAGAAGGAAAAAGAAGAAAGCTATGCGCACGAATGTTCTATGAGATGCTGGTAATCTATTCAAAACTTTGGAAGATTGTTGTGACTATATTTGTTTGGGAGCAAAATATATAAATTTCAATTTGGAAACATCAATTTTTTTTATGGTATTAGAGTTAGTTTTTAAAATTTCAAAAGAAGGAATACATGTTTCGGGATACTGTATTTTGCCAAGTTACTTCTGCTACAATTATGGCCCATGGAACATCACCCCCTCCCACTATATGTAGTTTAAAAATCTGCTTCTTTTTGGTCAATTCTGGTTTTTTCTCTAGTATTTTGTGAACTTCAAATTTTTTCTTAATGGTTCTTTTGAATTTTGATGATTTCACCCTTAAGCACTTAAGTAGCTTCCTTTCAAACACGGCCAAATAAATTTTATTGTCTACTGATATTGGATTTGTGACTGCATGGTTTCATTAGGTTTTGAAGAGTTATGGTCTTATTGATGTACAACAAGATGTACCTTATGGTGACATTACTTTGAAGTTGACTTCAAAGCTTTCTAAGGCTGAAATATAGCGCATTATATATTGGGCTAAGGTGTGCATTGTGTTTACTGGTAAGGATCTTACTGCAGCTCTTTTTTTTTTTTTTTTGAAAAAAATATTTCCTTTTCATTCTCTCCATTATTTATTTATTTCTTTTGCATAAAAAGGGACCTATAGAAAAAAAAAATGGAAAATAGAGAGCAAAGAAATGGTCATGCATAATACTTGTGATTCATGACCAAAATGGTGAGAAAAAAAATTGTATGATCTTTAGTTTTGGAAGACTTGAGCTAACAGAAGTATTACTGTATATGGATCATTAATCACCATTGTACAAAATTAAAGTTTGTGCTTTAGAAAATTATGCACTTGTAAGATTGGATTGTAACTTTGGCCGTAACTGTTGCAAAGAACATGTAATGGTGGTAAGTTCCTTTCTACCCGTTCTCGTTTCGAACACGATTTTTATGAACTGGATTAGAGCTGATAGTCTAAATGGTATTTGCTAGTAGGTTGAGCTCTTTCATTTGCTTGCCTTCAACTTCATTTCTACTTTTGATGAAAGTTCTACCTCCTGCTTCCTTAGCTAGCACACCCACCCTTTTCACCTTAGTCAATGTCCTTGCATAAATGCTCGCTTGTCTTTACATCTAAGTACTGCTAATGTTCAGAATCGAACCTTGTTTATGCCTGCTAAATCTCGATCTCTACGTATGTTGCAGACGACGTCCGACCCCAAGGTAGTTCTTCATGTGAAATTTCCCCATCGCAAGAGAGAGTTGGAGAAGAGTGGATTTTGTTAATCCGTGCAGCAGTTTCTGCAAATTTTGACTTCTGTATAGATGCATGGGTTGTCTTGGTTTAGTGATAAGATGTAAAGTATAAATTATCTTAGGCTAATTATCTTTAGTTTGTAAATCATAGTGTATTTATAATTCATAACAGAACGGTACACGTGAGTGACACATGTAGAAAAAATCACGTGTATCGATTTTGTTAAGTTTAAAGGGCATGATTTATGTCGTGTGAATTTTTCTCTATAATCTCGAGAAATTGTTTGGACCATGTTTACTGTAACGCCCCACGTTTCGAAACTAAGCTATTTTGGATTAATCGTGATTGAATTCTGATGGAAAAAAAAAATTATTAGAATTCCATTTAGCCTGTAATTGATATTTTGGAATTTTATTGAGATATATTTTTTCTATTGTTGTGCTTAAGTGGCTAGTGGAGATCGGTTAATTTGAGAGGTTACGTGGGAGTGTAAATCGTGGTTTTCCCGTTTTAATTGGAAGTTATGGAGTTAAGGTTTTTTGTTTTTGAAAAAAAAAAAAAGAAAGAAAGAAAGAAAGAAAGAACCCAATAAGCCCTAACTTTTCCCTCATCTTCCTCTCTCCATCTCCATCGTGCAGCCCCCCTCTCTTAATCTCTCTCTCTCCCTCTCACGCGTGTGTGCCCCTCCCCCATCTCCCCTGCGTTTTTTCTTCTCCTCTCCACTCAGCAACCACGCCGCCGCCGCAGCCTCCACGCATAGAGCCGCCGCAGTCCGCCGCCCAGTCGCCTCGCACAGCCGCCGTCGTCTTCCTCCTCGCGCCGTGGTTTTCGCTTGCCGTTGATCTCGTCTCGCGCGCGCCGCCGCTCTTTTTCCCCTCTTTTCCTTGCGTTTCAACAAGGTAAATCTCGAGGGTCTCTCTTTCTCCACGTTTTTCAGCCTTAAAATCGTGGGTAAGCTTTTGTTCCTCTCATTCTTAGATGAGATAAGGTCGATCTAACTCCCTCCGTTTTGTTCAGCAAGTTTCGCGCGCGTCCAGCAGTCCGAGCCTCGCTTTTGTGCGATTTTGCTTCTGTCCAGCAAGTGATTCGGCCTCGAATCTCCTTGTCGGGTAAGTTTAAGCCTTATCCATTCTTGGTTAAAGCCTAAATTTAAATACCCATTCGTTTTAGGTGCTGGAAATTTAAGATTGTGTTGCTTTTCTGTTCTGCAGCGCCGTCTAAGTGTTCGATTGGGTTCGATACACTTCAAACTCGAATACCCACTAGCCAAGGAGTATTCTAACACACTGTTCGAGGTTAATATAACCCGTCTAGCGTGGAATCGGGTCTGTTTGGGTAAGAATCATTGCTGCCTTTAGTTTATTAGCTTAAGAGATCGTTACCCATTAGTTATTTAGGCCTTATAAGTATTGCCCAACAGTTAGAGTCCTTAGAATGTGAGTTAAATGGGTTATCGTTGGTTGTTCATGGCTTAAAAGCATGCTTCTATTTATGCCCATTATGTGTCGTCGCCTAATTAGTTTTACCCAACTCTTGTAGGTTCTTAAATCATGAGTTATGAGTTTCTGCTTGCTGTTTATGGTTTAAAGCATGTTAAATCGTTTCTCATTAGTTATCTAGGCCTTAGTAGCTTTGCCCAATCATTATGAGTCCTTAGAAGAGTTGCCCGATCGCTAGGAGTCCTAATTAGAATTTTATTTTCGTGTTAATTACTTGCTGTCCAATGGCTGAAAAGCCTCGAATATAGCCATTCGGTGGATACCCATTGCCCGTTGTGCCTTCGACGTGGTTGCCCATGGTTGGAAGGTTTTGGGTTGTTGATTTGGGGAACTTTGAGTGGCTGTCCAGCAAGGAATTAGTTCTCTCTCGATAGGTTTTGATCATTAAAAGCATGTTTAGAGGAGTTGTGAGTTGATTCTAATTCAATAGGATTTATCCTTGTTGTTTAGGATCTTATTAGACTGCTTTGGATCTCTAAGGTTGCTTTGGAAGCGTTGTAGGTAAGTAGTTTCTACTTGGACGGGCTTGTTTGTGTGTTTGAGCATGCTATCACCCTACTTGCTTGTTACTATAAGTTGTGTTTGTTTGTTTGTTTGAGCTTGCTATTGCCTTACTTGCGTTGCTACTGCATAACGTGTTTATATGTTTGTAGCTCGCTTTGTGAACAAGCATGATGATTCTGTTAAATTCCTAAGCATGTTGCTTTGACGATGCATAAGCATGTTGTTTGTTTAACTCATGAGCATGAGATATTGTGGTTGATAACTATGCTGCATAAGAGTCGTGTCTGCATAGTGTGTGGTCATTGGGGAGAGGCGGAGCATGACGCGTAAATCATGTGTTGGGTGTGTGTGCGGAGCGTGACGCGGAAATCACGTGTGGGTGTGAGTGCGGAGCGTGACGCGGAAATCACGTGTGAGTGGCGATGCGCATGGCGCGTTATAATACATGTGTTGGGTGGGTTTGCGGAGCGTGACGCGGAAATCACGTGTGGGATGTGAGTGCGGAGCGTGACGCGGAAATCACGTGAGTGTGCGGGCATGGCGCGGAAACCATGTGGGGGTGCATAGCATGATGCGTGGATTCATGTTGTCGTCCCATTTTTGCATGAGCATGTGTGGGCATTGTTATTTTCGTGTTTAAGAGCATGTGAGTTGTTAATTGCTTTCCAAGTATGGTGTGTGTGGATAGCATGATGTTGTGGCTGTATGTTGTTTGGTGGCTCACCGGGTGTGAGCTACTTACCAGTACTGTGGTTGTACTGATACCCCCTTCCCCACCTTTCCCCCCAACATTTTAGATGTTGCAGGTGTCGAGGATGATCTGGACCTTGGTGGCGAGGAGAACTGCGAGGAAACGTTTTTAGGGTGTTGTTATGTTTCTTAGTAGCTTTATTTCGATGCTGTAATAAGTTAGCTGGAGAGTGGTTGATTCTGAGCTTAAAACTTGACTGGATAGATGATTAAGTTTAATAAATTAGTCTTGTTTATTTTGTTTAAGTTAAATAAATGTTTAGCTAAGTGGTCTAGCTGTCTTTGTTAATAAATGTCTTTATGTTTCCGCTGCATGATTTTCACTTTGTTGCATGTTATGGTAAAGTATGGCCTGTCTCGTTAGAGGAGATAGTCTTGTGAAATCTGGCCGTAGATCGGTTGGAGCTTGGTTGGGTGCTTATATAGAAGTGTTAAAAATCTCTATTAGGTGTTTAAAATTTTGGGTTTGTCCTATGTACGTCGTTATGCTGCCGAAATTTTCGGAGCTCTCGGTAGGTTTGAATAGGGGTTTAGTAATGTCACTAGGTTAGATTATATTAAAACCTGGGGCGTTACAGTTGGTATCAGAGCAATGTCGTTCCTGTAGACTAACCTAGAAACTAGGTTGTTAATAGTGTAGGATCTGTGGTCTTCCTCGTTCTCCTCTCCATCACCAGGTATGTTGTACTAATGATGATATTAGGTTATCTATTGCATGATATTTGTGTTACCTTGGGTGAATGAATTGTATGATTATTGTTTGTTACTTGTCTGGCTTATTTGAGCATGCTCTTACCTTTATAGCTGTTTTATGTTGTAGTAGTCAGGCTTAGGATGCTCCCTTTAGCCAGTTAGGTAGCTTGGTTTGATTGTGTACTTATTGGTTGCTAGTAGGAGTAGGATGCTCCCATAGTATCTAGATAGCATGTTTCCATTTTGTGCCTGTTGTTAGGCATAGGATGTACCCTTAGTTTCTAGATAACTTGTGAGTTTTTGGTTTGTGCTTGTTGTTGTTAGCTTGATTAGATTGTTGCCTTAGAGCTTTAGGTGTGATCTTTCGTTACCTTGGAAGGTAGTGAGTTGCTCTTTATTCCAAGGATGAGTTTTGTTTGGATGAGGTTGCTTTCGTGAGCAATTGAATTCTAAGGATAGTACCTTGTTGGACCTCGCAAGAGTGAAATATTTGCTTTTGGTCTAGTCCCTGTTCAGTTCTTGAAACTCGAGTTTCCTTGGAAAGAGAAGTTGAAATCAAGGATAAGCGAGTAAAGTTGTTAAGTAAGCAACTTTTGAGGGTGAAAATTCCTAAAGGTGGGGAGTTGGTAACACCTCTCGTTCCCAAGATAGTTCTCCTTCTTCAAGTCTATCTATTTCATTGGAATTTCATTTCCCCCTAGTTGTGCTTTGTCATGTGTTTGAGTGGTTATGTGCATTAGTTAGATCTTCTGTATCTTTGAAAAATTGGCGAAAGCTAGTAAGTTGGGTTCAAGGCTCTGTCAAGTGAGAGTTAGAACCTAAGCCATCAAGAAATTTCATTGCAAAGGGTGAAGTTGGGCGAACCTCTTAGTATAGGCCAGCTTCAAGGAAAAGGAAGTTCCTAGGATGGTTTTGCATTTTGGCCTCATAGTTTAAAAGTCAAGGAAGTTAGCATTCCGAGGATGGCCTTCAAAACCAAGTATGAGCGTAGCTAGCTTCTGTGATGTCTTCGGACTCATTAGTGCCTTGCTATTGTTATGAACTTCGTAAACCAAATCTCAAGCTCATTTTGGACTTGCTTGTGACAGGGTTTCTGATGATATGTTGGTTTATTCTTAGACCAAGAGTCAAGCATCTATTATGTAGCGAGATCTCAACCAAGGACAAACGAGACGTTGGTAATCGATAAAGAGTCATGAATGCAACATTAGTTGTCATCATGATAAGAATATCTTGGATGTACTTAGTAGGGCAGCAATAAGTCCCGTAGCCATTGCTAAGAAGGATGAATTGTTCAAATTTTGAGTTGGCAGCGAAAGTCATGATATAGTCATTTGGTTCAACTTTGGCGATCCCTAGTTGAAAGTGGTGGTTGCAAAAAAAAAAACCAACAAAGGGGACTCAAGGTTGGTGAAGTTTGCTAATGAAGCTACCCGTGGTATCGAGACAAAGACATAAGTTGCCATCGAAAGTAGGAGGTGAAGGTGTCAAGCCCAAGAGATTAAGCTGTCATTAGCGACCTCTTTTCCTTCAGTTAGCATCAGTGGGGAAAATTCTCGTAAGTCATGCAAGATCGAAGCTTAGTTCTGATGTTGTCGAACCATTTAAGTTTTTCTTGCACCTTTGTCGAGTTGTCGATGGGCGAGCTTGGCTACAAATGGTGTAGGTTCGAGAACTTGATTCAGGAGTCATTGTACGAATGTTCATCAATGATCCTTCTTGTTTCGTAATTCAAAACCTTGGCATTCTAGAGGAAAATGGCTTGATGAGCTGAAAGCCACCAGTAATAACTGCCTTGAGAAGAAAAGTTTGAGATCAAGATCAATCATTCAAAGTGGCTAGGTGGGCAACTTTCGAGGACGAAAGTTTTTAAAGGTGGGGAGTCTGTAACGCCCCGCGTTTCGAAACTAAGCTATTTTGGATTAATCGTGATTGAATTCTGATGGAAAAAAAAAATTATTAGAATTCCATTTAGCCTGTAATTGATATTTTGGAATTTTATTGAGATATATTTTTTCTATTGTTGTGCTTAAGTGGCTAGTGGAGATCGGTTAATTTGAGAGGTTACGTGGGAGTGTAAATCGTGGTTTTCCCGTTTTAATTGGAAGTTATGGAGTTAAGGTTTTTTGTTTTTGAAAAAAAAAAAAAGAAAGAAAGAAAGAAAGAAAGAACCCAATAAGCCCTAACTTTTCCCTCATCTTCCTCTCTCCATCTCCATCGTGCAGCCCCCCTCTCTTAATCTCTCTCTCTCCCTCTCACGCGTGCGTGCCCCTCCCCCATCTCCCCTGCGTTTTTTCTTCTCCTCTCCACTCAGCAACCACGCCGCCGCCGCAGCCTCCACGCATAGAGCCGCCGCAGTCCGCCGCCCAGTCGCCTCGCACAGCCGCCGTCGTCTTCCTCCTCGCGCCGTGGTTTTCGCTTGCCGTTGATCTCGTCTCGCGCGCGCCGCCGCTCTTTTTCCCCTCTTTTCCTTGCGTTTCAACAAGGTAAATCTCGAGGGTCTCTCTTTCTCCACGTTTTTCAGCCTTAAAATCGTGGGTAAGCTTTTGTTCCTCTCATTCTTAGATGAGATAAGGTCGATCTAACTCCCTCCGTTTTGTTCAGCAAGTTTCGCGCGCGTCCAGCAGTCCGAGCCTCGCTTTTGTGCGATTTTGCTTCTGTCCAGCAAGTGATTCGGCCTCGAATCTCCTTGTCGGGTAAGTTTAAGCCTTATCCATTCTTGGTTAAAGCCTAAATTTAAATACCCATTCGTTTTAGGTGCTGGAAATTTAAGATTGTGTTGCTTTTCTGTTCTGCAGCGCCGTCTAAGTGTTCGATTGGGTTCGATACACTTCAAACTCGAATACCCACTAGCCAAGGAGTATTCTAACACACTGTTCGAGGTTAATATAACCCGTCTAGCGTGGAATCGGGTCTGTTTGGGTAAGAATCATTGCTGCCTTTAGTTTATTAGCTTAAGAGATCGTTACCCATTAGTTATTTAGGCCTTATAAGTATTGCCCAACAGTTAGAGTCCTTAGAATGTGAGTTAAATGGGTTATCGTTGGTTGTTCATGGCTTAAAAGCATGCTTCTATTTATGCCCATTATGTGTCGTCGCCTAATTAGTTTTACCCAACTCTTGTAGGTTCTTAAATCATGAGTTATGAGTTTCTGCTTGCTGTTTATGGTTTAAAGCATGTTAAATCGTTTCTCATTAGTTATCTAGGCCTTAGTAGCTTTGCCCAATCATTATGAGTCCTTAGAAGAGTTGCCCGATCGCTAGGAGTCCTAATTAGAATTTTATTTTCGTGTTAATTACTTGCTGTCCAATGGCTGAAAAGCCTCGAATATAGCCATTCGGTGGATACCCATTGCCCGTTGTGCCTTCGACGTGGTTGCCCATGGTTGGAAGGTTTTGGGTTGTTGATTTGGGGAACTTTGAGTGGCTGTCCAGCAAGGAATTAGTTCTCTCTCGATAGGTTTTGATCATTAAAAGCATGTTTAGAGGAGTTGTGAGTTGATTCTAATTCAATAGGATTTATCCTTGTTGTTTAGGATCTTATTAGACTGCTTTGGATCTCTAAGGTTGCTTTGGAAGCGTTGTAGGTAAGTAGTTTCTACTTGGACGGGCTTGTTTGTGTGTTTGAGCATGCTATCACCCTACTTGCTTGTTACTATAAGTTGTGTTTGTTTGTTTGTTTGAGCTTGCTATTGCCTTACTTGCGTTGCTACTGCATAACGTGTTTATATGTTTGTAGCTCGCTTTGTGAACAAGCATGATGATTCTGTTAAATTCCTAAGCATGTTGCTTTGACGATGCATAAGCATGTTGTTTGTTTAACTCATGAGCATGAGATATTGTGGTTGATAACTATGCTGCATAAGAGTCGTGTCTGCATAGTGTGTGGTCATTGGGGAGAGGCGGAGCATGACGCGTAAATCATGTGTTGGGTGTGTGTGCGGAGCGTGACGCGGAAATCACGTGTGGGTGTGAGTGCGGAGCGTGACGCGGAAATCACGTGTGAGTGGCGATGCGCATGGCGCGTTATAATACATGTGTTGGGTGGGTTTGCGGAGCGTGACGCGGAAATCACGTGTGGGATGTGAGTGCGGAGCGTGACGCGGAAATCACGTGAGTGTGCGGGCATGGCGCGGAAACCATGTGGGGGTGCATAGCATGATGCGTGGATTCATGTTGTCGTCCCATTTTTGCATGAGCATGTGTGGGCATTGTTATTTTCGTGTTTAAGAGCATGTGAGTTGTTAATTGCTTTCCAAGTATGGTGTGTGTGGATAGCATGATGTTGTGGCTGTATGTTGTTTGGTGGCTCACCGGGTGTGAGCTACTTACCAGTACTGTGGTTGTACTGATACCCCCTTCCCCACCTTTCCCCCCAACATTTTAGATGTTGCAGGTGTCGAGGATGATCTGGACCTTGGTGGCGAGGAGAACTGCGAGGAAACGTTTTTAGGGTGTTGTTATGTTTCTTAGTAGCTTTATTTCGATGCTGTAATAAGTTAGCTGGAGAGTGGTTGATTCTGAGCTTAAAACTTGACTGGATAGATGATTAAGTTTAATAAATTAGTCTTGTTTATTTTGTTTAAGTTAAATAAATGTTTAGCTAAGTGGTCTAGCTGTCTTTGTTAATAAATGTCTTTATGTTTCCGCTGCATGATTTTCACTTTGTTGCATGTTATGGTAAAGTATGGCCTGTCTCGTTAGAGGAGATAGTCTTGTGAAATCTGGCCGTAGATCGGTTGGAGCTTGGTTGGGTGCTTATATAGAAGTGTTAAAAATCTCTATTAGGTGTTTAAAATTTTGGGTTTGTCCTATGTACGTCGTTATGCTGCCGAAATTTTCGGAGCTCTCGGTAGGTTTGAATAGGGGTTTAGTAATGTCACTAGGTTAGATTATATTAAAACCTGGGGCGTTACAGTTGGTATCAGAGCAATGTCGTTCCTGTAGACTAACCTAGAAACTAGGTTGTTAATAGTGTAGGATCTGTGGTCTTCCTCGTTCTCCTCTCCATCACCAGGTATGTTGTACTAATGATGATATTAGGTTATCTATTGCATGATATTTGTGTTACCTTGGGTGAATGAATTGTATGATTATTGTTTGTTACTTGTCTGGCTTATTTGAGCATGCTCTTACCTTTATAGCTGTTTTATGTTGTAGTAGTCAGGCTTAGGATGCTCCCTTTAGCCAGTTAGGTAGCTTGGTTTGATTGTGTACTTATTGGTTGCTAGTAGGAGTAGGATGCTCCCATAGTATCTAGATAGCATGTTTCCATTTTGTGCCTGTTGTTAGGCATAGGATGTACCCTTAGTTTCTAGATAACTTGTGAGTTTTTGGTTTGTGCTTGTTGTTGTTAGCTTGATTAGATTGTTGCCTTAGAGCTTTAGGTGTGATCTTTCGTTACCTTGGAAGGTAGTGAGTTGCTCTTTATTCCAAGGATGAGTTTTGTTTGGATGAGGTTGCTTTCGTGAGCAATTGAATTCTAAGGATAGTACCTTGTTGGACCTCGCAAGAGTGAAATATTTGCTTTTGGTCTAGTCCCTGTTCAGTTCTTGAAACTCGAGTTTCCTTGGAAAGAGAAGTTGAAATCAAGGATAAGCGAGTAAAGTTGTTAAGTAAGCAACTTTTGAGGGTGAAAATTCCTAAAGGTGGGGAGTTGGTAACACCTCTCGTTCCCAAGATAGTTCTCCTTCTTCAAGTCTATCTATTTCATTGGAATTTCATTTCCCCCTAGTTGTGCTTTGTCATGTGTTTGAGTGGTTATGTGCATTAGTTAGATCTTCTGTATCTTTGAAAAATTGGCGAAAGCTAGTAAGTTGGGTTCAAGGCTCTGTCAAGTGAGAGTTAGAACCTAAGCCATCAAGAAATTTCATTGCAAAGGGTGAAGTTGGGCGAACCTCTTAGTATAGGCCAGCTTCAAGGAAAAGGAAGTTCCTAGGATGGTTTTGCATTTTGGCCTCATAGTTTAAAAGTCAAGGAAGTTAGCATTCCGAGGATGGCCTTCAAAACCAAGTATGAGCGTAGCTAGCTTCTGTGATGTCTTCGGACTCATTAGTGCCTTGCTATTGTTATGAACTTCGTAAACCAAATCTCAAGCTCATTTTGGACTTGCTTGTGACAGGGTTTCTGATGATATGTTGGTTTATTCTTAGACCAAGAGTCAAGCATCTATTATGTAGCGAGATCTCAACCAAGGACAAACGAGACGTTGGTAATCGATAAAGAGTCATGAATGCAACATTAGTTGTCATCATGATAAGAATATCTTGGATGTACTTAGTAGGGCAGCAATAAGTCCCGTAGCCATTGCTAAGAAGGATGAATTGTTCAAATTTTGAGTTGGCAGCGAAAGTCATGATATAGTCATTTGGTTCAACTTTGGCGATCCCTAGTTGAAAGTGGTGGTTGCAAAAAAAAAAAACCAACAAAGGGGACTCAAGGTTGGTGAAGTTTGCTAATGAAGCTACCCGTGGTATCGAGACAAAGACATAAGTTGCCATCGAAAGTAGGAGGTGAAGGTGTCAAGCCCAAGAGATTAAGCTGTCATTAGCGACCTCTTTTCCTTCAGTTAGCATCAGTGGGGAAAATTCTCGTAAGTCATGCAAGATCGAAGCTTAGTTCTGATGTTGTCGAACCATTTAAGTTTTTCTTGCACCTTTGTCGAGTTGTCGATGGGCGAGCTTGGCTACAAATGGTGTAGGTTCGAGAACTTGATTCAGGAGTCATTGTACGAATGTTCATCAATGATCCTTCTTGTTTCGTAATTCAAAACCGTGGCATTCTAGAGGAAAATGGCTTGATGAGCTGAAAGCCACCAGTAATAACTGCCTTGAGAAGAAAAGTTTGAGATCAAGATCAATCATTCAAAGTGGCTAGGTGGGCAACTTTCGAGGACGAAAGTTTTTAAAGGTGGGGAGTCTGTAACGCCCCGCGTTTCGAAACTAAGCTATTTTGGATTAATCGTGATTGAATTCTGATGGAAAAAAAAAATTATTAGAATTCCATTTAGCCTGTAATTGATATTTTGGAATTTTATTGAGATATATTTTTTCTATTGTTGTGCTTAAGTGGCTAGTGGAGATCGGTTAATTTGAGAGGTTACGTGGGAGTGTAAATCGTGGTTTTCCCGTTTTAATTGGAAGTTATGGAGTTAAGGTTTTTTGTTTTTGAAAAAAAAAAAAGAAAGAAAGAAAGAAAGAAAGAAAGAACCCAATAAGCCCTAACTTTTCCCTCATCTTCCTCTCTCCATCTCCATCGTGCAGCCCCCCTCTCTTAATCTCTCTCTCTCCCTCTCACGCGTGCGTGCCCCTCCCCCATCTCCCCTGCGTTTTTTCTTCTCCTCTCCACTCAGCAACCACGCCGCCGCCGCAGCCTCCACGCATAGAGCCGCCGCAGTCCGCCGCCCAGTCGCCTCGCACAGCCGCCGTCGTCTTCCTCCTCGCGCCGTGGTTTTCGCTTGCCGTTGATCTCGTCTCGCGCGCGCCGCCGCTCTTTTTCCCCTCTTTTCCTTGCGTTTCAACAAGGTAAATCTCGAGGGTCTCTCTTTCTCCACGTTTTTCAGCCTTAAAATCGTGGGTAAGCTTTTGTTCCTCTCATTCTTAGATGAGATAAGGTCGATCTAACTCCCTCCGTTTTGTTCAGCAAGTTTCGCGCGCGTCCAGCAGTCCGAGCCTCGCTTTTGTGCGATTTTGCTTCTGTCCAGCAAGTGATTCGGCCTCGAATCTCCTTGTCGGGTAAGTTTAAGCCTTATCCATTCTTGGTTAAAGCCTAAATTTAAATACCCATTCGTTTTAGGTGCTGGAAATTTAAGATTGTGTTGCTTTTCTGTTCTGCAGCGCCGTCTAAGTGTTCGATTGGGTTCGATACACTTCAAACTCGAATACCCACTAGCCAAGGAGTATTCTAACACACTGTTCGAGGTTAATATAACCCGTCTAGCGTGGAATCGGGTCTGTTTGGGTAAGAATCATTGCTGCCTTTAGTTTATTAGCTTAAGAGATCGTTACCCATTAGTTATTTAGGCCTTATAAGTATTGCCCAACAGTTAGAGTCCTTAGAATGTGAGTTAAATGGGTTATCGTTGGTTGTTCATGGCTTAAAAGCATGCTTCTATTTATGCCCATTATGTGTCGTCGCCTAATTAGTTTTACCCAACTCTTGTAGGTTCTTAAATCATGAGTTATGAGTTTCTGCTTGCTGTTTATGGTTTAAAGCATGTTAAATCGTTTCTCATTAGTTATCTAGGCCTTAGTAGCTTTGCCCAATCATTATGAGTCCTTAGAAGAGTTGCCCGATCGCTAGGAGTCCTAATTAGAATTTTATTTTCGTGTTAATTACTTGCTGTCCAATGGCTGAAAAGCCTCGAATATAGCCATTCGGTGGATACCCATTGCCCGTTGTGCCTTCGACGTGGTTGCCCATGGTTGGAAGGTTTTGGGTTGTTGATTTGGGGAACTTTGAGTGGCTGTCCAGCAAGGAATTAGTTCTCTCTCGATAGGTTTTGATCATTAAAAGCATGTTTAGAGGAGTTGTGAGTTGATTCTAATTCAATAGGATTTATCCTTGTTGTTTAGGATCTTATTAGACTGCTTTGGATCTCTAAGGTTGCTTTGGAAGCGTTGTAGGTAAGTAGTTTCTACTTGGACGGACTTGTTTGTGTGTTTGAGCATGCTATCACCCTACTTGCTTGTTACTATAAGTTGTGTTTGTTTGTTTGTTTGAGCTTGCTATTGCCTTACTTGCGTTGCTACTGCATAACGTGTTTATATGTTTGTAGCTCGCTTTGTGAACAAGCATGATGATTCTGTTAAATTCCTAAGCATGTTGCTTTGACGATGCATAAGCATGTTGTTTGTTTAACTCATGAGCATGAGATATTGTGGTTGATAACTATGCTGCATAAGAGTCGTGTCTGCATAGTGTGTGGTCATTGGGGAGAGGCGGAGCATGACGCGTAAATCATGTGTTGGGTGTGTGTGCGGAGCGTGACGCGGAAATCACGTGTGGGTGTGAGTGCGGAGCGTGACGCGGAAATCACGTGTGAGTGGCGATGCGCATGGCGCGTTATAATACATGTGTTGGGTGGGTTTGCGGAGCGTGACGCGGAAATCACGTGTGGGATGTGAGTGCGGAGCGTGACGCGGAAATCACGTGAGTGTGCGGGCATGGCGCGGAAACCATGTGGGGGTGCATAGCATGATGCGTGGATTCATGTTGTCGTCCCATTTTTGCATGAGCATGTGTGGGCATTGTTATTTTCGTGTTTAAGAGCATGTGAGTTGTTAATTGCTTTCCAAGTATGGTGTGTGTGGATAGCATGATGTTGTGGCTGTATGTTGTTTGGTGGCTCACCGGGTGTGAGCTACTTACCAGTACTGTGGTTGTACTGATACCCCCTTCCCCACCTTTCCCCCCAACATTTTAGATGTTGCAGGTGTCGAGGATGATCTGGACCTTGGTGGCGAGGAGAACTGCGAGGAAACGTTTTTAGGGTGTTGTTATGTTTCTTAGTAGCTTTATTTCGATGCTGTAATAAGTTAGCTGGAGAGTGGTTGATTCTGAGCTTAAAACTTGACTGGATAGATGATTAAGTTTAATAAATTAGTCTTGTTTATTTTGTTTAAGTTAAATAAATGCTTAGCTAAGTGGTCTAGCTGTCTTTGTTAATAAATGTCTTTATGTTTCCGCTGCATGATTTTCACTTTGTTGCATGTTATGGTAAAGTATGGCCTGTCTCGTTAGAGGAGATAGTCTTGTGAAATCTGGCCGTAGATCGGTTGGAGCTTGGTTGGGTGCTTATATAGAAGTGTTAAAAATCTCTATTAGGTGTTTAAAATTTTGGGTTTGTCCTATGTACGCCGTTATGTTGCCGAAATTTTCGGAGCTCTCGGTAGGTTTGAATAGGGGTTTAGTAATGTCACTAGGTTAGATTATATTAAAACCGGGGGCGTTACATTTACTTAAACTAGGGAGGTCTTTATTTTAAGTTCAAGATGATTCCAACTAGGCCAAAAAAGAAGAATGAAAGAGTAGAACTCCATGCAATATGCATGTCTCAGTTGGCTCAGGGGTAGGACTAATTTTTCATTGAAAAAAAATGCATGTTCATGAAATGAGGATGAGTTGATGAAACTAGTGAGTCTTCTGCAATATATATTCAAATTTTGACTATAATTTCATAAACATTTTAATTTTTTTTAATGCAGAATTATAAATTATTAATATATAACAATGGATTAAAGTGTATACTTTCCATAAAAAGATCAAAGGTTGATTTTTTCTCACTTTTATGTGTTTTTTTTATAATTTGTGGGGAGAGAGATTCTAACCAAATCTTAGTAGGTGCCACCATGGATTGAATTCATTTAACCCTTTATTTTTTCATGGTCCTTATTGACCATTAGGATCAATCCATGATGGTTGTACCCACGTTTATTTTATTTTTTTTAAAAAAAAATTAAAAATCACTTTTGGTCTCTAAACTTTCATGAAAGTAAGTTACTGTACTTTCAATTTTGTAATGAGTTAGCTCCTATACTTTTAATTTTGTAACAATTTAGTCCATGAACTTCAATAAGTAACAATGGAGTCCCTATTTTTTCAAGTTTTTAATGATTTACTCCCTATCGTGAAAATTAATATAAAGATTTAACGAAATTTCTTCCATAGATTTATTAATAAACTAAGTTCAGACATATGTTTATAAGCTATAAGGTTTAATCATTAAATAATAAAAATTGACATATAATTTTGATGATTTTTTTGCGAAAAGGATTATATTGTTACAAATTTGAAATTACGGGAGACTGAATTGCTACTTATTAAATTTCAAGAACCAAATTGTTACAAAACTGAAAGTACAGGGCTAAGGCTGCGTTTGAGATTGCGGTTGCGGTATGTAAAATCTATTTTGAAACAATCTTAACCGTTTTATGTGTTTGGTAATGAAGATTTTTTAAAAATTGATAGGAAATCACTTTTTAAATCCTTTGATTTCTAAAATCTCCACAATTGTAGTTTCTGATTTTAACTTCCCAAATAATATGGCGTCTTTTTTCACCAATTTCTCAAAATACCCATTAGATCCCTCCTCCAATTCTTCTTTAACATATTGAAGCTTGATAGATTTTTTTCGGTCACGTATCAAAACTTCTATACAATTTCATCATCATTGAACTTGAAGCAAATTTAAGCAAAAATATTAAAATTAGAAAATGTAATTTATAATTTGAACTATAAAAAAATATAAATAATTAACTTATTACAATTCAGATTGAGTATTAACATATCAATAATTAAAACAATATGTTTGTTTTGGTCATATAAATAATTATTTTCATATTCAATAATTGTACAATCCAACTAAAAGTTTTATGAGAACAAGATTGATAATATTATTTTTATTTTTGTCGTACATTATTTTGTTGGTACTTAATTAAATTGGAATAATATTTGTTTATTATAATAGTATAAAACAAATATTCTCTTTAGTCTTTTATCGTATAATTTAAAGTAATAAGAAAATTATTTTTTAAAAAAGTAATAAGAAAATATAATTTGTAATTTAAAAAATATATATATATATAAATAATCAACTTATTAAAATTCATATACTGAAAATCAAAATATAAATAACTAAAATAATATATATGTCTACTTTGGTCATTATAACTAAATCACAACAATTTCATTTGAATTTACCAAACGCTATGAACAACATTTTCGTGTTTAAAATTGAAATTTACCAAACGCTAATTTGCTTCGTACAACAGTTGATTTTCCTAAAAGCACAGCTGGCAACAATTATTTTAAAAGCTACCGCCAAAGTTTAGAGACCAAATTGTTACTTTCATGAAAGCTTAGGGACTAAAAGTGATTTTTTTTTAAAGTAGTGCCCCTTATTTTATTAAAGGTTCCTTTTTTAAAAAAACCAAACCGGTTCATATTGATCATTGGTTTGATAGTAAATTGAAAACATTGGTTCGGTTCATCATTTAAACCGAAAAAAAAACGGAACTGAAAGAACCCAATCCGGCGGCATCTTCTCTCCCTCCTTCCTTCCTCCCCTCTCGTTAAACCCTTTTACGCTTAAAGCCTTAAACCCTTCACAGGTCGTCGATTCCTCAATTCCACTCCTTTCTAGTTCCTCGTTTGGTAATCCAATCAATGGCTGTGGATAAAGAGAAAGTCGCCGAAGAATCTGTTACCAGTCGCTTGTTCAAAATTATTCTCAGTTGGGACTATTTTCGGCTACTCAAGGATTCCAAGGTTGGATTACTTGTACTCAATTCTCCGTTGTCTATTCATGTTTCTCGAATTTAGCTTCGTTTTGTTTACTTTCGGTCTTCTTGAAAGCAGAAACGCAAGGAGGATGATGGGGATGGAGCGGCATTGGGTTTAAAGGAAGTGAAGTCTACGTATAAGGATGTTGATGATTATATCTCTACTTTTGAGCCGCTTTTGTTGGAAGAAGTCAAGGCTCAGATTATTCAGAGGAATGACGATGAAGAAGGTACCATTTTTTTTTGTTCCCTTCTCTTTCTTTGATGCATTCGAGTCGGTCGGGAAACTGTTGAAGAGGGAATTGCAAAAAGAAAAATCATGTTGTGACATGTTCTGTATGTCATAATGGTAGCTTTGAGAGGGAAGACACGTTTCTAGATTAGTTGGGTTTGGGGTTTTATGATGGGGTAATAATCTTCTGCCTTATGACATTTCTTAAATTCTAGTACTTGGGATTTGCAGCGGCGGATTGGAAATTCAGGGCGATTATGGAGTGCAATGAAGTCAATGGATTTCACTTTCCAGAGATAGTGTATCTCAGAGATGAGGACCTAAAAGATGAAGACAGCGAAAAGGGTGAATTCCTATCACCAAATGATCTTATGCTTCTCTCCAAGGAGAAGGTGAAGGGAATTTTTTTTTTCTGCTCTCGTTTTTTTTTGTCCTCTCTTTCTTTATCCCCCATCATACAGAAATTTAGTGAACAGAAGAGAAAAATGCAGGGCTGGCTGGGCAACTTTGTAGTCGTTTTCATTCCCCAGATATCTCCTTATGGAACATTTTTCTTCAAACTCTGTTGGTTTACTTCCCTTTCTTCTTTCAGGTTTGATAGAGAAAATTGAGTCTAATCCACTTAGAGTTTGAAAAAAAAAAAACTGGAAACCTAAATGAGAGTGGTTAAACGACGAGGAAGAAGTTGGTTCAGATTTGCATGGTTATCTCTTGCAGAGGATATTTAAGATCTAATTCTTTTCTGAATCTTCCCTGAATGTTTGGAGTTGTATGGCTAACATCCTAGTATTCCTTGCAGTTTCAGGAGAATGCAAAGCTACCCACCACATATGCCTTTGCATTAGTAGAAAGTCGCCAACAAAGTAAACTCAGGCTTAGAATGTATTTGGCCGGAGAAGTCACACATAAAGGTGTAGAGGCTATTGTATCTTCTCCAAGGCTTCTGAAAGTACGATCTCACGTTACTTCTTCGAGTAAGGATGGAATATATATTTACAGTTTAAAGGTAACAGTTTCCCCTACTAGCTACTTTCTAAAAGTTCTTCTGTGCGGTGGCCTTTTTCCTTCTCATTGCTAGTTTTCTGTTGTTGATGGTACCTGATGGTTCTAAATGATTATGGCAACTATGATGGTTGATGGAACTTGTATAGTTTTTCTGCATGGTGCATCATTTTTTTAGGGGATTTAAGTAAAACCTTCTTCTTGAATCCTTATTTGAGAATATGACTTTTCCTAATTGTGTAAACCTTTTCCCCCCTTGTGTTTGTCACCACACACTTTATACTTAGATGTGTCAATTGGAAGAGCTTCTTGTAATTTCCTTTGTTTCAAAATTGGGCCACCCACCATATCAATGAAATTTGTTTCTTATGATTGTTTTTCAAGCCTAAATTAATCTTGTCTAACCATATACTGTAATATATATTGCCTTTTCTTTAAGAAAATAGTTTATGAAAAGCATTTCTGTGATTGGTTTAGTGCCAAAAAGTATCTAGTTGTTTCATCAGTCTTTAGTTGTTGGTTTGTTTAATTTTTAAATTTATTAGTTACGTAGATACTAACAACGAAATAGTTCTCTTATTTGTGGTTAGCTTTTCTAAGAAAATTTGTTGATTCTGAAGATTTGCAGTTTATCGACTATCATTCGTGAATATATAGCATTGTGGTCTATTAGCTCTCTACCTTTTAGGGATATGATATTAGCTGCTGCTGATAAGAATACCGGTAAAGATCAAACCTGGAAAATTTCCAGACCTTTGCAGGATTACATGAAAGAAAATCTTAATGAATCCCAACAGGCAGCTGTACAGGTCAGTAAGTAGCAGTTTGATGAAGTAGAGTAGTAGTTCTTTGTCTGGTATTTATTTTTCCCTACTGTTGATGACTGGTTTAAAGTCTTCAAGATTCATGATTCAATTCAAGTACCTTCCCCTCACTCCCTCTTTTGTCTCTCTTCTCCTGCTCTCTGATTTTTCAATCATTTCACAACTTCATTTATGTCATCTATTTTCTGAACATATATAATTCTTGATTGCAGGCTGGTCTGTCACGTAAACCCTTTGTTCTCATACAGGTCCATCTTATTACGCTTTGTGCTTCTTTTATCTATAATTTTACCTACTTAGAAATGCTTTAACCACTTGACTTGTTTAACTTTGTATCAGTTTATTTATTTTATGGAGATCCATTATTAATTGAGATTGCTCTTGTTGCCTCAGAATTCACTTTTACCAACTATATAAGAACCAAAGAAATAAAAGGAAATAAAATTTATTAGATGCTTGTTGGATTGGGGGTGCTTTTAATCGGTATGATTTTGGAGTGAATTCATTTCTTATTTATATATACTTCTTTTAATAAATTTTTTTAGTGGTAGATGTGTTTTTTTTCGAGCAAGCCTATTGAGTTCTTCGCCTCTTGTTCTCTCTCTATTGGACTTTTTGTTCAATCCTTTCACATACGTGCCTCTTTCTGTAATTGAATAATGCTTTATTTCTTAATGAAATTGTTTCTTAACAAAAAAAAAAAAAAAAAAGAAGGTTTGTTTCTATTTCTTCACGTAAAGAGGAACTGAAGCACAAATTTCTGGAACCTTTAATTCCACAAATAAGCAACTAAAGGCATAGATGTTTGATATCAATCAACTTATGTTCTTTTTCTTCGACCATCCATATCAAAGTTCTTCAAACAAGGTCTCTTTTTAGTCTTTTAATCAGTTGAAATCTGACTCTTTGTTAGATTGTATATTTGAGAAATATGTACAAATTGCAGAGTATTGTCCTGAAAATATTACTATTTTGAAAGTACGAATTCTGACTGTGTTATTCCTTCTAGGGTCCTCCAGGAACAGGGAAGACACAGACTATCCTTGGGCTTCTTAGTGCCATTCTGCATGCCACACCAGCAAGGATGCACTCCAAGTAAAAGAAACAAAAAGCTTTATCCCAACATTGCTCAATCAACAGATAGTTAAATGCATCATTTTTCTTAAATTATTGCCTTTTCTCCTGTGTAGGACTGGTTTGATTGAAACAAAACAGGGGTCAGAATTACCCGTGAGGGAAAAGTATGTCATTGTTTTTACATCTCTTGTTCATCATCTATGACTGTGTACTAAGGATAACTTTGTGGCATTATTTGATGTACATATATTTTTCTTTGATGTCTATGTTTGTATTTGTAATTGTTAGAATCCACCTTAGGGAAATGGTACATTTCTTTATATAGCACAAACACTTTAGTTTGGGTAACATGTCGGTATTCGGACGCTTGGACACTTTTTGGTTTAACCCAACAAGCCTAACCCACTCCTTTGAGGAGGATCAAGAGGGCTTCTAGACTATCTGGGCAGACCAATTCATACCATATGGGTGCCTCAAAGCCTACACAATGATCCTTCTTGAACCACTTTAATGCCCCCACTTTAGGTTACAAGCCTGTGCTACTTGTTACCATTAGATGTGTTTCAGAAACTTACACATTGGATACTTGTTACCAATAGACTTTATAAAAATGACATATTTAAGAAAATGTATATTTTAATCAACATGTCTTTTCTATAGCGACGTCCTAATTTCTAATTTCGAAAAAATGATGTGTCACCTTGTCCATGTTGGATCATTTTTGCAGATACAATCACTGGAATCAAGCATCACCATGGTTAAGTGGTATAAATCCTAGAGATAATATGATGCCAGTAAATGGTGATGATGGTTTTTTTCCTACCACAGGAAATGAACTGGTAAGTTGAAGTATATTCATTATATTTAGCTCACCCCAAGTCATGGATCCTTACTTTATGTTGTATGTAGAAACCAGAAGTGGTAAAGTCAAGTCGTAAGTATCGTGTACGAGTGCTTGTATGTGCCCCATCTAACTCTGCTCTTGATGAGATTGTTCTGCGCGTTCAAAACACTGGTAAAGTTATCCCTCCCACCCTCCCTATCTCCCTCTCTACTTGTTCATTGCCCAAGTGAGCTGTATTCTAATTTGGATTTCGTTGGCTTGACAAGTATATGGGGAGTAGCTAAACTATCTGAGAGCTGTACAAGTATGTGTCTATAGATCTTTGCTAAGGACTAAACAGAAAGCCGTGCATAAGTTGTTGCATCCAATTGAATTAATTTGGCCATAGTATGTTTTTTTTTTTTTTTGATATCCGTGAGTGTCCGGGTCAGCTTACGCGCACCTCAACTAATCTCACGGGACAACCGCCTGACCCTACCACATTTGGTTGTCAAGGAAACTCGTAGGATATTAAATCCTAGGTAGGTGGTCATCATGGATTGAACTCATTCCCTCTAAGCCCTATTTGGCCATAGTATGTTTCTAAATAATATAGCAAAAGCCTGTTTTTTGGGTAAGAAACATTGTCCAATTATCCAGGAACAAAATGGAGCCAAAAAGGAAAGGGAAAATATAGACATACTCCCTAACCAAAATTAAGAGAGACTACAAAAGAGCTTTTCTCTTCGCATTTGTCAACATAGACTGCTTAGTTCATCATGCAGTCGTGTTTCGAGTTATTGATGTAGAAAGAACAAAAAGGACAATTTTTTTTTTAAATCTATGACATGTGAGGTGGGTATGTATCAATGTATAATCTATGGAACATAAATTCTATGTTGGAAAGTATTTGTATTGTAGTATATCATTTAGAATCCATGCAGACATGCTTTTCTTTCTTTTCTTTTCTTTTCTTTTCATTTTTTTTTTTTTTTCCTTTCATTCTATAGCACATATAAATTACAATTGGCATGTACTCTTTGAAATATGTTGCTTTAATGTCAAATTGGATGCTGTTTCCTACATCTGATCTTTTGAGTGTAACCATGATTTTTCTTATAAAACGGTCACTTGCTTCTGTACCTATGCACAGTATTGGGTGCTTAGTTGCTGCAACCTAACACAGTTTCTATCCTTTCCCCCCTTTTATGTATTTATGTATTTGTTTTGACATGTGTAGGTGTACGTGATGAAAATGATCATCCATATACTCCTAAAATTGTGCGCATTGGACTAAAACCCCATCCTTCCATAAAGGCAGTCTCCATGAAAGAACTTGTATGCATCTGGGAATATTCAAAACTACATTGAATAACCTCTCTCTCTCTCTCTCTTAGTGACACACACACACATTCACTCACTCAAGCACACATAATCTGTGTTTTGGGTGCAACCTTTTGCAGCACATAATGTGATAGCATCAATGCAAAAAAAAAAAAAAAAAAGCCAACTGTTGGAGACCACAAAAGGCTCATTGTGAAAAATATTATTACAAAAAAGATGCAAAGAGGTTGAAACTGATACCATTAAAATATGATCATAGAAACTTCTGTCATCATAGAAAGTTGTATGCAATTATTCCTGGATCTTCAGAAATTGAGGAAAGTCAGGAGGAAGTTCTTGCCCTTAGTCAAATCTTACAATTTTCTGTTGGAATGTGCTTCTAGAATATGATTCTGGTGCTTATATTGGGTGCATGAGGTAGTGTAACTTGCCAATTTTCTGCGTACTTGATATAGAAACATGTAAAACATACCATTGCCTGGATATAATGATTTCTACATTCATGTTAGATGCATATGCACCGTTCTCAAAAGTGAAACTAGCAAGAAGATAAGAAGAGAGGAAAAGAGAGAACAATATGAATGTGGACTAAATTGTTGAAGTTGACATACGTTTCCTTTACAGGTGGAACAAAAGAAAAACATTATGAATACTGGTAAAGAGAAAAGTGGAGCTTCAGGGACAGATTTGGACAGTATCCGTGCTGCAATTCTGGATGAGAGCGTGATTGTATGTTCTATTTTCCCGATTGTTAAGCCTTTGTGTGAAAGCTTACAACATCTTACCCCTCAGTTTTGTTTACTTTTGGCAGGTTTTCTCCACACTCAGTTTTAGTGGTTCTTCTCTGTTCAGTAAATGGAATCGGGGTTTTGATGTTGTTATAATAGATGAGGCTGCCCAAGCTGTAAGTGCCTTTAAATTTCCAAGGTTGCTTTTAGTCTATTTTTCATGTTAGCTATTGGCATAAGACCTTTCCGGTTTGTTTGGATATTTAAGTCGTTGCATCTCATTGGGTCTCTTCTGTTAGGAACTGCTGTAATTATTCTTCCATTGTCATCGATGGCAATTAGAAAGATCGCATGCCCTCCAGAGTCCAGACTATGGATTTGGATCGAAATCGAATGTAGCTCCTTTTGGGCCTTAGCCAAGTTCTTTTTCTAAACTTGTTAGGAAAAATCAATTTTAGACCCAAGCCTATTATTCTTTCCTCAGTTTTTTTTTGTTCCTCTTTTTTTTTGAGGCAGTGAAACATTGATTAATATCATCAACCAAAACCACAACCTAAAGGCCGTAGGGACAGTAACATCCTCACCTCAGTTTGGATCTCCATTTTCAAGCCATTGGCAAATTGGCTCTTCAACAACCATTCCATCACGCCTTTTAAAGCCGCTGCCATTAGTTCAAATTAACTCCATTATTCTTTCACTGATGTAATTTGTTGTCGAGCTGAAAGTTTCTCATACAATTTTTCGATCAATTGTCATTGTAGCTTAATACAACTCACGTGAGGTCTTCCTTTGTCCCAACAAAATCAGGAAAGAGCTTCCCCACTTGGGCCTATTGCTTTCATGGCGATCATCTCTTTTCAACATTTTATTAGTTTCAAAGCACCTGTCAACAACAACTGGCATTGATGAGCTGTGGGAGTCTATAAAGCTCTTTGCCTCCATCTGGCATTCTCTTTCTAAGTATTCTTGTAGTTATGATCTTGTGCATCTCTCGGCTAATTGGGAGTCTTTTTTGCAACCCTTTTGGGCTAGTGGGGATATCTCATCTCCCCTTTCTTGCTATCAATACATATTCTTGTTTTTTTTTTTTTTTTTTTTGATATCTGTGAGTGTCCGGGCCAGTTTACGCCCACCTCAACTAATCTCACGGGACAACCGCCTGACCTTACTACATTTGGTTGCCAAGGAAACTTGTAGGATATTTAATATCCTAGGTAGGTGGCTACCATGAATCTTAAAAAAAAGAAAAGAAAAGAAAGAAAGAAAGAAAAAGTACCTGTCAAGTCCAAAACAACTGATATTCAGGCTCTCCTCCATTGAAGATTGGTATCTACAAAGGAGAGGAGTTGTTCCCATGGCTGCTTTTCCCTTATCCTCTCACCTTGGAACAGTGTCCCCCATTGACTCCAATTGTCGCCACATATCTCTTCTATCATTTATTTTTTTATTTTTTTATACCAGGCTCTCTCAACAACCTTCATATCTCTTGCATCATTTTCACTACATTTTCCATACCCTGGTTCATCTCATCTTCTTTCTGCTTCAACCTTGCCTTTGCACTTTGAACTCCAAAAGTTCTCTCCTTCTGTCCTGATTTATTTTCTTACACAATTTCAACATAACTCTTCATCTTTTTACTAGCTTTCATTTCCTGGAGATAACATGTTGTGATATCGCTCTAATAAGAATGAAGTAGTAATTTTATTAAGTATGATAACAGTATACCTTTAGGAGAATTTATGAACTACTCTATCTCTTTCTAAACATTAGCTTAAAACTTCTGCATCATTTACTTCACTTCCCTCCTAAATTTTCTCGCTCCCCTTGGTAGTTAGATGGTCCTGCACTATCCACTCCCAGCTAATTTTCCCTGTTTATTATCCTTACATTTCCCTTTTCACCCTCTATCAGTCCGCTATCTGGTTTTCTTTGGAGCTCTTGTTCAGTTTTGTAGTTACTTTACCTTCACTATTACCCCCAAGAAGAGTCCTTTTTTGCTCCTTTGGAGAGGTTGGGTTTTTCTTTTTTTCATTATTTTCAAAGAAATATCTGTTTCTTGTTAAACATAAAAAAAATTTAAAAATTAAAAAATTGAAAAATTAAAAAATTAAAAAATTATAGAAAAACAAAGATTAAAAAAATGTTTTTGAGAAGGGAAACAAATTTCATTGATAAATGGAGTAAAAATGGAGTAAACAACACCTAAATAGGTGAGTTACAAGAAAGATCTCCAGTTTAGAATTAAAGAAGAAAATACTTTTCAAAAAAAAAAAAATTAAAGAAGAAAGATTGTAATCAGAAAAGGGATGTTTAAAAAAATGTAATAGCATCGATCTTCTGTCTTTTTCACTAGAATATGACTACAAAATCTGTAAAGACAAGGAAAATTTTCAAAAGAATGTGTTGTCTCTCTAATAAGAATGATCTTCATTATTGTACTGTTGGGATCGGATGTAGATTGGTTGAGCAGATAAACTATCTGACTTTTCTTTTTCATTTTTTAAATGTTAATTATCTTTGCTTATTTCTCTCCAAATGTCCTTACAATATGAGTTGCTTATTTGATACTTAAGAGTATAGTATACTCGAGAAGTTTGCATCAACTTAGGTAGTAATGTATTCATCGAGACCTGCTTCTTCTTGAACTTCAAATGTCTTTCTTTTTATGTGACTACAGGTGGAATTGGCAACGCTTGTTCCTCTGGCTAATGGATGCAAACAAGTATTCCTGGTACATATGCAAATTTCCCCTTTTTGAATCTCTTTGATAGTGTCAGTACTACAATTATGGGCTGTTAAACATATAGCTCTAGATATCTCTGAACACAAAAAGTAAACTGACAACTTGTGGATGAACTGTTGAAGCCTTTGCCATGTGGACCATTGCACATACTTTCTTGAAATTTAGATTTTGTGTGATTCTGCAGTTGTATATACTTACTATTACTTTGTCATAGGTTGGTGATCCAGAGCAACTTCCAGCCACTGTAATTTCTCCGACAGCCAAGAAGTTTGGGTAGAATATTTCCCCTTAGTGGTCATAATATCTTCTTCATTCACCATGTATCGATTTGTGAACCGATCAATTTGCAGATATGACAAGAGTTTGTTCAAGAGATTTCAGACAGCTGGCTATCCTGTTACGATGTTGAAGATCCAATATAGAATGCATCCGGAGGTAAGATTGGAACTATCTGCAAAACTTGTAAATATTATCTGCCTTTTGTTCTCTATTTCAACCAGAATACTAATGAAACCAGCACGTGATGAATGTTAGTGCAAAAAAAAATGTTAACAATTGATGGATCTTTGAAGCTAAGTACGATCTCATAAATAGTGGTTGTTACTCAAGATAAATGTGGAACAGAGAGGATGGGACTCTTTCTGTTCGTTTCATCCTTAGTTAGAAGACTGCCGTTTGTAAGTATATTCGCAACACCAGAAAATTTTTCCTGTCATGTTCTTAAAACTCTTTGGAAAAGTGTATGATGCTCTTTTGCATATAATTGGTTATTAATGCTCATTTTAACTTTGGAAGATTCCAGGTGGATATTCTTTTATCTCTTGTTGGACCTTTGATTTGTTGCTTATTCTAGTTATCCACTGCATATATCAGTTTGATGGCCTTTATTACCTTTACTAAATATAGGAGGGGAGAAAAAAAGAAGCGAAGACTTCATTTCCCCTGAATCTTGTTCTAATTGTATTGAATAGAAACAAATATTTTTTTATCTAAGTTGTGCACCAGCGTTAAAGGATTTTCTTAGCGGATTTGTAAAGGGGACCGTCTGCTCAAGTTTTTAATTAAATCTTTTCTCTCTCTCTTATCTGCATGAAGATTCCAGTGCACGATTTTTCTCATAATCTATTCATCTTTGATAGATTCCAATGCACTATATATTTCTTTTATAACCCAGTATTGGGCCCCACTGTCTCTAATTCTGGGACACCCGTGCCTACTTCAAGGTTTAGATCAGAGAGACATCAAGAGTTTTTCTCATGTTAAGCTCACTCGAAGGTTTGAATATGCGACCTCTAGAGTATTCAGCAAGAGAGACTTAGTTAGCTAGTGTACCTATACCTAGGGAAAATATAACATCTTGCAGAACTCTAAGCATTCCCTCTCCCCCCACTTAATTTTTTTTCCCCTGTATTTTAACGAAATTCCTACTTTCAATCCTATCAAAGTTTGCTTTCCTCACCTTGATCTTCCTCCTTTTTCATCAGATCAGAAGCTTCCCATCTAGGGAGTTCTATGCTGAGTCACTGGAGGATGCACCGGATGTCAAACTGCGGACGACACGTGCATGGCATGCATACCGCTGTTATGGTCCTTTTTGTTTCTTTGACTTACATGAAGGGAAAGAATCTCAGCCCCCAGGAAGTGGATCTTGGGTGAACATCGATGAGGCAGAATTTGTCCTCCTCCTGTATCATAAATTGGTTATTTCATATCCAGAGTTGAAATCAAATTCTCAGGTTGCAATCATATCACCCTATAGCCAGCAAGTAAAACTTCTCCAAGAAAAATTCAAGGATACTTTTGGACTTGATCCTAGTGGCGTAGTGGATATTACAAGTGTCGACGGTTGCCAGGTAATTGGTTTATCTTCTGAAATCGTTGTGGAAACTTTTTGGCTAATTGAATGCTTCTGTGTGAGAATCAAGAACTAGTTACCATGAGCTAAGGAAATGAGTGCATTGTGCCTAACATTGTAACAAGTTTAGAATTTCCTTTATGAATGTAGCCTCAGTTCATGTCATCAATCAGCATACTGTATGATAAGTAAAAGAAATCTCCTTTTATAGGGACGCGAAAAGGACATCGCCATATTTTCTTGTGTCAGGGCAAGCGAGAACAGATCCATAGGATTTTTGTCTGATTGTCGTCGAATGAACGTTGGTATTACTAGAGCAAGATCTTCTATCCTGGTAAGATGGCACCTTAAGCAGAGATGAAGTTCTTTAATGGAACTCTTCAGACCTTACTGATTTAAAATTGCTAATTTCAGGTGGTAGGTTCTGCTTCAACATTAAAGAGGGATGAACACTGGAGTAACTTGGTGGAAAGTGCTCAGAAGAGGGATTGTTTATTTAAGGCAAGCGTTCCATTTCTGACTTTATTTTAGTCTGACTTGTATAATTTGCATTACATGACAACAAGTTATATTTTGCAGGTTTCAAAGCCATATACCTCATTTCTCAGCGACGAAGGTGTCGAATCAATGCGAGTCAAGAGTGAATCTGCAGTTCGGCCAACTGGCGAGAGAGATGAAACTGAGGCAAATGCTCCTCAGGAACCCAATGCTGGAGATGCCGATCAAGCGCAGGGAGACGACAATGACTTTGGAGATGGGGAAGAAGACATGGATGAAGGGGGATTTGAAGAAGATTAATCTTTGCAATTCAATATCTGAAGGTTACACTGTTGGTGCATAGAGGATAACTGATACGCAGGCAGCATACATAGGAAGTTATTTGCTTCCCACAATTGGGAAAGTAAATTATTTTACATCCACATTGATTTGTAAATCATTTTAAGTTAAGAGGGAGAAACCATCTGTTTTGTTTACTGTAGTTTTGCGAATTTTGACCTGTAAAGATGCGTAGTTGCTGTGGTACAATCTCTCTCTCTCTCTTTTTTTCTTTGAACAAAGTGGTACAATCTATTGTATAAGGAAAAGACTGACGTGACAGTATTTATTTACTTTATATTTACTTTATAATATAGTTCTCTTTGTTCAAAGCTTCTTTCTCCCCACACACTTGAAAGAAATGTCAAAACCAGTAACTTTTAACTTCGGAAGGTCCTACTTCCAGAAAGCAATGATGAACTGTGTTTCAAAAAAAAAAAAAAAAAATTGATGAACTGACATTCAAAAAATATTAGATAAGAATTATTAACATTTTTATGACGACAAATCTATTTTCTGATAAATTTTGATAGAATCACCATAATTAGGGCCTAAAATGAGAATCTAACTTATCTTTCTTGGTGTATTTTGAAATTGATAACAAAAATCAAGTAATCAAATTCTTTTACTTTCAAAATTTAGATAGTTCAGTAACATTCCTTAAAAGTAAGGAATGGAGAACACAAATCAAATTATGAATACGCATGTTTCTAAGTTTTAAACTTAGGGGGAAAAAATTGGAGAAGGTCAAGAAATGGCTCCTACAAAGCTAGAAGACTTTCACTGTTATTAGAAACTTATGGAATAATTTCTAGGAAAAATACTTACCTCCTAACCTGTTAGTAAGTGAATCTCCTGACCACCCTTACGTTTTTTACAATTAGGAGAGATGAATATAAAAAAAAGGAAGATCTTTTTCTTTTTCTTTTTTTTAAAATAAATAGCTATCAAATTTTAATAATGATCAGTAGGAAGACGGTCAGTAGGTAAGTATCATTCAATTTCCAGTCTAACAGAGAATTGATATACTTATTGAATGCTCATGTAGCTTTATTTATAGGATAGCAATATATAACCATCAACCAATCTACCTGTGATATCACATAAAGTTCCTGAAGTAGGGAAAAAGATAATACATATTAAGTTGGGAAATGCATTTCCCACAGATATATCGAGCAGACACTAACATTTATTTACCGGCAACAAGGGCATCAATTTTCTTCTCCACATGAGCTTCATGGTCTTCAAGGCGACCACTGATTTTATCATTCTCCTCCCATCGGACCAGCGTCGGAACTCCAGTAAGCTTGAACCTAGAATCCACCCTCCATGGATGCAGGGGATTCCTCCATGTTGGTCTATCTCCAACATAGGCTCTCAAAAGTGCGATATCGTCTGATGCTGATTCCAGTTTTTTGTAGATGATTGGTTCAGCTCTCACACAGTCTGACACACAAACCAAACAGTTAAAATCTTTCAGAAGAATTGATGACTGCATCAAAGATGCACTTGCTTGTACTAGTACATCTATAAGAATTCTTAGTTGTCTAGTTGTAATTCGACTCAAACTGTGGAACAAAGAATTATCTCAGACCTAGTCCACATTAACATTGGGTTAATTAGGAGCCGTTTTTGAGAGGTTTGCAATGGAACAATGTGACAGGACAGTTCTATGCCGAGATAAAAAATTGTAGTGGCAACATTGATAATTTTTCTGTCGCGGCACACAACACATCGTACTTGTCTGTAAAAAGAATTCTCAGTTTCAATGATTTCTGCGAATGACCACATAAAAGCTGCAGAAACAAGATTCTTCAGGTTCGTTTGAGGGCATCCATCAGCTAACACCGAATGTACAAAATAAGCATTCTTAAATCCAAGCTCACAATGTACCAAAATATTATCACTTTTTCCATCTAGACATTGCATCATCATACATGTAAAGATCAAACTGGGAACTGGTGACTTTTGGATACTTCATTCTTAAACCTAAAGGTAAGAAAACTTGAAAGGGAACTTCCTAGTTCACTCACAAAGCCATAATCACTAGAGATATCTATAAATTTGATTCTCAATATCAGGTCCATGATATCTAATCTCATAAATCAAATACAATAACCCATTTGAATAGATAATCTCTTCAAGTAATTGATTCCTTCAAACATCTTCCATTACATGCAAAGGAATCTATAATTTCATTGATGGACTAAGCGATAGCTAACTTAAAATTGACATATACTCAACGCCTTGGTCTCTAGGGCAGCAAGTGGTGTATATGTGTATGAATCTGTACATATATATATATATATAACATTATCCCCTCCAATTGATTTGGAAAACTTAAGGAATTCAAACACATGTTTCAATTATTTTCTAAATATTAAAAAGGAAACTCGCACATGAAGAAAGGCAAAACGTGAGCAATCACAATCGAGAAGCAACGACAAACCCAGAATTATAATAACAAATTTCCATTTAAAAAACTGCGACAAAACAGCAATACCGTAACGTTCACGATTTGCATTATCCTCTCGAGATGGGTAATCACAGCATCCACAAAATTTCTACAGAAGTAAAAGAAAGTGCAGGAAAAACAAGGAAATTGAACAGGATTTGTGTACCAGGACACCAGCTGAGAGAGGTGGAAGGGTCGTTGTCGGCCAAGAAGAGGATGAAATTAGCTTTATTGTTTGGCAGTTCTGATCGGAACTTCTCGAATACAGTGTCGAAGTTGGAGACGGTGGCGTCCAGTAGCTTCAGCGGCATTGTTGTTTCTTCTCAGATTTCGAAGAATCACTGTTCAAAGGACGAGAGTGAAAGAACAGAGTGTGAATTTGTTGGGAAATTTGGGCGAAATGTTTGTTAGGGCAAAATTGCCCTCTTTTAAAAGGAAAATGACAAATATGTTGAAAATTAAAAATTTAAACCTATTTCCAATATATATATATATATCACCTTTTTCTTTTTCTTTTTTTTTTTTTTTTTAAAAAACTCAATCTTTTTTTTTTTTTTTTAAATATTAAAAACTCAATCTTTAACTCTAAACTTGGTGTAATATAAATGTCATCAAGTCACGCCCCAAATTATTATTTTTTTTTTTACAACATTTGGGAATGTGAGGATTTGAACCACAAACTTTTCGGTCATTGATACAAGCTTATGTCCGTTACACTATGCTCATGCTGACAATCACATCCTAATTTAGTCCAATAGAAAGAAAAAATTGAAACAAAACAATTATGTAATGTTGGGCATGTTTCTTTTCTTTTTTTTTTTTCGAGGGTTTAAATGTTTTATTGATGAGAGTAGAGTTTTTTTTTTTTTTTTTGGTTTAACTTCATAGGGGTAGGAAAATTCGAACCTCTTACCTGTTGGTCTTGGGTACATGCCAATTATTGAGAATAGAGATTATTTTTGTTGGATTTTATTGATTATCTTAGTTTTTAAAATAGATGTTAGTTTTATCATTTTTTTAGATTTAGAGTTAGAGTTCAACTGAACCCAGATGACATTTTAAAATTAAAATGGACTTTTCACAGGGAATCAAAATAATTCATACCATAATATTATAAATTAAAAATCAATTTCAAAATTCAATAACCAGTGGCACTTTTGAAAAAAATGTTAGTTTTGAAAATCTAGGAAGATATAGAAATTAAGTTCAAATTTCAAAGACCCTAAATGTATTTTTATACTCCTCGTGGTGTCAACTTTTTAGGATATTTTGGAGTCGCTATAGTGTGTAATCGGGACTGTAGTATGTCTCTCTATGTTGGAGGAGATTCTAATGATTGTGATAGGCTTCTTTTGCTATTTTGTGGGGTGACTCGAGAGGAATAGTAGAAATTTTAGAGTATTGGAGAGGTCTTTAGAAGAGTGTAGAATAAGAAGATATGAGGCAAGTCCAAACCAAATAGAGCACTTGCATTCAGGCCAACAGAAGCTAAATGCAAGAAGAGAAAGAAATCCTTGTAGATGCAACAGATCTTACAGTTTGGAAGCAAAGTTGCAAGATTCAGAATTTTACAGTAAATATTCTTAATATTATTACAACAATGAATCATTACATACAAAAAAATTGGTGTTTACAATAAAATATCTAACTACAAGAACTTATTCTTTAAAGAATCAAAGAATTATACAATGTTATACTGTTCCATTCATTTCTCTTATGATATATATATATATATATAAATATATAGGCATCTTTCTCACTCATTTACACATAACCTGGGCTGCATTCTTCAGTTACTGCTGCATTTGATGCTGCCTGCAGTTCCTCTTTCAATATGATCATCCCCAAGAACTTCATTGCCCCGAGACGACACGAACTCATGGTTCTAAAGAGGGCTCGACTTCAAGGATCGACCTGGGATCTCCGAGGTTTTGTCGACCTAAATTCTGGTTCTTCAAGGCCTTTTGCCATCTTGGCACCACTGATGAGCTGTTGACTTATATGGTACGAGCATCAGAGCTGTTGCACATGCATTCGGGAATAGGGTATTTGGTGACGTCTCGCCCAACTTTGCTGGTTCGAAGCTCGGGCTGTCCAAGGGAGTCCTGATGCAGCTCCTTGATGATCCTGTTAAACTCTGCTTCAGGGAGTGAGGAGTCCAAGAAAAGGGGAAGCATGTGTCTTTTGTTTGGTGTTATGTACTTCTTGTGCCCAGCATAAGCCCTGTGTCCCTATAGTAAAGCAAACAATTGACTCGTTACTTATACTCTAACGATCAGACTCGAGAAGCAAAAGTTTTTAAACAACGACGGTGAACTAGAAGAATTGACTCAAACTGAATGAGAATATATATATACCTGAATGGCATGGCCCATATTTCCTCCATGAGAAGGCATGAAAACATCACTGCTCTCACAAACAATATAGTCAATAGCAGCCATCAAGGAAGCTTTCTTGGCAAAAGGTTCGAGTTCTCTCGGCAAAGCGAGATCTTCCTTGTTGTAGAAATGCGGGAACTCTCTTGTTAATGGTTGCAGGGCTTCTTTTCCTCCCAATGGTTCTCCTCCGGCCCAGTATATTCTTGTATCCCTTGGAGCTCCGAGAGCTTTCAGTAACCTGAATAAGTTGCGAAATTTAGTCGACCAGAACCGTAATTGGAAATGATTAACAATGACAAGCATATGGTTAAGAAATCTTTACCTCATAACTTCATAGGCATTCAGGGGGCAAAGGCCTGCAAGTTTTCTGTCATGGTAGCTCATGTTTGATCTAGCAGTTAAGAGTTCGGGTCGTCGTATTCTTTCATTGTTTATCATCTCATCATATTCGGGGCTCAACCCAGGTAGACAACCAGTTCTCACCCATACGTCCTTCTCCATTCGTAAATGAAGAGCAAGGTACGGTCCTTTGCTTCGCATTCTTTCGGTGAGCTTGTTACCTAGTTCCACAATTGGTGGAGCAAACCTCAAGGCATGAAAAGCAACCTGAAGGCCAAAGAGGAAAAAGAACAACAATTTACACTGATATTCCCAGCATTTCTTAAGAACTAACTATGGCAAAAGGATTACTTATAAAGCAGCAGCAAAAGAACTCATATGTTTCAATCAAGATGTACTACTCAAATTGATGTATCATATAAGTATTGAAAGCAGTAATTGAATTATATACTGCATACACCGCGATCAAGTCTAAGCGACAAGTAACTGATGAAGAGAGCAAAGAGGTTATAACAAGATGAAAAAACCTATAATACCTTGCATCTAAGCTTTTGGAGATCAGAAGGAAGATCCTTGGAAAGCCTCGAGTCCAAGCCGCGCAGTAGCAGTACCCCTTCTCTTCTAAGCTGCAAAATCCAATACACACATGTTGGTATCGTCAGGCTACTAACAGAAACATTTTGCAGGGATAAAGAACATGAAGTCTGGTAAAAAACATAACAAGGACAGAAAAATGCCACAAAAACTTTTAGTAGCTGTTTGGTCAACCTTAACAGACAGGGCATATATGTGTGAACCTTAGACAGGGTATATATGTATGACCTTAACAGACAGGGTATATATGTATGTATGACCTAAACAGACAGGGCATACATTTATAGTTAACAGAATCTATGAAACCAACTGCACGAGTAATTATTTATCGTTAAATCACCATTAACCTAAAAGCTTAAGGATTTTAGTTTAGTGGTTAACATGATATTTACTCCACTTCATATTAATAGTTCACGTGTTAGGCTTCATCAATCAAATTAACATCTGAGCCCACATGTAAAAAGAGTAAATTTACTTTAACCTATCAATTTAAACTTTCGAGTTTAGTAGTTAGCATATAAACTTCAAATCCGATATCCATGCATTATCGCGACGTGGGCAGTCTCAAAAGCTCTTCTACAAACATCAAAATGTGTTATAATTTAGTTCAAATATGTTGTGTGACACATTCAAAAGCAATTTTCAAAGATTCTTTGTGATGAGCAAGAGTAAATTATATGGTGAGGATATAATGAAAACTAGCAGAGCAGTAACCAACAGATTCCTTTCCTAACAATCAAGAAGCTTGCCACTTTTTTAGCAGTGAGCTTCAAAAAGAAGCCATGGCAGCTAGAAGAACAAACACCAAAATTCCTTTGACAATCCTCACCTTCCTGAGGTACCGCGACCGAATCCAACTCGGCGAGACCTGATGCGGAGGCGATTTTTCCTCCACCGGACGAGTCATCAGATGTGTCGATGGCAGAGATGAAACTACATGAACATCATCGGCCAGAACACTCTTAAAATGCTCCAAATCAAATATATCAGAAAATTCACTGCAACCATCAAACAGAACACAGAAAAACAAACTTAGCAACTGATACACAATAAAACGGAGAATATGTTTCAGTTCTTATGAATCAGAAACTTAATCAATCAAAGAGAGAAAAATGCATTTCTACTTAAAATCAATATGTCAATCGTGTTTTGTTACCTTTCATCTCCCCAGATTACGTTCACTTGCAAGATTGGAACAACCAGAGCAGCTCCAAGAATTCTAGCAATCACAACAGCATCAACGATCTGATTTCTCTGTTGATTCATCCCACCAGAAACAACAACCATCAGATACTTAGTCCTTTCACTAACGATTCCAGTGGTTGATTTCTTATATTCTTGGCTGAAATCTAAACACGGTTTGTACCCCAATCCATCAGGTTGCTTCCAGAACTCCTGCTGTTCATTTTCCTCTCCAAAACCCTCATCCGATTTCAAAACCCCATTTGAAATCGGCCGAAGCGACTGAACAGAATCGTTCACAATCTCATCCTGAAGAACATTCTCCTTTTCTGTATCGATTACACCCGATTTCAAAAACCCATTAGAGACAAAACCCTGCGACTGCGATTGAGACGTGAAACACGGGTACGAAACATAAGCGATTAAAGGGCCGAGATTAAAACTCAGCTTCAACATGCCCAAAAGGCCAAAGAGGAAAATAGCGAGAAGCCATAGCTTCTTGGAGCTTCTGAAAGTGGAAAGACTGAGATACTTGTTGTAAGTTTTAGAAGATTTCTTCGGCGAATCGAGAAGGGATTGAAGAGAAGACGAAGACAGAGAGTTAATGATTTGAGATGGAACAGAAATGTAACATTGCTTCTTGGAATTACTGTTCTTCTTCGCCATTGACAGACCAGAGAGCAAATTCTCAAGCTCTAACACAAACCCACTTCTTCTCTCAAACTATGAATCTCATTAGAGAGAGAAAAAATCGTTGCAGTAGAGAGAGAAACACAGCGGCGGGAAGAAGAGAAGGAATTTTTCTGATTATAATTACGCGTTGCTGACCAAAAGCAGCCGTGTTAGAACGAGAGATTTTCAAGGTGAGCTTCGTTTGAAAGGAAGCTGAAGCTTATTTATATTGGCTTAACCGTGTAATTATTATTGGTTTGATCATAATTATAATTCGTTAATTAAAAACAAATGTTAAATTATTAAAAATACCTTGTTTCCATTATAGTCCTGAACTTTAAAAAATTTCATTTTAGCTCTTTGAAGTTTGAACTTTGTTTCAATACAACTCTTGAAGACATTTTTCGTTAAATTCATGGATGAAAAATGATGTGTGTTTACATGTGTATTGTTGATTTCGTAAACATATTTGAACGTATACGTGGAGAAAACGATAAAAATACATGCAAACACAAACACATCATTTTTTGTCCATAAATTTAACGGTACATGTCTCCAAGAGTCGTTTTGAAACAAAAATTTCAAAGGTTAAAATAAAATTTTTGAAAGTTCAGAATTATAATCGAAATCAATTTCATAATTCACGATATTTTTAATAATTTAACCTAGATATTATACTTACTACTATGCCCCTACATTGTACTAAAAAAAATTGAACTTTTCGAAAAATAATGCAGATTTTTTTTTTTTTTTTTTTTTTTTTTTTTTGAGAAGTCAGAAAATTGAAGTTATTAATGTTGAAAATTTATGATGTTAAATATTTTTGAGACGTGGGATTTCTGAAACGATAATTATGACTATTTATTGAGTGATTTTTCTTCCAAGTTTTGGTAACTATTACTTCAAACTTTAAAGATCCTTGTAAAAAAAAATTATATAGTAGATATGTCACATCAATATTTTGAAAATAATATTGATGGTAAAAATATAGTTTTTAATATTTTGTAAAGTTTCATCTTCAAATATTAAATAGATAGCGAGTTGAAAATCTTGATAGGAAATAAATTTATAATTTAACATTTTTTTCTATTCAAGTTGAAACATGATGTTGGTATTGAAATTGTTAATATATGACTATGAACTTTAACTACTACATGTTCTAGACATTTGACTTTTAAAAGTTTAGTTTTAATTTATTTAACTTCCAATAAACACTATTGTGGGACGGGTTTATTTTGTTCAAATATTCATAATTAAAAGCATTAAATTGTTTTTGGTGTTAGAGAAACCGTTGACTATGATGAAAATTTTATGTGTATGTATAAGTAAAAGTAATCGATACTTTATAATCTTATTTGTTGTAAAAGTAAAAAATATGAACATCACATACACATAGTATTATGTTTCTTTTTGGAAAAAACATCACATACACATAGTAGACGTTGTTACATCACGTTTCTTTTTAATAATTTATTCAAATGTTCTTTTTTTCTCTCTTTTTTAGTTTAGATAAAAGGGCGAGAATTCGAATATATAAGCTTTTAGAGAGATAACCAATGTCTTAACTGGTTGAACTATGTTCAAGTCAACACTAAAATTTATATAATTATGTGAGGATTCAAATATATAAGCTTTTAAAAAGATAACTAATAATGTCTTAACTGGTTGAACTATGCTCAAGTCTCACTAAATTTTATAACAAAACCAGATGATCTCTGATTTCATAATTTTTTTTTTTTTTAAAAAAACAGATAAAATAAATAATAAAAAAAAATCACTAATACTAAAGGTTATTGTAATATATACATGTTTCCTTCGATGGGAAATATTCTTGGAATATATACTTTTCAAATGGCCTTTTATTTCATCTATATGAACGTCTTAGTGGAATATATTATTTCTTGAAATCGAAGTTTATTCATTTATATCTAAATACATTGTTCAATGAGAATTCTCTCCTAAAGTTATTTTTGCCCTTCCTAGCGATAAAATTTCACAATTAATCGCATCATTATATTTTTAATTGTATATTTATATAAAAGTTAAATTATTAACAATATCCTTGAACTATAAGGTTGGTTTCAGTTATACCTCTGAATTTTCAAAAGTTTTATTTTAGCCCTTGAAGTTTGTTTAAGAATAAACCTTGAAGACATTTTTTCATTAATTCATATAGGAATAATACGTGTTTGCATACGTATTGTTGTTCATGTGAACATATTTGAACATATACGTGGAAAAAACAATAAAAATACATGCAAACACGTAATTTTTCGTCCATAAATTTAACGAAAAATGTCTCAATGGGTCATTTTAAAACAAATTTCAAACTTCGAACTCTAAGACGAAACTTTTGAAAGTTCGAGAGTATAATTGAAACCAAACCAACAATTCAGGGGTATTTTTAATAATGCAACCCAAAATAAACAATCAATCAAAATCCTTGGATTTCAAATTTTTAAATAAAAATATTATAAAAAAATTATTATGGTATAAATTTATAAAATTGAACGATATCAATTATTAGAAAAAAAAAAAAAATACTAATGGTTGATTAAATGTTAATTTGATTCATGTACTTTTAGTTCTGGTTTCCTTTAGTTATTATACTTTTAAGATGTTGATTCGAGTCCATGTAATTTCAACTTTTGTCCAATATTTTAGTTCATCTACTCTCAACACATGTATTTTGGTTCCTTCATTTATTGTTTATCTAATTTCTTTCAACCAAAGCTTTAGAACAAAACTACACTAAATAAAAATCTTATTGAAAGTACGTGGACTAAAATGATATTTGAACCTAACAAATATATTTTCCACCGAGTTATACTCGAATTAATATTTTTTCCAAACCCAATAATTTTAATTTTTCTAAAAAAAAATGACATTATTGAGAGAGAGAGATTCCAATGGAACAATAAAAAGCAGGCAATATAGACAGACAACTAAAAAAAAATTAGAAAACAAGAAACTTTGTGGGAAAATGAAATGTCTAACTCCTCGAGATGGTTGCGTGTCGTCTTGCGTCTTTCGCCAGCTGTCACTCCTTCTTTTTTTCAAAAATAATTTCTGTTTATTTATTCTATACAAAAGAAAGAAAAAAAAATTAAAAAATTTAAAAATTAAAACAAATTAAGATAAAGGCATGTGATTATGCTGCCGCCATTCCCCGACAGGCTGTCATTTCCCTGTCCTAATATGCCACTCTCATCCAATCAAAAACCCTCTCTTCAATTATTTCCCTGCCAGCTGGCATCCATTTCCTCGCCACGCTGGCATTCCCTTGCCACGTCGGTTTTACTTCTCGTACGAGGTACACCTCAGCAACACCCATTTTCCTGAGTGTTTTCGAATTTCCCTTTTAACTTATTTATTTTTCATTTTAAATTATTTTGTATATTTATGTAAATGCATAACTCAGTAATGGATTTTTTTTTTTTTTTTTTTAGTGTATTATTGATTAACAAGTATCAACAATAATTTTGAAAGAAAAACCAAGCAATGTTTTTTTAAAAAAAAAATTGAAAAATAATATCAACGAATAATTAAATAAAGTTTACTTTAGAACATAACGATGGGACAAAATATTCAAGAATAACGAACTTTTTGTAATTGCCCACAAGCAAGACCATGACTTATTTAATACTTAAATGTGCGACACGTGTTCATAAGTTGAACGGAGTTTCAATTTGAAAGGAAAAAAAGGGGTAAGCATTCAAATACAACGAGAGACATCAAATTAAAAATCAATATAGTAAAAACAACAAAAAAAAAAAAAATACTAACACGAGACAAAAATTATACCATAAAAATAACCACTGATCACGATAGTTGAAAAACGAAATTGTTTTTCTAGTAGCGCATATCATCTAATGGTAGTGGAAAATTTAGTTAGCCAATCAATGATTATTATGGCGGTATCAATTAATGTCAAAGTCAATCATCGTCGATATAACTCAATAATTAATATGTAAAATGAAGGGAATTGGTTACTGTTATCCAAGTCAATTAAGCAAAACAAAAAAATATCGAGTCAAATTAAGAATCGGGAGTAGCTAATAATTGAAAGAGATGGATGGATGAAGTCAAATGTGTATGATTGATAGTTTCCAACCCAATCCCATGGGGTTCTTTGAGCCTACAAGGCTCCAGCTGTTTGTTTTGCCAAACTCCAAAACTTGTGATGTGTTTTGGCTATGCCCTTGTATTATTCCATTGGCCAAATCCTTTCTAAAATACATTTTTTTTAAAAAAAAAAATTGTCCCAATTATATTTTCTTTTCAAAATTATTAATTTACTTTATTATTATTATTATTATTTTTGTTAATAAAGTGAAATGTTTGATGTGATATTAGAAGTAATGTTGTAGGTGGGGTGGGTTGAAAATTGAAATGTAAGTTTACTATTTGTAATTTTTCATATTATTATTATTATGTTTCATGGTAGCCTTTTTTTATTTCTAGCCATGAAAATTATTATTTGAGGGAAAAAATGTGTAAAGATTTAAGATTTTAGGAAAAGAAAAAAAAAAAAAAACTATATATCTTCGTGACTTCAAAATTTTTCTATTCCTCAATTCAAAGTTAATTAATTATATATATATATATATTGAAATTCTTGGAGATAAATTTTATTCTAGACCAATCATATTAAGGGTATTTTTTTTCCTTCTAAAAAGATAAATTTTTGAAAAACTTAGGATAGCAATATTTAAGAGTATATTTTTTTCATCTCTCAGAAGATGTTGAGTATTTGTTTTTCCTTTTCTCCCATACTTAATCATATTTTAAATAAAAAGAAACTTTTAGAATTGTCAACATGAGCATAACTCAACTGACATAAAACTTATACTAATAACCCAGAAGTATAGTTCGAATTTCCCCACCACATATTATAGAAAAAAAAAACGTTTAGAATTAGAGTTCATTTGAAATACCTTCTAGTCTAAATGTTTTTCAAGAATGCATTTTTTTTAAAACACTTTGTATAAACCTCTTTTTAAAAAAAATTCCTTTCGAGTGTTTTTCTCAAAATGGTTTATTTCTCAATCTCATTCTTAAACAAGTCATTTTTAATGGTCGTCAAACACTAGAATTTTCTTTAAAATGTTTTTTTTTTCAAAGTTAAACACTTGAAAAGTGAAACCAAACATATCCTTACTATTTTCAAATAAACGTTTTCAAAACAAGTACGACGACGAAAAAAAAAAAAAAAATCTCATCACCATCCCAAACGTGGTAATTGGTTTATTAAAACTTGTCAAAATCAAACTTGTATTTTACTCCTTTGTTAGTCTTTCCTAGGTCACCCCACAAACTCATCCCACTAGTTTTCCCTTTCAAAATTTCAAATAATGGTGACTTGGGCCCACTCCCAACTAAATTAAATGGAAAAAAAAAAAACAATTTTTTTTACTCAACCAGATATTAAAACTATTTTTAAAGCCATTTTGATCCTATACTCTTAAATTTCAAATTTAGTTCCAATCCTTACAATAAATATTAAAACTAGTCTGTATTGTTGATTTACCATTAACTTTTCCAAAAGAAATTTAGTTTCTATTAATCTTTCTCTTCTATAAATTTTGGAAACGTATTCACCCGATATCTTTTCTTAGACGTCTATTACTATTTTATCAAGTTTGTTAAAAATTAACTTCGAACTAACAATAAGGATTCATTTAAAGTATAAGCATGACGTAAAATGGCATGAGATAGTGCATTTTACTCTCATTTGTTTTTTATTTTGATATTTTTGTAAATTTTCAAAATGGGCTGCTATATAAAGAACTATATATACTAGTTTTAAAAATAGTTTGTTGAAATAAAATATGAAGGGTTTTGAAAGTGATATATGGGAACTTAGATTTTAGTTATAAGTGTAAAATTCATTTGATTGGTGACTATGTCCAAAACAAAAGTTTCAAAAGTTTGAAGCATTATGCCAAAACCATAGAAAATATAAATGGATTGTTTTGAAAGGGACTTTTTCCCTCTATTTGCATTGAGTGCCAAGTGTTCTATATATATGAATATGGTTTTCATTTGTGGACTTCATTGGTTGCTTCTTCCACCCATATAATCATTACCATTTATTATATTTTTTAGGTTAAATTATGAATTAGTTTCCTATGTTTTAAAATTAATTTCAACTTGGTTTTTTTTAATAGTTTTTCAATTTTTTTTTTTTTTTTTTTGTTCTTTGAGTTCAACAACAATTGAAAGTGAGTATTCGAATCTCTGATCATGTGATCGAGGATACATGCCAATTACCATTGAACTATGTTCATTTTAACTTTGTAAGTTTTAATATAGTCTCATAGTTTAGGCTAGTTTTAATTTGGTTCTTATAGTTTTAAAAAAATTTAATAGATTTTTATCATTTAATTAAATCTTACAAATTATTCATAAATGGTGTCTTTAATTTACCCAAAAATCTAACTATCTTCCTTTTTATTATTTTTATTGAGCCTTGAATATTAATACAGTTGACTACTCAATATGGTAGGAAGAAAAAGACAACCACATAAAAACATCAAATTAAAACTTTTGAAATCAAAATTAAAACCAAACCATAAGAAGTAAATTGAAATTATGTCAAACAATAAAAACCAAATATGAAGTTTAACCTATCGTTTTTAGGGAAAAAAATTACGAACCTATATGATACAATTTCGTTTACAATATTTTGTTGTTAAGAAGACATGTTTTTGTTTTTTGTTTTTTGTTTTTTTTTTTTTTTTTGTGTGTTCAATTTGTTTACTAAGTTGATTTTTTTAATTGATAAAAAAAAGTTGATTTGTTTAAATAAACATTTTTAAAGTTGTAGTGGAAATTATAAAATTAAGATAATATAGTGATTTTTTTAAAAGCATATTTATTGAATTTTGAAGTGTTTTTAAAGGTGAAAATCTCTTCTAAGAAAAAAAAAGTGAAAATCTAGGAAAGAAAGAAATAGCCAGTAAACTAGCTTGATTTTTTTTTTAAAAAAAAATAAATATTCGATAAAACAGGTGTAAATGAGATTATTGTTGTTTTTTTTTTTTTTTTTTGAAAGTGATGATTGTTATTATTATTATTATTTTGACAATATATGGGGATGAGAGACTTGAACCATAAATCTCATAATCATTAGTACAACTTTACGCTCTTGTTGATAAAAAAATGATTATTATTGTTGTTATTGTTGTAGGTTGTCATTTTTATTATTTGGTTTATTTTGTGAAATTCCTTTTAATTTTCTCTCCCTAGATATATATCTGACATATTCATGACATCATCTTTCATTAGACTTAAATCATGTTTTTTTTGTAATCTTTAATTAAGATATATAATTATGTGGAGATAGTAATTAGGTCTTTCTAACTATTTAATTACATATATTAGAGTAAACACAACTCAACGATAGTTAGCAAGTATTTTTCTTATATAGTTAGATATTCAAATCTCTTCATATTTGTTGTACTAAAAAAAACTATTTAATTACATATTAATTAATAATTTTTCTTTAATAATTATGCATTAAAGTCAAAATAAATTAAATAATATATGTCACATTCTGATAATAATTATATACTAAGCATGTATACACACACAGAAGTTTATATATTTTTAAATACTTGACATTAGCATGATGCAAAATAATTGTGTGACTTATTTTTTGATATTCAATTTCCTCATGCATCTATAACAAGTTGATTTTTTTTTTTTTTTTTGAGAAGTATAACAAGTTGAATTAGGTCATGAAAACTATGCTAACATTGTTTTTATATAACATAAAAGCAAGATTTTCCTACTTTACGAACCAAAAAAAAATAATAATTCACAATGCAATGACCATCTCTAAATGTCTATTATCATTTAAAAGTATTATCTATAAATTAGATATTTAAAATTATTATCTATAAATTAAGTATTTTCTTAGGAGGCATAATATATTTGATCAACACAAAAAGAAATAATGTCAAAATGGTATTTTCAAAGTGCAATTTCTTACGTGACATCATGAAATTATTCGTTGAATAGTTGATATTTAAAAATCTACCACCTTTCATATAATAATTTTTTTAATGCTAATATTAATTTTTAAACAATTTCAATTACTTATCTATTCTTACATTTCCTTAAAAAATATAAAGACTTTATGAAATTCTACTGATATCTTGATGATGAGCTACATTGGCGAGCAATGACCAATAATTTAGTGTTTCATTAATGAGTTATTTTTCAGTTTAATATGTATATATATTTTTTAGTAAATGAGAATCCAAAATTTCTTTACAATAAAAACAAAACATTTTTCCAGATTTTGATGAGAAAGGTTTGTCTTGTTTTATTACTTGTGTCAGAAAAAAAGTGCGACAACATTGGTTTGATTAAATTAAGTCATTAATTGCTTAAAACTAATTAATTTACATTATAAACAAATTAAAGTGGGAATCCATGAGCAGCCAAATGATCAGTTTTTTCAGGGAAATTTTGGAATTTGGAAATGGTAAGATAAAACATTTTTCATATAATAATAATATGGAAGCCAGATTGGCAAATAGTGGTTGTATTAAAAATGGAGATTGATTATAAATTATGTTATAAGTGATTCCGGATCATTTCGAAATTTAAGGAGCTGGCAGGGACAACACAACACAAATTCGAGGGTATGACCAGGAAATGACCTCGGATGAGGAAAAGACTGAAGGAGTTGGGCCCAACTCCTTGACCTCGACCATGGGTCAAGGCTGATGCCATCCCGATCGGGTCCCTTCCCCTCCATTTGACTTCAAATGTCCCAAGTCAGCCCGGTTCGACCTGTTTCAGTCTTGAATCGCTTCCACGCGCCTAGAAACCCTACGAAGTAAAGAGGTCTATAAACCCTTCTTCAACCCTGAAGAGGGGATCCAGAACTGAACCTACTCCTCCTCTTGCTCTCTTCCTAATTCAGCTTGTTGACTCACACCAATGTGCAGGTTTTCCTTGTCTTGCAGGCCACGTCTTCCCCCTCTCGAACAAATTTACCGTTGGTGGCACGTGAAAGTCAGGTGAGTTCTGTCTGTCCAAATTTGACGTCAACAAAATTATACCCTTCTTCTTTTGTTTATTTTTAAAATTATATCTATGTATTGAAAAATCACCTATTATTTCAACACGAACATATAACTCAATTGATTAAAATATATATTCTCGATCAAAAGTTCAGAGATTAAAACTCCTCCACTTAGCTTCCATATCGTTGAACTTAGAAAAAAAAAATTATCATGAATTATTAGGTGAGGTTGTTGAGTCTCTCATGTCCGAGTGATGTTGTTGAACTAAAATAATAATAATAATATTTAATAGGGATGACATGAGAAAGACATATCAATTTTTCTTGTGGAGGCTTGCCTCGAACTTTTTCCATTTTAATTTTAGGGACAAGTCGAGGATTCCCGTCCAAGTTTAAAACCCTAAACATTTATTCTTATTTTTCTCAACCATTTTTTTCACTTTATTTTAATGTTATTAATTTATGCAATTGCTTCACGTTTCATCTCCATTTTAACGTTGACTCCATTTTTTAAATGGAGATTTCTCGTCTTGCTTGGAATGTGAGGGACCCGATTCCCAAAATCTTTTTGTAATCGCTAATAAAATAAACTATATGTACCAATTATATGTTGAAATTAAGAATAAAATTGCATGAGAGTATTAGATTTTGCAAATCACATGAGTGTTATTCAAAACCATTTTCAAATACATATGAGCATGATTTGCAAACTAAGCAAATCATTTGTAATTATCCTTAGAAATAAATATAATTGAATGATCAAATTCAGTGTTACGACACAATTTTGTATAATTTAAAAAACGTAAGTATTCAAAATATATATATCAACTGATTAGTAAAATCGAAAAATTAAAAAAATAAATAGGTTTTTTAATTATATATTTTATAAAAAAATATCTTCTCTCTCCCAACAATTGAAATAGATTATTTTAAAAAAATGACGTAGAACAATATAAACATCCAAAGGGTGATTAAATATATAAAGCAAGATTAATCATGTGACAATAATTAATGTTAATATATATTTCTTTTGATTATTTTAACTAGTATCAAATTATAATATAATTTCTCTTTTATGTAAAATATAATAATATATCGTTATAAAAATAATAATAATACTGAAAAAAATAATAAAGAAAAAAGAACTCGCGACTATAAAAATCGTCGGCAGTTCTAGAATTTTCTGATGGTTTCATAAACTGTTGGCCAATCATCCTTTTCATATATATGTCGACGGTATTTGATAGATCTCTTAATTCCCGACAATAATATAAGTGTTGGGATAGTCTTCGTCAATTGTCGACAATTATTTTTTTGTTGACCAATATGATTTTCCGACGACAACAATAAAAAACGTCGAGAAATAATCTCTTGATGAGTAACTCCCGACCATTTTGCCGATAAATTTTTTTTCGATCGGTAAAGTTTAGGTCTGATGGTTTATTGACCTTTTTCGTCGCTTTTTTGTATCGGAAAAAGTCTTGATTCTTGCCGTGTTCATTTTCAATATATAGTTTCGATTAATTAAATCCATGGGCTTTTATTTTCACTTTAATTTGCCGTCCAACATCATCATATATTTGTTAGCTAGCTACTTTAAATTACATTTAAAAAAATTTAGAAATTTTACAAAGTTGGGTGATAGAAATTAAATTGATGTGACATTATTAATAAGATAAGTATAAGAATTTTCAAACTTAATTAATTTCATTTATAAAAATAATGGAATTGAAGTCTGGTAAGATAAAATAAATCAGGGATTTTATTATTTGAATAATAATTAAATAATTGAAAAATGTGAAACCCACTTTAAATGGTCAAAAGCTTGATTCCCTTTCCATTATTTTTTTAATCTTTCTTTATTTCACATTCTTTTATGGTAAATATATGAAGAAGACAACAAAAATCCCACAAATAAAATGGCAAAATGCTAAAAAGAAAGATTCATTTTTTTTTAAAAAAAAAAAGATTCAATTTTTAATGCTTGATTGTCTCTTTCTCTCTCACCATTATTTTATTTTTACCCTTTTTTTCATTCTCTTGTAAATAAATGAAGAATATATAACAAAATCCACAAAGAAAATGCTAAAAAGACTAAACTTTAAAATAAATTTGATTCTCCCTCTTCATTAGTTTTTCTTACTATTTTCCTTTTTATTCTCTTGTAAATATTAAATATATGAAGAATATAACAAAATCCCACAAAGAAAATGTTAAAAGACTAAATTTTTAATGATAAAATTGACTCTCCTTTTTTCTTTTCTTTTCTTTTCTTTTTTTTTTTTTCGTTCTCTTGTGAAGAATATAACAAAAATCTCATAAAGAAAATGCTAAAAAGACTAGTTTTTTTAATTATAAAGATTAACTCTCTTTCCTAAAGTGAGCATGGAGTATATGTTTCCTCTGGACTCGGAGGGTTAGCTGAATCCAGCTCTAATTTCTCTTATTTTTTTTAGTTTAATAATATTTGGTGGTGGAGAGATTCGAATCTCTGACCTCTTGATCAAGAGTACATTTCAATTACCGCTAAGCTATACTCACTTTGACCATTTGTAAATGTTGCTTAACTAAAAAAAAATACCCCTCTCCCTCTTATTTTTTTACCTTTTCATTCTCTACTAAATATATGAGGAATATAACAAAATCCCACCAAGAAAATGCTAAAAAGACTAAATTTTTTTAATGATAAAATAGACTCTCTCATGTGAATATGAAATTAGGTAATGATTGAAGAGAAGGAAGGTGGAGGGGCAATAAAGAAGGTTCTTAACAACTATTTAGTGATGAATCAAAAGTGAATTATATTAAATTAGAAGGGGTTTTTATTGGGTTATTATTGGGTTGGTTGAGATGATATAATTCCATATTACCAAACTTTAAAAATATATTATAACCACTTACTTTTAAAAATCATATATACAATTTTAATTTAATTAGCTCTATGGTTCTATATATATAAATTTGGTGCACTTCTCCTAATGGTTGGTGTACTTCCCCCAATAGCTGGCCTTCTTTTTTGCCTCTTTCTTTAATCTCAATTCATTTGATTTAATTTTTCCTTTCTTATCCTATCAAAAAAAAAAAAAAAAAAATGTTTGTTTCCTTTTTCCTCTTTGATTTTCCATTGATATAACCAGTCAACATTTGCAAGCTATTTAGTTTGGTACTTAAATTCTTACCCATAATTTAATTTAATTTGGTTCCTTAGGTTTTAAATTTCCATCTAACTTTATTGAATTGTAAGGGTTAATATCTAGTCGTACCTAAATCTTCAATAACACGATGCAACATTCTATTTATTATCTATATCATATCGATCTTTTGTTTTATGAATCAAATGTTGAACTTTCATTATCTCCGAATTTTCAAGTTTATGCAGGTTAAAAAAGGTCATTAAACTTTAAGAAGTGTCTAATAGGTCTCTAAACTTTCGATTATATGTGTATCTTAACTTTCATTTTGTGCCTAAATAGATAATTAATTGATTTATTAGGTATAAACTTGAATTCTACGTGAACTTAAACTTTCATTTTTATACCAAGTAGATCCATAAATTTTAAAAAACCTTGAATATGTCAAGAATTTATTGGACACAAAACTGAAAATTCAGAGACCTATTATTATTAAATATACTTTTTAAAGTTTATAGACCAAATAACATAAAGTGAAAAATTAGTAGAGTAAATTTGTAATTATATTTAATCTTTCATTAAACATTAGATGACCAAACCAAAAAGTGGATAAATGTTCTATAAAAAAGAAATTAGGGGTCCAAATTGGAATATTAACAAAAATTCAAGAACTAAAAAAACCAAATTTAAACCATAATATATGTACTTAACCACCATATGGCTATGGGAGTCTTTTAATTAATTTTCCAAAGTTGATGCTTCCTTGTTATTATTTATTTCTCAAAATATTAATGGCTTCAAATTGTAATTGAAATAAAATTAAGATAGGAAATGACCTATATATGATAATAACCCTTTTGGTTTCTTGAGCAATCAGCATTGGTTGTTGAATGGTTAATATCAAAGTGAGAGAAGATCAGTTGAACCACCCATGCTTATCAAAATAAAAAAACAAAACAATTTCAAACAACTCCATTATATTGATTGTGATAATTTAATGAAATTTTATGTGGTTGATGTCATATATTAATAAATTTCAAGTCATATTGTTGTTGTTTGTCACAAAATTTTGTGAATAATAAAAATAGAAACCTTATCTTTTTTAGAAAAAATAATTTTTATGGGTCCTTTTCTTTTTATTAACCATGTTTGCCTCTTTTGTACATTAATTAAAAATGTAAAATTTAATTGATTAGTAGAAAAGATTATAGATTAATTTTTTTCTCCATCTATTTTTACTTAAAATGAACATCTCTATAAATTTTGTTGGGAACATTACGTTGTGCATAAGTGATGACATGAAAAAACTCGACCTTTCTTATATAGAAGTTTTGTAAGAAAAAGAAACGAAAAGATATAAAAGAAAAATGTTGTGTAAACACCAAATAAACACAAAATAGGGGGAAAAACTATATATATACACACACCCATATATTTAATATAGCATAGGTAAGGCATCATAACGTCAATTAATTGAAAGACAAACTAGAGTTGATAATTCAAAATCCTATTAAAAATATAGCATTATTTTTTCTTAAGATTAGAGGCCGTCTAAACTATATCTTTATTACTACACAAATTTGAATATATATATTGTTGATGGTCGATTTTGGCTAGAGGATCTCACCTGACCTTCACGTGCCACCAATGGTAAATTTGTAGATGAGGGGGGAAGACGTGGCCTGCAAGACAGTAAACCTGCACACCGGTGTGGTGCTCGCCACACCGGCTCCGATGCTTAAGTCAGCAAGTAGAATGGAGGGGTGTGGAAAAGTAAGAGCAAGAGGAGAAAGTACGGAGTTCGAGAGTAGAGTTTAGGGATAGAATTCGGGATCCCCTCTTCAGTGGCGAAGAGGGATACAAATACCTGCTCATCCTCCTTGGGTTTTTAGGTATTCGGAGGCATTTTAGGTCAAGCCAGGCGAAACCGGGACAACCAGAGGCGGTGGGGACTAGACGAGACCGAACGGGCTCGGCCCGCGCGAGCGGGCCGAGGCCGAGCATGGGGTCGGGTCAAAAACCCGACCCCTTCGGCCTTGGCCCGTCCCGCTTGCCGGCTCCGCCTCCTTGGCCCGTATCCCAGCCCGATTTCTCCCCGATTGTCCTCGTCAGCTCCTCGTACATCGGGGTGGTCCAAAATTGCCTATAACATATATATATTGATAAATAAGCAGTTTCATTCAAGACAAATAAGAATCCCCAAGGGAACAAACAAACATCGCTCCTTGAGCGACAATCCTACCATCCACTCAGGATAGTTACATAACCACAAATATGGTGATGTAGATAATCCTAATCGGGCCACTCTATGAGCGAAGTCATTAAATCTATGACTAATGAAATGGAATGTTACGCTCTCAAATAACTTTTGAATTTCTTTGATGTCTCATAGAGTCGTCGCAATAGAAGTCTCCACATGTATCTTCTTGTTGATCAAATTTATCACAAACAAGGAATCAGACAAGACAGTGAATCGCTTTACATTTAACAATCTAGTCAAATTTTACATTTGACTAGTTATTCATCATAAATAACTTATCGTGTTCTATCACATAGGTTTAAAAACCAAAATAAATTAATAAGATCCTTTTGCTTTCATTCTCTAAACACACTCACACTCATCCTTATCTCTAAAAGATAGAGGAGGGAGGGAGGGAGACAGAGAGAGGAGAAGAGAAGGACAACATATGGACATAAAAAGCTTAAAAAAAAAGAGTTAAGATTAAAAAAAAATTGAGACAATAATATAAAAATAATGGGTGTGACATTTAGGCCCCTTGTGCATGAATGATGTTTGTAAGATTCAATGATTAAAAACTACATATCATAAATAATTGCACATTATCCATTAAAACTTGGTGTGTAGCAAAAGGGAACTCAACATTTTTGAATGTCTAAAAATGTAAGCTAAGATTTTGCCCACATCACATGCAAAGCCATTGGAGCAATAAAAACAAATATCAAAATTTTTAAATGCTTTTGAGCCACAAAATTTTTTCAAAATTAAAGGAATATAGATGAGAAATGGTTAAGATGGATTTGAGGGGTCATCCCCATGTGATGTCTACAAGGCCATTTTTGTTCATCCATATCTAAAACTACATGGAATTTAGGGTTGGGAGTACCTTAAAAAAAAAAACCTTTTGAATTCATTGTTTTTGGTAAATTTTAATATCAATATTTCTCTTTGGTGTTTGTTCAAAGTGTCAATTGTTTAAAAAAAAAAAAAAAAAAAGTGTCAATTTTTTCAAAAAAAAAAAACGTCCATTTGTAGTTCCTACGAGAAAAATTGCTTGTCATTCTGTAGATAAGATGATGGTTAGACTAGTGATCCTTATATTTTGAAATGTCCATGTATATGAGATGATGGATAATTGATATATATTTTCAAATCATTTTGTTTCTTGAAAAAATGACGAATTTTGGAGAGTTTTTTTTTTAAAAAAAAAAAATTAAAATTTTAGTTTGTTTGTATAATTTATCAAATTAATTAATATAGAATATGATGGATGACGGATGTGTAGAGCCCTTTATATAATTGTGTCGTCTAAAGGTAAGATGACATGCACTTTTGTTAACATGATTATATTGAATAAAGTTGTTATAGGCTTTGACCCGACAAATTTTGTTTAATATAACATGTTATAACTATCATCGTTTGAGCTCTCGTTATAAGTAGTATTGTCTTTGATTGTGTCCAAAATTTTTCATTCCCAATCGCTTAGTTTAGTGGGGAGAATTCAATCCAACAAACAAAAATGATGAAATTCTCTTCAACCACACAACGTAATCAATCATCACCAAAATTTACTCTTCAAATACAATTTTTATTCAACATTTAATTTTCTCCATATTTTTGTCCAATGGACTTTTTTTTTTAATGTTTTCATGCAATATTATGATGACAATTTTTTTAAAAGAATTATATATATATATATTTAGCTTATTTTCTTTTTTAATTTTTCATACTATTTATAAATAAAATATAAATGGATGGATGACGTAGTCAAAATCATTAATTAATAATTATGTCATCTAAAAATAAGAAGATGCTTAACTAATATATGATAGTTTCGAGCAAAAAGTTAATTTTTGCTTTTAGATGGGTAGGTTATATACATACATATACACACATATATATATATATATATATATATATATATATATATATATATATATATATATATATAGTTATTTTGTGTTCAAAACTTTTTGTTACTAATATTGCAAAACTCGTAAGCAAGGAAGAGAATTATTTAAGTCGAACAAACAAAAGAAAATATCATATTCACTCTAATTTCTACAAAAATATAATTCATACCCACCACAATTCACTCTTTTGATGAAATTCTGTTTAGATCTTAGAGTTAATTTTTCTTCAAAATTTGATCAACACAAACATTTTGTTTATATATATTGACACACATTTAATTTCTATGAAATATTACCCTTTAAAAAAAAAAAAAAAAAGTCAATTGGGTGTTTGATTGAATCCCTACTTGAATCCTATATGGTAGGCAAACAATAAAATTCCTTTCTTTCTTGTTCTTTTTTCACATTTTTGTGGCTCAAATAATTAATGCTTTAGTTTCATGCATATAGTTTATAGGCTGCTCAATTAATAGCAAATCATAAGGCACAACTGTATTGGACTATTTTTTCTGATAGCAAAGAAAAGAACATGCTATGTGGGTCAATTTGGTTGGGCACTTTTGGTTACATGAAGGGCACAAATTTGAATATGAAATTACCATCAAGCCCTTTTTCCCCCATGGATTATATGAATTTTTGTTCTCATTTCTCTCAAAGTCAAGGGCAAGAGAAGTCAACCCAAATGAAAGAAATGCCCTTCCCATTGCTAAGGCCCCAAAAAAGGGGATGATCATAGTGAAAGAGACCGATAGCGTTGGAGAAAACGCCTGATGATAATTTCACCGATAAATACATATCATATATTCTTATACTCTCCGTGAAATCCAAAAGTCGCACTTTTCTACTGATTTCTCTTTAGTGTATACCAGTTCTATTAAAACGAAGTAACAAAACGTGATATGGTTTGAAGATTCGTGAATTAGGAGGTACGACGAGGAGGATGAAATTATTAGACGATTTGAGAGGAGAAGAAAAAAGAGGCATTTGAGAAGGAGAGAGTGAAATTTTTTGTGAGGAAACAAACAGAAAATGCTATGAATTTGGGAAGCAATGGAGAGGAAGGACCATGTTTGTATCATGTGAGGATTGTCCCCTTTGCCCCATGTGCATTAATTTTGCTCAAGTCAGCCTCAATCTCTGACCATTTCTTTTTTTCTTTTTTCACTTTGGTTGTGTCATCAAAATTCAAAGTTCACTTTAAAATGGTAAAAGGCAAAAGAAAGAAAAAAAGGGCTCTGAGTTTTCTATTTGTTTTTGTTGGTTTCTCATTTGTCTTACCTCTCTACTTAGTATCCACCAATGGTTTTGTTTCTTTTTATCTTTTTTTACTTTTTCTTTTTCTTCTCTCTCTTGTTTCATTCTCCGAATAAAGTGGAAGGTTTAATTTTAGGTTAAATTATAAAAAATACCCTCGAACTATGAGGTTTGTTTCAATTATACTCTTGAACTTTCAAGAGTATCATTTTAGTCTTTGAAGTTTGAAGTTTATTTCAAAACAACTCTTGAAGGCATTTTTTTTGTTTGTTAAATTTATGGACGAAAAATAACTGTATTGTTGCTTATGTGAACATATACGTGGAAAAAAAAACACATGCAAACACATTATTTTTTGTCTATAAATTTAACGAAAAATGTCTCCAAGGGTCATTTTGAAACAAACTTCAAATTCTGAAAGCTAAAATGAAACTTTTGAAAGGTTAAAGGTATAATTGAAACTAATGTCATAGTACAAGGGTATTGTTGATAATTTAACCTAAATTTTATTTTGGTCTAGGGCTTTCAAAAAGTAATTGTTTTGTTCATTGTTATTTTTTGGTTATCTTAATAGTTGTTCATCAATCACTCGTATTAACCGACTTATATGAGTTCGATACAAGACTCACATCAATAGGTTAAATACATATTTTCAAAGTCATGTCATCCATTGATCAAAATATTATGAGAAAATTGATGACAATGGCTAAACTTGACATTTTGAAAGTTTAAGAGTCGAGATGAAATAATCCTTAAAGTTTATGGATTAAAAGAAACATTTTATCGAAAGTTTAGAAACTAAAATGAAATTATCCTATTTAAGAGTTAAAATAGACCTTTTGAAAGTTTAAAATGACAAAAATGAAATTTAAACTTTATATTTATTAATTTTAAACTTTCCATTACTCAATCATATTTTAAAATAGTGATGGAATAGAATTCGATAATAATTGAATCATAATAATATATATTATATATAAATTAATTAATGTTTCAAATTATGAATCCCTTGCATTATTTGATTATTTGTATAGTTTAAATAAGTGTTAGTTTAATTATTAATTTTGTATGCTTATTTTAAATGGGGTAGGTTGTATGCTCCATTAAGGAAACAGGAGAATTTGTCTACTATATTGTTCATTATATGAATCACTAATTTATCAAATAGTATCTACAAAATCAATCAAATTATTATCCATTTTTTTATTAAATAAAATTTAGTTGAATTAGTGTAATGTAGCATAAAACAAAATGTCATTTGTTGCTTAGTAATTTTTTTTAAAGTGCTAAAAGTTTGAATCCTTGTATGAATTCAATAAACAATTTAATAGGACAATTCAAACTAAGAATATAATTAAAATTTTAAAAGTTTATAAATTAAATAGAAGCCTACTTTAACTAACCCTAAAATGTTGAGGTGGGGAAAGGGTTGGGGACAAGGTATTTGGCATTTGAGCAGCTTGAAATTGGGGAAACGGGAGACGAGGGTAGAATTGTTGTTGAAATTGAGGGTAATAAGGTTGTGGTTGGTGAAAATTTTGAGGAGGTCTTGTAATATTAGGATTAAGAGGTGGAATGGGAGGAGTTTGATTCGGATTCTGATGTTGACTTTGGTGAGGGGGACGAACAACATTTTGGAGAGGAGTTACAACGGGAGTGGTATTTGGAGTTGTCGGAGTGATGATTGGAGTAACCAGAGGGGCAGAAGATGAAGATGAAGTAGATCCTTCTTCGATTGTCATTGTAGAAGAGAAGGAGATTGCTCTGATACCATAAAATGTTGAGGAATAGAGTAGAATTTGATAGATTGAGTATGATGTAATAATTTGAGCAAATACAGGGAAAATGCCACATAATATATAACAATACAGCAGGCCACCTGGAGCAATACAAAAGGACAAGAATAACAAACTTTCAGAGAACAAATTTAGAAAAAATAACCCTAAAGAACATTCTGATAATATGTACTTTATCAAACCATATGTAATTAACCTCTTTTCAATTTTTAATATTTTTCCATCAACTAATTCAAATTACTTGTACTAAAAAAACAAAAATCAAATTGCTTTTCACTTAAATTATACTTATACCACCATTAAAATGTTGACAACTAGGAGAGATAAAAAAAAAATCTCATTTTCTTCCTTCCTCTCTTTTAGTTGTCAAGGAGTATGTAGGGAGATCGGCCAAGTTTTGTTCTTTTAGGAGGAGGGTAGAAGAATCTAAATATTAATTAGTAGTAATTATTCTTAGAAAGAGAATAAATGGGCCTGAAAAACAGTGCAATTTGGCCCAAAAGCTTCATCTTGGTCCATTGGGATAAGCCATACACCCATAATACTTTTTTGAGAAATTTTGGTAGATAGACTGTTTTATATACATATTTTCATAAATGTCCATAGTTTTGTAGATTTCCAAGATTAGTTTTTCAGCATTTTTTCCTTACCATTTTACCCTTCTTGTCATATTTTATAAGATTTTATAAGATATTATCTTAACTGAATCCTTAATATTTTGAAAATATGATTCTTGAGATTTGATTTCTTGGCATAATGATTCCAACGTATTTTCCTTTTATTTCATTCAATTATTGACAATTTTCATCCATTTTTGTTCTCTTGTTGTGTAATTTTCGGTTGATCTATTTTTTCTCTCTTTATTTCTTTAATTTTCGGTTGATCCATTTTTTTCTCTCTTTTTTCTTTCCTTCTTTATCGATTTATTCCTTCACGTTTTTTTCTTCGTGGCAACAGTTTTCTATTTTCTTCATTAACCGAACAAAAGCTAATCGATTTTTTTCTTCCCGTTTTTTTCTTCCCGACAGTAGTATATATAACATATTCGCTTGAATATCTAAAAAAATGTGTATATATTTCGATTAATATTCATTTTACTGACATAACTATTTCGGTTATTTTATATGTATATATATCCCCAGTAATATACCGTTTATAATCTATGCATATATTGCATTGATTATTATATATTCTGGTTAATATTCAATATATAATAGTTTAGTATATATGTCCCATAGTCTACGTACTTTTTTTTTTTTTTAGATTTTTGTGATTTTACAGAAAAACATTTATATTCATATATAACTTTATATATACCAGCTTATATATATTATGTACATACGTTTTCCTTTTTTTACTCATTATTGTAGCCACGTATACCGATTTTTTTTTCTTATCTCATTACTATAGTATTAAATATACACTTGTATATTTAGTTATTTGCCAATATTATATATATATATATATATATATATATATATATATATATATATATATACACACATGTATGTATGTATATTAAATATACCAATGCATTTAGGAGAAATATAGATATTGGGAAAAAAAAGCATGTATATAACTATAAAAAAACCTTATTTTTAAAATAATATATACATATGTATATATAAAATATACCACGACGATGATGAAATTCAAAGATACCCACAATAAAACAACGACAATTTGAGGGCAATAAACTGGGCTGGTGGTATCCATTGATGCATGGGTGCTGCTTATTCGAGTTTGCAATGGCAATGGTTGGACGGCGGCAGCGCTTCCCGTGGTGGTTGGTCGTCGGCGGCAAGATAAGGATCGGAGATGAAGAGGGAAAAGAGGTCGAGAGACCATGAGGAAGGAATGAAGGGAGGAAGAAACCGTGTGTGAATAGGGAAAAATAGTAAGTGGTTTTAGGGATTTTTTTTTGTTTTTTGAAAAATTGGGAGTGATTTTAGAGATCTTTCAAAATTGGAAAGTAATTAAAAAATCTCTTTCCTTTTCCGTTCACTATCTCTCCTCCACGGTTTGTGTTTCCTTTTTCGTGTTTTATTTTATTTATATTTTAAATAGTTAGTAGTGGATATGAGAGCTGAATCGTAAAATGGTCATGATTTTTATGAAAAAAAGTTGGGTCATTAGGCCTTTTCTGTAAAAAATGAGAAATTTGGACATTTATGAAATATAGGGTCCAAATTTTGCCTATCTATGTACTTTTCCCTACTTTTTTTTAGTCAAAGTGGATTGAGAGGATTCAAACATTTGTCCTCTCCGTCAAATATGTCAACAACACATTAGATTTAAATTAATAGACTTGTTAGTCAATTTTTTAATGCCTTACCATTTTTTTAGTTCAACGATTGCAATGATGAGAGATTGAACTATTAACAGTTGAGATGATAATTGATGTCTTATCTACTAAGTTATGCTTGAATTGACACCTTTACTAATAATAATTATTATGTATGTGGTGTGAGATTAGTTTAGTTGAAATGACTTCCAAGTATATATGATTTGACCATATGCATTGCTTTTTTTCTTTTTAATGTAAATTGAGATTATTCTATTTACGGTATAAAAATAATTTTAGATAGCTAACTCGAGCATAGTTTAGTAAATAAAGTACGTACTACTTTTCATAATTACATTATATGAAATTAATTTTAGATAATTAAACCAAGTATAGATCAGTAAATAAGGTAACTATTTTTACAAATATTTGTTGAACTGCAATAAATATATATATATATATATATATATATATATATATATATATATATATAAAAGTTAAATATTGAATTAATTAATAGTATAGTGTACACTTGATCAATAGGTCAGAGGTTCAAATCCTCTATTCTGTTGGAAAAAAGAACAAAAAAACAAAAACAAAAAATTTATGACGGTGGATGAATGTGGGCCAATATATCCGGCCCAAGTTTGCAGAGGAATGTCAAGAAACTAAGCCCATGAAGCTTATGGCAGCCCACGTTGGCCCATTGGCTTGAAGCCTTCTCAAGCAATTGGTACATTTTTTTCTAGGAGGTTTTTTTTTGTTTGTTTGTTTTTTTTAAGGTTAAATGGTACGAAATACTCCTAATGTTTGGGATAGGTTTCAATGTTATTATATTTTGAAAAAGATTCATTTTTATCCTAACTTTGAAACGTGTTAAAAAATACCCTTAGATAGTTTTTTCATCAAAATAAGATAGAAATTGACGCGACAACTAATGTAAAATTGGAAGGCATACGTGACAACATTTACAACATCATTCACGTCAATACACATAGTAATTGATGTGTAAGAATTGATTGTGCAAATGATGTCTTTATTTTAACCATATATATATATATATATATATATATATATATATATATATATATATATATTTGAACAAATTCAAATTTAATGGTGCGATTTTTGAACAAGTTCAAAGTTCAAGGGTAAAAATAAAATATTTCAAAGTTTAGGGACATGATTGAAACCTACCCTGAACTTCATATTTATTTTGTATAATTTAACATTTTGGAGAATTTTGAGTGAATTTTTTCAATCTAAAATACTTATAAATAATAATAAAAGTAATTACAAAATAATTGTGGGGCCGGTTGCAAAAGTAGCAAACCGGCCCAAAATAATTACAAAAATAGCAGCCATTGAAACTATTTGCAAAAATGGCAAAATATTGCCATCTAAAAGGTAAAATTACTAAAATGCCCTTTCTATTTTCTTCTCTACTTTTCCACTTTTCCGGTCATCTCCATCCTCCACGATTGACGAGGAACACGAGAAGAAGGCAATCGAAAGCCGAGGGTGGGGAGTTGGATGATCTCGGTGAGGTCGTCGTCGACGTGGGAGTGGTGGTCGTTGAGGTCGAGGTTGTGCATGTGGGCGGCCTTGGCGGCAGCGGCTTGGACGTCGTGAGGGGCGAGGGAGACGGGGCGGGGGAGGAGGTGGAGGAGGTCGGGGAAATTGAGGGTGGCGGAGGAGCCTTTGATGCTGAAGGCGGCGACGTCGTGGGCACGGGCGGCCATTTCGGGGTGGGGAAAGTGCCTAAATTTTACGCCCTCCACGACAACTTCGTCGTTCGTAGCGTCCTCGAGGTTTAGTATTCCGCATTCAATTGCTATGGCTGTTGCTGTGTGCAGATTATCACCTGTCACCATTTTGATGTTCACTCCTGCAGCTTTACATGATTCTACAGCTGCTCTAACTCCTGGCTTGCAAGGATCCTTCAAACCGACTATCCCGAGCAATGTCAATCTCGATTCGTCGAGTTCTTCGTCTTCGCTCGACTTGTGGGCGAAGGTTATGCATCGGAGACTCTTCTCTGCCATAGTTGTGATTATTCCAATCAATCTTCTTCTTGCTTCACCATCAATGGCTCTAACTGCTCCTTGTTTCTCATAATAATATGAACACATAGCCAAGATCATCTCTGCTGCTCCTTTCCAATGTGTATGGATAAGCCTCTCGCCGTGATAGAAATGCTGGTATTTTTCTAATTCTTCTGTGTGTTTTCTTTATGGGGTTGTTGAAATTCAAGAGCAAAAATGAAAAGTTGGGGTTTTTTTTTTCTATCACTGATAGAATCTATCAGTGATAGAAAAGTTTCTATCAGTGATAGAATTAACTTTCTATCACTGATAGAAATTTTTTCTATCACTGATAGAATCTATCAGTGATAGAAACGTTTCTATCAGTGATAGAAAAGTTTTCTATCACTGATAGAAAAATTTTCTATCAGTGATAGAAGATTTCTATCACTGATAGAAAATTTTTCTATCACTGATAGAATCTATCAGTGATAGAAACGTTTCTATCAGTGATAGAAAAATTTTCTATCAATGATAGAAGATTTCTATCACTGATAGAAAATTTTTCTATCAGTGATAGAAAGTTAATTCTATCAGTGTTTTTTTCTATCACTGATAGATTCTATCAATGATAGAAAAGCGATCTATCAGTGATAGAAAGTTTTCTATCACTGATAGAAATAATTCTATCAGTGATAGAAGTTTCTATCACTGATTTCTATCACTGATAGATTCTATCAGTGATAGAAAAACTTCTATCACTGATAGAAAGTTATCACTGATAGAATCTATCAGTGATAGAAACGTTTCTATCAGTGATAGAAAAGTTTTCTATCACTGATAGAAAAATTTTCTATCTGATAGAAAAACTTTCTATCTGATAGAAAGTTTTTCTATCACTGATAGTCTATCAGTGATAGAAAAACTTTCTATCAGATAGAAAGTTCTTCTATCAGATAGAAAGTTGAGATAAACTTTCTATCAGATAGAAACCTACCAAAACAAAAATTGAGGAGACCACTGCGCGCGCAAGGGAAAAATAGGGATATAAAAAATTAATTCAAAAATTTTGCCATATTTGCAAATATTTTAAAAAATTGCTAAAATTGCAATTATTTACCCTAATTTTGCCACCCATTACAATTATCCATAATTGTGAGTATTTTATTTATTGTAAATAATGAATCACCTATCAACTTTGATCATAATAATCATCATGCTTTTTATTTTGTGATGAAGGTTGATTTACGTGACTTGGAATTTAATTCATTTAACAATCAAATCACTCATTAACTTAACTTAGATATTGATGGCTAAAAAATTGGTTATATTGTAAGCTTAAAATTTTATTAATAGAAAATTTTTCCATACGACATAATATAAGACTACTTTTTTTCTACCCAACATCATCAATAGTGATAAATCAATACACGAGACTAAGCTCTAACAAATTAATATATATGATTGAAGATTAGAACTATCTAAAAATAAATAAAAATTCAACTTTTTCATGATCCTTCACTTAAATGCCATAAATTTAAAACTTAGACATGATACTTTTGTAATTCATTAAATGAATTGTAATAATTTTTTATAATTAATTCTTTCAATAAAAGTAATTCATTTTTTTTATTATAATTAATTCTCTAATAAAAGTCCAATATCGGTGAAAGTTATAACATTTATATAACTCTGACTTGATTTATTGAAATTAAAATTTGAGAATAAAAATTTAGTCTTTATAGTTTTAAAATTTTCAATTTAATCGTTATGATATGAGCTTCATTTCAATGAAGTTATTGTGATTCTAAAAATTTAGTCCCTATTGTTTGATTAAATCTCATAATTTGTCTCTAAACCATTATTTACCAACATGAAAATACACTCACTCTCTTACTCATAGCTAAACCCTAACAAGTAATTAACATAATCATCCAAATCAAAATTTCGATCTCATTATCATATAAATAGAAAACACATCCTTTTCGAATAATAATAATAATAATAATAATAATAAACACATGTATTGTGTTCAACGTAACAACAATAAAGACAATTCGTGAGAATTGATCCACAACGTAAAAACTAAATTAAAGTTAACCCCAAATCATAAAGATAAATTCATATGATTATTAGATTTGATCACATGTATCGTGTTCAATAAAAGATTATTGAATGAGACCGCTACAATGTGAGTGTTTTCTCGAAGTTTCTCTCTCATTCATCAAAGAAATATCGAAGCAGTCTCTTCAAATAATTTCTCTTTGGAATTAAAAAGAAAATGTTAAATTATCAAAAATACCTCTGAATTATGGGATTGATTTCAATTATACCTGTGAACTTTCATTTTAACCTTCAAAGTCTGAAGTTTGTTTCAAAACAACCAAAGACATTTTCCATTAAATTTATGGACGAAAAATGATGTGTTTGCATGTGTTTTTATTGCCACGTATATGTTTAAATATGTTCATATAAACAACAATACATATGCAAATACGTTATTTTTTGTCCATAAATTTAACGAAAAATGCTTTCAAGGGTTGTTTTGAAATAAAACTAAAATGAAAATTTTGAAAGTTAAAAGAATATAATTAAAACTTAAAAGAAAAAGTGAAATTTCCATAGAAGAGTTCATAGGATAATCCAAGGAATACTTTGTCATTTCACCACACTAACATTCATATATATATATATATATATATATTATGTATATAAACATTTAACAATCTTCAGAGAGGGTCTTCCTTCAAATCTTTCACCTTCTCTTTTGCCTCTGTCTGCATCAGGAGGTAAGATATAGCTTTAGAATTCATCTCTCTCTCTCTTCATTTTTCTGGATCCACAAGCAAACTCCCAGATCTCAATCGCCACCCATCTCCTCCATCTTAAATTCCACCGGATTCTGATCTCTTCTTCCTCAATTCGCCTCTACAAGGTAAGCTTCCCCAACCCCACATGTTCTTTCATAGTCCTCTTGATTGCAGATTGTTACATTTGCTTGCAATTCTGTTTTTCCATGGAATCGAATTGGGTTGTTGTTCTTTTTCCATTTTAGTTATGTTTGCGGTTGATGGAGTTAGGGTTTAGTTTCTTTTTCTTCGCCGCTATGGTTCCCAGATCCTGGGGCTTTGTTGGGTTGTTTGGATTGGACTTGTGCAGTGTTATCTTTAGATTAGATTGTCAGTTTTTGTGTGTATTTTTTTTTTTTTTTTTGTAGCGTAAGATCCATTAGTAATGGCGTTGCTATTTGTTGATTAGTATTGGATCTGCTTTATATGAGTGAATGTGAATGTTGTTTATTTGGAGATGATTGGAATTGAGGTTTTAGGGTTTAAGTCTACAGTCTGATCAAGGGATTGATTGTGAATGTTTCTTTTTTGTAGTTCACTTCAGAGGGGTTGCCTATATGTGTCTAATCATTTTTAAATCTGCGAAAAAAGTTGACTTTTTGTCTTGTGGTATGTTTAATGATTTCACATTTAAATGTGTTGTTTTTCAGTTTCTTTGTACAATTGTAAACCATGTGGAGGTTCAAGCCTTTCATGCACAAAGAACCATCTGGTCTCGAGGGTCGCTCAATTGATGTTGGCAATCTTAAGATTCATGTTAGAAATGTCATTGCTGAAGGAGGATTCTCTTGTGTGTACTTAGCGAAGGATGCTGTACACCTTTCGAAACAGTATGCTTTGAAGCACATTATATGCAACGATGAGGAATCGCTTGAGTTGGTGTTGAAGGAGGTTTCTGTTATGAAATCGCTCCGAGGCCACCCCAATGTTGTTGCACTTTATGCGCATACTATCATAGACATGGGACGCACGAAGGAAGCTCTACTTGTGATGGAATTTTGTGAGAAGTCTTTGGTTAATGTCCTGGAGAGTAGAGGAGTTGGATACTTTGATGAAACTCAAGTTCTCTTAATTTTCAGAGACGTGTGCAATGCAGTATTTGCAATGCATTGCCATTCACCGCCAATTGCTCACAGGTAGTTGTCTATATCCCACCGATATTTTGCTCTTATAAATTGTAATAGTTTCCTCAATTCTTGATTCTGGCATTTTCCATGCCTACTTAATGAACTGACGTGATTTTCTCAGCTAATAGTTTGGTTGTTAATTTGAAGTTCTGTAATTAAGAAAAAGATCTGTATCCATTAGCTTGTATACTAGATTGTTTGTGGTATATGGTTTTGGTTGATCAAATCCAACCATGTTTGAAGGCACTTGTCATTGTTTTATGGTTTTTGTAATCATGGTATGATATATGTTTTTCTAATCATGACTTAACTAAGATCTTGATTTTTTTTTTAATTGCTGTTCTTTTATAGGACTACTACTTATTGATTTTTTCCCCCTTGTTATTGTGATTTTCAGAGATTTGAAAGCTGAAAATATTTTGTTAGGCTCAGATGGCCTCTGGAAATTATGTGATTTTGGAAGCACTTCTACTAATCACAAGCGCTTTGAGAAGCCTGAGGAAATGGGCGTTGAAGAAGATAACATCAGGAAGTATACTACACCTGCCTATAGAGCGCCTGAGGTGTTAACAAATCCATATCTTGAAAAACAACTTGCAGTTGTGATATTTGGTTGTCAATACATTAGTAACTTTTATCTATTTTCTGTTTTGACACAGATGTGGGATCTATTCCGGAGAGAACTTATAAATGAGAAAGTTGACATATGGGTATGTGAAGTGTTCCTCTTTATTCAAAGCATCAAGTTACAGATCCAAAAAGTTTAAATTGTGATATAGAGTTTTTGTGTACATTTAATATTAATTCTCAACGCTATCCTTGATAAATGAACTCAACTTTGATTTTACAAAATATGAGGTGGCTTACCATGTTTATTATTGATCTTCAAGCGAGGAAGATAAACAATGAATTCTATTACATGACAGGCTCTTGGGTGTCTTCTCTTCCGCATATGTTACTTCAAAAGTGCTTTTGATGGAGAGTCGAAACTTCAAATTTTAAATGGGAACTATCGAATTCCAGAATTACCTAAGTATAGCTCATCAATTACAGACCTAATCAGAGATATGCTCCAAGCATCCCCAAATGACAGACCAGACATCACGCAGGCAAGCGCTTTGCTTGATTGGCCATTCATCTCCATGAATTTAGGTTAGTTTAGATTGCTCATGTCCATGACAATAATAGGTGTCAGGATTTTCATAACTCCTTCCTAATCTTGGGGTTGGTTTGTGCTCTGGCAGGTCTGGTTTCGTGTTAATGACCAGCTACCTGTTGGATCACAGAAGTCATTACCTGATCAGCCACCTGACATGCAGTCTACAGACAAACAGGAAGGTGAGGGTGAAGGTAGCTTTAGCGTTCATTAGTTTAATTTAGATCTCTTTTCCTAAAGATTTTTTTTTAATGAATGAGTATTAGATAGCATATGATGGCATCAAATAAATCTTATTATCCTTCAGGAGCATTTACTTGTTCTATGTTATCTAGTTCATTGAGAAAGCAGAGAGGTCGTTTATATCTCTAGTGGGAAAAATTTGTGAAGGGTTTAAATTATGGTTTGGTGTTGAAGTGTGTTGATATAAATGATATCTTAGCAGGCACTTCGAATCCTGCGAACAAGTCATCTCCTATGCCTCGTAGAAGTCCACCCCCACCTCCATCAGTTAAAAGTTCATCACAAGCAGCACACGTGCCTAAGGCTGCAGGGGGAGGTGGAAGTGGAGGACCGCTGGGTGCTTTCTGGTGTACTCAACATGCCAATGACACCACTAATGAGGATACAAACAGAACTAGATTCGATGAAGAATCAACCTCTCGTAGTACATCAAAACAAGATAGGATTAATCCAAATAATCACTATACGCGCAAGAATCCTAGTCCTGGGGATATAAACCAAAAGTCAAACAAGACAACGACAGATAGTGGTTCATTCAGAGACTTCGAATTATCATTTTTTCAGAATGAAACAGAACGTGGCTCTGATGGGTCAAAAGCATCAAAAGCTGATAGTGCAGCTTTCCAGGACAAAGCTTATAACAATTTTGTTGCCGAGTTTGATACCTCCAAGTTCAGTTCTGATGTCACTAACAAAAGACCAGGAAAGGAAGTAGCATTAGAGGCTGAGGTGGAGAAGTTGAAGGAGCAACTGAAGCAAGCAAATGTGGAGAAAGCTGAAATCACATCCAAATTTGAAAAGCTGTCTGCTATCTGCCGGTCTCAGAGGCAAGAGATACAGGAGCTCAAGCAAGCACTTGCTTCTAGGAGTCCATCGCCAAACAAAGTTGAAATAAAAAATCATAATTCACGAGACGTTCAGCCTTCCGCTATGCCGCAGGTATTTCCTTGCTTCCCTTTTCGTCCTGTGGATTTGGTTTTCTGCATTACAAAGAAAACCATGATCTTTATGTAGTGTAAAATGATTGGTGTTAACTGTTAACTTCACATTTCAGCTACAAAAGGCCGATTTGAATACTCCAAGCCCCGATGTGAAGACATGGCAGGCCTTTGCAGAAGAATCTCCTAACCAGCCGTCTGTTATGCCTGAAAAGGGTGTCAAATCTATGAGGACTAGAAGCCTCCAGAGAAAGCAGGCTGCTCCAGAAGGCACCGGTTTCGAAAGCTGGGGCTTTGGAGCAGAGAGTTTCACGGCCGTGTCTGCTGGAAGCTCGAACACATCTGGATTGACCAGGGAAAGGAATAGTTCTCAACAACGCATTGGTGGTGAAACCAAAAACACTGACACAGCTCCACAACCTGCTGGATGGGCTGGTTTCTAGTTCCTCCAGGCCATGGTAGGGAGCTGAGTGCAATGTTTGAGTGCGTTTTCTTGTTTCGTGGCGATACTTTTCGAGGGCAATAATGCTTGGAAGGATACAAATTTGTGGTCGGCTTGAAAGATAAGTAATACTGAATAGGACATCTTCAATTGAATCCAATATATATATGTATTTGTGGTTGTGGTTTATAAGATCAAGTTATATGGTGGAACTTCTTCATGTGTTGCTTGTTTTTGGTCTAATATGATATAATAAGTTACCATTTTTACAAAACATCAGATTTGAAACCATTTTCCTATTCTACCTCAGCTTGATCTTGTCTCATGAATAGTTTAAATCTCTGTTATGCCCTTCGTTTGTGGGTTTAAGTGAGTTATTTTTGCTAAAACTTCAAAATATAAGGATGGATATATAAAATAAATACTGCTTGCCATGTGGTTACAAAAATCTGACATGGAAAATCAGATTGGAAAAATATTGACATGAAAAGATAGTAGAAAGAGCTCATTTTTTCTGACTGAAGCAAAGTTCAGTTTATTTTATTTCTTTGTCATTTCTAAACACAACAGGTTTCCTTTCTTAGTTCTAGAATTTCTCTCAGTTGCTTCATTTGTTCTTCCATGGCTGAGATCAAGTTTTTCTGAACCTGTACCCAAAAAGCAAGCACCAACAGCAATATTTGTCAATGAACCTTTTTGTTTTTTGAGAATATGTGGGGTGAGGGATTCAAACCTCTGATCTCTTGGTCGAGAATAAATACTTTATGCTAGTTGAGCTATACTCATTTGGAAAGAAAGAAAAAAAGAAAAATCTAAGTTGATTATCCATGTTTGAGGTTGAATTGGATGAAACTTGAAACTTGAATGCCAGTTTGGTTGAAGGATTCAATTTAAATGGTCTAGGGTTCAAAAGTTGAGTTCAGTTATCTTAGAGCTAAACAAACCTAAAATGCTGTAGAATCTCATTATTTTCTCTCCCATTAGATTAGATAGAAGTGAAAATAACACAGTTAAACTGAAAAGGGTACATTCAATTCTGACCTCCAATTGTTCCTTCAAACTACTCTGAGTATCAAGTTGTTGTCTCACTGCTTCCATCAGCTGCCTCCCTCTGCTTGGATTAACAATGAAAGTTTCTAACATTTTCTTGTTATGATTATTGATTAATGTAAATGCAAGCCAAGTACTCAAGCTTACATGTTTTGGTTAAGCTGCAGTACTTCCTTCTTGTTAGTATTTCTGTCAGATTTTCCTGCTTCACAAACACATCATTATTTGTCTGATTTAGTCTCGAACTTCGGTTAAATTACAATTCGAACTTTTCGTAAGAGGGTAATTATCCGGTTATAAAACCGACATGTTACTATCTAGAAGACACGACATTTTCTCGTTCTACTGTAAATTGTAATACGTTTGCTTCTATATAGCGCCACGACATATTTTTGTTGGCGTAACAAATCTCTTTAGAAAATTTCATGTATGTTAGAATTGAAATAGGAGCCTTACCTTTTGAAAATTCCTGAATTTGCAGAGAAGTGCGATATTTCTGAAATGGTAAATCATTTTGTCAAAAACTCAGTCAAGAGAATCATAAAGTGACAGTGGAAATTTGTAAAATTTTTTTCTTATTCTTTCTGTTAATAACCTGCAAATGGCTTTTTATATGGATGAGAGTTAATCCTTTAGTTTTCATCAAGTGAAGGAGCTGCTTTGGTGTGGCTTCTGCACTTTTGCAACAAACAAAGTTACTAATTCATAGGGCATATCCTCTCATTTCTGAAATATGTTACTTACTTTGGGCACCTCCAAGTTGATCGATGCAATCGATGAATTGTTGGTGAAGTTCTTTCGTCCATTTAATTCGTGTCTTCGAAACAATGGTCGATTTTGACTACACACAATTAAAGAGAGAACGGGAACTGGCATGAGAATGGTTACTATCAAACAAGCTCTTTTTAGCACAAAATTGTACTAAATCTAGAATGAAAGTAAAAAGGAGTGTCACTATAGACTCACCTTTTTGTTCTGATTTTCCATCAACTCCTCCCATGACCAAGAGTGTTCACCACTAAATTTCGGAGAGTAGCTCGATTGATCTTGAGTTCCTTGATACTGTAGTGAGTCAGAACTCGAAGATGAGATATGAAGGTGGCGTTGATCATCTTGGGTGTTGTAGGATGCAAATGAAGAGTTGAAGCGAGACTCAGCTTCTGAAAAAGTATCATATCCTTCAAAGACATAGAAATCGTGAAACGGTGACGTCAAAGGGGAGAATTGACAAAATCCATAGCAATCACTCATCAACACTTGATCATTCCACAAGTTCATATCATAATCATATGAAGGAATACAAGAAAATGTAAAGCAACAAAACGTTATATGTAGGAAGATGTGAGGATGTTGATCCACTTTCTTGTAATGATAATGACATAGTGTCGTCATGTACTAACATCTCTAAAGTTTTTTTTTTTTTTTTTTCCTTTTTCTTACAAGTAGTACAAAGTTATTTTTGGAAAAGAATAGTGCACGTTTTTTTTTTTTGAAGAGAAATAGTACATAGTTATAATCTTAAATCAACTAAAATTTGTGAGGTTAAGGTATGGTTTAATTTTATTTTTTTAAAGAAATTTGAACTAGGTTTTTATTTAATTCTTGTTGTTCTATTAGTTTATGACTTTATGCTGTTATTTTTTTTAGTACATCAACATTTGGGGGATTCGAACCTTTGATCTTTTGGTTGAGAGTACATGTCAATTACCGTTGAGCTAAGCTCGCTTTGGCGACTTTGTGCTGTTATTAGATGCTAATAGTTCGTTTATATGATACAATTTCATTATAGCTTCAATACTTTTGTTTTATTAATTTAGTTAAATTACAAGTTTAGTCCCTAACTTTCAGGGTTGTGTCAATTTGGTCTCCGAACTATAAGTTTTTAAATTTTCAATTTTGTGTTAAATAGGTCCATGAACTTTAAAAAGTATCTAGTAGATCCTTAAACTTTTACTTTAGTGTCTAACAGGCTCTTCAACTTTCAAATAATTTTTTTAAATTCACAGACCTATTAGATATAAAATTAAAAGTTTAGGATCGTAATAGACATAAAATTCAATTTTATATTTAAAATGGTTACTTTTTAAAAATCTCGAATATGTCAAAGACCAATCAATATAATTGAAAGAAGTTAGTGACCTATTTGACACAAAACTAAAAGCTTACAGATCTAGACACTTTTTAAAGTTCAATAATCAAATTAACACAATTTTGAAAGTTCATAGATTCAACTTCTAATTTAACCTATTAATTTTAAAGAAAAATCATATTTTTATTTACTTTTTTTCACACTTCATTCTCTTTATCTGAAAACTCATCTAATTTCTTCTATATTTTACCAAGAGAAAAAGTTTGCAATAGAGTACAAAGATTTTAATTTTAAATCAAGTAAAATTTTTCAAAAAAAACTTCATGAGATCAGATAATATTAAAATAATTAAATATTGAAAGCCACATGGAATAAAACATTATATTGCAATTTGTCCAAAGTGGGTTCCTTCTTTTCTATTTCCAGAAAAAGGAATTTGCAACTCCACCCTTGCCACTTTAATTATTGCCCAACAGTCCCTCAGGCCTCATTATCACCCTCCGCAAGCCCAATGGGCCAAGAATCACGGGCCTCGGCCTCTTTCCAAGATCACGTGACTTCCATTTTCAGCCCACAAAAAGTTGACTTTGTTTACACTTTTTTCAAGCTCCCCTTTTCTTCCGAGATTCAACCGGCGCAGCCGCCGGTGCAGCCTTCTGGTCACCGATTTCCGACCGAAGTTGCTCTATGTTCTTCTTCAACCACCGGCTTTCAGTCCACAAACCGTCCAACTGCTTCTTCAAAGCTGAAAACTCACCGGCTCCGGCGCCCTCATTGCTTTCTTGCTCGCCGTCGTTGGCCGCTGCGCGTTCGATTTTGATCTTTTCTAATGCTAGATATGGCATTCTGGATAGCGGAATCTTCGCCGTGAAATCTTCCTTCTTCGTGTTCGCCGGAAACCTCAAGCTCCATCGGAACTTCACCGCCGCCCGATCCCTGACCTTAAACGTCGATCTCGCATTAATCTCCACACCCGAGAGCACATCGTCCACACGATTCAATACCTGAGAGCAATCGATTCTCTGGCCGGAGAGGGCCGCATTTCCGAGCCCTAGGTCAGCATCGGCTTCTCTAGAAGATTCGCCGTCATCGACGGATTTTCCTTTACTCAAAGCAGCAATATCATCATCAACTCGAGAAATCGAGTCTCGATAGGGCAAATTAAAATTCGCGATGTGCGATTGGACCGATCTCCGGAGAGTGAAATCTCCGAGTTGAGGCCTGAAGTGCAGGAAGAACCGAGGGGCTTGGTTACCTGGAAGGTTGAATTCCGCTGTGAAAGTCATCGGAGCGTCAATCGGCGAGCCGAAGAGTCCGATTCCGGCCTTGACGGCGAGACTGAATGGATTGAGAGAATCGTTGGGACGGTAAGAGAGGTTGAAGGAAGGGCCGGATCTGAAGAAAGTGCTGAAGGTGAAGGAGAGATTGTCGGCTTCTGCAAGTTCAATGGCGGAACGAAAGGGGAATCCGAAGAAATTGAGAGGGATTTTGGCTCTGAAATTAGGGTTTTGATCCTCACGGAAGATGATGGAAGCTTTCATAGTAACGTTAATGTGATGAAAATTTTTCGAAATTGGAAACGAAAATCAAACAATTGGAATGGATTTGGCTTTGTTTGATTCAGTGAACAAATCAACAAATTTATCTCTCTTAGTCCAGCATGTGCTACAGCCGAACTTAAACATTACCCTGTTTTTAGGTCAAGCAACATTTGGAACGGGATGATTCGAATTATGAACCTGTCAATTATCATTAAGTTAGACTCACTTTATCATTTCTAATTGGTAAATATGTTAGAAAGAGTTGGATCTAAGTTTGAAACAATTGTGTGGATGACCTATTTGGAAATGTCAAGATGAAAAATGTCATACCTTTTCATTTCAAGGATATATGTCATTTTGCTTACATCATCCTCCTAATAAAATTACCATTTTACTCTTATATGAAAACGTATTTAAGAGCTAGTTTGAGTGAGAGCGAGAGGGAGAGCAAGAGATTGGAGAGAGGAATTAGAGTGCGAGTAAGAGATTGGAGGGAGAAATTGGAGCGAGAGCAAGAAAGCGAGATTGGAGAGAGAGCAAGAGGTTGGAGAGAGGTAGAGCGAGAGTAGCGAAAGAGAACGATAATAGCAAGAGAGGGAGAGGTTAGAGTAGGGAGTAAAATTGATAATTTTACTAAGATGCTGACGCAAGTAAAAGAACATATATCATTAAATTGAAAATATAGGGCAGTTATTATTTCTACCTATTTTAGAGGGTCATCCGTACGATAATCCCATTTAAGTTTTAACTATATTTCATTAGTAAAAACAAGTACATAAAAAGTGTTGGATTTAAGTTGAAACATGTAAGGATGTTTTAACTCTAAGCTATATCATACTTGGCTCAACTGATTAAAACATGTACTCTTCTCCTGATCCAGAGGTCAAATGTTTGAATCTTTCATCTTTCATTTTGTTGAATTCATAATATAATATAAATAAATAGATAAAATTCCAAGTGATGCTCATTTTATTTTTTACTACTTTGAATCATATTTAGTTCAAATAAATTTTATATAAATTATAAATTATAGGTTAAAATACTATTCTGGTCCTTGTATTTTGGGTTTTGTTTCATTTTAATTCATATACTTTTCAATCATCAAATGTGTAATTTTAGTTCCTAGAGTAAGTATAAACGTATGAGAGGAACCAATTTTAAGCGTATATGGACTAAAATTGGACATTTCAAAGTATAAAACTAAAATCGAACAAACCTCAATGTATAGGAATCAAAATGATATTTTAACGTGAATATACTAATGCACCTATTTTAGTAAGAGTATGATGTGTTCACCTTTCTCTTAAAAGAATTGTTTTGAAAGCCACTACTACCGATTAAATTATAGTCGTGCATACATTATTTTACTATTTCAATATATGCGGATAGAAAATTAGAAACACACTCATCAAATTTAGATTGACTAAGAAATAGAAGTTTATGCCTTGAAAATTCATTATTTTTTTATTTTGATTCCAATCAAATCCAAACAACAAAATGTTGAATTGAATCGTACCTACGAGAAATTGAGCAAAAGGTTACCGAATTGGCCACAGATGGACTCATGAAACTCTATTTGAAAGGTTCAACTCTAATTTCATTTTTGTATTTTGCCCTTCTTAACGATAGCATTTGTACTCTCATTTGTTTTGTTGCAACCCTTATGTCTTCATTAATGCAACAATTCAAACTTAAATATTAGTTATCTAATTAATTCATTAGGAGAAAGTTTATGAGACATCTTGATATGTTATACGGTTAGATATATGCATAAAGTTAGAGATGAAATATTTACTTTTTCTTTTTTCATTCAACATCGACTTTATAATTACTATTTTAAAAGGGTAATTCAAGGTTTAAATAATGACCAATTTTTTTTTTTTTTTAAATGAAAAAGTAGGAAAAAGAAAGTTTACAAAATAGGAATGTTGCATCAAGGGCCTTAATTGGAATCTATCTACCATAGAAACCTTTTGTTGAAAATTAAAATTGCATTTCTCAAAAAAAAGAAAAAAAAGAAAAAAAAAGAAAATTAAAATTGCATGAGTAGCTCAATTGAGGTATTGAATGTTTACCAGGGGTATATTCGTAATTTCAAGAATTAAAATTTACGTGGCAAAAGATTACCCTTTTGTCCGACTCGTAGTTGAGGGTGATTGGTTGAAAACGAAAACGACAGACCTAATCATTTCGACGTGTCGTTTGCTCATACTTTCATTTCCCCTTTTGCCTTTGCTCCAATAGTTTTTTTTTTTTTTTCACCCCACAAATGAACTTTATCTACATTCTTAATTTCCTATAATCAAGTTTAAATAAATTTTAAAAAAAAGTTTAAATAGAAAAATATTAAAAAAAAAAAAAGGAAATTCAAGGCTATTTGAAATGCACCATGAATTATAAAAGTTGGTTTTAATTATACATTTATTTATCATTTGAAAAGTTTCTCATTAATTTTCTTTCTCAGAGTAATTTTAATAACTAGAATTAAAATTGAAAGATCGGTGTTCTATTAGGCATACAATTCAATTTTAAGTGTAATAGATTAGTTAATTTTAAAGAATGTTCAATATGTTAGAGACCTATTATCCTATTAGATACTTTTTAAAATTTAGAAATCTATTAAATACAACCCTGAAAGTTTAAGGACTATACTTCTAATTTAATCTAAAAAAAAACTAATAGTCGTCCATTGAAAACTTAAAAAGGTTAAGATAAAACTTGTGAAACCATAAAAGCATAATCGAAAGTTTTGAAACTAATATTTAAAAGTCACAATATACATAGTTTAGCCAAAAATAGAATACAACTCTTGTCCTTGTAAATAGTTTAGTCAAAATTTGCCTCCCAAGGTTTGAAATAGACGAAAATGTCGAGCTTTCAATTTTATAGAAATGTGGATGGAAACATGTTTGACAAAAATTTTGAAAAATGAGAATTTAATTGTGACTTAATTGAACTTTTTTAATCATCATATAAATTAAAAAAATAGGGAAAAATACACTTTTAGTCCCTCAGGTTTGGGTTAGGTTTCATTTTGGTTCCTGAGTTTTCAAACTCAACAATTTAGTCCATGAGGTTTAGTTTTAGTTTCATTTTGGTCCCTCACTCCATTTTTCTGTTAATATTTAACAGATTGCTGACGTGGCATTGATTTTTTTATTAAAAAAATCATTTTTTATTTTTTAAAATATAAATATATTAAAATAAAATAAAATATATTATTATTTTTAATTTTTATTTATTCCCTTTCTTCTTCTCCAATCAGCCAACTGGTCTTCTTCTTCATTCACCAGCGGGCTTCTTCTTCAATCACACCGGCGGCCGCCGGCCGCCGCTCGCCGACGACCGGTAAGTTTTTTTGTCCTCTTTCTTTCTCTCTCCCTCACCGTATCCTTCTCTCTCACAGTCCCTCTCTCTCTCACTGCCTTTCTGAAACCCTTTCCGGCGAGATCTAGGCTTGGGTTTGAGCTCGACGGGCATGACCTGAATCGTGGCGAGATCTACCTACTCGAGCTTGAAATAGAAGAGAACGAAGAGGACGGAGGAAGATCGACTTGCCGGCGAAGAAGAGACGCGAGGGAGAGAGAACGAGCGGGTATGGGTTTTCTGTTTAGAGACTCGTGAGTCTGGGTTCGGCTGTGGGTTTTCTGTTTAGAGACTCGTGTGTCTCGGTTCGGGGCCTGTTAGAGTCGTCGGTGTGGGTATTTTAGCAGTCGCCGGCATGGGTCTTGTAGCAGTCATTGTGGGTACAGATTTGGAGCTTGAACGGAGTTAGGTTCAGCCAGGTCTCGTGGGTACAGACGCAGGTTGTGGGTTTTCCGTTTAGAGACTCGTCTCGGTTCGAGGTCTGTTAGAGTTGCCGGCGTGGGTATTACAACAGTCGCCGGTGTGGGTCTTGTAGCTGTCGCCGACGTGGTTCCCTCCCTCTTTCGTTTTTTTTTTTTTTAAAAAAAGAAAAACAGAAGTATTGGGAAAAGAAGAAAAGAGAATAAACTTTCAAAAAAAAAAAAAAAAGAAGTCGCCGGCGGCGACGGCCGGCCGCCGGCGAACGGCGGTCGACGGTGGCCGACGGCTGCCGACGATAGGGTTACGGGGAAGATGAAGATAAGGGTTTGTGGGGAAGAAGGGAGATGAAAGAAGAAAATAAATAATAAAAATAAAATAATTATTTTTTAATTATTTTAATATATTTATATTTTAAAAAATAAAAAATAATTATTTTTTAATAAAAAAATCAATGTCACGTCAGCAATCCGTTAAATACTAACGGAAAAATGGATGGAGGGACCAAAGTGAAACTAAAACCAAACATTAGGGACTAAATTGTTGAGTTTGAAAACTCAGGGACCAAAATGAAACCTAACCCAAACCTCAGGGACTAAAAGTGTATTTTTCCTAAAAAAAAAAATACAAGTATTTCATGTAGATGTTGACATGAATTTCAAAAGAAAAATGAAAAACAAGAAAATGGATATAAACTGTATAAATGAATTAATAAGACTTTAATTATAACTTAATGATGATATAATTCATCATTTTTACTAATCATCTCCATAAACCTTAAGTAATTTCTGTATGGCTACATAATAAAGAAGAGAGGATAAATCTTGATATATGACAAATGATTATAAAAGTATATAATAATTTCATAATATTAAAATTGTATACAGAGATGCTAAAGTGATCACAGCTCAATAGTAATTGACATATACCCTCGATCAAGAGGTCTGAGGTTTCGAAACTCCCCACTCCCAGTGTTGTTGAACTCAAAAAAAAAAAAAAAAAATTGTATACAGAAATAGATATCAAAAACTCAATACAACACTATGGATGGATGCATAACTTCATGATATTGTATTGCACTTCAAAAAATAACTATACAACGAAAAAAAATTATATGATGGGAGGTCAGACGAGAAAGAAAAAGAGTGTAATGGAATGGGAGAGAGATGGGAGACCAATAGATTAGAGAGAGATTGTAAAAGATTATCGAAATTTCTCGACATTTCCTCGACATCGTGTGAAAACGATACTACCCCTCATCGAGATGTCGGAGGGTCTTAACATTTCAAGATGTCGCTCGACATTTTAAACACATCACCTGACCAATCAGAATCCGAAATTCATTTGGGCGAATATAACAATATAATCTCTCTCTCATTATTTAAAATGGAAAGGGAAATATTTTCAACAACATTACCAATCATTTTAAAATAACAGAACTAAAGAGATTCACACAAAGATACCAGCATAGAAGAAGTTACTTAAAGCTCCTTTCCCATTTTCCAACAGCAGCCCTTCTGAAAATTCTTGCCTTTCTCTTTGGGAAGGTCTCTCTCCAATCTGGGTGTTCCACTAAATAAGCCCACTTCCTGTTTGAGAAATTCCACATATACATTACGAGCGGTACGAGCGGTATTTGGGTGTTATCGATCGAGTCGTATGAGACAAAATTTTCATGCTAACATTCTTGGGGGAAGGGAGTGTAGAATTGGTTCGACAAACGTTTTGAAATTCAGACGATGGCAGATAATACAACGTGTAAATGTCTTATGTACATGTTATACCTTCTCTCATTCTCCACAAAATCTGGTCCTTCTGCAGAAGGGGATGTAGAACATGATCGAAGGATTTCGGAATCAGAAAGGCGCTGTAGAGACAGAGCCATATGTTGTTGCCATGGCGACCTATTATCACAAGAACGACATTCGCTGTAAAGCCGAGTAAATTGTAACGAAATCAACTGATGTTCAATTTTGAACTGATCAGTTCACTTGAACTGTGCCATGGCTTTTAAGTAGACAAGTAATTTAGGAAATGTTGATGATAGAATTACTTACCAGCGGCACGGTTCAATTTTGAACTGATCAGTTTGAGTTTCATATGTCTCCAGCAATCTTCCTATACAACTTGGATCCTCGTATGACGAAGATAGTCGAATTCTCCGAACAACTTCGTCAGGACACCTTGAAGTACTATCAAAGGTAGCAGGGAACACAGATCCATCAGAAGTTTTCACCTGAATTAGCAAAAAGAAAATCACATAATGCAAAATGAAAAGTAGCATATGGAATGGGAATAACATCCACAATCACATGATTTTGGAACGAAGAAACTTAAACGAGCATATGTTAACTAAATTCTAAAATGTAGAAATTTGTTTTCAGAACACACTCAAACAAGGCTGATCTTCCTTGCATGCTTAACGTTACTTGTATCGTTTGCAGATCTGCTCATAAATTGTAATCATAATAATGACCGAACCCGAAAAGAGAAAAGGAAATAAACAGAACATGAAACTGGATGGAACGAAGGCCGACCGCTAATCCACTGAAGATAGGGTAAGCATTCCCTTCAGAGTCTCTCCGAGTGTTATGCTGAAGAACACAAAGAATCTGAAGATGAAATTTCTCTGGCCTCGTCCACAAACTCTCGATAATTTTGTTGCACAGTGGAAACGAGTAACCCTCCATCTTTTCACGGTCGCCTGACTGGGCGATATTATTATTTTCCTGCATCAAACCCCAATTCATTCAATTCAACCATTCTGATTGTGTGGATAGCATCCTTGGAAATGAATCACAAAGTTACAGGTCCTGGGCCAGACTTGGAGTAGAGCATCTTCAAAACCTCCAACTAAATGCACCTGCATTTTGTAATAGATTCAAAGTCAATCCCCAATCATTTGATTAGAGCAATAAGATGTTGGTGATAAATGGGATCGACGTCACAAAAATTACATCTAACTCGGCATCAGAAGCAGGATCAACAACTAGGGATAACATTTGTGAGAGGGCAATGTCGATGATGTCTGGAAAATCCATATGTGCAACAGATATCCTGAAATCCAGGAAATGAGATTAGGATGTGTAAGTTGACAACAAGCATAACACAGTGGCAAGATTAGCAGAAGAATATCATATAGTTTTGTGCATTATTCTTACATTCCATTTTTTCGATTCCGAATAGCTATGCCCACACAAGTTGTTGCTTCATCGGTGCCAACAAACTTTAGTTATGCATTAAGGAGTATAAAGATATGAAGTTAGAGAAAAAACTGCAATATGCATCTTAAAGACTTAAACTATTAACTTTAATAGATTCATTAAAAGCGTACACTTTGGCATGAGCGTCTAATACCTTATTATTCCACTAAGCATTAACTTCTAACCAGAATGCAATTTAAAATACTTATGGTTGTAAGGGAATAACTTAATTTTGGTTCTTCGTTCAAGTCCAAAGGATTTACCATAATCTTTTGGCATCTTTCAGTGAATTTTCGTTATCTCAAAAAACCTAATCTTAGAGTATTATCAGACAGTTCATGGGACACAGGAACATTAGAATTTTTAGAACTCAAGGACAAAGTTGTACAACCTATAAAACTGATTCCATTCAAGGTCGTGACACAAGAGCATTAGATGTTTGGCTAAAACAAATTCTTGGAAACACAACTACTTTTCAAAGAATAAAAATGCAGGAAAACAGATTATCCAATCTGCAAGCCATTTAATCCAATAGCTGACTTCAGTATAGCTGTTAAAAAGATGTTCTAATCACTCAGCAGCTATTCATATCAATCATCCAGTAAGAGAAATAAGAAAAGGACATCATTGAAATTCATGAATGAGCAGCTTAACCAAAGAGTGGGAGAGGAGAAAAAATACATCCACCAATGCAGGATCAACAGTGGCATATTCTTTCTGAAACACATAAACCCATTTACTCATGGCTGATCTCTCCACATCAGACTGTTCAGAAACTGTGAACCTCATCTCCGGAATACCCTTGAACGAATTCGTGGCATTGACAAGAAAATGGCACTCCATTAAAGCACACAGGACATCAGCTCCCTGTTCAGAAAAACATTAGATGGATAATTTTTCTGAATGATTAAACAAAGATATACAACTTTTTCCAAGCATGGTTTTTTTTTTTCATCCGTGAGTATCCGTACCAGCTTACGCGCACCTTGACTAATCTCACGGGACAACTGCCTAACTCTACTACATTTGGTTGCTAAGGAAAGTCGTAAGATATTAAATCCTAGGTAGGTGACCATCATGGATTGAACCTATTCCCTCTAACCCTTTTATTTTTTCTATGGTTCTTATTAACCACTAGGGCCAACCCATGATGGTTCAAGCATGAGTTGTCAACTCCGAAAACTTGTAACCTAATTTAAAAGAAAAGATTTTCTCATCAGTTGCTAATATTTCACATTGAAATTGAATATCTTCTCCAAGCCACTCATATTCATAAAATTAATCAGTCAAAAGTTCTCCAAGCCACTCATATTGATCAAACATGGGTAGATGAATCATCGAAACCTTTTACACCCTGAACAGAAGTTAAACACTGACAATCAAACATTGTACAGAGACTTGATCATGGAAAATACAATCAGAGAAAAGACAGTAACAAACTTATATTATCGAAAAGATCAAGATCCATCCAAGCTCATTCTCCTTCGCTAATTGAAGTGGGAAAAGAAGTTCCCATGAGGAGATTGAAAATACCCACTTCGTTAAACAGGGAAGGGGGGCGAATTCTGAATCGTATTCACAGAAACTAAACACAGAGATGAAAAAGAGGAACATGCTGTAAAGATAAGTAGAGGGTTCATAATACTGATTGAAATGGGAGTTTCGAGTGAAAATTGGGGAGATGGGAAAATGCAATACAGTGAAGATTCAGGCGGGGAAGTACCTTATTTGATGAAGATGATTCGACGGTGAAGGGTACTCCATCGACGAAAATCATGGCTCTGGAATGGAAGCTTGAAGGAGATGAGAGATGAAGAAACACAAGGGAGAGAGAGAAGAAGAGCAAAAGGGGGAAATTTGAGGAAGGAGAAGAAACCAATCAATGGGAATTATGGAATGAATGATTTGTTTGAGAAGAAAAATGGGGTTTTCAGGGGGTTTTCTTTTCTTTATTCATGTTCATAGTCGATGAAGGACTGTGTTTTCTTTTTTCTCATGGGAAAAAAAATCAGCTTTTTTATCCACATGGTGGAATCAGTCCAAAATTAGTATTAAAATTTTAATTTCATCCTTATACTCAAACCTAAGCAATTAATAAAACCGAGACTCGACCACAATTATAATCACCCCATCCACAAACAATAGTATAATTCAAATGACATAAGCTATCATCGACGGATAAATTAAATATTCAAATTAAGAGAGTCTAGCAATTAACATATAAAAAAAAGTTTATATATGATTAATGAATTCTTGTTCCTCTCTACAACTTGAACAATTTAACTCGATACTAATTTCTTTTTCAAAAAAAAAAAAAAAAAACTCGATACTAATTTTTCTTATACAAAGATTTAGGTTTGTGGCTACAACCTCTTCAAACAAAAAGGTCATCAATTATTCTACTCATCACACCTTGTTCTATCCTTAATCATCAAATTGACCACTTTGAAAAACCATTATTCCACGAACAAGTAGTTTATAAGTTTTCATTCTAGAGTATTAGGGCTTTATCCAAGTTTCCAAACGTTTCTCCATTTCTAATTTTCTCTTTTAAATTATTAGCTAGAACTTTTATGTTATTTTGATATATCTCTCCACCTCTAAGAGCTCTCGTTAAGATCTCACATTAAAAAAGTGACGATACCTCACAACTTTATAGGACGATACATGTAAATTCTATCTCATCCGAAAAGCAAGAACATGATTGAAGTTTTTTAAATCTCTCCATTTATCTATGTAGTAATCCACTCAATTATACCGATGTACCAACCTACTCACAAGAAAACACAAGTATTAAAATACTTTCAAAGTCTTTGTCTTTCCTAAACACAATAACAAAATAAATGTTCTAAAGCATTAAAGATTAGAGTGAAGGCAATAAAGTCCAAAAAAAAAAAAAAAAGTGTATTTGAAGTTATGAAATTTTTGGGTAAATTCAAATATAAAAATAACATTTTTAAAATCGATTTGATTCTCTCAACGGCCCCCACGAGCCCAAACCCCCAATGCTGTCAATTTCACAGAAATTCAAGTTGTATTTGCCCAATTTGATATTCAAACAATCAAACCACATAAACCCAAATTCCCCGCCACCATGCCCGTCGACTCCCCCCTCATCCCCACCAACACGACGGCCGCCGCCGCCACCGCCACCACCACCACCGTCGCTCCGATTTCCTTCACTCTAACCACAGCTGCAGCCACCACCACCGCCGCCGCCGCTGCTGCCGCTGCCATTGCTCGTCCGCTTGCGAATCAAGCGCCATCGAGACCCATTTCTTCAATTCCTCAGACCCACCATCTCCACTACCCTCCTCAAGCCCTCTACGCGGCGCAGCCCATCCCCGTTCGAACTCCGAACCACCAATTGCCGAAGCTTCAGCAAGATGCATCTCAGGCAATTCTTTACCCTGTCGCTTCCTCCGGCCGCGGCTTCGTTCCTCGCCCTATTCGGCCCCTTCCCGCCGATCAGGCCGTCACGGTGGCCAACCCTGGCGGTTTCCCACATCGCCCCGTCGTCACTTTCACGCATCGGCCGATTGGGTCGCCTCATTTGGACTCCATGAGCCATCCAATGCACTTGGCCCGACCTCCCAACTTGCAACAGCAGTTGATTCCCCTTTCTGGGTCCGCCATTCAGGGCTCGATTAAGGGTGCCCCCAATTCCTCTGATCCAAAGGTTAGTTGGGTTGTGATTTGATCTAGCTTTTGCGGCGTTAATTTTATGGGTTTAAAGAGCCCAGGTTTCGGTTCCTTAGCTACAAGAATTGCTAGATTGAAATCTGATTTTGTGTTAGTTTTCTGGCGTTGAGAATCAATTGCCATTTCTTTCTGCGGAATGGTGACTTGAAGTCTTGAACAGCTGAGTTAACATTTAGACTTGAGATTGTGTGACCGTTGGATGCTTGTAGAGTTGTTTCTGTTCTAACTATTGGGATAGGAATTTCATGCTATTACCCCTGTGGCTTTTCAATTATGCTTTGTGGAGTTATTGTTCTTTTCAATTGGTCGGTTCTTTCATATCATGTTTTGAATACTCAAGTTTCTTTTTACTGATCCTGTAGCCCTTTTATCCAACCATATGAGTTTATTTCGTCCTCCCACCCTTTCATAGATCTTTATCATAGTTTTAAGTTTGTTTTATTACTCTTTCTAGGTTTTTCCTCCATCAACAATCTGCGAGTCAAATGGGTGTAAAGAAATGAGGTAATGGTTGCTCCTGTCCTATGTAACATATCTTTCATTCATTCTTTCTTAATCTTGTGACATAGTGCTTTTCTGTTTTATTTGGGGACAGAGTCAGAGACGACGCTCTTTGTGTGGTTAGAGATAGAAAAGTAAGCTCTAAAATTCTTAAGTTTGTTCATTTTTCTTTTTTGGAACATTTGTGGCATGGGAACGTGCCTAGATTCATTTCTGTTTGAATGATGATTGTTTATATATGCGATTTTGATGTTTGCAATTCTTCCTCACCTTGTTTTACTGCTAGTTTTAGGTTGTTGAGCTTACATTTTGAGTATGAATGGTGAAATAAACGAGGTTCCACTTTTTTGAAAATTCTTTAAACAAACAAGGGACTAAGAAGTTTTGCCATTTTGGATCATCAGTCATTTAGTGGATATGTTTTGTTCGATTTTTGTTGTAATTGAAAATTGTGACATATCTAATGCATTTGATTCCTTAGTTAACAAAACTGTGACTTATGAACAGAGGGAGGGATCTATTCAACAGTGACAGTGAATGTTTTATATGTTATTATTATGAAATAAAGGGCATCTTCTTAACGGGAGCATAGCTCAACTAGTTAGGACATATACTCTTGACCAAGAGATTAAGGGCCTGTTTGGTAAGCAATCCGGATCCTGTTTTATGTTTTCAGATTCACTGAATTCAGTGAATATGCGTTTGGTAGACGTGTTTCTGAAAACTGTTTTCGGATTCTGTGATCCAAATAGTGAAAATTCTGAAAACAACTTTTTTATGTTTTCGTTGTATCCAGATTTTGAATTTCAAAATTTTAAATGCAGAATTAATTTAAAAAAGATAAAAACTTTAATAAATATAGTATTTCATATTATAAACTCAATTTATTTTTGTAAAATTAAAATTTGTATAATATAATGTATTATAAATTATATGATATTGTAAAATAATAAATTTATAATACATAACATTTTTATAAATTAATTAATAATATTTTATATTCAACTTAGTATTTAGTTGATAACTACAAATAATTTATCGTTTATAAATATATTGTCAAACAACCATTATTTAAATTCAGATCCAATTTCTGAATCTGCTACCAAACACATATCTAAAAACATGAAATACAACTCTGTTTTCATTGAATCCCTTGTTTTCAAATTCTTGTTTTCAGATCACCAACCAAACGGACCCTAAATGTTCGAATCTCCCTCTCCCACCCCTACGTATTGTCAAACTCAAAAAATAAAGGGCATCCTCTTCATTTTTATTCAACACTCATGTCCTTTATTGCTGAACGATGGCTTTGCATTCTATGTGATTAGATCCTCAATTTTCTTTAACAAATACTTGCTCAGGATTGCCACTTTGCTTTATAAATGTAGAAAGTACGATTATATGGCATACTAATATAGTAACTATTGTCAGGTCCGAATAACTGATGGGGCTTCTCTTTATGCACTTTGTCGATCATGGTTGAGGAATGGTTCTCAAGAAGAAAGCCAGGTTTGTATCGGTTCTGATATGACATCTTTCCTTTTTGTGGATTTCAACTGCACTTCGTTCCTCTTGTTCTGGCATATTATTTGACGGATTCTTATAGGATTAGATCAATGATCGATAGTCAACACTACAGCCGATAGCCCTTTATGCTTCTTTCTTTGTCATTCATATTTTGTTCATATCAATGTTGGGTTCTTCATCATCATTATTTGCAAATTTTGTTGATTTAAATTCTTTGTGGACTATTTACTCTTTTTTTTTTCCTTTTTAATTAATTGTTTTGAAAAAGAGACCATGATGTCATTGAGAAAAAAAATGAAAGAATATAAGGGCATCTAAAAAACCAAGCCCACACAAGGAACCCAACTAAAGGAAGGGGTTCCAATCAAGTAAAATAAGGCCTAACGAATAATCACGAAAGACCTTAGAAGCCCATGTCTAGAGGGAAATTTAAAACTTAACAAAGGACCATACATCTCTATGAATTCTTTCGATCCTCTTAAATATCCTATCATTCCTCTCCTCCCACAAATCCCTCAAAACAGTGCAAATCCTTGCTTTCCACAAGAAACTCTCCTCACGAAAAGGCGGATGGAGAAATAACTTCTTGATCATCTCTCTACAACCCCCATGTCTGGAAAATTGGAAGCCAAACTTGTCAAAGAAGAGACACTAGACAGAGCAAAAAAACACTCCTAAAGCAAGTGATTGAGATCTTCCTCCACCTTCGGTCAAAGGATGCAACCAAACGGCCCAATCAATTAAGCCATCTTTCTTGAAAGCCTATCAAAAGTATTAACCCTGCCATGGATAACCTGCCAAACAAAGAACTCAACCTTTTGTGGAACTTTCACCTTCCATAGACATGAAAAAACCGAATCACTAACCAAAAAAGGATTAAGCAACCAATGAAAGAACAAGCTACAAGAAAAGCCTCCAATAGGATCTAGATTCCGAAAGCAAACATCCCTTCTCTTCGGTCTTAGGCCAACCCTCTCAATCAAAGATAAGAGAGCCATGATATCCATAGTTTCCCTATAAGGTAATGGAGTATAAAAACCGAACAAAATGGAATCCTCGAGGGACTAAAGATAGTAGCCCTAGAACAATTTTTCGTGGAGGAAAAATGATATAAACGGGGAAACATGGAGCAAAGGGGGCTATCCCCCACCCACTTATCCTCCAAAAAATAAGTATACCTCCCATCAGCCATCACCCACAAAACGCTAAACGAATGAACTCTCTATAGGTAAAAACGAGTCAATAACTTGACCTAGAAGTAGGTTTGGAAACTTTTATCTTTGGTTTTAGAATGTTCAACAATCTTGGTGAAGAGTGTACGTTAGCATTGTTCCGATCTTGTGTTAGGGATCAAAGCAGTATGAGATGCCTTTGTCCCACATTGGAAAGATATGGGCTCCTAATGAGGTATATAAGTGGTTGGTTCTCCCTCCCCAATCGCCTGGCTTTTGGGGTGTGGCTCTCCAACTACTTAGATACCTAACAATTGGTATCAGAGTTGGTGGTCGACGGCTCCGGAGAGGAGTGGCGGCGGAGGGGCTGATCGAAACCAGCCAAGTGAAGTGTCGCTGTGCACAGCCGTCGAGACATCGGCTTTCTGGGGAGGGGCAATTGTTAAGGACCAAGGCAGTATGGGATGCCTTTGTCCCACATTGGAAAGATATGGGCTCCTAACGGGGTACAAAAGTGGTTGGTTCTCCCTCCCCAATCGTATGGCTTTTGGGGGGTGGCTCTCCAACTACTTAGATACCTAACATCTTGTTCCCTTGTTCTTCCATTAGTTGCGTGCAAATTTATACATGAAATCGTATGTCTTTCTTATGTCCTTGCTTCAAATGTTTTAACATATTCTTTTCTGCATTTAGTACACAAATTTCTTTTTCTTTATCGTGTTATGTATGTTCCTTTCTGTGGAGACTTCCCATTCTGATAGAAACTTTTAGTATATTGCAAATAATTGCTCACTTTTTGCTGTATACAACCTCCTATTTTCCGTTCCCCAAAAGACATTAGCTGATCTGATCTCCTCTTTCTGTTGCTCTCTGTGAGACTTTTGTACGGTTATTTGTTTGTATTGCATAAATGACAGAGTGATGACTCACAGACTTCTGTTTCTCATTTACGGTGTTGTTAGAGATGGTAGAGGCCATGCCCCCTCCCCCCAAAATGAAATTAAATAAAAAGTAGCAATGAAGAAAGAATAGGGGAAGTCATTCTTCTGTTTGTTTTATTTCTAAAATGCTTGCTGACATTTTCTTTTATTGGCAGCCACAATATGGAAACTTTTTGAGGTCTCTTCCAAGACCTTTGCCCATAGCCGTGGCTGGTGCTATACCGTCGCAGAAGAAGGAAGTCATCGAGGAAGAAGTTGATGAGGAAGATAAGGTTGGTTGCTATATAGTGAGTAAATTTGGTATAAAATCAAATTAAGATAATGATAAAAAATAAAGAGTGCCAGAACACTTGCGTGCACATAGATTAAACAAACCTAGACATCTATAAATGTAATATCATTGGCGAGAAAGCATGGTGTTTTTTGATTTTGTGCCCTCTTCAAAGAGCGAAGGTTTCTTCTGTTGTTTACAATCTTGTGGCTTATTGATCTACTAATCTTCATTTACAGCCTAGTATCATACACTAGTTGTACAGAATAGAAATAGTTTTAGATTACATGTTTCCGAAATGGAGGCTATGCAGTTGTACTGCTTGTGTCATCAATGAAATTCGATGTATGTTTCAGATAATGAATATGATGCAAGGCATTTACTTGAGCACCCATACATTTGGGAGTTGAAATCACTTCGACTATACTTGGGATATATTTGGGAGTGATTTTGAAATGACAAAAATGACTGTATTGATATCCTTTTTAGTGATTTTAAACGTGATAAAAGTGATTTTGTTATTCCAAAATTACTCCCAAACATGTCTTAGTGAAGAAAGGGATATCTCACTTTGTATCTCGGTCCTGGGATGTTGTGCTTGAATATAGGACCTCTAGTCCTGGGCACCAAATTGTTTCCAATATTAATATTTGTCAGGTTTTCTTCTCTGAATTACACTCTTATGCAAATCCTCTAGTTTATAACAACCCGTGTTTCTTCTTTTTAGGATGAGGGATCCATTGACCACTTGTCAACGCAAGATTTGTTGAAAAGACATGTTAGACGTGCAAAGAAAGTTCGATCACGGTACGCGTTCTTTTCCCATTGTCATTTCTATCGTCCTTACATCTCCACAGTTTAGAAAATCCGCATGACATTTGGTTTAACAAACATATAGTGAATTTTATTCAAATTGTATCCTCTTGCTCTCTTACTCAAATATGATGCTGGATATCTGTACATTCTCACTTTGAATATAATTTTGTTGCTTTCGTTCCATGTAATTCTTCCAGATTGAGGGAAGAACGGTTGCTACGAATCGAAAGATACAAAACCAGGCTCGCTCTTCTCCTTCCTCCGCCAGTCGAACAATTGAGGACTGATAATATTACTGGAACCTGAGTATGCATACGAAAATCCTCGTCGAATTCACTGTGGACCTTTGTCCAGATCATTCTTCCTAACTACAAATGAACTCGAGAAACATTCAATGGAAGCATGGAGGACTATATGCAGGCAAGAACAGATAGATATTTGATAGATTTTGGTAATTCTTGTCTTCCTATCAGTTCTTTGTTGGCAGTTTGTATCATGGTGCTTTCAATCAGGTTAAGAAAATGAAGTCATTTACTAAGGTTAGAAATGGAAGACATTGAGAAGTAAATCACATATTTTCCCCTTAATTGTACCTATCTCTATTACTTCTTCTTGGGCTTCTTGAAGCTTAAATTCTGTTGTTAAAATCCCATTTAACATCATCTCTGAGTTTTATTTTGAGATGTCTGAATCTCAAGGTAGTAGTAAGCAAGTTTTTTCACGTATGCGTTTTTTTATTCAATAATATTTAGGGGTGAGGATTCGGAACCTCTGATATCTTGGTCGATGATATATGCCAATTACCATTGAGGTTCATTTTAGCCATTTAAATTGCTTAGGTAACTGTTTGAAAATCTACCAATTTAATTTAAGAAAAAGATGAAGAACAATCATTTTTAAGTGCAGAGATGTAACTTTGTAGATTTATTTATTTATTATTATTTTTATTTAATGCTTTGTAGGTTGCACAAACGAGGGTGTAATTTATAAATATCCTTAATTATGGTGCACGAGCAATAACTATGTTTCTGTCTTCAGGGACATTTTGATTATTATTATTAAATATTTTTTTCTTTTGAAAATTGAATCTGTTTATTAAGCAAAATATCAATATGTAAATTATCATTATATCCAAAGAAACAAATGGTTGGCACAAAATTCTTTTAATAATTTTAGTTGGGTAAATAATACATTAAAGTTTAAAGTCTCTCCATTTTTTCTTCTAAGCAAAAAAATTTATATACTTGATGGGGCATTACCCTCTAAAGTTTAGCCACACAACACAAACTAGTACGTCAATGATAAGGGTCAAATAGATTTTTGATGTAATTATCGCTAAATTGACAAGCCAACGAGGTTAACCATCAAAAGACTAAAGCTAGAGTGAACTGATTGAAATCGATGAAATTTCGACTCTTTCTTTTTAGTTTTATGCTTAAAAAAAAAAAAAAAAAAAAAAAAAAAAAAAAAAAAAAAAAAAAAAAAAAAAACTAACCAGTGTGGTTCAAATCGATTAGGTTGATTTTTTTCAATCATGACTTAGTCAAATTTGTGAATATTTTTTTTTTCTTTTGAATATCAAACCAAAATGTTTCCTTCTCCAAGGTTTAATTTAGAAATAAAATCATACAATGAGTAGGTCCTTGTAAATAGTGAATAATTGTTTGCACTCTTGTGTTTTTTGACAAAACATTAATAACCATATGGATGATAGTACACATTGCAAATTGCATGCTCCCAAAGGGTCACAATGATGAAAATTTAAGATCTTCCTTGGAAAATGTATTAGATATTGCCACCTTCTAATATTTTCTCTATATGCTTGAATATGTTTTGATTTTGTTTAATTAATTTTCAAATTCTTAATTTTAGTCTTTCAATTTTCAATATACCTCATTGCATACATCAAAATCAATGAATCAAAACAAAAAAAATTTAAAACCTTGAAGATTAAAAAAAAAAGTTAAAAAAAAAAAAACATTTTTGGTCCCTGAACCGTAGTTAGTAACAATTTAGTTATTGTACTTTCAAATTTATAATAATTTAATCCCTGAACTTTAGTACGTAACATTTTCGTACTTCCAAGTTTATAACAATTTAATTCCCACGGTGAAATATTCCATCAAATTAAGTGTCAATTTTTATTATGTTACATCTTAGTCATTACAATTTATAGATACACATTCAGGCCCTAATCAATTTAATTATCAATCTACATATGTAAGTAATCTCATTAAATCTTGACAATATTTTTCACAATAGGAACTAACTTGCTACAAAATTTAAAGTACGGGGGCTAAATCATTATCAACTCTCGTTACTTTCACAAAAGTTTCCGGACTATTTTTTCTTTTTTTAATAAGAGTGGAAAGATGAAAATGGTATTTAGCAAGAGTAAAGATTGGGTTTTTGCAAAGTCCTCTCTTTCAAGGTGTGGAAGTAACAAATTAAATGCAATAAGTATCTTTTTTGTGATCCATTGTGGGAGCATTATGGTCCTTTTTGAGTTGTGTGCTTTGGAAGTAACCATGAAGTAGACTACTTTTGGAAGTGAGATGATTGAAGTATTTGTAATACAAATTGATGATGTTTTTGAATAACTAATCTAAACATATATATAGAAGACAAATATTCACTAAAGAATCTTATAGGCCCAAATCATACATTCTTCTCCACATCCAACAATCATTATTATAACAGTCCAATTTAATAAAACTTTCATCCCAACAAGGTTTTTACAACACCATATACTAAATTTGAGTCTTTAATCTTAGATTAAGTTTGTATTTAGTACTCGAGTTACATTTACTAATCCTACGTACTGACCGTATGAACCCTAATTCATGAAACTTGAGTACTAAATGTAACTTTCATGAATTAGGGTTCATGAAACTCGAGGGCTAAGTTTTTAAACTTTCAAGGTTTTTAAACACAAATTACATGAACAAATTACAAATTTAGTCTCTGAATCTTCAAGTTTGTGTTTAAGAGGTCCTTAGTGTGTCTAATAAATCATTAAACTTTCAATTTTGTGTACAAGGTCCCTACATATTCGAAAACTTAAAAATTAACTAATATATTAAAAAAAAAAAATTGAATTTTATGTCTATTTTTTTTGTTTAGTAAGTACGTGGATTTTAAAAAATATTGAGTAGGTCAAAGACCTATTCCAACACACCAATTGAGAATTCATAGACCCGTTGGACACAAAATTGAAAGTTTAAAAACCTAGTAGACACTCTCTAAAGGCCAAGACCTGTTAGACACTTTTTAAAGTTCAGAGACTAAATTTGTAAATTTAACCTTCTTTTTACCATCCAAACGACTTCTTAAACTCAAAACTTCTAAAAATCACGAGCGAATCATGAAGCGTTTAGTCTTTTCTTAGTACAACTTTGGATGATGATTATGTTGAGGTAATAAAAACTCATGTGGGTTTGATGGGTTTGAAGAAGGAACAACCTCCATGCCTTTGAACAATCATAAACCTTTGTGCTTGGAAAAGCTTCAACAGAGGATTTAATGAACCCTATGCCTATTTTGTTCATTTCATTATGTAATAATAATGACAACTTTGAAAAAATTTTCAACTCTGTCTCCCATCTCTTTCCATCTCTCTTGTCCAAACTATTTATTAAGCTTTTCTCTTCATAATTTTTCTTGTCTCTATTATATTTTGTTGATTCTTGTATTATTATTGCAAGTTCTTTTTGTCTCAAAAATTAGACTTGTATGAATTTTTGAAGTTAAAGGATGAGTTTGCTATCTTGGAATCCTATGTTTGTTAGAAGTGGGAAATATCTTGATTTAATAGATAATTGCAAACTTTAGTCTCATCATATAGTGATAGATCTAGAACTTTATATCAGTGTTGTATTTTTTTTTTAACACATTGGTACATTGACACGAGTTTACGTTTTTATGTCATCAAATTAGTTAAATTACGGGTTAAAATACCATTTTGGTTCATGTACTTTGAGTTTTGTTCCATTTTAATTTATGTACTTTCAAATATCCAATTTTAGTTCTTACTTTTTAATAAAACTTGAAATTAGTCCCTACAATGAGTTTATTGTTATATTTTTTTTCAAAAATTTAATCTCTATTAGTCTTCCTTCTATAGATTTTACATTTATGTTCACATTGTATCTCATTTTGTATGAAAATGATTATTATTACTTAACCAATTTCGATAAAAATTAATTTTAAACTTACAGTAGAAACCAATTCTTTACTTAAAGTACAAGGATAAAATTAGACAGTTGAAAGTACAAAGATTAAAATGAATCAAATCCCAAAGTACAAGGATCAAAATGATATTCTAACCAAAACTATAAGTTCAATCCTTCAATTTTCAAGATTGTGTTTAAATCTCCGACTTTATACAAAGTTTCTAATAAGTCCCCGAAACTTGTAATTTAAACAAAATTAGGCCACTTGATGAAAGGGAAATTTCTAACAAAAGATTATTTAAAAAATAATGTTAGAATAATAGTTAAACCCTTCTAAAGCAAATCTATCTCCTTTCTTCTTTCTCTCTTCCACTTCCACACAGTTCCCATCTGGTTCAAATCCTCAAGAAACTGCACCCACATCCAAATCAAACTCAAACAAAATTTCAACATTATAATTAAAAAAAAAAGTTTTTTTTTTTTTTTAAAATCTTCATAATTCACAGAGAAATATCCAATAATAAAATAACGATCCCACCATGAACAAAGAAAAATGAAGAAACCCTAATTATTGTCTGCAGAGGGATCGGTTGGTGAAAACGGAGACGACCCAGTTCTTGAAAAGGAAAACCCAGAAGCCTTGGAGTCGGCGGCGGCGGCGGCGCGTTCGCAAGACGCGCACATGGTGAGAGTGGTGGCGGGCAAGTGCATGAAGAGGGAATCGGTGGTTTTCAAGGCTTTTAAATCTCGAAGCTCCTTTTGAAGCTTTCTGTTCTGTTGGGTGAGAGTTTCGCAGCATTTCTTCAAGTATTCACAGTCCACTTCCGTTTGCTTCAGCTTCGTTCTGTAAGAATGTTAGAAACTCTGAAAATGAAGAGAGAGAGAGAGAGAGAGAGAGAAAGAAAGAGAGTTATTGATACCTTGCTCTTCTGTTTTGAAACCAGACTTCTACTTGGCGAGGACGAAGATTTAATCTTCTTGCAAGTTCCAGCTTTTGTTTCTGCATAATTTCAAATCTCACTTCCTTAAACAAAAAAAAGAAAAAAAAAACTAAATTTCTAAGTCCCGTGTTGATAATCATTTGGTTTTTAAAAATTATACTAATTTCATCTCGAATTCTCTTTGACAAGAATACATTTGAATTATTAGTTAGATTCTAAAAACAAAAACAAATTTTTGTAAACTATTTTTTTAGGCCTCGTTTGATAATCCTTTCGTTTTTTGTTTTTTGGTTTTTGAAAATTAAGTCTACAAACACCACTTTTACTCTTTATTTTGTTATCTACATCTTTTCCTTGTTTTCAAAAGTAAGTCAAATTTTGAAAACAAAAAAAAAAAAAATAGTTTTCAAAAACTTGTTTTTATTTTTAGAATTTGACTAGGAATTCAAATATATCCTTGAGAAAGGTGAAAACCATTGTAAAAAAATTGAGAAGAAACAATCATAATTTTCAAAAAAAAAAAAAAAAAAGAATGATGTAGAGATAACAAAACAAATAAACTTGTGAGTAAAAATAGAATTTATAGGTTTAATTTTCAAAAACAAAAAAAACAAAACAAAATAATTATCAAATGGGACTTAATCTTTCCTTCTCGGATTAGCACAGTACAACGACATGTATAACTAGAAGGAAACTCAAAAGATCGTAGAACTAAAAAAAGGTGTGTACAAGAATCTCTCTACACATTTCAATAAAATCTTGATAGCTAAAAGAGGTAAAAGTATAAAATGAGATTTATTTTTTTTTTATCTCTCTTTAACATTTTAATGGTAGTGTGTAGATAGGTATTTATACATTGATAGATAAGTATTATTGGATGAGATTAATTAATTTTTATTTAATATAAAAAGTAGGTTGACATAGTAATGAAAATGCAAATTTAAAGTGATTTCAATGAGGCCATATTTGCTTTACTGAAAAAATTGAGAATGGAGTGAATTAACAAAAAAAAAAAAAAAAAAAAAAAAAGAAAAAAAGAGGTTATTTGTATCCTTCAAATATTATTTTATTAGTATATTTTTGGATATTATTTTATCTAGAAACATTCGAGACAAGACATATTACTTTTGAGGTGATAATACATGATTTATTTAACGTGTTAGGTTCAAATTAACAGAAAAAAATGCATATAATGATCCACAAATTAAGATAGGTTTAATCACTTTTTTTTGTTTAAAAAAAATCACTTTTTTCTTTTAGATCAACACACGAAAGATAGAGGAATTATTCAAAGCTAGGACAACGTGGTCGGATGTTTTATACTATTTGATGTAGAACATAAGTTAAAAATTATGATTTCATTGTACACTCAATAATTTTTTTTTTCTTTAATTTTAATAGAGAGTGATAGATACAATGTGGTGATTGCATTAAATGCAGAAGTAAATATATATTCAAACCTAAAGTATTTTGGTCAAGAATATGCATCAATAAACCATGTTCAAATTGACATACATTTATTATTATTATTATTTTGACAATATGTGGTAGGAGGATTTGAACCTCAGACCTTATAGTTATTAATACAACGTTATGTCAGTTGAGTTATGCTCTTGTTGGCAGTTCATACATTTATCAATTCAAATATGTTAGTGTGACAATGATTTAATAATATATCAATTATTTTTTATAAAAAAAGTAATAATTACTATATTAACTATGAAATGAGGAGGGTTAAAAAGATTAAAATCAAAATTAGAAATCACCTAAAAATTAAACATTTTTTTAGGTTAAATTACAAATTTAGTACTTGAATTTGGAAGTTTTTGTTTATTTGATTTCTAAGACTTCACATTCCGAACTTTCGAATGTTTTACTATTCACAAATCCACTAAACAAAAAATTTAGAATTTCATTAGTTATAAAATTTAAATTTATATCTAATAAATCAAATATTTTTTAAAAATTTCACTTTTACCTAGAAAATATTAAACACAAAATTAAACGTCAAGAAATCTATTAAACAATTTTAAAAGTTTAGAGACTAAATAGACATAAATCTCAAATTTCACGAACTACACTTGTAATTTATTTATTTTTCATTTATTGTAAGGGTTAAATACTATAAAATTTCAAAAACTAAGACCTATTTGTCTTTTGATAACCAGTTAGTTTTTTTTATTTTTATTTTTAAAATTTAAGTTTAAAAATAATACTTACACAAGTTTTTAGTTTTGTTATCTTCTTTTTTTTCCACGCTTCAAGAACCAAGTAAAGTTTTGTAAACTAAAAAAAAAAAAAAAAATTTCAAAAACTTGTTGTTGTTTTTGGAATTGGGTTAAATGTGTCCTCGGATGCAAACCATTGTAAATAAATGGAAAGAAAACAAAATTAATTTTTAAAAAACAAAAAATAACGGTTATCAAACCAGATCTATTTTTTTTTTTTTTTTTTTAGTTTTCAAAATTTGACTTGATTTTTTAAAGCATAACAAAAAAAAATAAACGGGTGTTTATAGATTTAATTTTCAAAAATTTAAAACAAAAAACAAAATAGTAATGACTCTAAGCTTCAAATCTTAGATAACAGTCAACCCAAAAAAAGAAAAAAAAAAAAAAAGAAAACCCATTGAAATGAGGTATTTTGTTTGGGCTTTCTCTTGCAGATTTTGAAGAAGAAGAAGAAGAGAGATTCTTACAGGGTAAAGTGTATGGTGTTCTTTGAAGCTTTCTTCAAGAAACGCCGACTGTTCTCTCGAAAGCCGCAGTTTTTTTCGAGATCCCAAATTCTGATCCTCTTCGTCGCTGCCTCTACACCAACCTCTGTCGCCATCTTCAAATCCCCCGCCGCTTCCCGCCGCCGCTCCGCCGCCGTACTTCTCCAACTCCACCTCCAACGACGAGCACACTATTGCCTTTCTTGGCGATTCGCCGCCCTCCGCCGTCGATGAAGGTGGCGCTGCGCTTATCACATCGGTCAAAACAGCTACTGCTCCTTCTGAAGCATCTGTTCAGTTCTCAGAAACCAATGCATTGTTCATCAGATGGGTATTATTCTCTTGCCATTAAAAAGGTAAAAAAAAAAAAAAAAAAAAGTCTATTTTGATTTTTGACCTCTAAATCTTTAGATTTACTTCCTCTTTTTCATCCTATTAACTTTTAAATTTTTTTTAAATACCAAAATTTTGCAAAAGTGATTTTTTTTTCCTTTTCAAAATCTTACCTTTTATCTCGCTTTTAAGAAAAACTCGAAAGTTCGAATTCTCATCTATAACATTCAATCAAGAACATGTAACTTGATTTTTTTTTTTTTTTTTAGTTTAATATTAGATAGATGTGAAGATTCAAATGTTTACAAATTACATCATGGATTAAAGATATATGTCTTAATCAAGTGAGTTATGACAAAATCGGTATATATTATATAAATATGTATGGTTAGAAAAAAAAGTGAAATTAATGGCAAAATTATTCTTTGATCAAAATGATGATTTTTTTTTTTTTCTTTTGAAGTTTTGAAACATTTTCAGCGTTTTGAAGAACCCTGATAGAAAATAAATGTAGTTTTAAAGATGTATATTAATTAAAACTAAGTACAAGTCATTACATACCATTTATGGACCAAAATGATTAAAAAAAAAAATGAAATACAACTCTAAATGTTAGATTTAAAAAAAAAAAACAAAAAATTCAAATGGTCATCAAACAGGATGTATTTACGGATCAAAATGAGATTTGAACTAAATTGCTTTTACATAAAAATAAAAAAAAAATAAAAAATAAAAAATCTTTTTTCATTCACATATTGATGAATGGTTAGATAGGGTAGAGTGGAGTACCAGTTCGAGAAGATCGGCGAGAGGCGGCGAGAGGAGTAGGAGGAAGAAGGTCGAGGTGAAGAACAGGCGGCGGCGGCGGCGGCAGAGACGGTGGCGGAGGATAAAAAATTGTTGCAACGACGTCGTTTGTGTTGTGGGTTTGTGGATTTTGTTGGAAAGCAAGGCAAAAATCGAGGCCTCTGTGAGAAACAGTGGGGTTTGGAGGCTTCTGAGGGAACCCAAATGGAGGACCATCGCCTAATCTCAAACCCAACTCCATAGAAACACAACTTAAAGTAAAGATTCTAAAATGGATCACTCAAATCAATTATGAGATACAACACAGCAGAGTTTTATACAAACCTCATACTGCAAATTTTAGAAAGTAGAGAAAAAAATTAAAAAGTTTAGCTCCACATAACTTTCAAAAGTTTCATTTTAACCTGTTTCAAAACACCTTCCAATATTTTTTTTTTCATTAAATTCATGGATAGGAAATTACATGTCTGCGTGTGTATTAGATTATGTGAATAGATTTGGTGGAAAAAATAATAAAAACATTTTTTGTCAATAAATTTAACGGAAAATGTTTTTTTATTTTAAAACGAACTTCCAACCTTTGAAAATTGAGGTGTATAATTGAAATCAACCCCTAGTTCAGGGGTATTTTTGATAATTTAATTTTTTTTTTTTTTCATTTTCTAAAACCCCTTTTGGACTTTCTCTCTCTTGTTGAGAATTATTGAGACACTTGTTCATTGTATTAAGAACAATCATGAGAGGATGAATCCAAGAAAACATATTTCAGAATATATAGACAATTACTTGGATTTCAAGTCTCTTATATGACTCATATCTAATCTACCAACTTAAATAATTAAATGCCAACAAGAGTTTAGCTCAACTGGCATATAGTTGTATTGATAACCGCAACGTCTGTGGCTCGAATCTCTCTCCTCACATATTGTCAAAAAAAAAAAAAATTATGTTCAATCTTTCCTTCTCATTTTTTGTGAAATCTATGTTTAAAGTGGAGTACGGTTGAATTTCACAAGATTGTCCAATAAGCTCTACACTTGATGTGTGGTAAACACGAGTTTAGTATCTAAAGTCAAATCCACTTTAATTCTAAAATCTCACCTCAATCGTCCTCTCTATGGTTTTTTTATAAACCCTTCAAATCAACCTCTAATATTGACAAACATGTCTCACTTTTAAATAGAAAGCATGTGGATTTATAATTAAGACTAATTAATATGTTCATCAAATAACTTAAATATAATTATTATTTTAATTGTCATCTTCTCAACAATTAATTAACGTTAAGATGTGACCATTAAGTATTATATTAATTTACTTTTTAGTATACAACTTAATACTTTTTTTTACACTCTCAAACAAAAAACTTATGGTGTCAACGAGAGACTTAGCTCAATTGAATTAAGGCATGTATTTTCAATCAAAGAGATTAGAAGTTCAAATCTTCACTTCACATATTGAACTAAAATAAAAAAAAAAATGATTAATGCTGTTTTTTTTAAAATACTTCTTGACATGATCATAACTTCATAAATCCAGTCCAACTTTTTTGTCACTCATATAATGACAATCTAGTCTTTGATAATTAACTACACAAAATAAGAACATCATTCAAAGTTTAAAGAAAATGTGAGAGTTTATAAATTTAATTTTATTTCATGTATTATTATTATTATTATTTAAAAAAGGTTTTTAATGAAGAGTGCTACATTGATGTATAATGAACAATGATTGAAGCTATCCATCACCCCATGCCCATAAATCAAGTGGAATAATATATTTTTATATAGGAAACTTCATAATTCAAATGTCTTTTTTGAATTATTTTGGGAGTAAATTTTGTAAGAATATGAAAGTTTTTCATGAAATGTGATGATTGTGGCTCTCATATGCATTATGTTGTCTCAGTTGAAGTTTACATAATTACATTCCTACCATCATTATGCCTTCTTCATTGTCCCAAACTTCTATCTCATTTCACTCCATCTTTTTCCCCTTTTCTAAAATCCTATCCTATATAGTTTTATATTTTAATTGCCTAAATTTTCATATGAAACCTTAAATTATTTGCTATTATATCAAATTCATTAATCCCATATTTAACACATTATTTTATTAAGGACTAATTAAACAAGAACATTATTCAAAGTTTAATTGATAGAGAGTCTTAAAAGTTCGATTACTATTTACATTTATAATCTAAACGTAATAAAAATGACTCTGACTCTGACATAGTAAATTTAAAATACTTTAAAGGCTAAATTATATATAAAAAAAAATGCCCCTTAACTATGAGGTTTGTTTCAAAAATGTCCCTGAACTTTAAAAAGTTTAAAAAATACTCCTAAACTTTAAAAAACGTTTCAAAAATACCCTTGTCGTTAATTTTTGGATGGGAACCATTAAAAACTTCAGTTTCATTAATACTCTTTAATTTTCAAAAGGTTTTAAAAATAACCTTATTAGAAAATGTTTCTTTTTTTTTTCCTTATCCTATTCTTCTTCCATGAAAATTAATGAGAAGCTTTACATATTTTTCATGTATTCATACACTATGAGTTTTTCTTCTCTTTCAACACATCATCCCAAGAGCTTGACTAGATTTTCGACAATGGTATTTTTGAAACATTTTTAACGGTTCCCATCCAAAAATTAACTGCAAGGGTATTTTGGAAACGTTTTGTAAAGTTCAAGGATATTTTTGAAACTTTTTAAAGTTTAGGGGCATAATTTTTTAAACAAACCTCATAGTTCAAGGGTATTTTTTTATAATTTAGTCTACTTTAAAGTAACTTTAAGATCCTAAAAGTAATTAAGGGGGAAAAATATATATTTTCCTCAGGATTTTTTTTTTTCTCAAGAGTCATTTCTAAATCTCTCAACTACACTATTAAATTATTTTAAACCACATATATGCAATAATGGGTCATATGTTAGGTTTATTTAATATATTGTTAAATGATTAATAAAAAGTTAATAGTAAGAACTAATGAAATATGCAAAGTGTAAATACAAACATAATTTAGTTGTTGTAAAGAAAAAAAAACATAGCTTAGTTTCAAAAGAAAACAAAACATTTGAATGTTTTGAACCATTATAAAATAAGTATGTGATGAAAGAAAGTATGTATTTATCTATTTAATTTATTAACTAACAAGTACAACCCCCCCCCCCCCCTCCCAAAAAAAAAAAAAAAAAAACACACAAATATGAACTTAAGTGATGATTAATTAAAATTAGTAAGAGATTAAGAGCATGGGTTTTGATGATTAGCTTAAACATCAATAACCCTTTTTTTTTTAATTAAAAAAAAGCTTAAATTTCAATAATAATTAATACATGGTCGTGCATGATCATTACATCGTGTAACAAAGCATCATTGCAAATAATTTATTTTTCTTGCCTTTTTCTTTTTACCAATTCAAATCATTTTGGTAACTTTCGATATTTATTTCAAATATTAATAATATAAGTGTTGATGAGAAGTTATCATAATCTTTAATTAATAGTTAATTAGATAATTTTCGACCATATCACTCATTGTAATCATCAACACGAGACACTAAAAATTTCCTCCAAAAAGATCAAATCCAATATTTTCCTCTAACGTTGTTTTATTAAAATTGACATAAAAATTCATCCTTACTTCGTATTTGAAAAAATGAACCAATTTCACCCATTTTAGCTTCATCAAACTAAATCTAGAAGTTTTATGGACCGTGGAATTAGTACCCTCCGTTAATTGAGTTATTATATATTTTTTGAAAAAAATTCAATAATTTTTTTTTTTTGTAATAGTATTTTTGGAGGTTAATTTTTATGGTATTATTAGACGTTTATTTTAAATATGAATTTCGAAAATTGGAGAATTCCATGATAAAAATACTAAACAAGGTATCCAATGCCACACAAAATGGTGGTTCTTTGTCCATTCTCACAGACAATAATAATAATGTATGTATATATTTATTTATTTTTCATCATTTCATTTGGATTTTCGTAAGAAACAAATATTAGCTATTGGTTTTCAAAAAAAAAAAAAAAAAAAAAAAAAAGAAAGAAAAAAGAAAGAAAGAAAGAAAGAAATATATATTCCGATAATATTTTTTAAAACTGGGTACTTTCTATAATATTTAGAATAGTTATTTCTCCAAGACACATAACTTTATTATATAAAAATAAATAAATAAATAAATAAACCAAAATTTTGGAAAGTTAAAAAAATAATGCTTGAAAATCAAAATATTTTACAAAATACCTACCCTATGTTCTAAATTTGTTTTGAAATCAACTATAAAGTATAAACCCACAAACCCTATTTCATCCTTTATCATGTGATGTTAGCTTTCTATGGTTGTAATGAACAAATGTTTGGCAATATTAGGCATTTTGATGTTAAGTTTCTTTTCTCTTTTACTTGATTTTTATGGGGAGTTTAATTTTTTTTTCCTTGTTTCTTTTTAGAAATTTGAGTATTTTTTAGTTGGATATGATTTTTTTAAAAAAAGATTTTGAGTAATAAATCACTTGGGTTTTGTTGAGTAATGTTTAATTTGTTTTAAGTTCATAATAGAATTTCAAATTCGCTTATCAAACTTTGATGACTTTGTTTATTTAGCTTCTAAGTTACCGTGTCTCTCAATTAATTGTGATTCTCCATGTTTGACAAAAAAAATATGAATTGATTATGGCACAACATAAAATAAAGTTGCACGTGCAACATACCATCTTTTTTAATACAACATATCAAACTTATTCACAGATCATGTTCTTCCTATTTTATCAAACCATCAATTTCTTTATGTCATAAATGTGTTATGGGACAATGTTCAGGTGCAGCATCTCAACCTAAAAAATGTGAACCCAAGAGTTGACTTACGATTTAGGTTTCAAAAGCCTAAATTTAAATTGAATAAGGGAGGTTTTGGAAACTTGGAATCAAAAGATCCCATTTCAAAAGTAAATTGAGAAACAAGATTTGAAAAATGTGTTTGAACAATGATTAAGAAGACAATAAAAAGAAAGGGGCATGGAAATTTGAAAGTGGGGGAGTGATTAGAGGTTAATTAAGGACCCAACAACCCACATAAGAGTAATTAGACACGTGGCAAAGATTGATTGGAGAATTGATTAGTTTGAAAATGTGATTATAGAGAGAGAGAGAGAGAATTTTGAGCATTAATTAATGGTGGGTTGGTTTCCTTAAGGGCAGGCAAAGGTCAAATCCATCAGATTTCTTTGAGCCTCCAAAACCTTTTTCATTATCCCAAAACCCAAAAATGAAAAGAGGATAAAGAAGAAGAAAAAGAAAAAAAAAAGAACTTTTTACTTTTTCATTGCCTCGTCTACACAAACACAACACCATGGATTTAGTTGGATTTCAAGGGGACTTCTTTGCAAACTTTTTAGGGTTCCTTATTTGACAGACCGCTCTCGAATTGTGACCGGATGATCCGTAATGGCATTGCTCATTTTAAGTTTTGACCATTTCACTGTTCGTACGATTTCCTCTCTTTGTACAACCCACCTCTTCCCTTTTCGTTTGTGGAAAATTAGTCCCTTGGTATTTCTTACAATTCTCTTTGGTTGTTACGTTTTGAAATATAACTCTTGCAACGAATGCAAACTATCTTTTTGATAGAAATACAAAAATTACTCTTTAACCCTCAAGATTAAGGGCGCTCAAAAGTGAGTTGTGGTTCCATAGTGCAACTGATTGGTGCCTCCAAAGTATCTAGTTTCTCCCAAGTGATTCAAACCAAATAAGATAGAATCACATACTCAAATTGGAACCTCTAGTAGATAGCAAAAGAAAGTTCGATTAGAGGTTGACAAATGAGCACGAAGAGCGTCATTCCATGTTGGAAATCCTTTACTAAAAACCTTAAAGGCCCCCTCCTTTTTGTTTTTCTTTTTCTATGTAACGCTCTTTCAATATAATGGAATGAATTTAGCTAATTTGCACATATTTTAGATGGAAATCTAGGTTGTTAGAATTATTGACTCTCATGCCATCACTAAATGAACAATTCGTAAGGTATTTACAATTACACTTTGAAACTCTCAATTTATGCAATTATCCTGCTAAACTGTAAAATTGTCAAAATCGAATGTGTACATTGGAAACTCACACGTGTGTCACATGGAAACTCGAATTTGTGTAACCTTAATTTAGTTTATGAAATTTCGATCGGTAAGACTTTCTACATAGTATAAAAGGTGAATTCCATACACTCATATTCAAATAACACGACGAGAGATCAATAAACTCAGGACAGATAGACACACGAAGATGGATCTGAGATTGAGTTACTTGATACCATGTCACACAAACTTAACCCTAACTAGAGTCAAACAACCCTAAATAGAATGGTAAAAAAAAAGAGTGGTAAAAAAGAGAATAGGGATATAGGGAGAGGGCCTAAGAGAGAGTAAAAATAAAAGGTAATGGTGAGTGGCAATTATTGGAGGGTATCACTCATCCCAAAGCACTCTCACTCTGTTATATCATTTCTGATGGGATGCTCACTCTCTGCCTTCCATGTCAAGTTTACAAACAAATCTGTCAACTCCATCCACTCAAAAATTCAACATCACAAAATCATTTCTAGTTTTTTTTTTTTTTTTTGAGAATAAAGCCCTCATTAAAACGGGGAGTTCAAAACATTAATAACCTCATTTATAACAGAGGTAAACCAACAGGGGAAAGAAACTTCCCTCCAAAACACGTAATCTTCTTCGCCTGGAAGACGAGAAGGCACAAAAAAATTAAACGATCGTTCACGGCCGCTGCTCGAGCCAGACTATGCGCAAGGTGATTCTCCTTCCTGCAACATCATTAATCTAATCTACTTAATCAACTTAATCTAATCTAGTTCAAAGCTAAGGGAATCAAATTAATCTAATCTACTTAATCAACTTCAACTTCATGTATTTTCAAAAAAAAAAGAAAAAAAAAAAGAAGAGAGAGAAGAGATTGGAGAGAGAGCGGAAGTAGCGAGAGAGAGTAAGGTTAGAGTAGAGAGTAAAAATATAATTTTACTAGGATGCTAAAGCAAACAAAAGGACATATATCCTTGAATTGAAAAAGTATGACATTTATCATTTCTACTTATTTTAGAAGATCATCCATACAATTTTTTTTTTTTTTTAGTTCATGTGGTTGAAATTTTCAATGAATTTGAAAACTTTCAGGTTTGTGTTTATCTATTCGATCCCAATACTTTTATTTTATTTTTTTTATACCTTTCAATGTTATGTTTAATGATTCAATGTATCAACTTTATTGGTTGTTATAGGCTTATTGTGTATTATTTAAAAATTACAGCATAGGCCATTGACTTCAAGTAGTTGGGCATTTGGAGGGGGAGGGGAGTATGGTGACTTTTGTACTTTCACAAATTCAAAATTAAAACTTTTAAAATGATTAAGTTACAAATTAAGTCCCAAACTTATAATTTTATCTTTATTATAGGTAATTCTGGACTATTTCGGAATTCAAGGAGCAGACGAGGATAACACGACATGAAACCGAAGACACAACCAGAAAATGGAGTCCGGAGGGAAATTAGGCCATAGGGTTGGGCCAAGGCCGAAGGGATTAGGCCCAATCCCATGCTCGGCCTCGGCCTCGACCCAAGGCCGAGGCCGACCCTTGGCTCGCTTATGCAAGCCAAGTCTCATCCCCTCCGCTTGGCCCTTGGAGTCTTTTGGTTGCCTCGGTTCAACCTGGTTCAACCCGAATCGTCTTCCAACGTCTAAAACCCTAAAAAGGACAAAGGTATATAAACCCCTTTTCAACCTTGGGGAGGGGAAGGGGAAAACTCTCTCTTTTCTTCCTCTAGCTCTCAGGTTTTGCTCATATTCCCTCCGATTATTAACTTAAGCATCAGAGTGTGTGTGGCAAGCACTACACCGGTGTGTAGTGTTTGCTCCGTATTTGCAGGTCACGTCTTCCCTGTATTCAAAAAATTCACTGTTGGTGTCTCGTGAAGGTCAGATGAGTTGCTTGGCCGGATTTTGCCACCAACACATTTTTTTTTTAAGTTCAACGAGGGATGGAAGATTGAACCATTTTTCTTTGAAATGATAATTGGTGTCTTATCCATTAAACTATCCTCATATTTGTTGTCTTTTAAATCTCTAAATTTTAAAAAGTGTCTAATAAATCTTTAATTTTTTTAATTTTTTGTCTGATAAGTTCATGTGCTTTAAAAATCTATAATAGTTACTCGAACTTTCAATTATCTCTCCAATAAATATCTCTGACATATTTGATTTTCTTTTTTTTTAAAAAAAGATTTTTTTTATAAAAAAAATTAACTAATCTATTAGACATAAAATTGATTTTTTTAAAAAAATAAAATCTTAAACTTTAAATTTTGTATCTAAATTCGTGAAATTTAAAAATTGCCAAATAGGTCAAGAATCTATTAGACATAAATTTGAAAATTCAGAAACCCATTAAACATTAAATTAAATGTTTAAGAACATTTTAAACACAAAATTGAAAGTTTAAAAATATATTAGGGCCCGTTTAGTTTAAGGTTTTATAGATGCCTAGAAATACATTATGCTTGAGAATAAGATTGCTGGGAATCAAAGATAACTGTGTTTGGTTGTGCATGGGAATGTCATCAGGATTTTATGAGAACAAATTACGTCTACATTTATTTTTTAGAATTAATCAGGTAAACTTTATGTAATTTTAATAAATTAATCAATAAAAGAATCAAAATTAATTTAAACTATTAATAAAAATTAATGAAATAATAATCATGAAATAATTTTAATGAGATAAACTATGCTAATTTAACAAATTAAAATTATTTAATTAATTTTTTAATAAATATCTTTAACTACAATAATTTAATATATTGTATCCATAAAAATTAATTAGATAAATATTTAATAATAATATGATTATTTATTTATTATGAGGAAATTCAAAAAAAAGTAATTAATTGATTATAAATAATCGATAAGTAATTAATTATAATTATTGAAAAATGAATTTTTATATTAAATTCATTTAAATGATTTTAATTCAATAATTAAATATATTTTCGATAATATTAACTAATTAATTATAATTTTAGTAAATATGTAATTACATCTCTCTAATAAACTTGGACTAAGTATTTGTTTAAAAGTCCTAAAAAAAGTATTTGTTTAAAAAAATTGAAATTCTTGACAAATTATTATTTAATCTAATTAAATAAATTATTATATTATTTTTAATTTAGTATTCATTAGTTAATTAATTAATTATATTCAAAATAAAATTGCATATACAAATAAAAAAGAAGAGATGGGAAAAGAGAAAACACATGTTTTTGCAAGGGCATAGAAAATCCTTGCTTATGGGCATAAATGATGCCTGAGGATGCGTTGCCTATTGCCATCTCCAAAAACTTTGTACCAAACGGCCCCTTACATGTTTTTTTTAAAAAAAAAAAAAAATTCAAGAACCAAATAGCACAAAACAGAGAGTTTATGAACTAAACAAACTTGTAATTTATCTAGAATTTACTAGAAACGTTCATAAATCTTTTAAAAAGAATAACCATTAAACATTAAAATATATCTATGTATACGTGTGTGTATATATATCATTGATATTTTAATCCTTAGTTGTGATTTAATTTTTAAAAGTACATTTAAAAAATCAAATGATAAAGCTCACTTCAAATTGATAGGATAAAGATGAGTGAATGAAAAAAAAAATGAAAACCAAAATATTTTTTTAAAAAAGAAATTAATAGCCTAGAGTAAAATATTGATAGCAGTTCATAGACCAAGGCCTATCTGAACCTGAATTAATGAAGTGAGAAAAAGCAAGATAAAAAGTGGTCAAAATTTGTGGATGGTTTATTTAGGAAGAGAGAGACAGGCTGTAGACTGCAGTTGAGTTTTGGATGTTAAAGAGGGGAAGGTCAGTGGTTACTTCCATTCTGTTTACAACTTTTTATGTGGAATGGAAGCTAAGTTAAAGATACACTGAAACACCACCATTGGACAACTTTTAAACCTGTCTTTGCAAACTGGACATCTATTTACTACATCAGTAAAGTAAAAAATACTACAAAGTACCGTTAAACAGTTATACTTCTAATCCTAGTTAGTCGATGTCGTTAACTACCTTAACAGAATGGCGATGCAAGAAAGTCAAAAAAGTTTTGCAGAGTAAGCATGTCAACAATGGATCAAGCCAATACCAGCATTTTACCAACAACATTAAGCAAAAGAACCGAAGAGAAACATAATACAACCAAAATGAACTTCTCACCGAACTTTGAGCATAACTCAACTAGTTAAGGTATATATCTTCGACCAAGAGGTCAAAGGTTTGTATCCCTTAACCCCTCCCCACCCCCAACAACTTTGATTCCTAGTCTTATGAAGTTAAATGTGACAAATAAAAGAAAATTCTACTTTGTGAAATGAGCACTCCTTATGTGAAATGAGAAACTTCTTAAAGAAACAGCATCAGAGAGCAGCAATTACCAATGTCTTGTTCATTGGGGCACAATGAGCATTCTATGTCTATACATACTTTGATCAGTCCTTTTGTTCAAGAAAAGTTACAAAAGTGTTGCCTAACCATTTGACTGTTGTGATAAAACCAAAATCAATATAACAGTGACATAGAAATCCAAAAAGAGGAAGCAAATGCAAAGGTTTTTCATTGAACACCAACTTATCTCTTCAATGAAAGAATTTCAGAAGAAAAAGTACAGATTGATTTCAGTAATTTCCAACTGCAGCACAATCTAATCTAGACCACAGGTAATTTTCGAAACCATAATCATTGGGGGGAGGGGGAACTTGCAGATGGTGTGTCTATATATAACAGGGGCTTACCATTACATCATCTGGCTATTTGACCATCAAAGCAATACCCAATATCGAATAAGCATATTCGGTGAAGGAGGATGAATTCAACAGACGCATTCGCAACAACCAGTTCGCCACGTGATAGAAATGTGCTGCAGCTGGAAAGCTGACGAGATCGCTCCTCTTCATAATCTTCCAATACCTTACAAGAGAATGGACCTTCAAACTTCTTAGGCTAGCTGTTATTTATATGGGATTTCAAACGGGCAAGGATCTTCCCAAGATTTAAGAAAAATCAATAACTTAAAAAAACTGATAAAGTAAATAAATAGCTCATACAATGAGAAATAACTTCCTCATCAAGCCAATTATCCCAATCTCCTCCTTCTGTGCTCCTGTAAAATTTCACTGTCCATATCTGACCGTCGTGGTAACTCACTTCTCCTCCTGGTTGACGGAGATGGGAGTATTATTTGATCAAATTCAGTAGCACTACTGGTCTGGTTTTCTATGCGTTCAATATTAGTAGCAATATCCATACTTCTAGAAGATGACTCGAATTGGGGAACCAGAAAGGTGATTCCACCAACAGGATCTGGAGTCATACCATCCGATCGCACAGTTGCAGCGATACCGGATAAGGGGTCTCCATTATTAGGATTACTAGGAAGAGAGTGTGGGTGGCTTCTACTTGCACTATGATTGTGAATGTATGTCTCAAGGTCCTCAACTAATCTTTCAGCAGAGTCCATTGCAGAATTCAAAGCAGATGAAAGAGATGAAAATGAGGCAGCACCTTGGAGTAGCAACCTAGAAACTTGAAGGGATCGGCTTTGCTGATTGCTCTCATTCTCAGTGACAGGCAATACTTGGGAGGCACGACGCCTCCGGCCCAACAAATTAGTCCTCTCAAACCTTCCATGGGTAACATCAAAATTCTGTGACCGAGATTGCTCCCCCATTGCACCAATCATGTTGCTAATCTGCTGAATTCTTTCTTCAATGAGAGAAGAAGATGCCCCTCGGAATAAAATTTGCTGCCTCATACTCTCAATCCTTTGAGCACGCGGCCTGGGAGGAACCTTCAAACCAGAATCATTCGGTTTTGACTTCTGAGCACGATTACCGTTCCCATGGCCATAGATAGGAATGATGCTTGTATCTGTAACTTCACCTTGACATTCAGGGCATTCCTTGACATTTGAATGAACATAAGATAACTGATAAAAGCAAGACCAACAAAATAGATGACCACAGCATGTCAATATTGGATCCTTTGCAACATCCAAGCATATATTACAATCGAAAAAACTTCCCAACTTGTTTCCAGTGGTCTTAGGCTCTGTATCCATCCCCAATGCTTTGGCTACCAAATGAGAGCCATCCTTTTTACTAGTTTTCCTGGAATGAACTATTCCTTCCTGAGCAGCACTATCACCACCAGTATCATGTCTTTCAAGGTGAGGATCGGCTGCTGCAGTGTCAGTAGGTTCAGTAACAGCCGGGGCATGTCGCCATCTCTGTCGACGTGTAGCCCTCGTTGTAACGGCTTCAAGTTGCCGAATGCGTTCTTCAATGCGTCCATGAGCAGTTTCAAGGTCATTCAGTATTGTGTCTAACCCTATCACTGAATCATAAGATTGATCCAAAGGCTCTTGATTCAAATCGAGGTCCATTATATCTTCTCTTGAGTTATTCCCCATTAACATCTACACCGAACCTTTCCTTTCATTCTAACCTCACAACTAAAAACAAATCTCAAATTCAACAAACCCATCGAAGCATCGCTCCTCCTGCCAACAAACAATGAAAAACTTCACTTCTTTCATTATAAAAGCCTCAACAATTCCACATACCCTAAAAAAAGAAACAACTCCCCTAAGCTGATTTTACCCATTGATAGAACAATTTTGCATTAATTATCCACGAACCAGAACAGAAACACTCGAAATCATCACGAAATTCAAATTCCCCCATGAAAATCAGAAACCAACCTTCCCGAATAAACCTAGAACTAGAACCCGAGAAAGATCCCAATACAACAAATCAAAACAACATTCAAACCCACCCACAAGAAATTCAAAACCCAGATGAGAAAAAAACCTGCAATCGACGAAGATTCAGGCAATCGCAAGCCCCTCGATCAAAGCCGCACTTCACCCATCGGGAAGAAATCGCAAATCTACGAACAGAACTCTGCAAGTCGATTCTCGAAGACACTTGTTCCTCAAGAACAGCCTTCGAAACCCATCAAGTGAAGAAGGAGGAGGAGGCGAAGGCGGTGGCCGGAAGCGGAAAAAGGGGCGGTGGAGGCGGTGGCGGAGAGAGGAGGAATTTGGGCTTCGCCCTTATGAATTATCAAAGATACGGGCTTGAGTTGAGGAATTGTTTGAAAGATGAAAAATTTACCGAATGGCCGACGTATCGGAAGAATCATACGACGTCGTTGGTATATACCAAATACCGTCTTCCTATTGGTAAACGATATTAGTAAATTTTGTTACTTTTTCTTTCGCTTTACTGATTCATTATTCACGAAATCGTCATTCGTGACGCACAAATTCTTTTTTAAATTAAAACAAAAATTTCGAATATAGAATATAAAAAATATCTTCCATATATTCAGATTTGCTTTTTTGAAAATTTCTATTTATTTATTTTTTTATAATTATTATTATTATTATTTTTTTTTTTGGAAAAATACACTTTTGGTCCTGAGGTTTGGATTGGTTTCATTTTTATCTCGGAGTTTTCAAACTCGACATTTTACTAATTTAATATTATATTTATTTTAAAATTATTTTTTAAATAAAAAATAGGTGTCACGTCAGCAATCTATTAGTTATTAACGGAAAAATGGATTGAGGGACCAAAATGCAACGAAATGCAAATCTCAGGGACTAAAATGTGAGTTTGAAAACTATGGGACCAGAATGAAACCTAATTCAAACCTTAGGGACCAAAAATGTATTTTCCCCTATTTTTTAAGTATAAATTTTTGATTTGTGTAATGTTAAGTTAAATTCGTGATTTGATTTATGTTGTTTTAAAAAGTTTAATGTGGTCCATATAATTGAGATTTAATCTGATTTTTTTTTTTTTGGACAATATGTGGAGGTGGGGGTTCGAACCACAGACTTTGTGGTTACCAATTCAACTTTATGCCAGTTGAGCTATGCTCTTGTTGCATATTTAATCTGAATTGGACCTTAAACACCAAATTAAAAATTATTGGACTTAGTTACTGTATTAGTTACTTAGTTAATATACTTTTAAAAAAAATATAAAATTAAAGCCGTTCTTTTATAAAAAAACAAAAAATTACAAAAGTAGGTTGTGAGTTGAACTATTGACGATAATTAGGTGGTTGTTGCCACGTCAAAAATTGTGTACACCGTATGTGATTTACATCGTTCTAGGTTGCAGTATGATGCAAGCCACATCAGGTAAGTCATACCCCATGTATGTGATTTATCTTAAATCGCAACTATGAATTGTACATATTTGAAAGTGATTTTGAAATGGTTAAAATCATTTTTGTCGGTTCGAAATATACCTTTAATTATTTAAAATAAATTTCATGTTTGATTTTAGGAAAAAAATCAATTTTGACCCTTGAACTTTGCAGGTTGTATCAATTTTAACCCTAAACTTTCAATTTCATCAAATTGAACCATAAACTTAACCAACTGTATCAATTTGAACCTCAAACTTGCATAAATGTTGCAATGTAGACCTTTGGTCAATTTTTCATTTGAATTGACATCAAAACATGTAATTGACAATTTCTTTTTATTTTTTTATTCACATCGCACCTGAGTTAGTGTTTTGTAAGATATTTGTTGGAAAAACTAGAAGAAATCAAATATCATGGACTATTCTTCTCATTATTATAAAAAAAAAAACACACACACACAAAATTATTGGCAACAAGAAAAATCCAGCAAATATGAGAAATAAAAAACTCGAAATTTCTTTATTTTCGTTTCGTACAATTTGTACATTCTTCTAATTAGCAAGAGAAGAAAAAAAACAATAAAAGAAGCAAAAAAAATCCCACAAGGTTCTTAGCAACAAGAAAAAACTAACAAATATTCGAAGATAAAAAACCTCCAAAGTTTATTTGCTATTTCGTAATCTTAAATAGTAGCGAAAAAGTCCTCACAATTAAAGTTCTCAACAACAAGATAAAATCATCTAAAATAAAGTTTCTCTAATATTTTATTTATAAGAAACCAATTCAAGTGCGAATTAAGAAAAAAATGAAGAAATAATTAATTACGTACGGTAGTTCAAACGAAAAGTTAACTAAAGGTATACATTGTAACATTTACGCAAGTTTGAGGTTTAAATCGATAAGATCTGATAAGTTTGAGGTTCAATTTGATAAAATTGAAAGTTCAAGGTTAAAATTGATACAACTTATTAAGTTTAGGGTTCAATTTGATGAAATTGAAAGTTCAGGGTTAAAATTGATACAACCTCCAAAGTTTAGGGTTAAAAATGATTTTTTAACCTTGGTTTTACCATTTTAAACGTGATTTTGTAGACAAAGTGTTTCCCAACATCCAAATGTTAAAGACTGCAAAAGGACCATTCCCACTTCCTAGCCACTTCAAATCTTTGATTTCTTGGTCGTTGTATTCTACCTTAAACTCATTAAAATTGTGAAATTACATGTGTTGGTTCTTAAATTTTTAATTTTTAATTTTGCAAAGGATACTTTTCAAAATTTTATGGTATTGTTGGATAATGATTTTGTTGTCTTTTAGACTTCTAAAATATAAATCTTTTTTGGGTACTGTTTCTATTCCCCAAAGACACACCTAAAATTTTTTAGGTTAAAAATCACTTTTGGTCCCTAAACTCATAAAATTTTTTAGGTTAAAAATCACTTTGGTCCATAAACTTTGATTTGTTACGATTTAGTCCTTGTACTTTTAATTTTGTAACAATTTAGTCCCTAAACTTTAACAAGTAACAATTTAGTCCCCATACTTTCAAATTTGTAACAATTTAGTCCCTATACTTTCAAATTTGTAACAATTTAATCCTTGTTGCAAAAAGAAACATCAAAATTAAATGTCGATTTTTATTATTTAATGATTAAACTTTGTAGCTTATTAACATATTGGGTCCCAAATTAGTTTATTGATCTATCTTGGTAAAAAAATTCATTAAATCTTTACATTAATTTTTCACGATATGGACCAAATCGTTGCAAATTTGAAAAGTAGAGGGACTAAATTGTTACTTATTAAAGTTCAGGGACTAAATTGTTACAAAATTGAAAGTTCAGGGACTAAATTGTTACGAAATTGAAAGTACAGAGACTAAATCGTTACAAAATTGAAAGTACAGGGACTAAATCGTTACAAAATTGAAAGTATAGGGATTAAATCGTTACAAATCAAAGTTCAGGGACTAAAATGTTACTTTCATGAAAGTTTGGGGACTAAAAGTGATTTTTAACCAATTTTTTAAATAGAATATTTTGAACATAAATAATATTTTTATTGGACCCAATCTATTTTGTTAAAAAAATAATGTAGGATTTGGGAGGGAGTTATGTTTTTCTTTTCTTTCTTTCTTTCTTTTTTTTTTTTTTTTTTTCCTTTACGGTTAGGATAAAATAGTATATTATAAATGGTATTGTATATATGTAACATTTGTTGTTGTCGCTTAATGTAATATAATTATGCATATGGTCATCTTCTCTATAGTTTTCATATTGCATAGTATTTTAAAAAGAATGTAGGAAAATAAATAATGTTTTGAGAAATTACAAGTTCAACTATGAGAAATGCATGATGTATGGTTAGATCATATTTCTTTTTTCAGTTTTAGTTCAACAATATTTATTGGTGGGAGGATTCGAACCTCTAGCCTCATGGTCGATCACACGTCAATTACTGTTGAATTATGTTCAATAGATCATATTTCACTGTTTTTAATTGACTCAATCTTAAATTCAAGAAAATTTAAGATTGGTTTGAGATTGCTTTTGAAAAGGTCAAAAGTAATTACACGTCTCGTAAAATTAATTTTTCATTAATTTATCTAAAATCACCTATTCTTAAGTGCAAAATCACCTCCCAACAACTTTTAGAAGTAGCTTTCTAATAATTTTTTTTTTAAGTCGAGCTTTCTAATAAATTTGTCATATTCTGATTTAACTAAATTTTAAAATTACAATCATATCCTTTTATATATATCCATCTTTCTTTCTTTAAAATTTATTTCACCCTGTATATCAATAATATTTTGATTTATTCAATTTTTTATAACCATTGTTTTTTCTATACTGTTGATGGTCGATTTTGGTCAGAGGGAACTGACCTGACCTTCACGTGCCACCAACGGTAAATTTGTAGATGAGGGGGGAAGACGTGGCCTGCAAGACAGTAAACTTGTACACCGGTGTGGTGCTAGCCACACCGGCTCCGATGCTTAAGTCAACAAGCAGAACGATGGGAATCAGGAAAAGTAAGAGCAAAGAGGAGAAAGTAGAGAATAGAGAGTAGAGTTTCGGGATTAGAGTTTGGGTCCCCTCCTTCAGTGGCGAAGAGGGGTATAAATACCTACTCATCCTCCTAGGGTTTTTAGAAATTCGGAGGCGTTTCGGGGCAAACCAAGCGAAATCGGGGCAGCCAGAGGCGGTGGGGACCAAACGGAGCCGGACGGGCTCGGCCCGCGCGAGCGGGCCGAGCAGGGGGTCAGGCCAAACGCCCGACCCCTTCGGTCTTGGCCTGTCCTACTGGCCGGTTTCTCCTCTTGGGTTTATCTCCTAGTCCGATTTCTGCCCGGTTGTCCTCGCTAGTTCCTTGTGCATCGGGGTGGTCCAAAATCACCTATAACATATACTTTAATCAAATAATTTAGATTAAATAAAATATAACTTGCAATTTAAATCATATATAAATTTTTAAACAATTAACTTATAATAAAATAGATGTCCAATATCAATATAACAATAATTGAAATAATATTTCTATTTTGGTCATTATAGCTAAATCACAACAATTATGTATTATTTTATCAAACACTCTATAATCTACTTTTCCAAGTTTAAAATTAAATTTTACTTCATGCTAAATTAGATTTTTTCTAAAAAGAAAAGTTAGTAGCAATTATTTTGAAAGTCACAACAATCCCAAACTATGTCTAAAGTCTTTGATCAAACTATGCTTGCTAAGTAAAAGTGGGAGAATTTTAAAAAACTCCGAAAGCCTTCTTGCTAAGACGCTTAGGAAGATCAGATACTTTAAAGATAGAATGTTCCTAAAAGCCCTCATGGGCACAACCCCTCAATGACGTGGAGAAGTATTATTTGGGGAAGAGATATCTTCTCTGAATAAATAGCTTGGAAGGTTAGAAGCATGAGCTATATTGAAGTGAATAAAGACCCTTGAATAAATAGAAGGGAAGCTACAAGTCGGTTTTCGTGGAAGAGGATTTCTAGGAAAGAAAGTCAAGTGCATGTTGTACAAGAGGAATTGTTAGATGAAGTCATGAAGAGGATGAAACCATTTGGAGCCTAGACAGAAAGGGTTGTTCTCTGTTAAAAGCGTCTATCATCTTGGAGCAATTTCTTTAATTTGTTGTTTTGTCCTAGATCATGAATACAGTGTCCACTGTCTTCCATGAGCCGACATCAATCGCAGTTCATCTTTCGAGCAAGGACTTTCATTCTCCTTAATCCTAATATGTGAAAACTTATTATGATTATACATAACTCTCTTCTTAATCCTATAATTATAAAAATACACACTCTCTCAAAACTTTATACTACTCACACTATTCTTCCACTCTCGAGTAACAAAATACAAGGAAAAAATTAAATAGTGTTAGTACACCAATACTTATAGTGTTTATAATCGAGATTACTTAAAAAAAAAAAAAAAAAATCATTCATCTTTTATAACACTTAGATCCCATCACTTTATTATTATATATTTTCCATCGAAATTTTTGCTCTTTCGATATAGGGTCAAAACCCAACATATCTTTCACAAAAATTGAGAAAATATTCCCTCTAATCCTCCAAAGATTTGGAAAAAAAATGAATTTTGAAAAAGATCCATCTAACACATGTTTATATATATATATATATATATATATGAAAATGAAACAAAATACTTTTTTTTTTCTTTCATTTATTAATGACCTTGCAAGTCTTTTGCTTTTGTAAAGGTCATTAATGGGACATGAAATAAAAGCAAAGCAAAATAAAGAATAGGTAGACAGCAACTTGTCTCAATATAATAAATACCACATGGAAGAGTCCATTTAAGATATGATTTTATTGAATATTTTACACCTAACTTTTAAATACATATCTATCTAATTTGTAATATTTTATTCTATTAATTAGAATTATTATAAAGCTAAAATATTTAAAATAAGATATTTCAAAAAAAAATATTTAAAATAAGATTAATAATATAGTATTAAAGGTTCGAATTTCTCTTTTGATTATAAAAATGTGTCATTGTTATCGACGAAATATAATAATCGATTTTTTTAGAAAAAAGAAAATATATCTAATCAAATGGTCAAATACCATAAACTTAATATACTAAGGAAAATGATTCAATGTGATGCCTACAATGTGACGATCTATGCTAAACTCCTAAATTTATGATTAAATTATAATTTTTTAGTTTCTTACCCTTATACCTAATAGTAAAATTATCATCTACATTATTCTCGTCTACATCAAATAAAAAATTATTGGTTTACTCATTCGCCAAGAAGTTATCTTAGTAGATTCTAATCTTGTTTAGGCCTCAGTCAATGAGCTTAAGCAATGAGATTAGAGTCAAATTTGATTTGTATGGTAATTTTAAAAGTTTCAATTTGGTCATATAAATTGGAGTTAGTTTCAATTTGGTCCTTATAGTTTTAATAACTTTGATTTAGTTTCTTTTTCTATGATTTGGTTAAATCATAAATCATTTCTAAATTCTCTTTTATCTCTTGAAAAAACCTATCCATTTTTTTTACTCGGCCCTAATTATGCTTTTATATAATCAGCTTAAACTAATTAGAAAAATAGAAATCCTAACTTCTTGTCAAGTGACTATAGTGACAACATATATAGACAATATGATTTGTGAGACTTACTATATATAGACTAAATTGGAACTATGTTTGAATCATAAAAATCAAATTAAAACTTTTAAAATTATAGGACCAGATTGAGATTATGCTTCGACCATAGGGACTAAATTTTATAGTTTACCTTAAAGTAATATCGTGAGAATGATAGAAATATTTTAAACATATTGAGTTTTTTCGATTTTTTCCTCTACAATAAAATAAATTGTACCTTGAGCTTATTTTAGTGTTGTTTCTATCCTTTCAAATCCTCAATTTTTATTTTAAGACTTTCAACAATACTCATTTTCATCATGATATTATTGTATTTCACTGAAATCTTACATGCTTTAAAAAAAATTGGTACTCTAAATCATATTAAGTTTGATATAAGTTTGAAAATAGATGACTTTTAGATATTTTTTAAATGGAATAGAAGATTAGAGGGGGGGGGGGGGAAGGACTACCAAGAAGATTATTAAAATTTTGGTTTTATTACGAGTTTAGTCGTTTAATTTTTTAAAGTTGTATCAATTAGGTCACTAAACTTTAAAAAGTGTCTAATAGATCCTTGAACTTTCAATGTTGTTTCTAATAGGTCACTGTACTTTAAAAATGTCTAATAGGTCCCTAAACTTTTAATTTTGTGTCTAATAGGTTCCTGACTTATATATTCGAGATTTTTAAAAATTAACCAATATATTATATATAAAATTGAATTTTATGTCTATTGAGACTCTAAACTTTCAACTTTGTATCTAGTAGGCTTGTAAGTTTTAAAAAATATCAAATATGGTTGAGGACTTATTAGGCACAAAATTAAAAGTTGAGAGACCTACTGAACACAAAAGTGAAAATTGAAGGACTTATTGAATATTTTTTAAAGTTCATGAACCTATTAGAAACAAAATTGAAAGTTCGAGATGTATTTAAAACTTTTTAAAGTTTAAGGACTAAATTGACATAACTCTGAACAAAGTTCAGGCACTAAACATCTCATTTAACCTAAAGAGTATTCAATAGTTATGAACAAAACTAAAACTATTAGAATAATATCTAAAAGTTAATGTTTTATTAAGAAACAAATGGGGAGGACATTGTTACTCAAAAAAAATTAAAAAAAGAAACAAAAAAAAGGATGATGAGATTTATTAAAAGTCAAAAGAAATTATAGCAATATTTTAACCCATTGACTTAATTTAAAAATTAGGTTTGAAGTTTTAATCTTATTCTTGGGATCGATGGCATGTAAATACTTTTTATTTTTATTTTTTTTGAAACAATAAATACTTTTTTTTTATTCCGGCTGAATTTGACTTAAAATAATTAAAATTTCTATCATTTAGTAAAAAAGGGATAACCGTGAAAAAATCGAAACACTAAATAGAAGATTAATATCCTACTTCTATTTAATGGCTATTTTTTTTTTTTTTTTGAACAATGGCTAAAAAATTAATTCAACAAACAAAATATAATATTTTCATTAATTATTAAGGAAAAACAGATAAATATTTTTAAAAACTTCGGTCAATGACGGAGTCAATGTGGGAATATGCTTCATCACATTCTTTGGAAAAAAAAAAACAAAAAAAAAAGGGTTTTTTTCCCTCTATTTTCAATTGTGGATTTCTTGTCCTATTATTGGAAAGCCTATGAAGAAAAAGGCAAATTTTCTATAATGTTGATTGTCTAGAGGCTGATTTTTTTTAGAAGGAAGAAATACATCGAAATTACAATGGGTTGATACTTCGTTTATCACTTTCTATCGCATGCAGTAGCCAATTTGGAAAATCTAAAAACCGAATACTATAAACTTCATTAAGCATTGTTCGTCACGCCAACAAATCAACTACCAAATTTTGAACTCGTTGAATATGCTTAAACTGTGTCTTCACCAAGTTAGAAGAAAACTTCTGCACCTCTATAGCAACCGTGTTAGCTAAGGTGAAATTATCTTCCATACCATTTAAAAGGAGGTTGATGTTGGTCTAAGGAACTCTAGTGATTTATTTAGAAACTATTAATTGAGAGTTTAAAAAAAACCAACAATAATGATTAACTACCCGAGTAAGTTGGATCAAGATAACTTTACTTAGGTGTTTGCATAGTTCACCATTCACAATTCACAAGCTTAAGGTTTTCGTTTGGAATTGTTGGCTTTTAAAATAATTGCTGACAATTGTGCAGCTGTGACATGGAGTAAAAATAGTATTTGGTAAATTTCAACTTTAAACCTAAAAAATCCTATTATAGTGTTTGGTAAATTAATACTAAATTATTTTGATTTAACTATAATGACTAAAGTAGACCAATTATTTTATAATGATATATAATATCAAATTTATTATAAGATAATTCTTTACAAATTTATATAATTTAAATTGTTAGTAACTTTATTTAATCTAAATTATTATCAATAAGTGTTTAGAAAGGAAAAAAAAAAAAAAAACAATCCTAAATTGAATCATTCCAAATTTGATTGAGACATGGAAAAGGATAGATTTGGAATTTTGTAAATTTAGTTAGAGTATATGCCTGATGTTTTGGAAAGTTGGGTTCAAAAGTTGAGATGAGTGTGATTTTAAATATAAGAGTAACTAAGAAGTAATTTTAGATAAATTAAAAAATATTCAGATTTACTAATTATCCTAAACGGTTAATATTCTTCTACAATAGTTTTTTACTCTTGTAAACACAATTTCAAATGGGACATAAGTAGGAGCTAGCCTATAATTGCGCTGAAGTGACATGGTCTAAGACGTCTCTAAAACAAATGTTCATTGGTCACAGAGGTTTTTTTCTCTCTTGTTTAGTTTGGGAGTGAGGGATTCAAACCGCAAACCTCTCAGTCGAAAGTACAAGTTATGCTCACTTTAACATAGAGAATGGTTAACAAATTCTTAAACATCATATTCTAATGAATAGTCAACCAACAAGTTCTCCAAGAAGCTATTGGCTAAGATGGTAAGATTTATGTAGGGCTAAAATTGCACTAGTTGCACAAATACCATGTGGCCATGATCAATCTCATCTCTAAAAGATTAGATAAGATAATAGACTACTTATGTCCTATTGCACAACACTTGACCACGATTGTCTATTTCATAGGGGAAAAGTCAAGACTTGTGATGTGTGACCTGAAAATTTCATTTTAGTTCTCCAAATATGGAGATAAATTTTAAATAATCGAACATTTAAATTTAGATATTGTAATGGGTGCCTTATCATTAAGTTTGTACTTAAATTTGTCACGTGATCCGAAAACATCATCCAAATGACTTGAACAAAATAAAACCATAATTTATAAATTAAGAAACAACTTTACCGTCAAAATTATCATAGTTTAGTGATAATTAAAATGTACCATCAACCAAAATGTAAGATGTTTAAATCCTCCATTTATAAACCATAATTTATTAATTTGTTGTAGTTAATAAATATACCATTAGGGGCCGTTTGGCCCACTGTGTTGGTTATAATAGCCCCCGCTATTATAACCAACCCAGTGTTTGGGGCACCAACAAAAATAAGGGGCGGAGTTGGTTATTTTTCCCCCCGTTTTGCTACAGTAACCACTATTCAACTCACCCCAATTATTCTATCCATTCTCTACAGTAACTCTTTACTCTCTTCTTCCATGTGACTCATTGACTTTTCTACCGACGACTTTTCCGACGACCACCGACAACTTTTCCGATGACCGCGGTCGACTTTCCGGCCACTTTTCCTGCAATAACCGACGACTTTTCCGGCGACTTTTTTTTTTTTTTTTTTTTTTTTTTTTTTTTTTTTTTTTTAAAGAAAATCTTCTTCTCATTTTCATTTCGAAAAATATAAAAAACGAAAATAAAGAAAAAAAAGAGGTAGAAGAAAATGAAAGGAAAAAAGAGGAAAAGAATTTCGATCGCCGAAAAATTTGTTCGTGGTTGTCGGAAAAATCATAAAATTTCTAGGGAGAGTTAGATACTAGGTTGTCTTTGTACATATATATAAATATGAAGTTTTATTACATAATTACTTTTGATAATGAAGTATATGAATGTTTACCTTCATCGTACCATATTTTTCATTCCAAATTATACTTATCGTATTTAAGTTTACCGTGATAATAATAATTTTAAAAAAATACTACTCAAGTTTTTATTTTATGTGATTTCTATTTTATTTGATTCTTTTGATAATAAAGGTAAAATGAGTTTTTAATAAACATTTACCATTTTTATGTTGGAAATTAGGGGTGATACTCGGTTCGGTTTTGTCGGTTTTTGACCAAACTGCGAACCGAACCGATCCAACCGGTTTTACAAAACTATAAACCGAACTAATGTCCAATATGAGACATGTCCAATGGTTCGGTTTTCCTTCGGTTCGGTTTGTCCAATGGATCGGTTTTCGGTTTTGGGCCCAATGTGGACTTTTTTTTATTTTTTTTTAAATGACCAATTTTCTCTTCTAACTTCAGCTTTTTTTTTTTTGGCCCAATGACCCATTGTACCCCATTTTTTCAATATAAACTTCAATTAATTAATTTATTCAATACAATGATTTAATTTTCTCAAACTAATCCGTGAATAACAATTTTTAAATATTTGATTGTAAATAAATATACATAATAAAGATAAACATACAAATAATATCATAATTTGTACTTTAAATTACATAGAAAAAAGAGATTTCCAACCAATTTAGGAAAAAAGTGAGATGTGGAAAGAGGCAATATGCAAAAGGTTAGGGTTTTTTTAAGTGGTATATATATAGTCTGTTCGGTTCGATTTTTTTATGGTTTTTTGAATGAAAAATCGAACCGAACCGAAAATTTTCGGTTTTCTAAAAAATGGAACCGATATGTCCATATTTTTTCAAAATAACCGAACCAAACCATTGGATCGGTTTGGTTCGGTTCGGTTTGTCGATTTTTCGGTTTTTGCTTGCACCCCTATTGGAAATACATAAATGAAACAAATATGGTTTTTCTATATGAAATCATAAAATGACTTATTTTGTGAAAAAACCATGACTCTAAACACAAAGAAAATCAACCTTTACTTTAGGTTATTTTTGTTTCCTTTTAAGCTAAACACATAATTTAACCCCTGTACCCAAAACTTTTATTTTTTTTTACAACTAAACCCTTTTTTATTATTAATATTTGAAATACAAAGTTGTATGAGGAAAATAAACAAAAAAAAAGTCAAGAAAAAAAAAAACAGTCAGCTTGAAACATAGATTATTTGAACCCATACTAAAATAATTTGCATCCCAAAACACTGCACCCCAAACACAGACTATTTTATCCCAGATTATAATAATCTGCACCCCAAACACAGGTTATTTTATCCCAGACTATAATAATCTGCACCCCAAACACAGACTATTTTATCCCAGACTATAATAATCTGCACCCCAAACACAGACTATTATAACCCTCAGACTATTATAATCCCCCAGCTATTATAACCAACCCAGCGCCCCAAACAGCCCCTTATTGTCTATATATATATATAAACCGATGAATGCGGAAACTACCAATTTCGTTGACTCTGAAAAACCCATTAATGCGCTTCAACTTCCCTTCTTCATTATCAAATCAAAACTTCAATACAGAAAACAGAGCAAAAAACAGAGAGCAAAAGAAAAAAAAAAATGCTGAAGCAACATTTCAGCCACCGCCACCCACTCACCGCCGCAACGGTGGAGAAGGACGACGGAGCAATCTGCTCCGGCTGCGAGCTCGGACTTTCCGGCGCCGCCTACAAGTGCACAAAGCCCAAATGCGAATTCCATCTCCACGACCTCTGTTTCGCCCTCCCGCCGGAGATCCACCACCCCTCTCACCCAAAACACCCCCTCCTCCTGACCGGAGCTCCGCCGTACGACGGGGGGGAGTTCGCCTGCGATGGGTGCGGCGACGTCGGGTCCGGATTCATCTACCGGTGCCCCCGGTGCCAGTTTGACCTGCACATCCACTGCGCCGCCCTGCCGGAGACCGTCGTGGGAAAAAACCACGGGCACCCGCTCCGGCTTGAGTTCCGTTCAAAGGGGAAGGGATTTTGCTGCGGTGTTTGTGAGGGAGGATTTGGAAATGGGTGTTGGGTTTATTACTGTGGGGATTGTGAATTTGGAGTTCATGTTGACTGTTTTGTGGCTGAAGATGAAGGAGAAGAAATTGAATGATTTGGCTGAAGAAGATGAAGAAGATGATGGTTTTTTTTTTTATTTTTATAACTGTAATTGTATAGGCTTTGATTTTTTTTTTTTTTTTTTAAGAATGTTTTTGTATTTTTGGTTGTTTTTTAATAGGTTTGGTTTATGTGTTTTTGTTATTCATCATTTTGTTAGTTTCCGGTTCAGTCAAATATGTATCGTCATCAAGAAGTAAAACGTTCGAATCTTGTTATGTTAGACTAAAAAAAATTAATTACTATGGATTTGTATTGATGTGTTTTCTTTTCAATACCATAATCCATGTTAAAAAATATTAGACTAAATTAGAAGCAATGCCAAAATCACCTTTTCATTAAGGTGAAAAAGCACTTCTTTTTTTTTTAAAAAATAAAGATATCATTGAAAGGAAATCAACCAACACACCATCGACCCTAAAAAATGGAGGGTAGAACCATGGGAGAAGCTCAGGAGACCAAAAAGTGAGCCCATTTTTTCCTCTAGAGGGATTGTTCCTGAGATTCATTAAAGTCAAAATTACAAACAAATCGAGCTACACAGTGGGCTACTGTGTTTGGTTCTCTTCTATAATGGCGGAATTTGATCTCACACACACGAGAAGCCAAAGTGGAGAAAGCCTCTGTGATTGATTTCAATACCGACAGGTCCTCGTTGTCTCCAGTCAGCACCTTAACGACTTCCATGGAATCAGTCTCTACCTCTATGGGCATATCCTTCTGAGAGCAGGTAGGAATAATCTTCTCGAGCCCATCCCAGATCGCCTTAGCCTCCAGAGCCTTAATCGACCATTTTCGCTCGATTTTTCCCATTCCGGCACAGATTAAGGATCCATTCGAGTCATGGACCACCCATCCTATCCCTCCAATTCCTTCTTTTTCGAACCAAGCTGCATCGGTGTTAAGCTTCAAGACATTCTTCTCTAGCTTCTTCCATGGAACGTGACTCGCATGGCTCCTCACCTTCTCCGGCGGTTGCGAATTCAGGTATGCCTTGAAAAAGCACTTCTTTAACTGAAAGTGGTTGTGGATTTAATTAATAAAAGGTTCGTTTGAGAAATCACTTTCAAGAATGTAGTATCAAATATTACATGGAACAGGTGTTATTTGAGCTATTCTAACTCTAGCTTTTTTTTTTTTTTTTTTTTGCTAACATCAAACTTATTTTAAAAGTATTTGTAGACAAATTATAAAATTAGTTGTTCAATTTTTATTATGATTTTTTTTAGTACATCAACTTTTGGGAGTGGGATACATGTCAATTACCGCGGAGCTATGCTCACTTTGGCAATTTTGATTATGATTTGTCTATTTAGTTTATCAAAGTTGGATTCTATTTTTCATTTAAGGTGGAACGGTTCAATTCTCAATCATGTCATGTTATGTTAAAAAAATATTTAATCAACATTTTTTTTTATCAGAAAATATTTAATCAACATGATCATATTAATGTTTTGTTGTTAACGATATAATTAAATAGGGTTGACCTTTAGCATAACTCAATTGATCAACCATGTATTAGTAACTACTTTTAAAATTGAGTTGGAATATTTCACCTCTTGTTTTTTAAATTGTAATATTCTATAAAAAAAAAATATGGCTAGAAAAGTTTATAACCTAGGTAGCCGGTACGACTGAATATGCGTTAGAAAGGTCAATCCCTCCCCTACGACACCAAAAAAAACCGGGCCGAACTTCTAACAGCCCGCCCGCTTCCATAGAACAATATTGTGGCAACGTAGACCTAAGTGGTCATATTGGATCCTTGGGAACCATCACAAGTACGATCGACCTATATTTGAACGAGAATGTCGTGTCGTCCAGTGAAGCCTAGAAGAAGGTGACTCGCGCAGACAGCTGACTCCTTTTCAATAGAAAGGAATAGTCAAACCAACCCAGCTGGCTGGTCAATCTCAAAGATCTTATCGGCCGGCAAACCGGAGACGGACGACCACGGTCCCGACCTTACCAGCACCGGAGGTTTACTAATCAATGAACCCCCTCTCCCTACTTTCTTTTCTAACAAAATCAACCAAGCCTAACCGGTTATAGCTTGGAGATAAATAAACCTACAATACTATATATATATATATATATATATATATATATATATTGTAGTCTTTTAAAACTGTTTCGTACTTCGTTCTAAGTTTAAGTATCCATCCTTACAAACAGACACTAAAACTTTAGGTTTTGAAAGAAGGTATAATTTATAAGCTAAACTTCATCAAGTCTTTTCCGAAATAACATCTTTTAGGGTCCTAGCTCTGTTCTCTCTCCAGGTGCGAGGGAAGAGCTATGGAAAATCAGGGGCAACATCAAGTTTGCTTAGAGGGATCCGATAGTGATCAGCAAGGAGGGCTCGCCAACATGGAATGCCAACAAGCATCGGAAGAAACATACACAGAAGAACTAAATCATCAGATTGAAAAACTGAGTTTAGCCGAACAAGAAGGAAGAAGAGTAGTTGCCATTGATGATGAAGATATAGAAGAAACAGACAAAGACCTCTCTGGAGCGGTGGCCTGTAAAATCCTCTCGACTAAACTTATATTATGGGAAGTTTTTTCTGACATTATGCCAAGGATTTGGGCTATGGAAGGTCGAGTCATAGTTGAGAAAGAGGGAAGAAACGTCTTCCTTTGCAAGTTTAAATATAAACGAGACAAGGTTAGAGTAATGAAGGGTTGTCCCTGGATCTATGATGATTCACTCATACTGATGGAAGAACCAAAAGGGAAGTGCTGCATAAGCTCTTTAGAGTTCAGGTATGCTTCCTTCTGGATTCAATTTTATAAGTTACCTCGGGTATGTTTTTGTAGGAAATATGCAGAGGCATTGGGTAATTCAATAGGGACCTTTGAAGATGTAGAAACAGATGCAAAAGGAAACTTCAGTGGGGAAAAGCTAAGGATTCGAATTAAAATTGATATAAACGAGCCTTTAAAGCGAGGAACAAATATCAGGATTGGCTCAGGAGCTCCGAACACTTGGTTCCCAGTCACTTATGAAAAGCTCCCCGACTTTTGCTATCATTGCGGGAAAGTTGGCCATGTCATTCATGAGTGTGATCAAGTTGAGGGATGGGGCACTGGTGAGAATGTTTATGGGACTGATCTGAGAGCAACACAAGCGAGCAAAGGCTTCTATAAAGGAAATCTTTCAGAAAGATGGGCTAACAGAGGTTACCAGGTTAGTGGCAGAGGGAGGGGCAGAGGTGATAACAGTCGAAAATCGTATCAACGGAGGAATAATGAAGGCATGGGTACTACCAAGGAAGCAGTTAATCAGGGTAATAGAGCTAGAGGTGATACCCAGAACAAAGTTGATGAGGATGCTGAGAAGAAAGGTGAAAGATCGAGCTTCACAAAACAGAGAAGCCAAAAAGGAAACAATAACATGGAAACGGATGTGGGGAAGGTCAAAATGGTGCTAGAGCATAGGGTTGCAAACGGAGCTGCCAACGATCTAACCATGGGAGATAAGGATGACGAGAAAGGTTGCAGTACGTCCAACACGCATCACATTTTCGACCACCCAGTTACGGCGGCGAAGCCGCCGGAGAAACATGTGGCCGACCAAAAAGAGCCGTTAACAAAAAACAGCGAAGCACTAATACCAAGGGAGAGTGATAATCTCAAGGCAATCAGAAGCAAAAAGGATGTGGGTAGAAAAGACAAGCCGAAGGGTCAGCTGTCACAGGCTATGGAAAAAGAAGCTGAAGGTACACCCAAAGTGTTAGAAAGATGTTGTTTGCTGGAAAAGGAAGGGTCAGCTCTGGGACCCACCACATCAAGGAAAAATGGCCAAAAACAAGACTCAAATAGCTGTGAAATTTCACCAGAAATGCTAAGGTCAAGTCAGATGCCAGAAATAAAAGGAAAAGAGGACGAAAATAGTCATCAAGGGACCAAGTCAGGAATGGTAACGAAAGAATTAAAAGGGTTGAAAGCTTGGAAAAGAAGAGCTCGGAAGGAGGATGTTCATGCTGATGATAATGCAATGGAATGGACTAATTTTTTCAGTAAGAAGCATGATAGACAGGAAGATGAAGACAACAAGATAACAAAGAAAGTGTGCAAAGGTTACTCCGAATTTGCAGGAGGGATATCGGCGGAGGCTGTGGAACAGCCCCGCCGGACGCCATGAAACTTCTATGTTGGAACGTTCGGGGGTTGGGGAACTCCCGGGCGTTCCGAGCTTTGCGCCATGAGGTGCGAAGTCATCTCCCTCAAATTGTATTTATTTCCGAAACAAAGTGCTGTGCGGTTGGGATCCAGAAGATTAAGCTCAAACTGGGTTTTGACTGTTGTTTTAGTGTTGACTGTGTTGGCAAAGGGGGCGGTTTAGCTCTTTTTTGGAATTCGGATACAAAGTTGTCTATTACCTCTTATTCCAAGGGCCATATTGATTCTATTATCAAGGATGGTGCCGGGGATTGGAGGTTCACGGGATTTTATGGTAATCCCAAAGCCGAGGAGAGGAAGGAGTCCTGGAAGCTTCTTCGTAGATTGAATAGTCCTCTCTTCTGGATAGTGGGTGGGGATTTCAATGAAATCCTCTTTGAAGATGAAAAGTGGGGAGGTCAGAGCAAGAATAGTAGTCAAATGGATCTTTTCAGGGAAGTGGTTGATCACTGTAGCCTGAAAGACATAGCTTTTTCCGGAGATCCTTTTACATGGTACAAAAGTCCCAAGAAAATGAACTCTATGAAGGAAAGGCTGGATAGATTTTTAGTGTCCAATGCTGATTATTTGAATTTGGGCAGAATGTGTGTTAAACACCTCAACCTCCATAACTCCGACCATAGGCCCATCTTGTTGGATATGGTTTCTCGTGTTGCGGCTATTGGGGGAAGGGTTAAGGCTAGACCTTGCCGTTTTGAGGAATCCTGGGTGCTCTTTGATGAATGTGGCGAAATTATTAAGGATCACTGGAAAAATTCTCTCCCTTCTAGGGTGGATAGTGTGACCAACAAAATTCAACACTGCCGAAGCTAGCAGGTTGGAATAAACATAGGCTTGATGGTTCTTTAAAAGGTGCAATCTCCAAAATTGAGAAAGAATTGGAGAAGTTATATGAAAATCCGGCTAGTGCTTCGTTCGAAAGCTTAACTGCTAAGGAGAATAAGCTTGATAGTCTTCTTGAAGAAGAGGAGATCTATTGGAAAATGAGATCTAGAGAGGATTGGTTGAAGTGGGGAGATAAAAACACCAAGTGGTTTCATTCGAAGGCCAATTACAGGAAGAGATCCAACAAAATTGAAGGCATCCTTGATAGGCTTGGCGTGTGGGTCGATAAGGAAAATGATATTAAAGCTGTCATATATGAATATTTTAAACACATCTATTCTTCTTCCCATCCTGAGGCGAAAGCGATTGAAGAAGTGTGCTCGGCTATTTCTATCAGAATCAGTAAGGAAAAGTCAGATTGGTTGGATAGGGAGTTCTCGGCTGAAGAGATTATCAGAGATCTCAAGAGTATGAGCCCCACAAAAGCTCCAGGTCCTGACGGAGCTCATGCTTTATTCTATCAAAAATATTGGGGTGATATTGGCAAAGACATCACTGCGGTTTGTTTAGGGGTCTTGAACGAGGGGCACAGTCTTATTGGCCTTAATAAGACTTTTATTTCTCTCATTCCCAAAAGCAAAATCCCCAAGTCTATGGTTGATTGGAGACCTATAAGTTTATGTAGTGTGGTGTATAAAATCATCGCTAAGGTGTTAGCGAACAGACTCAAAGAGGTGCTTAATTTGATCATTTCTCCAAATCAGTCGGCTTTTGTTCCGGGGAGGCTCATAACGGACAATGTTGTGTTGGGCTTTGAATGTGTGCATTCGATAAACAGCAAAAGAAAAGGGAAAGTTGGCAATATAGCCATGAAGTTGGATATGAGCAAGGCTTACGAAAGGGTGGAGTGGTGTTATATCGACAAAATTATGGAGCACATGGGGTTCAGTGGTAAATGGAGAAGCAGGGTGATGAATTGTATAACTTCTGTTTCTTATGCGGTTCTTATCAATGGCGCTCCAAGTGATGAATTTCGTCCGAACAGAGGCATTCGTCAAGGAGACCCGTTATCTCCTTATCTTTTTTTGCTGTGCGCGGAAGGGCTCTCGGCGCTCCTCAATAGGGAAGATTCGAACTCTAATATAACTGGTTGTAAAATTAATAAGTTTTGTCCTTCTCTCACCCATTTTTTTTTTTGCAGATGACAGCCTTATTTTCTTCAATGCTTCGGAGAAGGAATGTAACAATGTTAAGAAGGCGCTTTACATGTATGAAAAGGCCTCCGGGCAAACTGTTAATCTGGCCAAATCTGCTTTTATGGTCAGTAAGAATGTGGGAAAAAGTCTGAGTGACTTGTGTGGAAAGATTCTCGGAATCCCAATCACAAATTCGCTTGGGACTTATTTAGGCATGCCTTCCCTCAACTGTAAGAACAAACGTCGGATGTTCTCCAAAATCAAAGATTGCGTTTGGAAGACTCTTCAAAACTGGAAAGGAAAATTATTTTCAATGGGAGGCAAAGAAACTCTTATCAAAGCGGTAGCTCAAGCTATTCCAGTGTATATCATGTCTTGTTTCAGGCTTCCTAACAATATTTGTGAGGAGATAAACAGGATTTGTGCCAGATTCTGGTGGGGATCTACGGAAAATTCGAGAAAGATTCATTGGAAAAGCTGGAAGTCGCTTTGCAAAAGAAAGGAAGCAGGTGGTATGGGATTCAGGGATATCACCTACTTCAACCAAGCAATGCTTGCTAAAACAAGTTGGAGAATTATTAAAGATCCTCAGAGCCTCTTAGCCAGAGTTTTGAGAGGAAGATATTTCAAAGACCGAAGCTTTTTAAAGGCCAAGTTAGGGAGCAACGCTTCTCTTACGTGGAGAAGTATTATCTGGGGTCGAGATCTGTTCTTAAAAGGTTATCGATGGAGGGTTGGCAATGGAGAATATATTGACATTGCTAAAGATCCATGGATAAACAGAATGGGAGCTAAATCTCCCATCATTATCCCAGATGCCCTGAAAGACTATAGGGTCAAAAGTCTATTAGATGAGAATAACAGATGGCTGGAAACCAAAGTGAAAGAGAATTTCATTCCTCCTGATGCAAATGATATCCTCAATATTCCTCTCGGTGGCCCGAATTCAAAAGATGAAATTATATGGGCTCATGACAAGAAAGGTGTTTTTTCGGTGAGGAGTGCTTATCAGTTGGCTATTTCCATTTCCTCCCACTCCGAGGCTTCTGGGTCGGAACCTAAGAAGGCTGCTAATTTGTGGAAAAAGCTTTGGGGTCTCAACATCATTCCCAGAGCTAAAATTTGTGTCTGGAAATTCATTAACAATATTTTACCTAGTTGTTCTAAACTCCAATCTAAAGGGCTTGATATTAACCCATGGTGTGTTTTGTGCAGGAAGAATTTAGAATCTTCTATTCATGCTATCTGGGAGTGTAAGATGGCTAAGAAGGTATGGATCAATTGTATTCCTCAGACTCTGATGCTTTTTCAATTGTGCAGGGTCGACTGGGTTTGTTCGGATTATTGGAGCTGGTGTTGTGACAACTTAATCGTCGAGGAGTTGGGGAAAGCTGCGTTGCTAATCTGGTGCATTTGGGATTATAGGAACCGAAATCTCAACAGCCAATTTTCAAAGAATCCAGATCGCACACAATTTTACAACCATATATCCAGAATTTTACAGGAAAATCAAGGAAATTCAGGGACTCACCTGGAAAGTTCTCGCCGTTTTGAGAGCCACCCGAATCACGAGAGCTGGATTCCTCCTCGCTCTGGCTGCTGGAAATTTAATTATGATGCCTCCTGGAATGATGATTTGAAGATTGGGGGCCTTGGGTGGGTGGTGCGTGATTCCGGCGGATCTTTGATCTGTGCAGGCCTGAATTCTTCAAAAGGAGAATGGCCAATTAATGTTCTTGAGGCCAAAGCGATGTGGGAAGGTCTCTCTTGCTTATATGGGAAGTTTGGAGATAACTTGAAGATAGAAGTTGAATCTGATTGCTTGGATCTCATCTGCTGCTTGAATAGAGGCAGTGAAGATTTGTCTGAAATCAAGATTTTTGTTGATGCCATCTTAGATTTGGCTTCCAAATTAGGAGTGCTTTCCTTCAAGCACTGCCCTAGAAATCAGAATGGGGTGGCTCACTCCATTGCCCGTTTGGGTTCTTCTTGTAATTTTGTTTCTAATTTAGTTGCTGAGGATCAGGAGTCTTCTTCCTCGCTGGAAGGTCTGCATCTCTTTTGGTCTTCTGATCCTCCTCTCTGGCTATCTTCCTTTATTAATAAGGAGGTAGTTGTTGGTGTTTCTGAACTTTTCCCTCTTTAATGCATTTTTTTCCTGATCAAAAAAAAAAAAAAAAATCAAGTCTTTTCCTTCAAAAAGTTGACACATCTTTAATAAACTATTTTCACATGTACTCCCTTTTAATTAGTGTGATTATATCAACATTATTAATTTACATTCTCAATTTTTAGTATTAATGACCAAATGCCATCTTAAATTTAAAACATTACATATTTTAACAAGTCTATTATTTTCTCTTGCAGAGGTTGAAGAGAAAGAGCTAAATTATTAAAAATATCTTTGAACTATAGGGATGAATTCTATTATATTCTGAACTTTCAAAAGTGATCTCATTTTAATTTTGAAGTTTGAAATTTATTTATGGGAAAAATACACTTTTAGTCTCTGAGGTTTGGTTTAGGTTTCGTTTTGGTTCTTGAGGTTTCAAACCTAACATTTTAGTCCCTGAGGTTTGCATTTAGTAGCATTTTGGTCCCTTCATCCATTTTTCCGTTAAAAACTAACGGTTTGCTAACGTGGCACCTATTTTTTTTATTAAACATTTATTTCTAGTTTTTTAAATATAAATATATTAAAAATAATAATATATTAATACTTTTTATTTATATTTCTTTTATTTCTTTATTTTTTATTTCTTTCTCTCTCCCCCCACCTTCTTCTTCTTCCACCAGCCACCTCTCTTCTTCTTCCAGCCACCGGCGCCGCCGCCGATTGCCGACCGCCGGCGAGCCATTTTTCTTTTCTTTTTTTTTTCCTGTTCTCCTTCTTTTCTTCCCCCTCCTCTGTGTGTTTTCCGACCGCCGGCAAACCTACTTCTCCCCCTCGTATGTGTGTTTTTCGGCGAGCATACCGACGTCGCAACGCCTCCGCCCCTCTCGTTCTTCGTTCTTCCCTCCGATCATGAAACCCATCGCCCCTTTCGTTCTTCCAGCCGGTCACGCCCATTGTTGCAAAGTTAAAAAGAAAAAACGAAAGGGAATCCACTGCCCTTTCCGTCGAAGCTGCAGGTTCGTTTGCCGTGGAGCTGATGGTCCACCGCTCGAGGTTCGATTTCAAACCCACGATGCTGCCGCAAGTCCGTTCAATTTCAAACCCTCGATGCCGCTGCTCGGATTTCGTTCAAGATTTGGCTTCGTTCCAGTATAAAAACGCCGCAACTCGTGGGTTTTAGGCGAGGGTTTCGTTCCGGTATAAAAACGTTGCAGCTCGTTTCAGGCGAAGGTTTCGTTCGACAGTCGACGGCAAACTGGGTTTCGTTCGACGGCAAGCTGGGTTTCAGATCTGGAGGAGTTTTCAAGCGTGGGTTTCGTTAAGCTGAGAGATAGAGAGGGAACAGAGAGTTAGAGAGAGACGAAACAAAGAGTTAGAGTAAGAAAGGGAGAGAGAGAGAGAGAAAAAAAGAAACTTTGTCGTGGCCGGAAGTAGAAAATAAGAAAACGATGATGATGATGGGGGAGAGAGAAAGTAATATAAAAAAGAATAATAATATATTATTGTTTTTAATATATTTATATTTAAAAAATTAAAAATAAATTTTTAATAAAAAAAAATAGGTGCCACGTCAGCAAACCGTTAGTTTTTAACGGAAAAATGGATGGAGGGACCAAAATGCTACTAAATGCAAACTTCAGGGACTAAAATATTGAGTTTGAAACCTCAGGGACCAAAACGAAACCTAAACCAAATCTCATGGACCAAGAGTGTATTTTTCCCTTTATTTATTTATTTATTATTATTTCTTAAAAAAAATAATGGCTTCATGTCCGTTAATCATAAGAAATTAGTTTGATGAAAGTGAGATTATTGTTGTTTTATTATAGTTTTAAAATTGACATAATGCGATATTATAATTTTAAATTTTCAATAAAAAAAAATTTGTTTTGAAATTTTGAATTCTTAGCTGAACTATTTGAGAGATATCTTTATGGAAATCTCTAAAAGATTTTTTTAAGTACAAAAATTATGTAATTATATTTAAAAAATGCACAAATCAGGGTAAAACTATAAAAAAAATATATATAACCAAAGTTCAACTAGCATAAAATTATACTAATCATATATGAAAAATATAACGAATTTATTTTTATAAAAAAAAAAGTTTAAGAAAAACCTAATGAAGATTCAAAATAATGTCTGTTTATGGACCTATTTAAAAAAAAAAAAAAAAAAAAAAAAAAAAAAAAAGTCTATTTATGGACAAATCATTTTTCTTTTTTAAATGTAATTGTGGACAAACACCTAAACCTTTAAACTCCAAAATTTAAAAAATGGGGTAAATTGTAAAGGTATTTCTTTTGATAATAATTTCTTGGTTTGAGATACAATTTTGTTAGTCCATCTACTTTCAAATGTCTAATTTTAGTCTTTGTCTTTTCATCTATACTACAAGTTTAAAGTTAATTTTTATTGAAATTAGTTAAATAATAATAATAATTTCTATACAAGAAAATACACCTAACATAAACATAATTCTAAAATTTATAGAAAAAAGACTAATATGGAATATTTTTTATAAAAAAAAATACAATAATTGGACCAATTTAAATTTTATTGAAAATACCGATACTAAAATTGGATCTTTGAAAAAGTATATAACTAAAATAGAATAAAATTCAGAGTATATGAACTAAAATGGTATTTTAACCTAATTTCATATACCATGGAAAATGATAGATTTTATTGTTTTTTTTTCTACTTAACGTTTTTCATTAACACTAACAGAAAAGTTTAACAATCAGATTGGACTGATTAAATATAGTTAAGTGGTTGGATATTTGTAGAACTTCTTATTAATTATAAGTTTAAATTCATAGATAATTTGTATATATAATTTGAGATAATTACGTGGATGACCCATTTTGAGAGGTCAAAATGAAAAATGTCTTTCAGTATAAGGATTTGCTTACGTCATCATCCTAGCAAAATTATCATTTTACTCTATACATGAAAATGCGCATTTAAGAGCTAGGGGTTGGAGCGAGAGCAAGATTGGAGATGCGTTTCGATGCGTTGTTTGCTTTTTACAAGTCGGAAAACCTGTTTCGATGCGTTTTTTGCTTTTTCGACGCTAATTCTTTGACGTCAGGAAAAACCCAAATTCTTGTAATATAGATTTAAAAAAAAAAAAAAACAAATTATTAAATAAATTTAAAGTAGATAAAGAGGAAGAAATGATTGGGTTGAGGTTGACTAAACTTTCGTCTCAATAACCATCTTGTAATTCCATTTTCGTAGAATTAAAAGTAAATAAACATTTTTAATATCAAATATTATGTTTAAAATTTTCTTACTTTGGCTTCCAAAAACTCAAAATGTCGTGTTCTATTTTTGATGAATCAATATAAAAAGTTGAAATTAAAATTAAATGATAGAATACACTTATAATATATGGAATTTGAACTCAAATTACTTGTATCTTCTAAGAAAATATAAAAATATGTTTTACAATCAAATTCAAGAAATGTGGGTATGCTCAATTATCTAACCTTAAATAAGGGTGTGTTTGGTTTAACTTTTCAAGTGTTTAATTTTGAAAATAAATAATTGAAAAAAAAAATTCTAGTGTTTGGCAACCACTAAAAATGACTTATTAAAAAATGAGATTGATAAATAAACCATTTTGAGAGAAATACTTGAAACCAACTTTTTAAAAAAAACTTCTTAGGTAAACAATAACTTGTATAAAAACATTTGCGAGAAAATGCAACCAAACATATGAGTGTTTAAGTTATAAACAATTTTTATACAAAATGTTTTTTAAAAAATGCATTCTTGAAAAACATTTAAATTAAAATTTATTCCAAATGGACCCTAAATGTCTCATTACCAACACACAAAAAATATTATATCAATAGCATATTGTACAATAAATGAATGATCGTTGAAAATTTACAAAGTTTGTTGGACAATTTACAAATTAGTCTAATTGAGCTTACTCATTTAAGTTAGCATTATTTAAATTAAATTGGTTAGAGTGAGATGACATTGCGAATCAAATTTGAACAATATTTGAAGAATAAAATTTATTTTATTTATTTTTATCTTTAGCTAGGGTTGAATAAATGTTATAAACTCTTTATAATAGTTTTATATTTGTTTTATTGCATGTTATATATTTTATTATATTATACTATATATACTAAATTTTATTTTAACTAAAAAAAATCAACAAGAGCATAGCTTAGGTAGCATAAAGTTTGTACCCTCAACTAATGGTGTGTTTGGTTTAACTTTTCAAGAGTTTAATTTAAAAATATATATATTTTTTGAAAAAATTTATAGTGTTTGGCAACCACTAAAAATGACTTATTAGAAAATGAGATGGAGAAATAAATCATTTTGAGAGAAACACTTGAAACCGACTTTTTAAAAAAGAATTGTTAAGTATACAATAACTTGTGTATGAAAAAACACTTGTGAGGAAATGTAACACATATGAATGTTTAAATTCTAAATAATTTTTATACAAAATGTTTTTTAAAAAATACATTCTTGAAAAATATTTAAATTAAAATGTATTTCAAATGTACCTGAGATCAAAGCTTCAAATTCATCTCTTTCCACATGTTAGAAAAAAAAATAAAAAAAACATATTTGAGGAACGAAAAACGAAAACGTTATCAAACATGCCCTAGATAGTTGTTGGGTTTTGGTTATTGAAAATGAAGTTAACACCACTTCTTTTTATGAGTTTCTAAGTCAAATTTTGAAAATTAAATAAAAATAATTTTTAAAAACTTAATTTTGTTTTTATAATCAAAATTCAAATATTTCTTTAATAAATATAAAAACCATTATAAGAAATTGTGAGGAAAAAAAAAGTCATAATTTTGAACCATCACAAACTTATCAAATAGAACTTAAAATGTTAGTTTTAAAAACTTAAAATCATATAGAAACCGTGTTTGAATTCAAAAAACGACTAGAATTGTATATATTTTACCATAAACTAAAAATATTTTGCCGATGATCAAAACAGGTCGTAAGTTCAAATTCTCATCCACACATTTGTTGTATTAAAGAAATCGAAAATATTTTAAATAATTTCCATTAGCAAAGAACAAAAGAATCTTTCAAATAACAAACACAAATCATCTAAAATCACAAACCGACCCTCTATTCTCACAAATTACATAAATTACCCCTACTTACTTTTCACTTTACACAGCTACCCAACCAATACGGCCAAATTCGATCCGATCGATTCTCTAAAACCTTGCACCGTCGTCGGAACGATCCCGGCGAGAAGACGCCGGCGTCGGAACTCTCGACGCCGGAGAAATCTCGCCGCCAGGAGGCAGGTCGGAAAGAGCCGCCAGAAAGCGGCGAATACTGACGGATCTGGCCGGTTTAAAGCTGAGAGATCTCAACTTCTCGTCCTTGGAGAAGAGATTGGAGGATTTGGAGAGGATGAAGTAGACGAGAACTTGAACGAAGACGAACATGGCGATTTTGAAGAAGAATTCGCCGGCGTCGATTTCGAAATTGGGCATCATGGTGATGGTGGAGATTTGGAGAGGATGAAATTGAGAGTCGCTGAAGGAAGAAGAAGAGCGGATTTGAAATTGGATGGCGATAATGGAGGTTTGAAGGTGGTTTTATAGAGAGGGAAAGGGATTGGCGGAGATTCTTTGACCGTGTGGCCGCCATGTTTGGGAACAGAGAGCTTGATGGAGATGAAAGGAAGGTTCCAGGTCCTCTGGATAAAATTTGGGTATTTTTAATTCCATATCTTCAACTTTAGGTTTATTAATATTATAATTCAACATAAATATCTAATAACGACTTTAATTATTCTAAAAAAAACGAAAACAATAATTACAATTTGAGCGTATATATTGTAAAAAATCAATTATATTTTTTAATTTTGTGTTTATAGGGTTGTTGTTGAAGATTTTTTTTTTTTTTTTTTTTTTTTTTTTTGAAAAAATTGATGATGTTGTTTTAATGCTTATGATCCTACCATATTATGTGTGGTGATTGAAGAATTAATTTTTTATTTCAATTACATGTTTAGTCCCTGAATTTTTAAAGTGGTGCAAATTTAGTCCTTGAACTTTAAAAAAATGTCAAATAGGTCTTTAAACTTTAAAAAGTATCGAATTGGTCCTTGAAAATTTACTTTTGTGTCAAATAGGTACTTCAACTTTCAATTTCGTGTCTAATAAATCATTAACATATTCAACATTTTTAAAATTCACACGTCTACTAATACAAAATTGAAAGCCTAATTATAGGCATTCAATTTTATATATAATGGATTGTTTAATTTTGAAAAGTTTCGGACATGTCACTAGATACAAAATTGAAAGTTTTGAGACCTATTAGACATTTTTAAAGTTCAGAGACCAATTTAACACAATCTTAAAAGTTCGGAAACTAAATTTGTAATTTAACCTAATTTGGAGCATGTGAATGAATTAATGAGATGAGTTTAAGGTTTGAAGATTTCAATATTAAGTTTGATGGATGGGCTCATTACTATCGTTAGCATGCCACATAAAATTTAAATTGATGAAGTTAACTTAGAGCTATTCCTAATACAAAATTGATAAGTTTAAGGATATAATTGAAAATTTTTAAGTCGAGTGATTAAATAAATAGAATTTAAAGTTTAAAAAGAAACAAGATTTACCAAAGGAATAAAGAATATTCTATCATTTGGCCATACTTTTTGAATTTTAATTTCTCATAACATTTATTACGTTATATTATAATTTATAATGTGTGGACTTAAAATATTTTGATTTATTAAACAAAATTATAATATGACGTAATAAATGTTATGAGATAAAGGATAAGGTCAAAGTCTAGAGTTGAATTAAAATTTAGAAGCGTGTTTGGTTTGGTCAGAAGCAGGCATCCATTAATTTGGAAAAGTACCAGAGGACTATAAAACCGTTAATTAATTTATTTCTGAAAAAAGAAAAACCGTTAATTGATTTGGTATTACAAATTAAAATAATAAAAGCTATTAAAAGGCCACGTGCGTGTTAGAATAGAAGTCAATTAAACAATAATTTTCCTTTTTTTGGGAAACAAATTAATTTCGTTGATCACTTTCTTTTCTTATTTCCTCGGAAGGTCCATTGCCTAAAATTAAATTTTAATTTCCACGTGGGTGTTTCGGATATTACTTTATTGGGAGATGTTTACTTCGTGGGGGTTCAAATTTGAATAACGTGGAGGTAAGAAATTGAGTTTATATGTTTATTTCTTCTTTAAAATTCATTTTGTTTTATAAGTGTTGATGGCAAAATCCGGTCAAGCGCTCACCTGACCTTCACGTGACACCAACTGTGAATTTGTTGAATTCAGGGAAGACGTAAACTGCAAACAAGAAGTAAACACTACACAACCGGTGTGGTGCTTGTCACACACGCTCCGATGCTTAAGTCAGTGATCAGAGGGAATCTGATAAAATAGTAGTCGTTCGGTAAAAGAATCGAGTTAGTAAACCAGTTTTCGAACCCCTTACCTGGGTCCCCATAGGACTTTTTATATCTCTCCCTAGATTAGGGTTTTCCTCTTCTTTCCGTCGTAGATTGATTCCTGCTTCACGAACTCTGCCTCCCTCGGGCCTCGACCAGCTCCTCTCCCTCAGTCCAATGCAGAGGCTGAGGAGATGGTTGACTCTCCTCTTGGGTTGCTTCCTCTTCACGGGTCGGTTTAGATTGGGCCCAAGGCCGCTTTCTTCCGGAATTCTTATTATGCCAAAATTACCCATAACAATAAGTTTTTTTAAATGTATATTTGTTTTCTCATTTTTTTTAAAAGAATTTGGTTTCTGTAACGCCCCAGGCCCAGGATTCGGAATCTGGCTTCGACCCTTAACGGCCCTGACATTCCCCTGCGACCTGGCCACGCTACCATACTTGTATGATACTACTTCTAAGATTGAAGATTGTCCCCACAAACCAACACGTGGTCCTTTTAGCATGTTTTTTCCTCACTCACATGCTTCCTAGGAATTTTCCTAGGAGGTCACCCAACATAGAACTTCTCCAAGCCAAGCACGCTTAACTTCAAAGTTCCTATGACTGAGCCACCGAAAAAGAAGGTGCACCTTGTTGGTATAGGTAGTATCTATTTTAAGCTTATCTTAACCATGTTTTCATGTTCTCAAGATCCCTCTCATTCGGAAGTGATCTCGGTTCATTCATGTACCCCTCCTAACTTCGGGTGTCACAGTTTCGATTTAAAATGTCGATATCGATGAAAATGTTTTGTCTCAATTTTATGAAATATGAAATTTGTAGTTGTTTTGTCCTAGTAGTTAATAAGCATGTGGGACTCATATAAAATGTTGGACTAGGAGTTAATAAGTTTGTGGGACCCACAATAAAGTGTTGTAATTGGTTAATAAATGAGGTAATTACACAAATGAGCCAATAGTAGCCCATTTATTCTAAAAGTGTCTATTTTGTTATAATTTTACATTTTTGTAACTCACAACTTGATATTAAAGGAATTTAAGGAGCCCATTTACGTATTTGCCCTTACCGGTCGATAGAAAAAAATATAATTCTAAAATACATTAATAAATAAGAGTTACCAAATTAAATAAGGGCATTAAGGGAAGAATAAAAATTCAATTAATGCATGAAATCTTACCATTAATAAAATTTGAAAAGATTTAGACAAATTTGAAATTAATGGGTTAAAGGAGCTCATCCACCATAATTTCGGTTAATAAATTTGCGGACCTCATAATTGGATGTCGTATGTCCTTGACCATACAATTAACTCTACCCAACTCCTAATTCACAACTCATTGCCTCAAATACCCCATTAATGTGAATATTCATAAAAACAAAAACAAAAAACATCAAAAAGATATTTAAATTAATAAATAAACATTTTACATTTTTTAAACAAGTTAATAATATTTATATTTATAATTATATTCATATTAGTAGCATATTGTTGCTAATTTTTTTTATGTTTCATCAAGATTTTTTTTATATATAAAGAAAGTTTCGGTTCACCCACTATATCGATGTAGAACCCATGGACATATGAAAATGTTGATGTGTTGATGATTATCAAATTGTCTATTTAATTCACGATTCACATGCTAATATTCGCTGACTCAATACTCATATATTAATAAGGATAGAGTAAAAAAACCATAGAGAATAACAAAATTTTACTTGTCAACTACTTAGGGAAAAGATCAAATTAGAGAACTTTGAAATTTTAACTTTTAGGTCTCGTTTGATAATCATTTGTTTTTTGTTTTTGTTTTTAAAAAGTTATGCTTGTTTTTTCCTAATTTTTTATCATGGTTTTCATCTTTATCAATGACACATTTGAATTCCTAGCCAAATTTCATAAACAAAAATAAGTTTTTGAAAACTATAGGAAGAAAATAAATAGAAAACAAAGAAACTTGTGGGTGAAAGTAATGTTTTTAAGTCTAATTATTAAAAACCAAATGATTATCAAACGGGGTCTCTACTTTTTTTTTTTTTTTGAAACAAGGTCTCTACTTTTATATATTACGTTTTTAGTACAATCAATATGGAAACTAAAATATAATAAACTTGAAAATTTTTATAAATTGAAATAGATATTCTAAAAGTTTAAGAACTAAAATAAGAATAAGTTTAAATATACAAAATATCTTCGGACTTTAGGTTAAATTTTATTGTGCTTTTATATTAGGAACAATTTCATTTTAACCTTGTGAATTTTGAAATTGTCCATATATATATAGACTTTAAGAAGGTTTCCATTAAAATTATAAATGAAAATTGACGTGATAGTTAATCTAACAAATTGGAAGGTATACATAACATAATTTACAACTTCATTAATGTAAATTAAAATAATAGTTGATGTGTAAAAATTAATTTTATGAATTATGTCGTAAACTACGTCAATAATATTTCTTGAGTTGAAATAAAAGGATAAGAATGAACGAGGTCTTCTATTATAATTAAAATCAAGTACTAAATGATACTAGACGTGTCTTCCCATTTTTCCAATAAATTATTGCATAAATTTCTGTCTATCATTTTAACAAAGAAAAAAACTCTTCCAAAACATTTTTTAATCATTTTAAAGTTCTCGTTCGAGAATTATATTGACACTTTTTAAAATCAAAGGTATAATTGAAACATATTTTATAGTATGAAGGTATTTATGTATAATTTAACCATAAAATAATGTTATCTTTGGGATCAAAATATAATTAGGACCTAAATCAATAATCCGTTCGCTTGAAAAAAAAAATTACAATTCAAATAAAGAGATGATGATGATCTTGTTTATTTTTTGAAACGATGATCTTATTTAACATTCAATGTATAATCTAGAGAATAATTTGATCCAAAAAAAAAAAAAAAAAAGGTAAGCACAGGTGGCGCCACCTCAGCTTGAGTTATCCATTTGAGGAAGATTACGTGGCACTTGCTATCCCAAGTAATTTTGCAAGACGATTTCGTAACCGTTTTTTAATAATATTTGTTGTTCCAGCTGTCAACAAGTGTCGCTTTGGCCGAGTGGTTAAGGCGTGTGCCTGCTAAGTACATGGGGTTTCTCCGCGAGAGTTCGAATCTCTCAGGCGACGGTTTTTTTTTTTTTTTTTTCGAGTTTATTTTTCTGTAATTTCTCTCTCTCAATAATTATTTTCGATAGCTAATTCCTTTTATGGTCAATGTTTTAATGGCTAAATTAACAGAGTTTTTTTTTTTTTTTTTTTTTTTTTTTATTTTTTTTTTTTTAGAAGGAGAATATTTCTTTCTTTTTTCTTATTAAACGGCTAGTTTCATAATTACAATTATAAAATAGAAAACTTATTTTTTTTTTCATACTAATAGTTTCCAATAATTATTGATATTTATGTAATAATTTTTATTTTCTTCTAAAAACCGTTGAAAAGTTATTGAGTGAGACCATAGCAATATGACTACCTTCTTATTAAATACAAATTTACATTTATGCCTTCTAATAACTATGAGAAAATTCTTGATAAAAAAAAAAAAAAAAAAAAAACTATGAGAAAATTTGATGTGAGTTTTATGATTTCTTTCTCATATATTAAAATGTGTAGAAATATTAGTCAGGTTGCCATAAACTCCAATAACTTTTCTTTATCTCTATTTTGTCAGATTCGAAATCACCTCGAAACATGACCTTAATCATTTGAAATCAATGTGAAGTTTCATTTTACACTTTTAAACACGATTTTCATATTATCAAAATTGATTTGAAATTATTAAAAACATGTTTTTGAGTAATTTTGAAAATGACAAAAGTGATTTTAATTGTTTCAAAATCACTACTAAACATACTAGAAACCAATTCTCTATATGCTATCTATCTATGATCATCTCCAAGTAATTTGTTTGAGCTTGGACAACCATATGTTAATTTTCATACTTTTTATTTTAATTAAATGTTATTTTGTCCTTTTTTTAATAAAGATTTTTTTACAACTAAAAAAAATTGAATTTTAAATAAGTTTTATTGACGTAGATGCACTCGATCTCATGAAATCATTTTATGATTTTCATTTAAAATTATATTAGTCATAAATATAAAGTTAATTTCTTCTCAAAGAAAAATATAAAGTTAATTATATATTGTAGCTTTTGCCCCTTTTTTTATTTTATTTTATTTTTCTTTTTTGAGTATATCAACATTTGGAGTGGAGGATTCGAACATCTTACCTCTTGATCGAGAGTATGCCAATTACACTCGCTTTGGCCTTTTTTTTTTTTTTTTTTATTATTATTATTAATGTACTAAATTTGCCACATCTTTTTAATAGACGATCACAACCTTCAGTTTTTTTATTCTAAGATTTTGGTTTTAGTTTATTTTTTAAAATTTAAATATTAAATTTTAGTATTGAAAAAATTTTATAAACACAAGACACGATTTTTCAAACCACAACCTAAATATTGTTTCGCTAAAGCAAGTATAGCTCAACAGTAATTGACATATACCTTCGGTCATGAGTTCAGAGGTTCAAATCCCTCCACTCCCAAATGTTGATGTAAAAACTTCCCATAAACTATGTTTTTTTTTTGGGAAAAATACACTTTTGGTCCCTGAAGTTTGGGTTAAGTGACAGTTTGGTCCCGAGTTTTCAAACTCAACAAAAATACCCATGAGGTTTGAGATAAGGAGCATTTTGGTCCCTGCCGTCAATTTTTCTGTTAAATGTTAACGGTTGCTGACGTGTCACTATTATTTTAATTAAAGAATTATTTTTCTAATTTTTTTAAATAAAATAATAATAAATAAAATAAAAAATATTTTATTATTATTATTTTTATTTCTTTTCCCCTCTCTCTTCCTCTTCTTCTTCCTCTTCTAACCCATCATCTTCCTCTTCTACTTCTTCAACTACCGGCAGCCGCCCGGCGCCGGCGCCGGCGACCTTTTTTTTTTTTTTTTTTTTTTTTTTTTTTCCTTTTCTCTTCTTTCTTTTTCTCTTTCTTTCTTCACTGATTTTTTTTTAAAAAAAAAAAAAAAGAAAGAAAGGGGAGGGAGGAGGGACTCGTTCCCTCCCTTGTCTGTTTTTTTTTTTTTTTTAAATCCAGTGAAGCAAATGTAGGGAAGAAGAAAGAAGAGAAAAAGAGGAAAGAAGAAAAAGAAAAAAATAAAAAAATCGGCGGCGGCGAGCGGTGGCCGCCGGTCTGCGGTCGCCGGACATAGGAAGAAGAAGAAGAGGAAGGAGAAGGTGGAAAAGATGGAAAAGGAGAAGAAGATGATGAGAGAGAAAGAGAGAAAGAATAAAAAAATAATAAAACATTAATATTATATATTTTTTAAATATTTTTTATTTAAAAAATAAAATAAATAATTTTTTATATTAAAATAATATTAAAAAAATAAAATAAAATAAACAACTATTTAATATTGTAAAAAAAATTATTTATTAGGTATTTGAACTTTAAATAAAATATATGTTTATTAGGTATTTAGGGGTCGTTTGATAACCATTTCGTTTTTTGTTTTTTGTTTTTGTTTTTCATTTTTAAAAAACAGGGGTGTTTGATAACCATTTCTATTTTTTGTTTTCTGTTTTTTAAAAACGTTTTTTAAATTATAAGTAAATTTCAAAAACAAAAAAAAAAGTAGTTTTTAAAAACAGATTTTTGTTTTTCAAAAACTCATTTTTCTTCTAATGCTTACTTTTCTTCTCTTTTACCTATCTTTCTCCAACAAATTCCTTTCTCTATTTTTTTTTTTTAAACATTTTTTACTCTATAAAATTTATTTTTCTCTCTAAAATTTTCTCTTTCAAAACTTTTTTTTTCTCTATATCTTGTCTATTTCTAAAAACTTATCAATAATTTTTCTATCCTTAATTAACATGTTCTAAAATTTTCTATCGCTACAACTTTTCTTTATTTTTCTAATTTTTCGTTATTTCTTTAGCATATCTTTTACTCTTAACCTTATTATCTCTCTAATTTTTTTTATTTAATTTTTTTAATATAAAATTTATCACTTTTACTCTTACTTGTTTTCTATTTTTCCTCTAACTAATATCTTTTTTCGAGTCTAACTAATATTCTTTCTCTAAATAGTTTCTTTCATCTCTCTAAATTTTCTATGTTTAACTTTTCTCGTCTTTCAAAAAAAAAAAAAACTCATCTTGAAAACATTTATATTTGTGTCTCTAAATTTTTGTTTCAACGTCTCTACACATTTTCTCTCTCTCTAAAACATCTTTTCATCTTTCTAATTTTTAAAAAACTGAAAACCAAAACACAGTTATCAAACAAGGTTGGTTTTCTATTTTTTTAAAACAGAAAACAAAAAACAGTTATCAAATATATATGGTTTTTGTTTTTAAAAAACAGAAAACCAAATACCAAATACCAAAAACAAAAAAACCAAAAATAAAAAACTGAAATAGTTATCAAACGAGGCCTTATGTTATGATATCTTTCGTTTTACCCTTCATTAGATTATTGATACCTAATAGTATCTATATGTATTTTTCAAATTCCATCACAATTTTATAATTACTCTCATATACCAATAGATTTATTGGATCACTTTCTTTACTTTAGTTAAAATAGTAAAACATATTTAAAAATTACATGGGGTGACATTTTGAAAAATTAAAAGTAAATAGTTCTTTAAAAATACTCCAAAAGAAATTGCGTTAAAAATGTTTTAATTAATTACTATTAAATTACAAACTTTTCCTTTGGAATTTCAAGTTGTGTCTAATAAGTAGCAAATTTTAAGGGGTCATTTCTTTTTTTGGTAATCAAAATAACCGGAAATTTCAGATGCCTGAAATTATATGTGCTTGGAAATATAGATGTCCGACATTTTAGATAACTGTGTTTGTTTTGAAGGAATAATTTATAGGAATGTTCAGGAATATTTAGATAACCATGTTTGTTTTGTAGGATTTTTGGACGGGAATGTCTTAAAATGATGTATTATTCCAACAATACCTTTTTCTATCTTCAAATCATTTATATATTAATTTAATATGTATAACATTTTTTACTTTAATAATTTAATATTGTTATCAATTCAATTTGTATTAATTTTATATGTTATTTTGTAAAAACAATCATTTCTATTGTCTTAAGATTTGTATGAAAAAAATTAGAATTAAATATTAATTTCAATTTAAACTTGAACCACTGGAAGTTATTTTAAAAGAAGACAATTATATGGTTGATAACATTTTTAGTGGATTATATTTATAAATTATCAAAATAGAAAAAAATTGAAGAAAAATAATATCAATTTGTGATTGTATTTTTTTAATAAAAAGATATTGGATGGTAGTTATTGGAAAGGGAAAATAAATAAAAAATGGGAAAAATTCATTTTTAACCCTAAACTTCAAAGGTTGTATCAATTTTAACCCTAAACTTTCAATTTCATTAAATTGAACCTCAAACTTATCAAATCGTATCGATTTTAACCCTAAACTTGCATAAGTGTTACAATGTATAAATTTGGTTAACTTTTTTTTTGAACCACCGTACGTAATTGATTATTTCTTTTTTTTTTTCTTAATTCACATTTCATCTGAATTGGTTTCTTATAAATAAAATATTGAAGAAACTTTATTTTAGATGACTTTTTCTCGTTGTTAGGATTTTAAGAGAGTTTTGTTTGCTGCTATTTAAGATTACGAAAGCAAAGAAAATTCAGAGGTTTTTTATCTTCAAATATTCGCTGGTCTTTTCTTGTTGTTAATAACTTTGTGGGATTTTTTTTCCCTTATTTTAATGTTTTTTTTCTTGCTAATTAGAAGAATGTACAAATCTAGGAAACGAAAATAAAGAAATTTTGAGTTTTTTATTTCTCATATTTGCTAGATTTTTCTTGTTGCCAATAACTATGTGACTTTTTTTTTTTTTTTTTAATAATGAGAAGAATTGTCTGAGATATTTGATTTTTTAAGGAGTTTTTCCAACAAATTTCTTTCAAAACACTAATTCAAGTGCAATGTGAATTAAAAAAAATAAAATGAAATTGTCAATTACATATTTTAATAGCAATTCAAATGAAAAGTTGACAAAATGTCTACATTGCAACATTTATGCAAGTTGGAGGTTCAAATTGATACAATTTGTTAAGTTTGGGGTTCAATTTGCTAAAATTGAAAGTTTAGGGTTAAAATTGCTACAACCTGCAAAGTTCAAGGGTCAAAATTGATTTTTTCCCATAAAAAATTCACTTCAAATTTCAATGAAAATAGTTTCAACTATATGTTATACAAATTAAATGAAGTTTATTTTATATATTAATAAAACATATAAATATAGTTAATTTTATATAATTATTCATTAGTGAATGAATACACTAATTTGTTAAAATCTTAAAATAAAAAAGGGAGAAATAAAGAAAATTGATGAAAGAAAATATAAAAAATGAAGGACCAAAACGTCAATAGTTGATTCCCTGAGCATGAGAATCTTAGAAACCCATGTATCAAGAGGGCATCCAAATCTCCTTAGATGCCTATCGTGTGGGCATCCTGAGATGCCTGAACATCTTACATTACCCCAAAACAAATGGGATAATCCAGATGTTCATTTCATGGGAATCTTGAATTACCGCGAAACAAACGACCCCTAAAAAGTAGTCTAATAAATTCTTAATCTTTTAATTTTGTGTTTAACAGATCTTGAAGTTTAAAAGTGATTAATAAATCTCTTAAACTTTCAATTATTCCAATAAATCTGTTACATATAAAGCATTAAAAAAAAAACACACAATTAAGGATTTACTAGACACAAAATTGAAATGTCAAGATCTTATTAAACATGTAATTGAAGTTCAAAAACTTATTGGACACTTTTAAACTTTCGAAACTTATTAAGGCATAATATTGAAAGTTTATGAATTTATTAGACCAATTATTAAGTTTTATAGTCAACATAAGCATAACTCAATTGACATAAAGCATATACGGTCAACGAAGAGGTAAGAGAGACAATTGACACAATCTTGAAAGTTTAGAGACCAAAATTATAAATTAAAACTTAACCAATTTGAGCTTAGCTTATCAGGTTAAGGTACTATACTATTAACAAAAATGTTAGATATTCAAATTTACACCCCCACATATTTTTTTAATTAAAAATAAATAAATTTTTACTCATAAACTTGTCACGTTGTATCAATTTTCACTACAAACTTTTAATTTCGTAAATTTGAACCTCTAAGTTAGTTAAATGTTACAATTTCTACTCTCTTCAATTTTTGCTAATTCACAAATTAATTATAAATAAAAATCAATATAAAAATCTTCGTAGACTCAATAATTTGAATAAAATTTGAATTAAAAAAAAAAAAAAAAAGGGTTGGCAATTAACTTCTTAAAATTTTACGCTTAAACAAATTTAATTTTGGTCTTGCAATTAAGTTAAACAAGTGTCGCTTTGGCCGAGTGGTTAAGGCGTGTGCCTGCTAAGTACATGGGGTTTCCCCGCGAGAGTTCGAATCTCTCAGGCGACGTTTCTTTTTCGTTCTTTATTTTTTTTTCTTTTTCGTATCTTTTAGTTTTATTAACTTCTTTTTCTCCCTTTTTCCATTTTTATCTGTAATTATACTCCAACTCCTTTTCTCTCTTTTCTATTTTACTAAAAGTTTATATATATATATATATATATATATATATTATCTTCTACTTAGAAATTACTAACTATTTTGTAACTCTATAAGATAAATTTTAACCTTCTTTTTTTTTTTTTTGTTAAATTGTTTATTTTATCTCTACATTTTGATGGTTTGGTAAATTATATAATTTTTTAAATTTTATTTTCGATGTAACACTTTTCTTCGATATGTTAAGATGACAATAATTGAGCTACAAAATCAATGTTTTCCAAAATGTAACAATTTTCTTGAATGTTACAATTGAGTAGCTCTCCAAAAACTCACGAATTTCAATCATAGTAGTTCTAATTTTCCCATAATCAATGTTTTCCAAAGTTTGAACAATTTTTCCAGATTGAGTGTAAAAATTTGTTTGTTTTCTAAACAACTAAGTCAAATGGACACATGATATATTTAAAAAATTATGATGGATGAGTTGTTTCCTAATCAATCGATCATATTGTTTTTGTATACTAGATGATCATATGACTAACTCTACGATCGCAATACTCAAGGTGTACAATTGTATAACTAGCTGTTCAATTGTCTAGTATACATAAGCAATATGATCGATCATATTTTAATCATATCCCCTCCATACAAATTCATTTTACTTATATGACCACTCATTTCACATTTTTTTTCTTTTTCTTTACAACCATACTTATATGGCCACAACATTGAGTTCATTTGATCCAATTAAATGTTTTTCTTTTTAAATTTGGTATAACTTTTCAACATCTACATGGTGGAAGGTAGTTTGTTCAACTATTTCACCCGAAAATGACTGTTTGACCCTCAATTTGGATTACACAATGTTTTCTTAAAAAAAAATTCATTTTTTTTATAGTCGTTGGTGCTTCGATCAGTGGTACATATCAACTATCGTTAAGCTATACTCCCTTCGACCTTGAAAAACCATTTAGAAAATAGCCACACTTCTAAGAGGATTATATAAACAGTAATTTTTTAAAATATTTATTGTGCTTGTTTTGTCCCTTAAAAAAAACAATAAATCTTCATTAAACCAAAAGAATTAGGTACATCTACTCACGATATCAGTGGGTGAAACAAGTCACTCACAAAAATTTTCGCTCCAAAAAATCGAATCCCCTTTAAAGAAAAGCTAGATCGATTGATCAAAAGATAAATCTGAAAAGGCAAGAACCCCAAGCTTCTATGTTCATCATCAATGACATCGATCACATTTTTGGTTTAATGTGATCAAGTTTGAGGTAGCAATTCTCTCTGATAGCGCAATTTATTGTGCTATATTTTATACTATTTTAGCTTTAGTCTTGAGTACTTTTTGGCCAATTTTATGTCAATTTGATTTTGTTTTGTAGGAATCAAACATTTCAATGGAAATCAACGTTTTTGAAGATTACCGGTGATTTAAGAGCTGAAAAATAAATTCGGGCCAAGGAAATAGAAAAAGAAGAGCAATTTTAGGCCTAGCGTTGAGACGCTAGCCCTTGGAGCGTCTATAGGTAAATGGTTGGAGGCGCGCGAATGGAGACAGCGTCTCGACGCTACCTCCACAGCGTCTCGACGCTGCAAGCTTTCCGAAAATAAGTAGGGCGTACATTGACACAGCGTCGAGATGCTATGTCGACAGCGTCTCGACTCTGTCACGCAGAATCAACAGTATATATATTTTGCGATGCAATCTGATGAGGGGAGCTCATTTGGAGAGAGAAACACGACTTTAGAGAGAGAAAAACGACCAGAATTCAGCAGAAACAAAGGGAGCTTGATTTCGGGAGCTTGGATCGGGAGGATCGTGACGGGAACGCACAGGAATCACGACTAGCGAGTTTTAATCTTTCTCCCTTATTCTTGTACTGATTTTTATGCTGTATTGGACTGATTTAGATTGTATTTTAGAGACCATGAGTAGCTAAATTCCGTTTCTTAGGGGCTTGATGTAGCCATTAGTTTGTATGGATTAATTTACGGTTTTTTAGGACGTTTCGTAACGTGGTTTATTTATGCATTTGTATGCTTAGTGCTTATAATTCCTTGATCACGGATTGTATGATTTTCGTTTCTGAACTAATTGCTCGGGAGAGGGTAGTTTAAATTAGACCATCAATTGCATAACTTAGGTAATTCGTTAATCGAGAGATTTGAGATTGCTTGAGAAACCGTCATGAGGATTGTTCTTATTGCTTATGCTTATTGTTGAAATTAGATAGGGATATCAACTTCTTAATTGGCATAAAGGATTAATTGTACTCGGGAGAGGCTTTTAATTATTCATAATCCTTAGTTTATAAATTTGTTACGAGTCTGTTCCCAATTATTCTGTGAATTAATTCATGCATCTAATAGGTGAAATCAATTCCCTAAGACCTTTCTCCATTGAGTTTCCATATTTTTTTGCTTTTATTAGTTTTTCATTGATTTGCATATCTCTCGTTTATTTTCTCTAAATAAAATTTGGCGAATATACCTTTAATAATTAGGGAAACTAGAAAACCAATCCAGATGACGACATTCGATTTTAAATCACAATATTATAACTTGGGCCCGTACACTTGCGGTTAGCAATTTGCGCATCACTCTCCATCTCTAGAATTGTTGCCCTTTTTTATATCAACAAATGATATTTAATTATTGATTGATTCAAATATGGTATTATTAATTGTGCAGATCATTATTTTATATTTTGAATAATTAATTAACTATTTCCCCAGCCATTTTTTTCCTAAAACTTTTCAACCCTGCTACACTTTTTTTTTTCCTCTTAAATATTGTCATTGGCTAAATGTCCTTGGTAAAATTCATTTTTTTTAATAGAAAGATAATTCAATAGGATTATTTTTCTGCTTGATTTTTATTCGTTTTTAGTGAGATATTAAAAATTAATACTGTTGATGGTAAAATTTCGCTTAGGAATTAACCCCTCGTTCCACGTGACAATCAACAATGAATTTGTAAATAAGCGGGAAAGACGTGACCTGCAAGACAAACAAACGCTGCACACCGGTGTGGTGTAGACCACACACACTCCGATGCTTAAGTTAGCTTTGGCCGAAAAACTCGTATAGTAGATCTAGGGCTCATTTTTCATACCTATGAGTGTGCACCGCCCTCCTATTTATAGACTTCCTCTAGGGTTTCTTCCCCCGCTAGGCTCTCGAGGGGTCACTGATGCGCAATTTGCTAACCGCAAGTGTACGGGTCAAGTAATAATATAGTGTTTTCGTGTAAAACGAGTGTCGTCCTCTGGATTGGTTTTCTAGCAAATTAAGTATCGCGAATACTTTTGTTCAATTTTATTTAGGGAGCAAAACTCAATGAGAAAGATAAATCTAAAGACAAAAAGCATAAAATAAAAGTGGAGACTCAAATGGAAAGATTCTTAGGGAATTGATTTCATTGATTAAGAATGAGGATTAATTAATAGGAATGAATTGACCGTGCAATTATTCTACAAGCCAAGGAAGCTTTTATCACGATTACCTCTCCCGAGTATAATTGATTCTCATGCATATAAACTAACTTGATATCCCTATCTAAGTTCATTAACATGCAAGGCATTATTCGGTTCGGTCCTTGTTATGCTTCTAAAGATATTCCAAATCCCGTCACAAACTTAGAATTTCTACTCTAGTCATGCAATTAAACAAGGTAAGTCTTAGGCCAAATCCTCTCTCCCGAGTTAGATTCAACACTTAAATCATTCAATTAGTGATCAAGTAATTGAAAGCATTAAACACAAAATTGCATGCATAGAATAAAAGCACATTCATACCAAAAATTAATCCAACAAACTTAAACAATTACATCAATCCCTAAGACAAACAACTAGCAATTCATAGTCTTTAAACCATAAACACTAATTGAAAGAAAAGCCATAAAAACTACAAGAGTTAAGGGAAAGAAAAGGAAAAACTCGAATCCGTCGAAACCGGCACGTCCCCGTCACGATCTCTCCGTCTTCTTGCTCGATTCCCGCTCCTTGGCCTTGCTTTAGCTCCCACCAAAGGTCTCTAGTCGAAATTAGGGCTAAAATCTAACCAATTGGACTCCCCCAAATCCGTAGCTGAAAAGAGGAATTTATAGAAAATCTGGCGACAGCGTCGAGACGCTAAGGAGACAGCGTCGAGACGCTGTCTCTGTTGCCGCCCAATTCAGAAAAGGAAAGGCAGCGTCGAGACGCTCCAAGAGCAGCGTCCCGACGCTGGCCTACGGATGGCTCTCTTTTGACTTCTTCTTGGTTGAATCTTTTTCGTTCTTTAGCCAATTTTCATGTCCCGAACACGTATTTAGCTCCAATTTCTTGATTTAACTCTGAGACATGATTCCTACAAAAAGAACATAAAAATGCATAATTTTGGCCCATTAAATATAAAAGACTAGCTTAATTAATTAGGGAAACATAGCTAGCTATGCTCGCTATCAAATACCCCCAAACTTAAGCTTTTGCTAGTCCTCGAGCAAACTAAAAATCAAGCATACAGTGGAAGAATGGATGCAATAATCATAACTCAATCCTCAAAGCTCAAAAGTCAATAGTCAAGCAAGCAAGAGACATGCACACAAGGACCAATGAGGGAGACAAATTAAATTTTTTCCAAAATTAACTTGCACAAGCGAGATCTAACTCAACAAGATCAGACTCTACTAGCCCGGGATTGGATTATTAAACTCTCAGCTCATCTTCCCTCTACACTGGCACTAAGGTTTCACTAATGAGTTAATGGAACAAATTAGTTTGTTTTTCTCCATACTTAGGTGCTTATAAAATACAATTAACTTTAGCATTTATATGTGGCACTAGCTTTCACACACCCATTGCAGGGACCCTTAACCTGAGTTTTCTCTGGTTGGCCTAACTGATCACAACAGGAGTAGCTCTTTTTGCCTTAATCTTTATTAATCATTGCATTGCGCGCATAAGTCATTACTTTTTTTTTTCTTTCAAATTGTAACAACAAGAATGATTTTTCTTTATGAGCATGATAAGCATATATTCTTTTCTTTCCTCCTAAGCAAGATCAAACATGCTAATTTGCAAAAAAATTAACTCTTTAGCTCTTCCCTACACCTATCGAGGTGACAACAAGCATATGAACCTAATAATTCACTCCTAAGCATTCAAATCCAAATCTAGCCAAGACAAATACTCTACTCATGCAAGCCATCTCCTAGAAAAAGTTTAAAAAGTCTCCCTTTTTGGGCACTCATGCTTACAACTCATCGAAAGCTTGAAAATTGACAAGAAAGTCTATCCTAGGACATCATAGCCATGCAAAAATAGCATCCAGAAAACAACCATCTGCTCAATTCAAAGAAAGCTCAAAACTATAGCCCGAACTCAGATGCTCAAGGGCTCCACAAACATGATAATCCACCCCCAAACTTAAAGCATGCATTGTCCTCAATGTATAAAGAAATTAAAGCATAATCAATCATGAGAACAATAAAAGAGTAGGAGGAGTGAACGATACTGCCCTGGAATGATGACCTTTTCATGAATGCTTGGCATAGACAAGAGCACGGGAACTCCTACAAAACAAAAACAACAAAAAGATCAAACACATAAAAGAGAGAAAAAACAAACTAACTTGGGTTGCCTCCCATAAGCGCTTGGTTAACGTCTTTAGCTCGACGTGCTCGTGCAGTCTGTCAAGGCACATAAAAATTCTCGTATTTCTTTGGACCCTTCTTTCTTGAATCAATATAACCAACGATCGCTAGCAAACTTACTAGCTTCTCATGGGCCCCTGAAACAGAATTATTTTTGGCATTTTTGAATAAAAGAAGCATAAAAGGAGAAATATCAAAATAAAGAGACTCTGACTCTAAAACTGACTCGTGAGAATAGAAAAAAGAACAATCAACATCTATAAAGGATGGAGAAGATAAAACAGACGAAGGCTTTTCAACCTCAAACTCTACCTCCTGAACCATCACTGCAAGCTCATTTTCTTTTTCTTCCTCACAAACATGTTCTTGAAAGGTGCTACAACTCTCCAATTCATCCCCATTATTCATGCAACTCACCCCTAACTGCTCATCCTCATCAAGATCGAAAGAACTACGCTCATGAATGGGTGCCAATGAATCATCGGCCACATGACTCACTAGACAACCTATGGAAGTGGATCCCACCTCACTAACTTCCTGTGGAGTTTGAAGTCCTCTTATGATTTCATCAATTTTTAGACTCCTCGCTCTAGACTCCTCTATATAATTTTGAATTATGCTTTCCAAGGAAGAATTTTCTTTTAAAGGGGTATAACTTGAAGATGAAAAATTGGAATATGGTGTTGAATAAAAAGCCATTCAATTCAATTAAAGCAACTATGATAATTAGGCTTTTAATCAAATAATAACCCAATCAAGAACACATGACAAAGACTCAAACAAAAAAGGAAAGAAGAATAACAAATAAAACTAAATAGAAAAGGAAAACAAAAACAAAAAAATAAAATAAAACAAATAAGGAAAAAAATTAAACAAATACAGAAAACTCTAAGATATGAATGCAACAAATAAGGAAAAAAAATGCAATCTATCTACAAAGTAAAAATACACCCTAAATTAAGACCGAACAATTTTTCCACAATATTAATTTAACTAAATATGCCAATCCCCGGCAACGGCGCCAAAAACTTGATGCGCAATTTGCTAACCGCAAGTGTACGGGTCAAGTAATAATATAGTGTTTTCGTGTAAAACGAGTGTCGTCCTCTGGATTGGTTTTCTAGCAAATTAAGTATCGCGAATACTTTTGTTCAATTTTATTTAGGGAGCAAAACTCAATGACAAAGATAAATCTAAAGACAAAAAACATAAAATAAAAGTGGAGACTCAAATGGAAAGATTCTTAGGGAATTGATTTCATTGATTAAGAATGAGGATTAATTAATAGGAATGAATTGACCGTGCAATTATTCTACAAGCCAAGGAAGCTTTTATCACGATTACCTCTCCCGAGTATAATTGATTCTCATGCATATAAACTAACTTGATATCCCTATCTAAGTTCATTAACATGCAAGGCATTATTCGGTTCGGTCCTTGTTATGCTTCTAAAGATATTCCAAATCCCGTCACAAACTTAGAATTTCTACTCTAGTCATGCAATTAAACAAGGTAAGTCTTAGGCCAAATCCTCTCTCCCGAGTTAGATTCAACACTTAAATCATTCAATTAGTGATCAAGTAATTGAAAGCATTAAACACAAAATTGCATGCATAGAATAAAAGCACATTCATACCAAAAATTAATCCAACAAACTTAAACAATTACATCAATCCCTAAGACAAACAACTAGCAATTCATAGTCTTTAAACCATAAACACTAATTGAAAGAAAAGCCATAAAAACTACAAGAGTTAAGGGAAAGAAAAGGAAAAACTCGAATCCGTCGAAACCGGCACGTCCCCGTCACGATCTCTCCGTCTTCTTGCTCGATTCCCGCTCCTTGGCCTTGCTTTAGCTCCCACCAAAGGTCTCTAGTCGAAATTAGGGCTAAAATCTAACCAATTGGACTCCCCCAAATCCGTAGCTGAAAAGAGGAATTTATAGAAAATCTGGCGACAGCGTCGAGACGCTAAGGAGACAGCGTCGAGACGCTGTCTCTGTTGCCGCCCAATTCAGAAAAGGAAAGGCAGCGTCGAGACGCTCCAAGAGCAGCGTCCCGACGCTGGCCTACGGATGGCTCTCTTTTGACTTCTTCTTGGTTGAATCTTTTTCGTTCTTTAGCCAATTTTCATGTCCCGAACACGTATTTAGCTCCAATTTCTTGATTTAACTCTGAGACATGATTCCTACAAAAAGAACATAAAAATGCATAATTTTGGCCCATTAAATATAAAAGACTAGCTTAATTAATTAGGGAAACATAGCTAGCTATGCTCGCTATCAAATACCCCCAAACTTAAGCTTTTGCTAGTCCTCGAGCAAACTAAAAATCAAGCATACAGTGGAAGAATGGATGCAATAATCATAACTCAATCCTCAAAGCTCAAAAGTCAATAGTCAAGCAAGCAAGAGACATGCACACAAGGACCAATGAGGGAGACAAATTAAATTTTTTTCCAAAATTAACTTGCACAAGCGAGATCTAACTCAACAAGATCAGACTCTACTAGCCCGGGATTGGATTATTAAACTCTCAGCTCATCTTCCCTCTACACTGGCACTAAGGTTTCACTAATGAGTTAATGGAACAAATTAGTTTGTTTTTCTCCATACTTAGGTGCTTATAAAATACAATTAACTTTAGCATTTATATGTGGCACTAGCTTTCACACACCCATTGCAGGGACCCTTAACCTGAGTTTTCTCTGGTTGGCCTAACTGATCACAACAGGAGTAGCTCTTTTTGCCTTAATCTTTATTAATCATTGCATTGCGCGCATAAGTCATTACTTTTTTTTTTCTTTCAAATTGTAACAACAAGAATGATTTTTCTTTATGAGCATGATAAGCATATATTCTTTTCTTTCCTCCTAAGCAAGATCAAACATGCTAATTTGCAAAAAAATTAACTCTTTAGCTCTTCCCTACACCTATCGAGGTGACAACAAGCATATGAACCTAATAATTCACTCCTAAGCATTCAAATCCAAATCTAGCCAAGACAAATACTCTACTCATGCAAGCCATCTCCTAGAAAAAGTTTAAAAAGTCTCCCTTTTTGGGCACTCATGCTTACAACTCATCGAAAGCTTGAAAATTGACAAGAAAGTCTATCCTAGGACATCATAGCCATGCAAAAATAGCATCCAGAAAACAACCATCTGCTCAATTCAAAGAAAGCTCAAAACTATAGCCCGAACTCAGATGCTCAAGGGCTCCACAAACATGATAATCCACCCCCAAACTTAAAGCATGCATTGTCCTCAATGTATAAAGAAATTAAAGCATAATCAATCATGAGAACAATAAAAGAGTAGGAGGAGTGAACGATACTGCCCTGGAATGATGACCTTTTCATGAATGCTTGGCATAGACAAGAGCACGGGAACTCCTACAAAACAAAAACAACAAAAAGATCAAACACATAAAAGAGAGAAAAAACAAACTAACTTGGGTTGCCTCCCATAAGCGCTTGGTTAACGTCTTTAGCTCGACGTGCTCGTGCAGTCTGTCAAGGCACATAAAAATTCTCGTATTTCTTTGGACCCTTCTTTCTTGAATCAATATAACCAACGATCGCTAGCAAACTTACTAGCTTCTCATGGGCCCCTGAAACAGAATTATTTTTGGCATTTTTGAATAAAAGAAGCATAAAAGGAGAAATATCAAAATAAAGAGACTCTGACTCTAAAACTGACTCGTGAGAATAGAAAAAAGAACAATCAACATCTATAAAGGATGGAGAAGATAAAACAGACGAAGGCTTTTCAACCTCAAACTCTACCTCCTGAACCATCACTGCAAGCTCATTTTCTTTTTCTTCCTCACAAACATGTTCTTGAAAGGTGCTACAACTCTCCAATTCATCCCCATTATTCATGCAACTCACCCCTAACTGCTCATCCTCATCAAGATCGAAAGAACTACGCTCATGAATGGGTGCCAATGAATCATCGGCCACATGACTCACTAGACAACCTATGGAAGTGGATCCCACCTCACTAACTTCCTGTGGAGTTTGAAGTCCTCTTATGATTTCATCAATTTTTAGACTCCTCGCTCTAGACTCCTCTATATAATTTTGAATTATGCTTTCCAAGGAAGAATTTTCTTTTAAAGGGGTATAACTTGAAGATGAAAAATTGGAATATGGTGTTGAATAAAAAGCCATTCAATTCAATTAAAGCAACTATGATAATTAGGCTTTTAATCAAATAATAACCCAATCAAGAACACATGACAAAGACTCAAACAAAAAAGGAAAGAAGAATAACAAATAAAACTAAATAGAAAAGGAAAACAAAAACAAAAAAATAAAATAAAACAAATAAGGAAAAAAATTAAACAAATACAGAAAACTCTAAGATATGAATGCAACAAATAAGGAAAAAAAATGCAATCTATCTACAAAGTAAAAATACACCCTAAATTAAGACCGAACAATTTTTCCACAATATTAATTTAACTAAATATGCCAATCCCCGGCAACGGCGCCAAAAACTTGATGCGCAATTTGCTAACCGCAAGTGTACGGGTCAAGTAATAATATAGTGTTTTCGTGTAAAACGAGTGTCGTCCTCTGGATTGGTTTTCTAGCAAATTAAGTATCGCGAATACTTTTGTTCAATTTTATTTAGGGAGCAAAACTCAATGACAAAGATAAATCTAAAGACAAAAAGCATAAAATAAAAGTGGAGACTCAAATGGAAAGATTCTTAGGGAATTGATTTCATTGATTAAGAATGAGGATTAATTAATAGGAATGAATTGACCGTGCAATTATTCTACAAGCCAAGGAAGCTTTTATCACGATTACCTCTCCCGAGTATAATTGATTCTCATGCATATAAACTAACTTGATATCCCTATCTAAGTTCATTAACATGCAAGGCATTATTCGGTTCGGTCCTTGTTATGCTTCTAAAGATATTCCAAATCCCGTCACAAACTTAGAATTTCTACTCTAGTCATGCAATTAAACAAGGTAAGTCTTAGGCCAAATCCTCTCTCCCGAGTTAGATTCAACACTTAAATCATTCAATTAGTGATCAAGTAATTGAAAGCATTAAACACAAAATTGCATGCATAGAATAAAAGCACATTCATACCAAAAATTAATCCAACAAACTTAAACAATTACATCAATCCCTAAGACAAACAACTAGCAATTCATAGTCTTTAAACCATAAACACTAATTGAAAGAAAAGCCATAAAAACTACAAGAGTTAAGGGAAAGAAAAGGAAAAACTCGAATCCGTCGAAACCGGCACGTCCCCGTCACGATCTCTCCGTCTTCTTGCTCGATTCCCGCTCCTTGGCCTTGCTTTAGCTCCCACCAAAGGTCTCTAGTCGAAATTAGGGCTAAAATCTAACCAATTGGACTCCCCCAAATCCGTAGCTGAAAAGAGGAATTTATAGAAAATCTGGCGACAGCGTCGAGACGCTGTCTCTGTTGCCGCCCAATTCAGAAAAGGAAAGGCAGCGTCGAGACGCTCCAAGAGCAGCGTCCCGACGCTGGCCTACGGATGGCTCTCTTTTGACTTCTTCTTGGTTGAATCTTTTTCGTTCTTTAGCCAATTTTCATGTCCCGAACACGTATTTAGCTCCAATTTCTTGATTTAACTCTGAGACATGATTCCTACAAAAAGAACATAAAAATGCATAATTTTGGCCCATTAAATATAAAAGACTAGCTTAATTAATTAGGGAAACATAGCTAGCTATGCTCGCTATCAGTCACCGGGCCTTTGGCTCTGGTCGGCCTCGGCATTGGGCCGAGGCCGACCATTACCCTCGGCCTCTCCCTTGAGCCGGGGCCGAGGGTCGTGGTATGGGGCCGGAACGTGTTCCGGCCCCTTGCTCCGTGAGCTGGGCTTGTCTCATCTTTGGGCCCGATGGTTTAGGCCTTCCTGCATGAAATGTTGTTGGCTAATTTTCGCCCATAACATTAAACCCCAACTCTCTATTGAAGTTCATGGGTTTTCTTAACTTTCAATGGAGAGTAATAATCAATTTATAAATTTTACCTGCAAATAAAGGACATACAAGCAAAGAAATTTTCCCTACCTCCTTTCATCAGACAAGTAATCACTTGGTTCGGAATTGAAGATGCAACCGGTCAATTTGTTGCTTTGTTCGGCATATAAGTTTTGAATTGACAACTTTCCAGCTGGTTGGGAACTGACCTCGAGACTAGGAGCACAGGGATCAAGTTGGAATATAGTCAGCCAATAGGACAAAGAAGAAGAAGACGGAATAGGAGCTGGACCGAGGCACCCAGCCTCGGTCATGTTGCGCCTGCTGCGGTAGCAGTAGGCGCACTCGGCCTCGGCCATTGGTCGAGGCCGAGCAGGCTAGGCCTGCCGTGGCAGGCCTAGCTTTGGCAGGGCTGGACTGAGGCGTCCAGCCTCAGTCACGTCATGCCAGACGCATGTCTGGCGCAACTGGGCGCCTGCTGCAGCCGCAGCAAGCGCGCTCGGCCTCGGCCATTGGCCGGGGCCGATTGTTGGGTTTTATGCCCTAAAACTCGTAGGTAGTGAATGGTGACAAATTGTTCACTTGTATCAATACGTCGTTATTGAGGTTTGTACAATAAAGAGTTATTGTTACTAAAATTGCACAATTTGACCCAAATCCAATAAACTAAGATCCTAGGTTGTTTAGATGAAACTTGAACTAGTATGTGGGGACATACGGGGATCAGTGTTCAAGTAACAACTTAAATGGTCTATAGTATAGGGATAAGGCTGGGTACCTTATCCTGGTAACACTATGTGATACGGTCCACTTTGTATTCGATACAGATGCAATGATCCAAAGCATCCATGTAGGAGACATGCGAGTGGGGGTATCCTGTGCAATGAGTTTGCATAAGACCGGACCGCGAAATAGTAACCACTAGATGTAACACCGTTGACTAGTTTAGGTTTCTATTTCAATAGGATGACCTAGGTAACTCAATCTCAATCTTGAGTCTGTTATGAACTCCTTTTCAGGAGGGATTGTCCTTAGATCTGTATGGGTGAGAGTGGCCAGTTCGCCGACTCAATAATCCTACCATTTCAGGGGCAAGACCGAATGGGGGCTGGGAACATAACAGTACAAGATGGAATTCACTCCTTCCCCTATTGGGGCAAGTAGATGTGTGTTCCCTTAAGGGCTGATTCCGGGTCTTGAACAAGGGCGCCCATCCTCTCCTGGCCCGAGAGGAACTGCTGTTTATTGATTGGATCATAAACAGATTGTTCATTAGAGGAATCAGTGGTACTTAAGGATCCAGAGGTAACCCAGGGGTAAAACGGTAATTTGACCCAGCTGGCGTTACGAACACTCGTGAAGGGTTGACTTACTGTTATTGGTCGATATCCGTGGACACAGAAATATTCTACAGTGAGAAGAGTGCAGCTGTGGGTCTTTAGTGGAGTGACTCACAGTTAACGAATGTTGACTAACTTGGTTAATGAGTTTAGCCAATTAGTCTCGTATCGTTGGAGCTTCTGATCTGTAGGTCCATTAGGTCCACCTGCTAGCTCGTAAAGGGTTCTGAGGTTAAATAGTCTTGAATAGAATTTGAAGTGTGTTCAAATTCATTAAGGGAATTTTATTGTATTTGATACAATTAAAATAATGTATAAAGATACATTAGAATATAAGTTTAATTGGTGAATTAAACTTTATATTATAAATTAATTCTGGATATGATTCAAAATTAATTAACGGGAGAATTAAATATTTGAAGGAGTTCAAATATTACATATGAATTAGATTCATATTGAAACTATAGGTTAAATTTAATGTGAATGAGATTCATATTAAAACTATAGTATATGAGAGAATTATTTGAATAATGATTCAAATTAATTAAATATATGATATTTAATTAATGAATTAATTAATTGGAGAATTAATTAATTTAATTTAATTTAATTTGATTTGATTAAATTAATTCTATAGTTATTTTTAATGTACATTATGATGCATATTAAAACTATAGGTTATATGAGAGAGATTAAAATTGAATATGATTCAATTGCAATATTAATTAAATATTGGATATTTAATTAATGTGGATTCAATTAATGTGATTAATTGAATGGCCAGTTTAATTCAATTGAATATGATTCAAATTGAATTAAATACCTTATATTATAATTGATTTAATTAATATTGTTTTAATTAAATTAATTATAATTAATTAATTAAATGATTATTATTATTTAATTAATAGACGGCCAAGATCGTTTGGATTAGATCCAACGATCGAGATTTAGTAGGGTAATAACTCCCTCCCCACTTATCGTACAGGGGAGAGGAGGTTGCCCAACCTATCGCTCATTCTCTCATTCTCAATCAGAATGACAGAGAGAAAATTCTCTCTCAACTCTCTTACTCTCTCAACCAAAATCACAGCAAGGTGATTCCCTTTCCAAGAAGATTGAGATCCCACAATCTCTGCCTCATGAATTCAGAGGATAGCGGGTGTTCGCTATTGGTGGTGTTGATTGGAAGATCAAGAACGTGTTCTTGGAGCATTGTGCAGTATTCTTCAAGTTCATGTAAGTACTTAGTTCTAAAATTAGTTTTAGATCTAAAATATTATCATGCTTAATCGGTTTTAATTTAGAAATTTGTTTCTGAATTTATTTTGCCCAACGTACCGGTTTTCTCTAATTGAAATTAAAATCACGCTCGATTTAATTCGCTTCCGCTAGAGGATTCAATTCCTTCAGAGCAGGCTAGGCCTGCCGTGGCAAGCCTAGCTTGGGCTTGTCCCATCCGACTTTTTTCTTTTTTTTTTTTTTCGGATTCGGATTTTACTCCAGATTTCTGCTTCCCTTTCCTCTATAAATAGTCCTCATTTTCACCTTACTAACAACACCGCCTCTTGCATCCATCTTTTCTTTGTAGCTCCCACTTTCAAGGTAGTTCCCCTTCTTTTACCTCGCACTTTCGTTATGGACAACGATGACATTGTCACCTCTCCAGGTGAATTCTACCCTGAGGAGGCATCTTACAGCTCCAGTTATGACAACGAATCTTCCTTTTCGGAGGATAGCAACTTCGAGCCTCCTGCTCATCCCTTGGCCTTATCATCCTCAGTGACCGCGGCTCAACTTGAGTGTTTGTGGTATGAGTATGATATTCCCGAAGATGTGCGCTTAAGGGTCCCTGATCCTCAAGAAAGTTTTGCTCATCCTTCAGAGGGTGAAGTTGTTTTTTATCCTGCTATGTTCAAATTTGGCGTTCGCCTTCTGCTTCCTCTTATCCTTCAACACTTTCTTGTACTTACGGGTTTAGCTTCGGCCCAAATAGTGCCTAATGGGTGGAGTCACCTCATCGGTTGTATTGTCTTATGGGCCTGGTGCAAACAGGGGGCTTCTATGCCTACTGACCTTTTATTTTCTCTTCATTCGATTAACCGCAATCCTAATATAGGCCAATTGTTTTATTACATAAGCGCTAGAAAATGGGTCATAGTGCATAACCCAACTTCTGTTAAAAATTGGTTAAAAAAACTGGTTCTTTGTGAGTGGAAATTTGCGGGAGTGCGGACCGAATTATAATCATTTTGATGTTCCAACGATTTTTGGGGAGTATGGTGAGTTGAGTTGCCTATCTTGAGGTTTCTTCTGATTCTTCTAACTCACTGTTTTTTGCTGCCCTTTGCACAGTTCAGAGAAGGGTGCGGCGCTCCGCTGAAGCACGTGGTTTTTCTGAAATCGTCCAACAGATTGACCTTGCGCACCGCTTCGGTCCTGATCTCGTCAAACAGGAACACTTGCTGTCAATCGGCCTTGCCTGCCCCTAACAAGGCAATCTTCTCGGTCTCTAGCAGCTCTTCTTTCTTTTAACTTCCTCACTACCTTAATCTCTAAACCCTTTGTTGTTGCAGCCATGGCACCTCGTTCTATTTTCGGGGAACATAAGAAGGGAAAGAAAATGGCTAACGAAGCAAGTTTGTCCCGCCCTGATGTCACCATCGTCACTGAGGACAAGTCGGACACTTCTCTCGCTGCTCTGCGATCTTCTGCAGCAGGCCTCCGGAGATCTACTCGTAACTGCCACCCCTCTATCCCTTCCGCTACCGGGGGGAGGGAATTTGGGGTTCCAGTGTTTGATCTACCAAAAGGGTACTCCGGGACGGGGAGTGAGGTCAAGGCTCTGGCTCAAGATTTTATATGTTGGCAAGGACTGCAATCTCATCAGTCGGACGGGGAAATCGGCTTCAACGACCCTGCCCGAGGGATCCTAGTGGCTCAGCGCCAGCTTCGCGAGGTTGGCTTGCAAACATGTTATCCTGCTTTCCTTCGAAACAGCTGCTGACTTTTGGATTTTTTTCCTTCTCTACAGGTTTTCTCTCTGGTCACCACCTCATCCATGAGCTTGGCCAACAAGATTAGTGATCTGCAAAGGCACAGTGTGCCTCGCTAGGAGCTCGCTCAAGCCCAGGAGAGCCTAAACCGTGCAAACAGGCTCCTGACAGACGTTAAGGCGGACTTGGAACTCAACAAGGCTGAGCTTAGTAGGACCAAAGTCCAACTTGCCGAGGCTAAGGCTCACCTTGCTGATGGAAACTATCTGGCCGAAGCGTATAAAAGGACTGATGAGTACATCAACATGCAGAATGAAATCTGGACTGACGGGGCTAAGTGGGCGCTTAAGCGTGTTAGGAAGCATGACGCCTCCTTCAACCCATCTGTTGTCCGCGACGAAATTTCTGGCATGCGCACCAATCCTGACACTTACCTGGTGTCTGACGGTTCTTCAAGCGGGAGGGAGGACATGGAAATCCCTTCCGAAGACGACAACCACTAAATGACCTCTCTTCCTATTCCGCTTTGTCTGATTTTCTGCTCTTGTTATGCACTTCTTTTGCGATTTCTGTTTCATGTTTCCCTTCCATGCATTTGTACTTTTTTCCCTTTTCAATCAATGAAAAATTGGACTTCTCTATCTTTTAACCACTCCTTTGCCATATCTCAAGTAGTCTCGGAATTATTAAGTAAATCTTCCATCAGAATAGAAAAAAATTTGCATGCATAAGGAAGTTCCATCATAACTTTACGATAAAAAGTCGAAATCACAGCCGCGAGAGTAATCATATTTACGTCATGGAATGAAAAGCCTTAGACAAGTCGAGGCCGACCAGAGGTCAAAGAGTTGTAGGGCCGTGTGAAACCAAAAGCCAGGTTCGACAGGTATACACCACTAACAGCTTCGCTTGAACAGGTGTTGGCCGCAATACAGGACACGAATCTGCTGAAGCGCCCAGAAAAGCAAAGGTCAGACCCCGACAGAAGGAACATAAACAAATACTGCATGTTCCACGGTGATCACGATCATACAACCCGAGAGTGCATCCAGTTACGGGACGAGATAGAAACCTTAATCCGAGAAGGTTACTTGAAGGAGTTCGTAGGACACGACAGGGGGAAGAAGCCGGTGCAGACAGAGTTGGGCAAAAGTTCACCGAATCCTTGTCGATGGGGGAAGTTCTGCTGATGTACTCTCAACCGCTGCTTTCGATGCCATGAAGCTAGGAAGCGATCGTTTGAGGTCGAGCCTCACGCCGCTGGTGGGGTTTGGCAGGGAAAAAGTGAGCCCAAGAGGAAGCGTCGAGCTACCAGTGACATTTGGGGAAGGACTGCAGACAGTAACGAGGATGATCAACTTTTTGGTGGTAGACTGCATCCCAGCATACAATGCCATCTTGGGACGACCCACTGTACATGGACTCAAAGCTGTGGCCTCAACCTACCATCAGGTCCTGAAATTCCCAACTGAAGAAGGGGTAGGAGCAGTATATGGCGAACAAAAGATATCGAGGGAATGCTACTTTATGGCACTCAGGAACGTCGACAGAAAAGTTCAGGCAGCGTTAGCCTCGGGAGATGGCCAAGGTCGAGCATTTGAGGGAGCAAGTTATCCCCTTCCAATGGAGCATTGATTCCTTTTGATTATGTTTTTTGGTCCACTAAACCATGTTCAATTTCCTTTTATGTTTAGTAGCGCATTATTCAGAATGTACTGGTTGATTTATTTGAAATAAAACACTTCGAATTTCGTTTCAGAAGTTTAGAGCAGCTTGAAGAGATGCCCGAGAACTCCTTAGGCCTCCCTAAGCTTTTTCCCTAGGAGAGTGTACGCACCCCTGGGATGAACAGAGCAGCTTGAAGAGAGGCCCGGGGACTCCCTAGGCCTGCCCAAGCTTTTTCCCAAGAAGAGTGTACGCACCCCTGGGATGAACAGAGCAGCTTGAAGAAAGGCATGGGGATTCCCTAGGCCTCCCCAGCTTTTTCCCCAGAAGAGTGTACGCACCCCTGAGATGAATACAACAGCTTAAAGAGAGGCTCGAGAGTTTCCTAGGCCTCCACAATCTTTTCCCCAGAAGAGTGTACGCACCCCTGGGATGAACACGACAGCTTGAAGAGAGGCTGGGGTGTTTCCTTGGCCTCCCCAAGCTTTTCCCCGATTGAGTGTACGCACCCTCGGGATGGATACAAAAGAGCAAATTACCAAGCAAAGCAGAGGAAATGCTCGACCTCATGCCGAAGCCGAGGCCGAGCACCCCGATTCCGAGGCCGAGCACCCCGATGCCGAGGCCGAGCATCCCAGTGCCGAGGCCAACCCAGAGGTGCGCTGAGGATGAGTTTTCTCCTCAAAAAGCCAGGTATGAGGCCATTCTACTTACTCAAAAGATGCAATTCTAGAGATAATAAATGCACATTTTGAGTGGGGACTGAGGATAGGAGTGATTATCATGATGAGTTTTTTGCTTTTCATTCCATGACGTAAATATGATTACTCTCGCTACTGTGATTTCGACTTTTTATCGTAAAGTTATGATGGAACTTCCTTATGCATGCAATTTTTTTTCCTATTCTGATGGAAGATTTACTTAATAATTTCGAGACTACTTGAGATATGGCAATGGAGTGGTTAAAAGATAGAGAAGTCCAATTTTTCATTGATTGAAAAGGGAAAAAAGTACAAATGCTTGGAAGGGAAACACGAAACAGAAATCGCACAAGAAGTGCATAGCAAGAGCAGAAAATCAGACAAAGCGGAATAGGAAAAGAGGTCATTCAGTGGTTGTCGTCTTCGGAAGGGATTTCCATGTTCTCCCTCCCGCTTGAAAAACTGTCAGACACCGGGTAAGCGTCAGGATTGGTGCGCATGCCAGAACTTTCGCCGCTGACAACAGAGGGGTGGAAGGAGGCGTCATGCTTCCTAACGCGCTTAAGCGCCCACTTAGCCCCGTCAGTCCAGATTTCATTCTGCCTGTTGATGTACTCGTCAGTCCTCTTATACGCTTCGGCCAGATAGTTTCCATCAGCAAGGTGAGCCTTTGCCTCGGCAAGCTGGACTTTGGTCCTGCTGAGCTCAGCCTTGTTGAGTTCCAAGTCCGCCTTAACGTCTACCAGGAGCCTGTTTGCACGGTCTAGGCTCTCCTGGGCTTGAGCGAGCTCCCGTCGAGGCACACTGTGCCATTGCAGATCACTAATCTTGTTGGCCAAGCTAATGGATGAGGCAGTGACCAGAGAGAAAACCTGTAGAGAAGGAAAAAAATCCAAAAGTCAGCAGCTGTTTCGAAGAAAAGCAGGATAGCATGTTTGCAAGCCAACCTCGCGAAGCTGGCGCTGAGCCACTAGGATCCCTCAGGCAGGGTCGTTGAAGCCGATTTCCTCGTCCGGCTGATGAGATTGCAGTCCTTGCCAGCATATAAAATCTTAAGCCAGAGCGTCGACCTCACTCCCCGTCCCAGAGTACCCTTCTGGTAGATCAAACACTGGAACCCCAAATTCCCTCCCCCCGGTGGTGGAAGGGATAGAGGGGCGGCGGTTACGGGTAGATCTCCGGAGGCCTGCTGCAGAAGACCGTGGAGCAGCGAAAGGAGTGTCCGACTCGTCCTCAGTGACGATGGTGACATCAGGGCGGGACGAACCTGCTTCGTTAGCCACTTTCCTTCCTTTCTTACGTTCCCCGAAAATAGAACGAGGTGCCATGGCTGCAACAACAAAGGGTTTAGAGATTAAGGTAGTCAGGAAGTTAAAAGAAAGAAGAGCTGCTAGAGACCGAGAGGATTGCCTGGTTGGGGGCGGGCAAGGCCGATTGACAGCAAGTGTTCCTGTTTGACGAGATCAGGACCGAAGCGGTGCGCGAGGTCAATCTGTTGGACAATTTTAGAAAACTCACGAGCTTCAGCGGAGCGCCGCACCCTTCTCTGAACTGTGCAAAGGGCAGAAAAAAACAGTGAGTTAGAAGAATTAGAAGAAACCTCAAGATAGGCAACTCAACTCACCATACTCCCCAAAAATCGTTGGAACATCAAAAGGATTATAATTCGGCCCGCACTCCCGCCAATTTCCACTCACAAAGAACCAGTTTTTTAACCAATTTTTACCAGAAGTTGGGTTATGCACTATGACCCCTTTTCTAGCGCTTATGTAATAAAACAAGTGTCCTATATTAGGATTGCGGTTAATTGAATGAAGAGAAAAGAAAAGGTCAGTAGGCATAGAAGCCCCTGTTTGCACCAGGCCCATAAGACAATACAACCGATGAGGTGGCTCCACCCATTAGGCACTATTTGGGCCGGAGCTAAACCCGTAAGTACAAGAAAGTGTTGAAGGATAAGAGGAAGCGGAAGGCGAACGCCAAATTTGAACATAGCAGGATAAAAAGCAACTTCACCCTCTGAAGGATGAGCAAAACTTTCGTGAGGACCAGTGACCCTTAAGCGCACATCTTCGAGAATATCATACTCATTCCGCAAACGCTCAAGTTGAGTCGCGGTCACTGAGGATGATAAGGCCAAGGGATGAGCAGGAGGCCCGAAGTTGCTATCCTCCGAAAAGGAAGATTCGTCGTCATAACCGGAGCTGTAAGATGCCTCCTCAGGGTAGAATTCACCTGGAAATGTGATAGTGTCATCGCTGTCTATAACGAAAGTGCGAGGTAAAAGAAGGGGAACTACCTTGAAAGTGGGAGCTACAAAGAAAAGATGGATGCAAGAGGTGGTGTTGTTAGTAAGGTGAAAATGAGAACTATTTATAGAGGAAAGGGAAGCAGAAATCTGGAGTAAAATCCGAATCCCAAAAAAAAAAAGGAAAAAGTCGGATGGGACAAACCCAAGCAAGCCTAGCCTGCTCGGCCCCGGCCAATGGCCGAGGCCGAGCGCGCTTGCTGCGGCTGTAGCAAGCGACCAGTCGCGCCAGGCATGCGTCTGGCGTGACGTGACCGAGGCTGAACGCCTTAGTCCAGCCTTGCCAAAGCTAGGCCTAGCCTGGCCGAGGCCGAGCGCGCCTACTGCTACCGCAGCAGGCGCCCAGTTGCGCCAGGCATGCGCCTGGTGCGACATGACCGAGGCTGGGTGCCTCGTCCAACCCCTATTCCGTCTTCTTCTCCTTTGTCCTATTGGCTGACTATATTCCAACCAGATCCCTGTGCTCCTAGTCCCGAGGTCAGTTCCCAACCAGCTGGACAGTTGTCAATTCCAAATTTATATGACGAACAAAGCAACAAATTGACCGGTTGCATCTTCAATTCCGAACCAAGCGATTACTTGTCTGATGAAAGGAGGTAGGGAAAATTTCTTTGCATGTATGTCCTTTATTTGCAGGTAAAATTTCTAAATTTATTATTACTCTCCATTGAAAGTTAAGAAAACTCATGAACTCCAATAGAGAGTGGGAACATAATGTTATAGGCGAAAATTAGCCAACGACATTTCATGCAGGAAGGCCTAAACACATCAGGCCCAAAGATGAGACAAGCCCAGCTCACGGAGCAAGGGGCCGGAACACGTTCCAGTCCCATACCACAACCCTCGACCCCGACCTAAGGGAGAGGCTGAGGGTAATGGTCGGCCTCTGCCCAATGCCGAGGCCGATCAGGGCCAAAGGCCCGGTGACCCCTCGAGAGCCCAGGTATGAAAAATGAGCCCTAGATTTACTATACGAGTTTTCCGGCCAAAGCTAACTTAAGCATCGGAGTGTGCGTGGTCTACACCACACTAGTGTGTAGCGTTTGTTTGTCTTGCAGGTCACATCTTTCCCGCTTATTTACAAATTCACTATTGATCGTCACGTGGAACGAGGGGTTAATTCTTAAGCGAAATTTGACCATCAACAGTTATCAAAAATAGAAAATGTTGTTTGTAGATAATGACAATAATGTTATCCATTGTTTTTTAAGTTGTATCTCGTTTTCATTATTATGAAAACAAAATTGGAAAACGATGAAAACAACATTTTTATCGTTTTAGAAAACGAACATGTTTTCGAAAATTGTTTTTGAAAATAGCTATAACAAACCCGTTTTAATTGTTTCCCGTGTATTTGGATCATGAACCAACCAGAGGTTTTGACATATGTGAGGTTGATCTTTTTTCAAGCAAATAGTTGTGAATTAGTAATTGAACTTAAATTCATATAATATTTTAAGCATATTCATCTCCTGAAAATCTATTTTATATAAATATTAAAATATCTTTATCAAATTCAAATGTAATTTAACCAAAATCAGGTTCTTAAGAAATGATTCATCCTAAATTGAAAGTCAAATTTACAAAAAAGCCCCTAGATAGATGCCTTTCTGAAAAAGCCATTTCTGAACTTTTCTGAGTGTTTCCATGGATCAGTGGATGAAGCACTGAAAAGCTCATGCCGCGATTTCAATGGACAAACAAACACCGTTTCAAATTTTGGAAAAACTTTGCGCCAAAAAAAGAGGAAATGAAAAAAACTTTTCGTTCCTAAATCTTTGATCCTCTTCGTTGTTCATCTGCTCGTTTATCTCTCTCTAAAGGTTAAAATCTAAATCGATCTTTCCAGTTTCCACCATAAACGGCGAATCAGGATCTATTTTATTGCGTAATCAGATTCACACACACGGTTACAGACATTCAGAAACGGAAATAAAAAGGGATCGGAAACGGCAAACCGATGAAATCGCGATCAGGTAGACGATTGAGCGAGTTTGGAAGCCTCCAGATCCGCGGCCTGCTTGAGGAAACTCTGATCGCCGTCGTGGAGCGCCATCTGAATCGGCGAGGAGCCTAATCCATCGGCGATGGCGAGCAAGATGTTCTTCATCTCCGTCCGAAACTCCTCCGTATCGACGGTGCCGCTTTTGTCGCAATCGAACTTCTCGAAGATGGAATCGTAGAGCTGAGTGAGTTGCTCGGGCGGAGTGGTGACGTCGACGCCGAAGTGAGTCTCGATTAGGCGGAGCGTCTCGAAGGCCTTGCGGAGCTCGGACTTGGAGAGGACGCCGTCGTGGTTGAGATCCAGAGCGGCGAAGGCTTCGTCGACGCTTTTCTTGAAGTGAGATTCGTCGTTCACGAAGTTCCTCACCGTCGATCCGTCTATTACGACCACCGCCATTTTCTTCCTCTCTCAAGATTTCTCTCTCTCTCTCTAATGGTGTGTGACTCGGTGACTCGGTGACTCGGTTATGAGATTAGAGATTTTGAAATCCGTTCGTTAGTTTTTATAAGACTTTCTGACATTGGAATTGTGATAAAACGAAAATTCCGGTGGAATTTTTCTTTTTAATAATTAAATACAATACAATCAGCTCACGTGGTTTTTGCTAGTTTTATTGCCACGTGTTAAAAATCACTCGAGTCCAGCAATTTAGCCTCTAAACTTTTATACGTAATAATTTAGCCTTTTTACTTCAAAATTTGTAACAATTTATAATTTAACATCATTTATTCTAAATTTTTCAAAAATATATTTTGAAATAAAAAAATAGTTGTCTCGTCAACATTTCGTTAATATTCAACGGAAAAATAGATGAAATGACTAAAATGAAACGAAATCCAAACCTTAGAGACTAAATTGTCGAGTTTAAAAACTCAGAAAAAAAAACAAAACCTAACCCAAACTTCAGGGACCAAAAGTGTATTTTTCTCATTTTATAATTAAATAAATACAAAAATAAATTTAATTTACCTCTCTAATAAAATAAGTTGGTAAAAGTAGTGTAATATGAATCATAAATTAATCCTTCTACTTTTTTTAAACAAAACAAATTGATACATCTAAATTTACCAAATATAATATAATTTAATTGACATGCTAACTTTATTATAAAAATAAACCTAATGTCGAATTTAAAGCAGGACATGTTGGGAATGACTTAATCTTGGCCTAGTGTAGTGTTGTATGTTCCTAAAAAAAAAAAGTGTAGTGTTGTATGAAGACTTTTGTCCCACATGGATAAGTTTAGAGTTGGGAAGAGTGTTTTTATACTATCACTCTTCCTTACTTTTCCTAAACTGGTCAAGAGTGGAAGCAAGTTTTCACCCCACATGTCTATATCGCTGTCGGTGAACTATCCATGTTGTCCAGTTCGTGTGTCCGTTCGTTCCGTGCCTTTGACCGTCTTGTAGGAGCATGCAACTGTTGGGTTTTATGCCCTAAAACTCGTAGATAGTGAATGTAACCGTTGACCGAATATTAATGAAATAATATTGATATATTTTTCCATTAATTGTTATTAGTTATTTTATGTTTGTCTTTGCCTAATAATAACCCTAATCCAATAAACTAGACATCCAAGGCTGTAATATGAGTCTGGATAAGACTGGGTGCCTTATCCTGGTGACACTATGGATACGGCCCACTTTGTATTTGATACAAACGTTGCGATCCAATGCGTTCGTGTAGGAGACATGCGAGTGGGGGTATCCTGTGCAATGAGTTTGCATAAGACCGGACCGCGAAATAGTAACCACTAGTTATAACACCGTTAACTAGTTGGTTTTCTATTACACTAGGACGACCGAGACAACTTAGTCTTAATCCTGAGTTGATTATGGACTCCTGCTCATGAGAGATTGTCCTTTGATTTGTATGGGTGAGAGTGGCCAATACGCCGACTCAATAAGCCTACCACTTTGGGGACAAGATCGAATGGGGAGCTGGGAACATAATCGTACAAGATGGAATTCACTCATTCCCGACTTTAGGGAAGCAGATGAGTGTTCCCTTAAGTGGTTACTCCGAGTCTTGAACAAAGGGTCCTACCCTCTCAATGGCACGAGAGGGTTTTCTGTTTGATGGTTGGACCACAAACAGATTGTTCATTAGAGGAGAATTGGTACTTAAGGAAATAGAGGTGACCCAGGGGTAAAACGGTAATTTGACCCAGCTGGTGTTACGGACACTCGTGAAGGACTAACTAGTCGATATTGGTCTAAGTTCCGTGGACACAGAAAATATGTCTGCAGTGAGAAGAGTGCAACTGTGAGTCTATAGTGGAATGTACACACAGTTAACGAATATTGATTATTGTGGTTAATGAGTTTAACCAATTAATCTCACATCGTTGGAGCTTCTGATCTGCAGGTCCATAAGGTCCCACTGGTAGCTCGTAAAGTAATTTGAGGCAACTAAGTAATTAAATGTAAATTGAAAATGTTCAATTTACTAAGGGAAATAAATATAATATATATTGATATATTATTATGAGAGAAATTAATATTTGAAGAAGTTCAAATATAAATTTATGGAAGATTGAAAGAATTAATTAATTTAAGTCCTAAAAGTGTTTGGGCAAAATTAATTAATTCAAGGCCGAAAATTAAATATGTGATATTTAATTGGTGGTTAATTAATTAAAGAATTCATTAACCATGAATTAATCAATTATGTAAATAATTAATCACTTAAGGAAGTGATTAATCATTTATGGGAATGATCTAATTACTTATAGAAGAAATTAGTCATTTATGGAAAAGATTAATCAATTGGGGAATTGATTGATCATGATTGATTAATTAAGGAATAAGATTGAATCAATTTTGGAAAAGATTGATTTAATTGAATATTTTATTCATGGCCTCTCTTCTATAAATAGAACACTAGACCTAATTGGTCATGACACTTGACACTCTTGAAAGACAAGACCTAGAATTCTCTCTAGCCTCCCTCTTAGAGAAAGACTCTCACAAGTCTTTGGCCTCCTAGACTTAGAGACATACCGGTGTAACCTCTGTGGTTATTGTGTCATTCAAAGAAGAAAATCCAGCGATCAAGAGGCGAGAAGACTGCTGTGTTTTCGTTCGTTGGAGCGTTGTCGGTGAAGAACGGTCAAGTCTGCAACGGAGGTTTGTAACGGTTCTTCCTCTTTTCGTTAGAAAAGTTTTTAAAATAAATTTAGATTTATTCTAGCATGTTTAAACCGTTTTTACAGCGACTTTAAAGTTAGTTTAAAGTTTTGTTTGAGTTATCGTAACGGTATTTTAATGTTAAATAATATACGGCGTAAGGTCCAATCGATGCGCTTCCGCTGCGTGGGGACTTTTATTCCCTTCAGCAACGTGTCCTGTAGGAGCATGCTCGTTGGTTGATTCATCCCTATAAAAGGCTGCAACAAGACTCACTTCATTCATCCATTTTTCCACTTTCATCTTCTTTCGTCCATTCTTTGAGCAAAGTAAAAATTCCTTGATTCCAATCCTTCTCTCTCGAGTGCACGAACGAGGAGGGCGTTATGTTAACCTTGGGGAGCAACCGGCGTAAACGATTTAGTACCGTGGTCATGCCGAAATTGCTTTCAAGGCAGTGGTCCTCTCCACGACACAACAATTGTGTTTCTCAATTTCTTTCAACAGGACAAATATTATGAATGAAAAATAATAACAAAAAAAAATAAAATAAAATAATAACGAAGAAACATAAATACATGTCTCTATATAGCTTCCTTCAAATAGATTTACCTCACTAGATAATTGTTAAATAAATGTGACTATGCGACTTCATAAGAGTGAAATTCCAACATTCCAAACCTAGGATTCAAAATATGTATTTGATACATGCATCTCAAACTTCTTAAATATGTCACTTAGCATCTTGAGTTGCCTTGTGAAACTGAATATGGATTTTAAAAGTAAGAAAATGAGAACAAATATTAACATAAGGATAGTTCAACTCAACTATTAAGATATCAGTATCTTTCGTTAAAAGTTTGGATGTTTGAATCTATAGATTCTATAACGTTATACCATTCAAAACACGATAGAAAGAAGAGAAAAACGAATGAGGGAGCATTCTTCAAACATTATACCATTCACACTTCACATTATATTTTGAGAGAATTTTAGAGCATGGGAAATTGAAAAAGAAGTAATTAAAATAGTTTAGAGAATAAATTCTAGAAATTTAATTAAAAAACAAGAATTGGAAAAGTTGCACACCACCCGTTTGTAAAAAGGCGTGAGAGAAGTGGATGGGCGAGGGCATGGCGCGGAGGTTTGGGCACGTACGCCGTGTCGTGCGGCAGTGAATATATTCGAACGCACGCCCACATGCAACCGTGTCCACACCCTTCCTTTTCGGCTCTTGCTGCCTTCTCTCAATATCTGTGGCCAAAAACATTTGAGCAAGTTGACCGAGTGATTTTGAAAGAACTAAAATCATTTTTACTATTTTTGAAATCATCTCGAAACATAGTTATAATTATTCAAAATTAATCTCATGTTCCATTTTACATTTTTAAACGCGATTTTTCGTATCATTAAAATTGATTTTAAATTAGTAGAGACATGTTTCGAAATGATTTTGAATATGATAAAAGTGATTTTATCTATTTCAAAATCTAAAAGTTGAGGGGTACTCCCAACGTGCATCCACCCCTGTTTGTATCCTTCTAGTTTATGAACTTTTAAAAATGTCTAATAGATCTCTTTAACTTTTAATTTTGTGTTTAATAAGTCTATAAACTTTTTGTTTTATATCTAATAGAGATGAGATCCCTTACCTATTAATTTTTTTTTTTGAAAATTAACTTGAATTTTGTAGTTACTAGAACCCTAAACTTTCAATTTTCATGTCTAGTAAGCCCATGAATTTGAAAAAAAGACAAACATGCAAAGATTTATTAGACAAAAGATAAAAAATTTACTTTTTATAGTACTTTTATAGTTTGAGCGGTAAAATGGTTACTTTTTATAGTTTGAGCGGAAAAAAATAAAGATCTTGAAAATTCAAGTTTCCAACCATGAAAGTTCAAATAAGGAAATGTGATTTAAACTTAAACTACAATCTTTTTTAATTACATGTCAATTACCGTTGAATTATGTTCACTTTGACTTAAACTATAATACATTATACATAGTTAAAGTTTCAAATTCTCTATCTTTATATTAGCATCACATGAACAATGATACAATTATAGAGTTACTTTTTTTTTGAAATACGGCCTATAGAGTCATTAAAACATAATTGACATGTATTTTTATTTATTGACGAGTAGATCTAGTATTTTTTTTTTTAGTTCAACAACATTTGAGGTGGAGGGTTTCAAACCTCTAACCTCTTGATAGTAAATGTCAATTATAACTGAACTATGCTCACTTTGACACCAGTAGATCTACCTGTGTGGATAAAATTTTGAAACAACTGATTTATTGAAAAATTTAAAATAGTGATTAAAACATTTTTAAACCTAATATTTGAACGTTGAGAGTTTAAATAGGAAAAAGTTTAAAATTTAAAAGTAGATAAATTAAGTATGAAAATTTAGAGATGAAAATAGATTTTAATTAGCCCAAATGATTTAACTGAATTTGGAACTTTTTAAATGGAAAATATGTGAGGCTAGAAAATTGGATATCCAAATGCAGCTAGCCATTATATTAATTTACATTTAGAATATGCTTTTATTTAGAAGAATATAGAGAGAATTCAATACTTGTTAGGCATTAAGCAATGTTAAAGCCTTGAAAGTAAGAGTTTTTACAAGTCTCTCATCATTTCATTCATTCGTTTCTCATATATTCATATCTTGCTAATATTCTTATTATACATTATTATAATTGATTCTCTTCTAAAATTTAAGATATTTTGATTGATATTTGATGGCATAAAAAAATTAAAATAGATATAGATAGAATATAGAATGAAATGTGTGAGAGAAGAGAGGGACAATGAAAAAGTAAAAAGGTAGTAGGAAAACACTTTAGTGCTTGCTAGAGAATATTTATTCATGACTTTGTTGAAAGAGAATAGAATAATTGTCTTATTCAAAATAATAATATGAGTTGAGAAATTATACAAACGTCTAACTTTGATGGATAAAAAGTAGGAATAGTCCGTTACGAACAAAAAGAGATGAGATCTTGATCTCGAAATAAGCGTCAGTGGCCCTCTTATGATTAATATGAAATGTTTCACTTGCTTAATTAAAAGTATTAGTTCTTTGTATCTATTTTCTTTTTCAAAAATCATGGAGTCTATGATTTTTTTTTTGTACGTATGATTGATAAAGAAGTCCAAGTTCTAACCCATGGCCAAATCAACATCGTTGGTTTTGCAAATTGAAAAATCTATGTTAGATAGATAATTAAGCCAAATCTATTGGTTTGTTGGGACGGATACGACCAAAATTTTATATGGAGTAGACAAAGGGTCATGCGTATATAAACTAGAAGGTATAAGGTCTGTTAAGTGAAATTATAGGCAAAATCAAAAGACATATGTCTAGAATGAACAATATCACACTGTCGTGAAATATGGAGAGTTTTGGTTGTCTTAGCGCGTATGATATCAGAGTCATGTCCTAAATTTAGCCATCCTGATGGAATCTTTGAATGATGAAAAAAAAGTGAATGAACATCAAAGATATATTCATGTGGAATTATAGATGAATATCTTCAAATGTCAAGTAAGTGTGGTTTAAGAGAAGGATTGTTAAAACTGCAATAAAGTATAGTAATTCCGTGCAAAATTTTCCACAATGAATTATGTGATTGATTTTTTTTCAGACATGAATGTTGTGCAGACTTAAATATCAAACAAGAAAGAAATTTGACTTGAATATTAGACAAGTACTTAGATATCAATTAGATAATTGAATTAGCTTGAATATATAATAATGGAGTGTTCTCGATAACCTTGATGATAGTTTGTTTATGAATATGATTGTTGTAACAAATACAAATGAAGTCTCAGGTTGACTAGAAAAAAGAAAAAATCATCAATATAATTAAAACATTTTCTATTGTCCCTAACATGACCAATGTCAATTTTGTCCATTTTCAATTAAATTTTTATTTATTTACCTTTTAAAACACTTACCCCACACACACAAAACCAAAGTATTCATTTAAATATACACAAAGATGTAAATTAAGATATCCTAAATTACAAAACAAAACAAAAACAAACCCTACATCCACCTTTACCACTTAAAAACAAAATTAACAAAAAAAAAAAAAAAAAAAAAAAAAAAAAAATCAAAAACCAAAGTCAAACCCCTCTCCTTCCAGAGTCAGACTTAGTCAACGACCGAAGTCTAACCAAAAAATTCACTTTCTTCTCCATCGCCGGCCCTTCTTTCCTCTTCTTCCCCACGTACTTCCCCGGCGACGAATCCCAATTTTCCGGCGACCCCACCACCAGCACACTTTCCGGCGACCTCATTACCATTTCTTCATACTCCACCGCCCGTCCTCCGCCGCCGGCCAAAACCCTCGCCTGCAAGGCGGCGACGACCTCCCTCATCGCCACGTCAACATCCCGGCGATTCCTCAGCAAAATCTCCCCAATCTGCGCCGGCGTCAGCCCGCCACCAGACCTAATACAGCTATCCACGACGTCGAACAGCGCGTGAGACTCAATCTCCAAATAATTCCTCACAAGAATACGAAACGCCGCCGGCCCACACATGCCGAGGCTCACGTGCACGTCCATCCGGCCGCACCGGACCAACGCCGGATCGATCTTCTCTCGGTAATTCGTCGTGAACACAACGATTCTCTCTTCCCCACAGCACGACCAGAGCCCGTCGGTGAAATTCAAAAGCCCCGACAACGTCACGCGCCCCATCTCCTCCTCGTGATCCTCACGCGCCGCCGTCTTCGAAACCCGATCCGCCGTCAGATCAACAGAACAATCAATATCCTCAATCACAATCACCGACCGGTTCGTCGTCTGAATTAAAAGCGACCGAAGCTCAGAATTATCAGAAACCTTCGTCAATTCCAAGTCATAAACATCATAACAGAGGAAATTCGCCATGGCTGCAATCAAGCTCGACTTCCCAGAACCAGGAGGTCCATAAAGCAAATACCCACGTTTCCACGCGCGGCCGACTCTGCTATAAAACTCCCTCCCGGCGGCAAACGCCGTCAAGTCGTCGGTGATCTGTTTCTTGAGCTCTGTTTCAAGCGCCAGAGTTTCGAAAGTGGAAGGGTGCCGAAACGGGACGGAAACCCAGCCGGAATCGTAGGAATTACCATTGCCGTTGTTGGTGAAGAGCCGTCGTTCCCGGGAGGTCCGCTCGAACTCCGCCGCCGTGGAGGTGACGTGATCGAGATACAGAGGAAGGAGCGCGTGGCGGTGACGTTTGGGGATTTTGAGAGAGAAGCTTCGTTTCTCATCCAGGGAATCCTGAACGGTCTCCACGTGGTGGGTCCAGGAAACACGGTGGCCGTTGAAGGTGTCGTGAATGGAGTGGTTGGGAGCGACGGTGAAGGAGATTCTGTTGGAGGATTTGGAGCGGGAGAGTGACAGACGGCGGCAGGCGGCGGAGGAGGCGGTGGCGGTGGGGTTGTGGAGGGAGTTGAGGTAGAGAGTAACGTGGCGGTAGAGCTCGTTGAGGTCGACGGAGCAGTAGCCGTTGAATTCAGGGATGTCGAAGTAAGAGAAAGGGGTGAAGAAATCTTGAAGGGATTCGTAAAAGGAATGGAGAAGAGAGAGGAATTGGGAAGGGAGAATGTTTTGGAGGACTGTTAGAAGGCCTAAGAAGGACCATAATTGAGAGAGAATCTCCATTGTTAGGGTTTTTGAGCTTTGATGCTGACAGAGGTTGAAGATGATGATGAGGGCTTGTTTTGAGGGAGGGAATCAGATTTAAAAGACAAGTTTTTTTTTTTTTTTTTTTAATTAAATAATTTGGGGACTGACAAAGTGGCTGTTTGATGTGGGATAAAGGTTAAAGAGGGATGAAGAAGAACCCACCTCTCTCAATCTCTTTAGTCTACTTTTTGTCATGTTTATGAAGTTCTCTAATCTAGTCTATCATTGATCTAATCTAATCTAAGATGGGTAATTAAAGAAGTTTATTTGTTGAGCCAATTCGAGCATAGATTGGAGTGGTGATGGGTTTGAATCTTTCATGCGTTTTGATTTGGAATACAAGAACAATTTTAGGTTTCGTCTCGTAATCTTTTGATTTTTTAGGTTAAACTGCAAATATAGTTTTTGAACTTTAACACAATCTATTTAATCTCTAATTATTTTAAAATATCAATCACATCACTCCTCCATTTAACTTTTGATTTTAAGAAGTATGTTACTGTTAAAACTATAAATATTAGTAAAAAAAAAAAATCATTCACTTAGGGGGTGTTTGGGGCACTGAATAGGTTATAATAACCCCCTTATTATAACCTATTCAATGTTTGGGGCACCAACAAAAATAATTGGTGAGGTGGGTTATTTTAACCCCCGATTATTTTATCCATTTTCTACAGTAACCATTATTCAACACACTACAGTAACTATCTCCTCACTTCTTCCATGCGACTCCTTGACTTCCGACGACCGCCGGCCGCCGTCAGCCGACGAAGTTTTCGACGAATTTTCCGACGACCGCCGACGACTTTTTCGGTGATCGCCGATGACTTTTCCGGCCACCAATTTTTTTTTCCATATTTCTTCTCAATTTCATTTTGAAAAATATAAAAAATAAAAATAAAGAAAAAAACATCAAAGGTTGCCGGAAAAGTCGTTGACAACATCGAAGGTTAATCAACTTAAAAAAAAACATTCAAACGAAATTATATTTACCACACTCAAGTTTATTTCAAATGATTTTATTTATAAAAAAAAAAACTAATATGATTTTTGAACTAAACATTTACAATTTTTATTTTGGCAATACTAAAAGTTAACTAATATGATTTTTCTATACCAAAACCTAAACTTTTTTGCTTTGTAACAAAAAAAAAACATAACCCTAAATCAAATCAAAGTGTTGTATATCATAAAAAAAAAAAAAAAAAAAAAAAAAAAACTAGAATGAACCTTTGATTCAGAACCTCATGTTAAAACAGATCAACACTCCAAACACAGATTAATTTATCCCATATTAAAATAATCTGCACCCAAACACAGATTATTTTATACCAGACTATAATAATCTGCACCCCAAACACAAATTATTATAACCCCCAGATTATTATAATTGCCAGATTATTATAACCACCAGATATTATAACCAATTCAGCGCCTCAAACAGCCCCTTACTATTTTTATATGTCTTGCCAATCTAACCAACCTAACTCACACCGCTCTCTTTACCCAATTAAAATTTCCAATTTTCTCACTCTTCTTAAACCTGTATATCAACGGTTCATAAATATATCTTTAACAAGAGAATCCTACATCATTTTTTGAAAGATGATGACGTGACAAACAATAAATGAAAGAAGTATTCATACTATGATATTACTTGAAATTTTTTCTCATTTCAAACCTAAAACAAAAAATCAATCTAACCGATCGAGACCGATCAAGTTACACACAAGCTAGAGTTAAAATGATATTTTTGGGGAATTGAAGTGAGTGAGATGGATGGGCGGCGGAGGCATAATAATGAAAGAAGAAGAAGAAGAATGAGGCAGGGGCGCATTGGGGCGCGCGCAAGGGACACGGGCGGCTTTTGCTTTTGTGGCGCAGCGCAGCGCTGCTCTGCTGCTTTATGTTTTCTCACTCTTCCCTCTTTTCTTTCTTTCTTTCTTTCACATATCACTTTCACTTTTTTTTTTTTTTTTTTCTTTTTTTTTTTCATTTTCATTTTGGACTTAAGTGTGGAGGGTTAGTCAGAGAATGTTCTTGTGAATTATCTCACTAATATTATTTTATATTCATATTTTATGGGTTAAATGTTGAATGATGTGTGATTTTTGTTTAATACATCTCTAAATTTTAACAACTGCGTGATAGGTTTGTTGTTAAATTATCATTTTGGTTCTTGTACTTTGAGATCCACTCCATTTTAGTTTTATTGTCAATTTGAAGTTAGTTTTTGTTAAATTTGGTAAAATAATAATGATAATGATTTCAATTGGATTACAATGTGAACTATGTTTTCAAAATTTTATAGAAGACTCATAAAGACTGTTATTAACTTCTTTTTTTTAATTGGAAAAGTTAAAGAAAAAAATACACTTTTAGTTCATGAGGTTTGGGTTAGGTTTCATTTTAGTTCCTGAGTTTTCAAACTCAACAATTTAACTCCTGAGGTTTGGTTTTAGTTTTCTTTTAGTCCCTCCATCTATTTTTCTGTTAAAAACTAACGGTTTGCTGACGTGACACTATATTTTTTATTAAAAAAATATTTTTAATTTTTTAAAATAAAAATATATTAAAATAATAAAAATATTATTATTTCATCTTTCACCTTCTTCCTTCTTTTTCTCTACCAAAACCCTAAGCCTCCTATCACCGACTGTTGTCAACCACTGTCAACCGCCGATCGCAGGCGGTCGACCATCGTCGATGACCTTATTTTCCCTTCCTTCCTCTTTATTTCTTCTTCTTTCTTTCTCTCTCCCTCATCATCTCCTTCTCTCTCAACGTCCCTCTCTTTCCCTCCCTCACCGTGCCCAGCCCAACCCTTCGTCCTTGCACTGTCGCTGCACCCCCTCATCTCTTTCTCTGTTTCAAGCTGAAATCGAAGGAGATCTCCTTTGATTCGGTCTGAAACGAAGGGGAAATCCCCTTCGTTTCAAACTTCCTCTTCGATTCCAACGGCGGCGAGAGGACGACGACAAGGAGGGACGAGCGAGAGGACGACAGATCTGGAACGATAGAGAAAGAAATGGAGAGGAAATGTGTCTGGATTTCGTCAGATTTGGGACGGGCGAGAGGATGGCGGGCCTGGGTTTCACCAGATCTGCTTGCTGGGGACGTTGTCGGAGACAGGGCTAATCGATGACGAGGAGGATGCAAAAGATCGAGATCCTCTGATTTCTTAAGGGAAAAAAAAGAAAACAAGGATAAGGAAGAAAAGAAAAGAAAAAAAAAGAAAAGAAAAGAAAAAAACACAGTGGTCGTTGCCAGTGACGACTGCGGTGGTCGACTGTGGCGGATGGCTGCCAACGGCGAGGCTTAGGGTTATGTGGTGGTGAAGGTGAAGAAGAAGAATGGTTGTGGGAAAGGTGAAAAAGAAAAAAAATATATATTTTTATTATTTTAATGATATTTTATATTATTTTGATATATATATTTTTAAAAATTAAAAAAATAAATTTTTTATAAAAAAAATGGTGTCACGTCAGCAAATTGTTAGGATTTAACAGAAAATTAGACGAAGGGACCAAGAGTGTAATGAAATCAAAACCTCAAGAATGTTGAGCTTGAAAACTGAGGGACCAAAATAAAATCTAACTCAAACCTCATAGACCAAAAGTGTATTTTTCCTAAAAGTTAACTATAAACAAAAAGAGCTAAATTTGAACATTTGAGAGTAAAATGATATTTTAATCTAAATTTTTAAACTTTCAATTTTGTTTCTAAAGATCCCTAAAATCCTAAAAGTATCTAAATAATTTATATTATATTTGATTTTTTTAAATTCATGCCCTTATTATATATAGGATCATGACCTTTTAATTTTATGTCTAATAAATCTATGAATTTTAAAATATTTTTTCAAAAATGATAGAGACTAATTATACACGTTATAAAGTTTTGAGACTCGTTATAAAATTCTAATTCAACTTTCTTATTTTTATATTTTTGTGAGTTTTCTTAGAAAATGGCAACATATTAAAAAAAAAAAAAAAACATGATGATTCTAGTGAATGATTCCGTGTGAGAGTCAAGAACAATACTCAACAACAGTGCCATTAAAATCTTGAGAACTAAGAGAGGGAAAAGTAGAAAACGATTTTTTTATCTCTCCTAATTATCAACATTTCAATAGTAATGTATAAGGAAGTACCTACATACCGCTATGCAACTAAGTATTGTTTGAAAGTGAATTGGTAATCTAATCTTATCGTTTACCTCTTCCTCGTTGACATAGGTGTTGATTTCATTTACATTCAGTAAATAGTAATTATTATTTAATAGATTTTACTAGTTGAACATATATATATATATATATATATATATATATATATATATATATATATAACAACTGAAATTGAAATTAAATTATCTAGTTTACAGATAATTTTAGTAACTATCAAATTGAGAACAGGAATAGTGAAGAAAAATGAAAATATAAACTTGATAAAAAAAAAAAAAAGAAAAAGTGAGTTCAATGGCTATCTCTATTTGAGGAAAATTTTTATTTTTAAAGGGATGTTTAAAGTATGAGAGCAAACAACACAAAACTCTTCCTTGCCTAAATTTTATGACTGTTAATAATTTTTGCTTTTAAATGCCTAAAAGTTGAATGTAATTTATGGGCTTTTTGGCTTTAATTTTGTGGGGAGGAGGTGGGGTTGTGGCATGGTTGTTAGTCTTTTTTGGTTAACCAATTGCAAATTCTTTTCTTCTTTAGAGGGCTTTTACTTTTTTTAAGCAAAGTTTGCATTTTTATACTACTTTTTTTTTTTTGTTTTTTTGCAAAATAAAATACATTTTTCCTCTTAAAATGCTAATGGGAAAAGGACAACTTTGATACTACCCATCTTGAATTGTATCTATACCAACATTGTATTCCTTTTCTCTTTACCCTTTTTTTAGCTCCTTTAACTTTTCTTTTGTGGGTTTAAAAATAGTTGAAAAATGAAAGAAAAAAAAAAGAAAAAGAAAAAAGCTAAAGTGCAAGAGAGAGAGTGGGAAAAAGAAAAGAGATTAGGGTTAAGAAGCAAAAGTCATGAACATCAATATATGTGTTTGTTGAAAGTTGAATACATAAGGAATCAAATAAAGAAGCCAAAAAAAGAGGATTCAATAAGGAATGTCAATCATCAAATTGACTATAGATTCTCATTTTGCTTCATTTTTTTTTTCTTCAATTTTGCTTCAAATTTAGAGAAAAATGTTTCAATGATTCCTGAATTATAGTGGTTCTAATTTCAATTACACCTGCAAGCTTCTAATTGTAAAAATTAAACTCTAAATTTTCATAACCGTAAAAATTGGATCTTATTGTTTACAAAGTCAAGAATTCATTCGTTAGCTCCAGATGTATTGTAGGTAGAGGCAAAAAAAAATCAACTCTCCCTTCACTCCCTTCGCTCTAAAAAAAAAAAACATTCACTTTGGTTCTTTTTCTTCTTTTTCCTCCTTCATTTGTAGCATTACAAACCTTCTCATAAAGGCTACTTGATAATTCTTTCCACGTTAGTGTTTGCTACATATGGAAGTCTAAAAGATAAAAATTTTAATTGATCAGTTAACAATATGCCTCTAATTTTTACGATTATGTAAGTTTTAGGATATTACAAGTTGGTAGGAACATTTATAATTACTATTATAGTTCAATGGTACATGATTTATTCAATTGAACTACCATTGACTTTAATATGACTAACAAGTAAGTTACTTAATAATGAGAATTAATTAAGAGTACAATTTTCAATCATAACTTAAAATTAAGTGGAACTCAAAAAAAAAAAAAAAAATTAAGAGGATTATTTGAGATTGACTTTAGCAATGTTTTAAAGAAAAAAAAAACTTTCGATAATCTTTTAGGAGAAGATTTATTGACTAAATGTTTCTATAAAAAAATTGTTTTTGACATGAAGGCAAGACAGAAAAGAAGTATATATCTTTCCAATAAGTGAAAATTTCATTTTTACTGTTTAACTTAAAACTTTAGTCTCATCAAATTAAACCTTAAACTCTTAAGTTTGTGATGGCTAACTAACCCACTAAATTAAAGATGAACGTTAATCGATCTCATATGTTAAAACATTTGATGTTTCCCATAATCGTTGAAAAAAGCACAAGTTAATTAAGAAGGATTTGGGCTTTTTAGAGGTTTGTAATTCAAGTTATTTAGGATAAACTTATCATGTTTAATTGGTTCTACTTTGGTAAAGGTTTGCTTTTTTATTTTTAATTTGAAGTTTTAGTGCGACGTCCAATTTTCAGCTCGAGGGAACTAAAAAGACAACACTAAAAACCCCTTTAAGAACACACCCTTTGATATTTTAGTAACCATTCTTTTGAAATTATTAATTCATGACCACGTTGGAAGTGGAACCCTTTTTTTCTTTTTCTTTTTCTTTTCTTATCTTTTTTTATTGGATTTTACCATTACCTAAAATTAATGATCAAATTTAGTTGATAAATTAGGTTAAATTGTAAAGTTTAGTTTCTAAACCATCAAATTTGTGTTTATTAAGTTCCTAAACTTTAAAAAGTGTCCTATCGAAGGCCACTATCATCATGTGGTGCTCTTGGAACCAAAGAAACAAAAATAAGTCAACCCACAAGATCTCAACAGCAGAAATCCTCAGCAAATCTATCGAAGGATACATCAAAGAGTGAGAGAATTCGTACCTTAAGAATTCTGGCCCGGGAAGATCAAGGAGTCTTACGAGTCCTGTCCCATGGAAGAAGCCAAAAGCCGATTGCTGGAAATTGAACACTGACGCGGCTTGGTTCGAGAGTAGAGGCGTCGGAGGGCTTGGCTGGGTGGTTCATGACTCGTCGGGGTCCTTAATCTGTTACGGTTTGCAGAAATTTCATCGAAACTGGGGAATCAAATCCATGGAAGCTAAAGCCATTCTCATTAGAATCAAAGCGGTTCATCAAACCTGCATTCAAAGGCAAATTGGGTTGGAGGTTGAATTCGATGCCCTTGCCGTGGTCAAGGTCCTGAAGGGAGAAGATGACGACTTGTCCAGCCTCAGGCCTCTGTCGGAGTCGATTGCTCTTCTCGCCTCTGATCTGCGAGAAATCTCTTTTGCTTTCTGTAATCGCCTTGCTAATCCGATAGCCCACCGGTTAGCAAGAGTTGCTCCTTCCTTTTTTGTTGGTGCAAGTCAGGAGAATCCCAATCTGCGGGAATCTAGGCGTGAATTTTGGTCCCCTGACTTCCCCCCTGTTTTGGCCTTTTTCTCCTTGAGGGTAGTTGGAACGTTCTCTAGTTTCCTTTCATGAAGTTTATTTTATTCAAAAAAAAAAAAAACTTTAAAAAGTGTCTAATATGTTCTTGAACCTTCGTATTTGTATTTGTTTGGTCCTTGAACTTTAAAAGTGTCTAATAACTACTTGAAAGTTCAAAAAATTATTAAACTCTTTTTAGAGCTGAAGGACCAAATAGACACAATGAAAATTCATAGACTAAACTTTTAATTTAACCCTTAAATAATTGATGGACTTTTAACTTCATTGTTTTTACAATTTCTTATTAGTTCTTTTTATAGTTCAAAAATGTGAAACAAACACTTCATTCTTAATTAAAGAAATAGAATAATACATCACCCATTTTAACTATGTTCAAATTGTTATTTCTAAGAGATCTACCTTTAATTTTACACTTTTAAGAAATTCCAATGTTCGGTATTTATTTAAAATTAGATTCTATATTCACATAACTAGGAATAGGTTAGATCCTAATAATTTAGTAAAGAAATAGATTCTATATTAGTAAATTTACTAATAATTTAGTAAATTTATTAAATTACGTAACATTTCTCTAAGGTGAGTCACTTAACTTTTTTTTTCTTTTTTCTTTTTTTGAATCCAACAAGGTGTGAGGTATGAAGATTCAAACTCCTGACTTATTAGTCAAAGTTATATGCTTTATTATTATTTTGTTAGTACAACAAATATCGAGGGAACCTAGTTATATGCCTTATTTTAAGAGGTTAGAGTATTTCCTAGACTTAACCCTAACCTCAATTTCTCAAGTAATAAAAAGAAGCCCATATGCAAATACTCCAAAGTTCATATAAAAGGGTATAGAGCCCATTCACCTGGTTTTCTAGGTCCATCTCCCTTTCAAATGTGGGCTATTGTGTTGAACTGAATAGCCATTTTTCAAAACCATTTTCTTTAATGAACAGCCAAAAGTTTTAATTTTTTTTTTTTTCCTTTAATGAAATTAGCCACCAGTTAATTAAAACCTACCTTAGTTTATTATTAAAAGATAGGAAAAAATACATTTTTGGACCTTGAAATTTGGGTTAGGTTTCATTTGGGTCTCTGAGTTTTTAAACTCCACAACTTCGCACATGAGGTTTGGATTTCGTTTCATGTTGGTCTTTTCATCCATTTTTTCGTTAAATTCTAATGATTTATCGACATGAAAATATTTTTTTAATTAAGAAAAATCTTTTTAAATGTTTTGAAATAAAATAATAATAAATTAATTAAAAACTATTTTTTTAAAAGTTTCATTTTCCCTTCCAATTTTTCCTCCTCCCCTTCTTCCCCATCTTCTTCTTTTTCAACTTCAACTCCATCTATTGGTTTTGAGTATGATGAATGTCAACATGTGTATCGCGACCAATCATTCTATAAAGCGGTAGACTTGATCAAGGTGTAGGGTTGTTTTGGGGGACTAGATTGAGTTTGTTGTTAATGTTTAAGCCTCTTAACTCCATCTATTGGTTTTATGTGCAAAGATGCTATTTGATGGTAATATTGTTTGCAGGCCTAAATATTGATATCAGGACCCGTTCTTGAGGTGGATAGACCGAGTTCTCTAAATGGCTAGCTTGGGGCGGAAATGATTAAGGAGTTGGAAGCTAGCTGGATTGCAGATAAAGTCTTTTGGTTGTTTTTCTTAGATTGGGGCATGTGCTTCGTGCAGGATGAGTGTTGCACAATGGTTGGTGATTTTGGCCTAGCTTTGAGTCTGCCCCTCCGTGTGTGGAGGGTGTGGGTTTTATCTGTTTTTCCTTTGTAATGTTGCTCTCTGAGCGGCTCTTTTGGTTTTATGAAAGGTTCTGATGCTAAAAAAAAAAAAAAAAAAAAAAAAAAAAAAAAAAAAAAAAAAAAAAACTTCAACTCCAATCGTCGTCTTCCGGTGACTGCCACCAGATTTTATTTCCTTTCTTCTCCTTTCTTTCTTCTTTTCTACTCATTTTTGTCTTCTTTTCTTCCCCTTTTTCTTTATTTTTTTTACTACTCCTTTCTTTCTTCGTTTGGGTTTCATGGTCGTCGTCTCCATCAGAAATGGGGGGAGGTCCCCTCTCCCTCCCTTCTTTTCTATTTTTTTTTTTGTTAAAAAAAATAATAATAAAGAGGAAGGAGAAGAATAGGGAAAAAAAATGCTGACAGCAGCGGTCACCGGCAAATGGCGGCTGGACTTGAAGTTGAAGAAGAATAAGATGATGAAGAATAAGGAAGAGGGAGAGGAGGGAAAATGAAAATTTAAAAATATATATTTTTTAGTTATTTTATTTCAAAAAATAAGAAAAAATTAATTAAAAAAATATTGTCACGTCAGCAAATTGTTAGGATTTAATGAAAAAATGAATGGAGAGACAAAAATGAAACGAAATCCAAACCTCTAAATTGTCCAATTTGAAAACTAGGGACCAAAATGAAACCTAACCTAAACCTCAAGGACCAAAAGTGTATTTTTTCCTAAAAAATACAACAAAAGGGGAAAAAATCAATTTATACACCTAAAACCCGTTTGGGTTTTATGGACTCTGATACCATATTAGATAACATAGGATTTCATCTCAAAACCAATTGGCGATGAGTGAATAACCCATTTATCATCTAAAAAAAAAATTGCATATCATTGAATTGTGTGTTTGATTCTTGCGTGAAACATAGGAGATTAGCCACCAAAGAAATGAACAAGGTTTGGACTACATGATAATGAATGGAACTCTTTACGCATGAAGTGAAATCGATTGATTAGGAATAGAGCAAAATCGAGAAATGAACAAACTAATATTTTAATGACTACTTTCATTATTAGCAAAGAAGCAATAAAGAAAATGAACTTTTTTTTACCTTTATTGACATCTTCTTCAATGAAATGTCTTCACACTTCAATGACGTCTTCTTCAACAAGAATCGTGAGTCAACTGTCACAAAGGAGTCAATGTGAGTTGACATGTCTTTCTTCTTCGATTTACCATATAGTCTAAACCATCTTCTTCTCCAAATTTTTGCCAAACACAATTTTAACCCTATGTCGTTGTTGAATGACATTGAACATGTGGTGAGTGAAAGACTTCGCGTTTTGATGAACGCATGATGAGTGAAGTGAATACGTCGTGTGACTTAAGTAGGGGTTGATTTTACCTAAATATTTCTTTGCTAATGTGAAAGGTTGCATTTTGATAATATACCAAACCGAAACCATATGCTTGCTAAACATTATGTAGGGCAAGGGTATTTTTGAAACAATAACTTTTTAGCGGTGGTATTATTTAAACAACTGGAAAACCCCTAAGCCACACAACCACACCTACATGTGAAATAAGTTTCTTTTGAATTATACAATGGTCCGTGTTAGTTTTCTATTTGATCTACTAGCAATGGGGACAAATTTTAATGTTTTCTAAAGGTCGAGAGTATTTTTTAAAATTTTTAAAGTTTAGAGGTATTTTTTTAAACGAGACTCATAATTCAAAGATATTTTTTTTTTATAATTTAACCTTTCAAGAGAAATACATTTTTCAAAATTCTATAAGAGAATTTGAATGTATTAACTAACTGAGTATTATTAAATTGAAGAAGAAAAATAGAATTATTATTGATTATGATGAGTAATATATCATTTGCATTGATGACGAGAGTAAATATAACTTTATTATCCTTGTCAAGATGTTTTGGTAGCCTTCTTAAAAAAAAAAAAGTGTCGTTTTTAAGTGTCAAATATGAATATATATAGTTCAATTAGTTAAGATGTATATTTTTAACCAAAAGGTCAAAGGTTATATTATCCTTACTCGTTATATTTATGGTTGACTAATAAGAGTATTTTACTAATTACTTATCTAAGATAACATTGTTGAAATTAATTTAATCAAAGTGAGCTCCTTTCAAAAATAAAAAAAATCATTGTTGTTTGTTTCAACTACATGAATAAATGATATAGAGGTCACCGCCCATGGCTAAATGGGAGTCCTTGGTTGTAAGTCGGACATTCATTTTCATCGAGATACCTTGGGTAAGATTCATATCAACAAATTATCTAGCTAGTTTTATATTTAAAGCATCTAAAAATGTATATTAAGAGCAGGTTCACTTTATGATTTTTTTAAAAAAAATTATAATAATCAACAAAGTTATAGAACATCATTTTGAAATAACATTAAAGAAAAAAAAAACATAGAATTTGAATCTACATTATATTTAGTGAAAGCTTCCTTCTTTTGATTCCTTGAGTTGGAGGAAACTAAGAAGATAATCTAGGCACATTTGTAGTATAAGTTCCTACTTCTTATTATGTGGCCAATTTCCATTGCCTTTTATTTATCTATTTATTTATATATTATATATACAATTAAAAGTAGGGAAATTTAAACTCAAGAAATAGCCTTTTCTACCCTTTAAACTTTTGTTAGTTGAATGGTAATTAAGTAATAGACATTAAAGCTTATTATTTTTCCATGTGAATCCATCAAAGATTTTTCCATTTGTTTTCCATTCATAAAATTATTACCATGTGATTGATGTTCATGTTTTTGTTTGCAAAAAGTTGTTTGTCCAATAGGAAAAAAGAAAAATATTTTTTTAAAAAAAATGATTCTATCTATTGCCTTTCTGATTTTAAAAATTTTCAACTACATCTCTCTAACTTTTAGATTATGTTATTTTTTCCTTCAAATTCTCATAGTTAATTAGCACATAAATGGGACGGTAGCATGACATGTCAATAGATATTTATGTAATAAGCATATATTATATCAACATTTTGTTAATGATGTTAATGACATTAAATAAATATAAACATAATTAAAATTTTGGTGAAATACACTTTTGTTTTCTGATATTTGAACTTAATTTTTATTTGATCCCCAAGCTTTCAAAACTAATTGATTTTAGTTTCCACATTTGGTATTTGAGATTTCAAAAATGACATGTTTGATCTCCAATATTTGAATTTGATTTCTAATTCGTCCCCAAGTATTTAAAAATTTCCAACTTGTGGAAAAAAAATACATATCATCAAAATCTAATGACACTATCATTCCTTATGTAACTAATGTCAATTCTATATGGATCAGTTAAACCCATTTGATTTTTGGTTTTTGGTTTTTGAAAACTAAGCTCATACACACCTACTTCCACCTATAAATTTATTTGTTTTAATATCTACTTTTTTTTTTCTTGTTTTCAAAAACCAAGTCAAAATTTGAAAACAAAAAAATAGTTTTCAAAAACTTGTTTTTGTTTTTGAAATTTAGCTAGGAATTCAAATGGATCTTTAACAAAGATGAAAACCATTGTAGGGAATTTGGGAGAAAACAAGTATAATTTTCAAAAACTAAATAATTATCAAACAAGGCCTTAGAAACCAATTTCAAATTTTAGAGATCAATTAGAAATCAAATTTAAACTTTTGAGACCTAACGAGTCACTTGTAAAACTTCAAAGATCAAATAAAAACAAAATTCAAAATATCAACGATAAAAAGTATTGGTTTTAAAAAACTTAGAAACTAAATAGAAACTAAATTTAAATTTCAATGACCAAAAGTGTATTTTACGATTAAAATGTTACAAAATAAAAAGACTTAAATGAATTATGAACATTCTCACTCCTTTTTATTTTCTTATGGTCGGTTTTATTAGTTAAAGAAACAAAGGTCAAAGGGTAGTTGAAAGTTGGGGACTTTTTTTCTTTTTTGGAAATTTAAAAACATGAGCTGTCTGTGATTTGTTGATCTATTTATGATATGGTCCCACTCATTGTTATTGCCATTTGTCAATTATTGTTAAGTTGTGTCTGGAGACAAAATTCATGATCTTCATAATTTTTCTCTTTTTTTGGTGGGTGGAAATTTATTTATTGTCCTTTGACTTGGATATTCTACAACATTATCTATAAAATTAAATATAAATTGCATTCTAATAAACAAAAGGTGAAATTATTTTTTTTTAAAAATAAAAAACAAAGCAAAAAGTGAAATTTTAAACTTGTTTTGGTCAAACCACAAGTTTAGTCCTAAACTTTAAGGTCTTGTTTGATAATCATTTTGTTTTTTATTTTTGGTTTTTGAAAATTAAGTCTATAAACACTATTTTCACTAATAAATTTTGTTGTTTTGTAATCTACATTCTTTCCATGGTAAAAAATTTGGGAGAAAATAAGCTTAATTTTCAAAAATAAAAAACAAAAAACCAAATGGTTATCAAAGAGGACCTAAATTTTATCTATTTGATTCCTAACTTTTAAAAATATTGAATGTCTTGAACTTTCAATTTTGCATCAAATCTTAAATTTTGAAAAGTGTTTGATAGATTATTAAAAACTTTCAATTTTGTGTCCATTAAGTGACCTTAAGTTTCAATTTTGTGCTAATAGATTCTTGATCTATAACATTTTTTAAAATTGACGACTTACCATACACACAAAATTGAAAGTTAAGGGGTCTCATTAGACATAAATTCAATTTTATATCGAATAAATTAGTTAATTTTTTTATTGAAATTCAAATATGCCAATGACCTGTTAGACATAAAATTAAAAGTTTAGACCCCGTTTGATAACCATTTGATTTTTTGTTTTTTGAAAATTATGTTTGTTTTCTCCCAATTTACTTACAATGAATTTAATCTTTGTTAAGGACACATTTGAATCCTTAGCTAAATTCCAAACACAAAAACAAGTTTTTGAAAACATTTTTTCTAGTTTTCAAAATTTGACTTTCGCTTTTTAGATGATAGATAACAAAACAAAGAAAGAAACTTATATGTCGATGTAACGCCTGTAATCTAAAGAAATTTCCAAATTCCTAAGTTTGGAGTTAATTTTGAGTGAGGAGGGAATTTGAGAATTTGAATATTGGTGAAAATTTTAAAATTTGGGCTGAATGACATTTTTGTAAATATTTCAAAATTTGAGCCAAGCACAAGTCCATTAGGTAATTTTTCTTAAGTTGTGCGCAGCCCTAGGGAGTCTTCTTCTCCATCACTCCCTTCTTCACGAATTGCAGCAGCCCCCCTCATCTTCTTCTTTCCTCTCACCCGAAAGTAGCCTCAGACCAGTCCGCGCGACGTCCTCCATCAACGAGCTTATTCTCCGGCGACAACGAGTAAGCGACAGCGGCATACGCGACCATGACGTTTCCGAGCAGCGGTCCATAGCACCTCCAGCAGTGGTCTCGTCACGTTTTTTCGAGCTTTAGCGGCGGCGAGGTGTTGCAGCGTTCGTTTCCAGCGGGTTCGAGGGCGGCAGTAGCTTCTCGTTCCGGCGGTTGCTTCTCCTCGGTTCGGCAGCTCGTGATGGCGGTGCAACGTCTCTTCCGGCGAGCTCTTCGACGGCAGCGTGGTTCGGCAGTGCGATGACGCGAATATGTGAGTTCCTAAAATTCTCGTGTTTGGAATAATTGATTTTCTAAAATAATATTTGTGTTTATGAGTTGTTCTTGAATTTCATTATGATGGTTAAAAGTAAGGGTGATACTCGGTTCGGTTTTGTCGGTTTTTGACCAAACCGCAAACCGAACCGATCCAATCGGTTTTACAAAACTCTCAACCGAACCAATGTCCAATATGGGACATGTCCAATGGTTCGGTTTTTCTTCGGTTCGGTTTGTTCAATGGATCGGTTTTCGGTTTTGGGCCCAATGTGGGCTATTTTATTTTTTATTTTTAAATGTCTCATTTTCTCTTCTAATTTCAACTCATTTGTTTTTTTTGTTTTTAATTTTTGGCCCAATTACACATTGTACCCCATTTTTTCAATACAAACTTCAATTAATTAATTTATTAAATACAAATTACTTAATCTTCTCAAACTAATCCATGAATAAAAATTTTTAAATATTTGATTTTAAATAAATATACATAATAAAGATAAACATACAAATAATATCATAATTTATACTTTAAATTACATTAAAAAAAAAAAAGAGACTTCCAACCAATTTAGGAAAAAAGTGAGATGTGGGGAGAGGCAAGATGCAAAAGGTTAGGATATTTTAAGTGGTATATATATAGTCGGTTCGGTTCGGTTTTTTATTGGTTTTTTGAATGAAAAACCGAACCGAATCGACAATTTTCGGTTTTCCCAAAAAACAAAACCGAGATGTCCATATTTTTTCAAAATAACCGAACCAAACCATTGGATCGGTTTGGTTCGGTTCGGTTTGTCGGTTTTTCGGTTTTTGTTTGCACCCCTAGTTAAAAGCATGAAAATCAAGCATGGCAAATTTATTACTTTAATTGTGTATGTGTTTATGAAGAATGTTGAAAGCATGAAATTTATTATTTTTGCTTGTATTTGTTGATATTTAAAATAGTTGAGTTGTCCTATTAAAGGAATACGTTTAAATTAGTGTACATGAAATTGATGTACGTCCGGAGATGCCTACACAGGGCTTAGGGACATGAAATTGATGTACCTAAGTCGTGGTTTGTGAAATTGAAAACCTCGAGGTTTCGTGAAATTGACGATCTCCGTAGGAGACATATGAAATTGATGTGTCTAGAATATGCATGAAATTGATGTATATTTTTCTCTCTAATTTAAAGTTTAAAAATAAAGTTTAGAACCACCAAATTTATATTTGTTGTTGATTATTTTTTTTAAATGTTTTTAAACTGTGACCCAACCTCAATAGTAAGGTCACTTATTTAAAATACTCATTCTTTTCACAAAAAAAAAAAAAAAAAAAAAAAAAAAAAAGGTAAAAGCAAGGGCAAATGGAAGGCGATTGATGAGAATCCGGTAGACCGCCATGAGAGGACTTGAGTTCATATTTTATTTTCTTTCGCGTTAAGAACACTGTTTACTTTATTTGAATTGTAAGTTTGTTCTAAGAAAAAATTATAAAGGTTTGTACATTTATGTTTTAGAGTTTATTTAAGCTTATTTAAAATCTTTGAAACTAGGGATTCCGAATAAAAGTTTTGTTTTAAAGTTTTTGTTTAAATTAGTGTTTCTGTTTCAAATTATTTTTATTTAAAAAGGCCTCCAAAGCATGCATTGTCGTAACGATCCCTTTAAGGCTTATTAAGAAGTCGGGTCGTTACAGTCAAAGTAATATTTATAAGCTTAATTTTCAAAAATCAAATGCGAAGCCACAGACTATTGGACATTTTTTAAGTTATGGATCTATTAGAATTTAATGAGTTATTACACTTTTTAAAGTTCAATGATCAAATAGGCACCAACCTGAAAGCTTAGGTCCCGTTTGATAATCATTTGGTTTTTTGTTTTTGGTTTTTGAAAATTATGCTTGATTTCTCCTCATTTCCTAACCATGGTTTTCATCTTTGTTAAGGACACATTGGAATTCTTAGCCAAATTCCAAAAACAAAAATAAGTTTTTGAAAACTACTTTTTTTAGTTTTCAAAACTTTGAGTTGGTTTTTGAATATATGAAAAGAAGGTAGGTACAAAACAAAGAAATTTATGGATAGAAGTAGTGTTTATAGGCTTAATTTTCAAAAACCAAAAACAAAAAATAAAATGGTTATCAAAGGCCTTAGAAATTAAAATTATAATTTAACCTTATATATTTATAAACTAAAATTGTTCGTATACTTAAATAAAAAGTCAAATAATCTCCGATCAAAAGTGTTTAAGAAGTTATTGACGTGACAATCATATATCTAAGAAACAACATCAAAGTTGCATCAATCTCTTACTATATTTTAATACCATTTGTATGATTTCTTTCAATTTTTTTTAGGGTGGACTAATCTCTTCCGAATAACAATTATGAATTAGTCCATATAATGGGTTAACTCTTTTAAAAAAAAAGAAATCTACCAACAAGAGCATAGTTCAACTGGTATAAAGTCGTATTGATAACCATGAGGTCTGTGGTTCAAATCTTCTCCCCACATATTATTAAAAAAAAAAAAAAAAATCATATTGTGACAAAACGTTAACTATTTTCTCATATGACATTTTTTTTTTGGAAAAAATACACTTTTGGTCCCTGAGGTTTGGGTTAAGTGACACTTTGGTCCCCGAGTTTTCAAACTCAACAAAATACCCCTGAGGTTTGAGATAAAGAGCTGGTCTCTACCGTCAACTTTTCTGTTAAATTTTAACGGTTGCTGATGTGGCACTATTATTTTAATAAAAAAAAATTTTTTAATTTTTTTAAATAAAAATATTAAAATAATAAATTATTATTATTATTATTATTATTTATTATTTCTCCCTCTCTCTCTTACTTCTCCTTCTCCATCTTCTTCCTCTTCATCCTCTTCCTCCTTCTTCTTCTTCTTCCTATCTTCATCACATGATCGGCGGCCGGCGACCACAAGTCGCCGGTGACCGGCCGCCGCCGGCCTTTTTTTTTCCGTTCTCTTCTTTTCTCATTTCTTCAACTTTTCTCCTTTTTCTTAAAAAAAAAAAACGCAGTCCCTTCACCGCTCGAGACCCTCTCTTCGCCGCCCTGAAGTCTACTGCCCGTTCATAGTCCCTTCACCGCCTCTGAAACTGAAGCTCGCAGCCTCTTTGCCACCGTTCGTCGCTCCTTTGCATTTTGTTCGTTGCCCGTTTGCAGTTCGCCGCCCACAAGCTCGCAGTCCCTTCCATTCTATCTGTCTGTTCGCCGCCCGCAAGCACGCACGAAACTCACAACCCCTTCCAGCAGCGGCGACGTTTATGCTTTCTGAGGACGAATGAACCCACGAACCCAAATCGAGAAGGAGAAGAAAAACCCAGATCGAGAAGGAGAAGAAAACAGATCGGGAAGGGGAAGGAGAAGAAAACAACGACAGCGTTTCTGCGTTCGTGCGGACGTTTTAGATCTGCCTGGATCTGGGCGGCGTGAGTGTGGGTTCCTAGGAGTGGTCTTCGACTTCGTGCGCGGATCTGAGCAGCGCGAGTGTGGAGTTTCAGCGAGTTCGTGCGCGAATCTGGTCGGCACGTCGTCGAGGGAGAGAGAGGTCGTGCGTGGATCTGGTCGGCACATCGTCGTGGGTCTTCGAGGGAGAGAAGGTCGCTCGTTGTGGGTCTTCGTGAAGAGAGACGAGGGAGAGAAGAAAACAAGGAAAATAAGAGAGAAAAAAAATCGTGTCGCCGGCGGAGTGGCTGCCGACGGTAGTAGCAGGAGGAGGGTGGTGGTGGTGGGAAGTTAGAGGAAGAAGAAGAATAAGGAGAGAGAGGAGAAGGAATAAAAATATTTTAAAAAATAATATTTTTATTATTTTATTGTATTGTTTATTTCAAGAAATTCAAAAGATTATTTTTTTTTTAATAAAAAATTATGCCTCGTCAGCAATCTGTTAAGTATTAACGGAAAAATGGATGGAGTGGCCAAAATGAAACTAAAACCAAACCTCAGGGACTAAATTGTTGAGTTTGAAAACTCAGGGACCAAAGTGTCACTTAACCCAAACCTCAGGGACCAAAAGTGTATTTTTCCCTTTTTTTTGACAAAATTTTCTCATATGACATTGGAAAATACATTTAAAGTATTTGATATACAATAAGAAAATTATAAATATTTTGAATGTGTATTAATTAATTGGTTATCATGGAGTATTAAAGTGTGTTTGGTTGGTGATCTGAAAAATATAAATTTGAAAACAAAGGATTCAACGAAGACATGATTGTATTTCATGTTTTTAGATATGTGTTAAACTAGTTGTAGTTATCGACTAAATATTAAGTTGAACATAAACTATTACTAATGAATTTATAAACATGTTTTATGTTATAAGTTTTGTATAATTATTATTTTACAATATCATATAATTTATAAGACGTTATATTATAAACTATATTTATTAAAGTGTTTATCCTTTTTAATTTAATTCTACAATTTAAAATATAGATACACTAAAATCATAAGGTCCCGTTTGGTTCGTGATCCGTTTTCATTTTTTTTGTTATCGTAAATAGAGCAACAACGAAAATGTATTTGGGTATACATATTTTGAAATACAACTCAAAAAATGACCTATTTTCAAAAATAATCAAATGAGGTTTTGGTGTTTTTTTTTTTAATTTTGTTTTCAAAATAATATAAACACTCGATACAATTTTAAAAACATGAGATACCTCCTTCATTCATCAAACAGTGTTTGCATTATTCACCATCAACATTTCCTGTTTTGATATTCAAATTCTCCTTGATGGTAAAAAAAAAATAAATAAATAAATAATAATGTTGTGTAAATAGTGTTTATGATTGTAAATGTTGTTTTTGTTGTTTTTTTACATAATCTTATTAATTTTGAAACATCTCAAATAAAAAGCTTCATACAATACAACTATCTTATGTCTTTTTTTTTTTTTTTCCTTATAATTTTAATTCCAATGAACTTTTTTTTAAGAATTAAATCCAAGAATGTTGGTTCCTAATATCTCTCTAAAATCGAATAAGAATTAAGTAAATACATTATCTGTCAAAGCGATCATCTCAGCGGTAATTGACATATACCTTCGATCATGAGGTCAGAGGTTCGAATCTCCCACCACAAATGTTGATGATGTACTAAAAAAAATGTAAATTACACAATTTCTTTTCATTCTCGGAATTATTTATTTTCGAAAACAATTTTCGAATCAGAAACCAAGCTAGGTCTACACAACTGAACAATTAACCTTTGATCCTTAACATATGGGAATTGAAACCAAACACTATAGGAAATAAAATGGTAATTTAAAGGGAAATGTATTTAAATTTTTGAATTATGGTTCATCTCCATTCCAACTGTTCTTCATCTTAGGTCCCGTTGGCCCTTCTTCTCCAAGAATTTCATCCGGCAACTTCCTCACAAATCCTTTAAATCCCTCCTTCAACCTCCCCGGCAGCAAATTCTCCACCTTTTCGATCTCGTCGGCGATCGGATACTCGATCCTCGGCCCCCATTCCCGGGCGTAATTCAACCACGGCGGCTCCACTACCGCCAAGTACTCCGCCGCGACCACCGCGTAGTTCGCTCCGGCATCGAGCACCAATCCACTCTTCGCCGTCTCGTTCCGAAGTCCTATCTCCGGTCCGCCCTGCAACACCAGCCCCGCCTTCGGGTACGACGCGTGACCGTTCAACGACGAATACGCCACCACTTTATGGCCCTTCTCGAACTCAAGCGACGGCGCGTCGACCCACTCGCCTTTGCTGTGCTGTGCAAAGTAAACCCGCCGGAGCTCGCCGGTGAAATTGCTTATTCGTAATGTTATGTGCTCCCAATCGCCGATGTGCTCGCCGATCTTCCTGAACGGAATGTTGATTAGCCCGACCTTCGCCGTCGCCGGCCCGTTGAAGGGGAAGAAGATCCATATCGTGATGTCGGTGAAAGTCCCTCCGATCATCGGCTTCACATGGAGATAAACTTTAGAGCTCTGTAAATCCCCATTTTTCAGTTTCTCTTTGGCTTCCTCGCCGGCGGGAAGATCCAACCAGAATTGTCCATCATTTGAGCCTCCTTGAGGCAAATTCAACCCATCCGGTTCGATCGGAACCGGTTTCGACTCGTCGGATTTATCATACAACAGAGCCCCGCCGGAGAAATACCAGTTCACCGACGACGGAAGGTATTTTTCTTTGGGGTGAGAGTAAATAATCGGAGAATAAGCTTTAAACAGAGAATCAATTTGGGATAAATCCGGCATAGCTGCCGAAACAGGATTCAAATTCTTCAAACAGAACAACGGCGGCGGCGGCGAATTTCCCTCCGCCGGCGGCAGAGCTACAAAAGCTCCGGTGGAAACGCCGGGCGCCGTAATTCCTCTGTTTTTGGGTCTGCAACTGTAAACATTAAACCCATTTTCGTCTCTCGATTTCTTCGGCCCCCAAATCCATGTCTCCTTCTCGCATTCCTCCGTCAGGTCGGATCGAACGCACCGGATTTTGTCGACGGAGGGCTTCTCCGGCGAGGCGGTGACGACGTGGCCGACGGCTCTGTAACCGTCCGGCGGCGTCGGCAACCAGATATAGCCGTTGCCGTCTCGTTTAATCTTCAACGACTCAGTGCTCCAGACCATAGTATAATCCACAGGCTCCTTCAAGGCTTCTTCTCCGGCGGACCCGCCATTTTTTCCGGCGAGAACAAATCCAAACAGAGCTTTACTGTTCGATTGACAGAAATAGCCCAAAGTGAAAAATCCTTCAGGAAGTGAATTGGGTTCGAAGAATGTGGCCCCGAGATTCTCCGGCCCACCTTCACGGGCGGCCCAAACTCTGTTGAAGGACGAAATCTGCCGGAGTTCCAGCCCACCGCCGAGGTCGATGGTGCCGGAAGCAAATCCGGCGCCGTTTCCATCGCCGTCGGGATGCCACGGTGGCAGGGGAGATGGGAAAGAGAATTTGGAATCGATGGGGAGGGTCTTGGGAGGGGTTGAAGAAGAAGAAAAGCAGTTCCCCATTAATGGCGAAAATTGGAGCTCGAGGATTGAATTGGATTGAGAAGCCAGAGAAATGGAGTGGAATTTTTAAGATGTTTTTTTTCTTTTAAAAAATTATTATTATTATTATTATTATTTTTTTTTTTTTTTTTTTTTTTTTTTTTTTTGGATTGTGAAGGCGTGCAAGGAAAAAGAAAAATGGTTTTGGAAATATTAATATGAACATGTTTTTTTTTCTTTTATTTATGAAACTCGTTTGTGTTTTGGGGGACTTTGTTTTGTTGTTTATTATCGTCATGTTTTAGTTTGTTTTGAGAAATCTTAATAAAGTACTTTTTTTTTTTTTTTAATTCAATCTTAATAAAATAGTTTAAAGTGAGGAATTACTTGTGGAATCTTATCTTATAAAGTACGTAGGAAAGTTTGCGTGTTGGAGAAATGGAAAAGGAAAGTATTAGAAAAAAAAATTAAAATTTCTCAAAATAATGTTTTTTTAATGATTCAAAATTGAAATTTTAGGAATTTATATTAAAAGTATTTTAAAATGAAATATAGACTAAAATAATTTAAGATATGTGGCTAATTGTGAGAATTTTATATCTAAACTATTCGTTTACAACCTTCGTAATTGTTGAATTAAAAAAAAAAAAAGGCTTAAATTAGTTTTTATATTTAGTCTTTAATCTTATAAAAATTTTCTTATATGATATAAGAGAATAGACTAACTACTTGAAATAATTGTTATTAGGCAAAGAAGTTGTCTTAACATGAAAATTGCCTACTTGCCTAATTTTTTTTTTTTTTCTTTTTGTTCAACTACCTTTATTTTATTCTAATAAACCTAAGATAAAATTAAAACCAAACCTTTATATTTATGATTGATATTTTTTAAAGTTAAAAATTTAATAGATACAATTATTAAACTTTTATGAACCAAATTTGTAGTTTAACAAAAATGGATCATAGACGGCATATAATGATCTATTTTCTTAATGAAAAATATATTGACTAAAAGAGTATATTTATAATTGTGTTTTAAAAAATGAAAAAATAAATAAATAAATTTGCAATTATTTTTTTTGACAATATGGGAGTGGGAAGATTTGAACCACAGACCTCGTGGCTATCAGTACAACTTTATGTCAGTTGAGCTATGCTCTAGTTGACAATAAATTTGCAATTACCATCTCGAAAAAAAGATATCTAATTTTATGATATGATCCAACCATAAATAAGAATGTTGAAAAATGTGAGCTGTGAGCTGTGATGATATGAACACAAAACAATAAATAAGACAACCAATCATTTTTCGATGATTTTTTTTTTTTTGAAATAATATCATTTTTCAATGATGAATATATATTCCAATGGTGTCCGTACTATATTTAATTTTGGACGACAATTTTATCTTATTTTTGTTTGTTTGCAAGGACTTGGTCTTTTAGACTTTCATATTTTTTAATGATTCAAGATATTATATTTGTTGATGGTCGATTTTGGTCAGAGGATCTCACCTGACCTTCACGTGCCACCAACGGTAAATTTGTAGTTGAGGGGGGAAGACGTGGCCTGCAAGACAGTAAACCTGCACACCGGTGTGGTGCTCGCCACACCGGCTCCGAAGCTTAAGTCAGCAAACAGAACGGTAGGGCGTGGAAAAGTAAGAGCAAGAGGAGAAAGCAGAGAATAGAGAGTAGAGTTTAGGGATAGAATTCGGGATCCCCTCTTCAGTGGCGAAGAGGGATATAAATACATGTTCATCCTCCTAGCCTTTTTAGGGTTTCGGAGGCGTTTTAGGTCAAACCAGGCGAAACTGGGACATCCAAAGGCGGTGGGGACCAGACGGGACCAAACGGGCTCGTGCGGGCCGAAAACCCGACCCCTTCGGTCTTGGCCCGTCCCATTTGCCGATTTTGCCTCCTTGGTCCATCTTTCAGCCCGATTTCTCCCCGGTTGTCCTCGTCAGCTCCTTGTGTATCAGGGTGGTCCAAAATTACCTATAACAATATTATTTTTATTTGGAAAGCTTGACTTGAAAGAAAAATCATTTTTTTATATAAAATTCTCACGTTGTAAAACAAAATGACAGGAAAAAAAAAGAAATAAAAGAAGTCTATATTATTTTAATCTAAGATTTAAAAAATAATTATTCTATTTAATTTAAACATTTTTAATATAAAGCCTCTTAATTTAGTGTAAAGGAAGGTTTAAATTTTGTCCTAGTCCTATATTTGTATACTTATTTTATTTGATCCTTCAACTTGTTTAAATTCTAAATTCCTAAGCTTAACATTAAAAAATAATGTTAAATTATTAAAAATATCACTTAACGAAACTATGTGTCAACTATACCTCAAATTTTGAAAATTAGTTTCACTTGATGTTTGAAGTTTGTGTTTAAAACTTTAGTCTAGACAAAAAATCACATGTCTACTTATACCCCAAATTATTATTGATGTTATAGGTAATTTTGGACCACCATGACGTACAAGGAGCTAACGAGGACAACCGGGTGGAGGCAGGACCAGGGATCGATTCAGAGGAAGACCGGACCAAATGGGTCGGGCCAATTGGGCCCGACCCACATGTCGGCCTCGGCCCAATTGGGTCGGACCACTCGACCTCGGCCCGCTTGCGCGGGTCGAGTTCGTTAGCCTCCTATCGGTCCCTACTGCATCCGTCTGTCCCGATTTTTCCTGGTTTGTCCCGAAACGCCTCCAAATCCCTAAAAACCCTAGGAGGATGAGCAGGTGTTTATATCCCTCTTCGCCACTGAAGAATGGGACTCAAACTCTAATCCTGAAACTCATTCTATATTCTCTACTCTCTCCTCTTGCTCTTACTTTTCCACTCCCCACCATTCTGCTTGCTGACTTAAGCATCGGAGCCGGTGTGGCAAGCACCACATCGGTGTGCAGGTTTACTGTCTTGCAGGCCACGTCTTCCCCCTCTTCTACAAATTTTACCGTTGGTGGCACGTGAAGGTCAGGTGAGTTCCCTCTGACCAAATTTGACCATCAACAATTGAAATAACTTATACCCCAAATTTTAAACTCTACTTGTTATCTTCATACTTTTCGTTTATAATTTCTTCCTTAATAATTCCTAAATTCTTGGTATTTTTCACATCTACTATGTATCTTTATTTTTCATTTTTTCACATATGCGTTCAAATCTGTAAAGCAGACACATGATTTTCCATCCATGAATTTAACTACAAAAGTCCTCAAGGGTTATTTTGCAACAAGCTTCAAACTTCAAAGATTAAATGAAACTTTTCGAAGTTTGAATGTATAATTGAAACCAATCTCATAGTTTCAAAGGTACTTTTAATAACTTAACCAAAACATTATCTTATGTAACAAGATCTTAACATAGACGTGTCTCTAACCATCTAAGTATAGCTAAATTCGTTAAGACACATATCCAAGAGACCAGAGATTCAAATGTCTCATTTCCTCATGTTGATGAACTAAAAGAAAATAGGTTCAAAATCACTTTTGTCCCTAAACTTTCATGAAAGTAACAATTTGATCCCTGAACTTTAATTTGTAACGATTTAATTCCTATACTTTCAATTTTGTAACAATTTAGTCCTTGAACTTTAATAAGTAACACAACTTAGTCCATATACTTTCAAATTTGTAACAATTTTTTTTTGAGAAAAAAAACATATACTTAAAAATTTGTAACAATTTAGTCCCTGTACTTCCAAAATTGTAACAATTTAATCATTGTCGCAAAAAAAATCATCAAAATTAAATGTTGATTTTTATTATTTAATGGTTAAACTTTGTAGCTTATTAACATATTAGATCCCAAATTAGTTTATTAATCTATCTAGGTAAGAAATTTAATTCAATCTTTACATTAATTTTTCACGATAGAAACTAAATCGTTACAAATTTGAGTGTACAAGGATTAAATTGTTACTTATTAAAGTTCAGAGACTAAATTGTTACAAAATTGAAAGTATAGCAAAGTTCAGGGACTAAATTGTTACTTTCATGAAAGTTCAAGGACCAAAAGTGATTTTTAAGCAAGAAAATATAGTTGTTTACATATAATTTGGAGTTTGAATAGAGATCCAACTAAAACCTTTACAACAAACAAATACGTGAAATTTAGAATTTTAGAAACATTTAGAATTAAATTTTCTTTTCATTTCAAATTTACATTGCATAAAGAAAAGGAACATGGCAGCCATGAATGATGAAAAGCTTTTATTTAACTGCGTTCATCTCCATTCCAACTATCCTTCAATTTTGGTCCAGTTGGTCCTTCTTGTCCAAGAATTTCATCTGGCAATCCGTTCACGAAATTTTTAAAAGCTTCTTTCAGCTTTCCTGGCAGAATTTTCTCCACCTTCTCCATCTCCTCTGCAATCTTATACTCAATCTTTGGACCCCATTTCCCAAAGTAGTTCACCCACGGCGGCTCTACCGCCGCCGCCCCCAAATACTCTGCCGCTATCACCGAGAAGCCCACTCCGGTGTCCAGCACCGTCCCGCTCTTCGCCGTCTCGTTCTTTAACCCGATCTCTCCCCCTCCCTGCATTACCTGTTAGGAGTATGAATGAGAATATTAAAGATGTATTTGGTTTAACTTTTCAAGTGTTTAATTTTGAAAAAAAAAAAAAAAAAAAAATCTAGTGTTAACTATTTTGAGAGAAACACAAATTTTTTAAAAAGAGTTTTTAAATATATAATATCTTGTGTATAAAAACACGAATGAGGAAATATGACCAAACATATGAGTGTTTAAATTCTAAGCAATTTTTTATACAAAATGGTTTTAAAAAAATGCATTCTTGAAAAATGTTTAAACTCAAAAGTATTTCAAACGGACCCTAAATCTGTTGCAATGTATAGATTTAAGCGTTTGAATTGATATGGGAGTAAAATGTTCTATATTCAAACATTGAAATGTTGTTTAAATATGAATGAAATGATAAATTTAGACATCAAAGTGAGTATAGCTCAGCGACAATTGACATATATTTTTTACCAGAAGGTGTTATAAATTTACGACTATTTGCACAAATAGCAAATTAGACTAAAATAATTACAAATATAGCAAAATTCAAGTCTACCAGTGATAGGAGTTTGTCAACGATAGACTTCAATCACAAGTGTAATTATTGCTATAAATTCTATCAGTAACAGTTTATTATCGATAGACTACATGTATTGTGATTGAAGTCTATTACTGATAGATTTGTCAAAACTATTTGCAAATGTAACAAAGTTAAAATCTATTAGTAATAGATTCCACATTTGTAAATTTTTTGAAAAGTTGCTATATTACAAATAACAAACGTCAAATTGCTACCCATTACAAGAATTCATAAATTTATGTAAGTTATTTTGAGTTTCAGAAAATTTTCGTGGAGGTAACCGTTTATCCCTTGAACTTTGATTTGTAACAATTTAGTTCAATGTACTCTTAATTTTGTACAAATTTAGTCTCTGTTTAGTAGGTAACAATTTAACGATTTAGACTTTGTATCTTATAAATATATTCGGTTCTTAATTATTTTATTGATCTACCTATGTAAAAAATTTCATTAAATATTTTTCCACTTTTTATGATAACGACTAAATTGTTACAAATTTAAATTACAGACAAAAAATTGTTCAATATTCAAGTTAAAGAACTAAATTGTTACTCAATTGAAATTTAGACTCAATTCTTATAAATGAAAGTTCAGAGATTAGGTTCAGTTCACCAAAATTTAGAAATCAAAAGGGATTTTTTTTTTTTTTTTTTTTAATATATCAAAAGGGATTTTTAACCAAATAAAAAAACAAAAATGATAATTAAAGGAGTTCAATTTATGATTTAGAATGGGAAGATTACCAGTCCGGCCTTCGAGTAGGACGCGTGGCCCTTCAACGACGAGTACGCCACCACTTTATTACCATTTTCAAACTCAAGCGACGGCGCGTCGACCCACTCGCCTTTACTGTGCTGCGCAAAATAAACCTTCCACAGCTCGCCGTTAAAATTACTAATCCGTAACGTTATATGCTCCCAATCGCCGACGTGTTCGCCGATCCTCCCCAACGGAATGTCGATTATCCCAACCTTCGCCGTCGCCGGCCCGTTGAACGGATAAAATATCCATATCGTTATGTCTGTGAAAATCCCTCCCATCATCGGCTTAATCCGGAGATAAACTTGGCAGCTCTGTAAATCGCCATGTTTCACCCTCTCTTTTGCGCCGCCGTCAACGGGAAGGTCCAACCAGAATCCGCCGTCGTTTGCGCCGTCCAGAGGGAGGTTCGTCCCATTTGGGTCGATCGGAACCGGCTTCGATTCGTCGGACCTGCTGTAAAGCAGAGCGCCGTTGGAGAAATACCAGTTCACCGACGCCGGCAGAAATTTCTCCTTCGGGTGAAAGTAAATCAACGGCGCATAAGCTCGAAACAGAGTGGAGATCTGAGAAACATCTGGCATTGCTGCAGAAATCGAAACAGAGTTTCTCAAACAGAGCACTGGCATAGGCGCCGCTGCGCCCGGCACGGCGGCGAATGTTCCGACGGAAACCCCGGCAGCGGTGACTCCTCTGTTCGTGGGTCTGAAACTGAACACATTAAACCCATTTTCGTCGGTTGAATCTTTGAGTCCCCAAATCCAGCTCTCCTTTTCCGATTGCTCTGTTAGGTCTGCACGGACGCATCGGATTCTGTCGACGGAGGGCTTCTCCGGCGAAGTGGTGACGACGTGGCCGACGGCTCTGTAACCGTCCGGCGGGGTCGGCGACCAGATGTAGCCGTCGGTGTCGCGTTTGATGTTGGAATTTTGGCTGGACCAGACGAGGACGAAGTCGAGGGGCTTCTTGAGGACGGCGCCGGCGGGAGAGTCGTCTCTTCCGGCGAGAGTCCAGGCGAAGAAGGGCTTGTTGTTGGGGTGACAGTAATGGCCGAGAGAGAAGAAGCCTTGGGGAAGAGGGGAAGGCTCGAAGAACGTGGCGCCGAGGTTGTTCGGACCGCCGTCGTGGGTGGTCCAGATTTTGTTGAAGGATGAAATCCGGCGGATTTTCAGTCCGCCGCCAAGGTCGATTACGCCTCCGGCGAAGGCACTTTTGCCTGCAAAATGAAAATGGTTTTGTTGGAGAGGATCCTAACGGGTAGAAATTTCGAATTTTTACCATTTTAGTCCCTTTTAATTTTTAACTTCCAAAATTGTTTTTAATAAATTATTAAATTTTTATTTTATGTCTAATCTATTTCCCATTTTGTCTCTTAAATATTTGAAATTTTAATTTTATGGTCATTATTATATTCGACATTTTCTAAAATACAAACACAATTTTTTTTTGAAAAGAATACAAACACAAAATTTAAACTTTGGAATTCTGTAACTAAACTAAATATAACTTAACCATTTAAAAAAAAACATAATTTGACTGGTATAAAGTATATACCATCGATTAAGAGGTTAATGGTTTGAATTTTACCACTCACTTATTATTGAACTTAAAAAATCGTTTAAAATACAAAATTTAATTTTATGTTTAATAGATCTATTAATTTTGAAAAATATCTAATAGTTACAAAATGAAAGTTTGGCAACTTATTGATAACCATTTGGTTTGTGAAAATTTTGTTTGTTTTCTCCTAATATACTTACCATGATTTTCATCTTTGTCAATGATACATTTGAATTTTTAGCCAAATTCCAAAAACAAAACCAAGTTTTTGAAAACTTTTTTTTTTTTTTTTTTTTTTTAGTTTTCAAAATTTGATTTAACTTTTTAAAACATGGAAAAAAGGTAGGGAACAAAACAAAGAAATTTACTAGGAGTATTTATAGACTTAATTTTTAAAATCCAAATTGTTATTAAACAGGACGCAGTACCTAAACTTGTAATTTAACCTTGTGCAATCCATTAAATTTATGTCGGACAATTTGACATTTATCCATGAAAATGATATAATTGAAAAGGTACAAAATTAAAAATTTTAAAATATTAGAGAATAAATGGAGAAAAAATTACATTGAATACCAAAATATGTTTAGCAATATTTTCTAAAAGAAAACATATATTTAACCTTAAATAAATATCAACCTTTTGTTTTCTTTTTGAACTGAAATAAATATCAATCTTAAATTTTGCTCTATGTGTGTTTCATTCTAATAAACTAATTTTAATTTTCTATTTTTCTAATAAATATATATTTATTTTTAAAAAAATTAAAAGTAATTTTGTGAATAGTTACTTATATAGGCATAATAATATTACTTTTTACTTTTCATTAGTTCTTAAAAGTTAAAACATATCTACAATTTTTTAAGTTTGTTTTATATTCTAGTCAATTATTTTATTTTATTTGCAAAATATCCTAGACATGTTTCATACATAAATGTATACCTTTAGTTTATTTTGTTCTTTCTTTCTTTAAAAAAAAGTTTAATTTTGTAAAATTATTTTTTATATTCAAATTTGTATATGGAAAACAAGTTGAATAAAATTAATGAGTTCATAAGTAAAACAAAAAAAAAAATGTCATTTTATATATTGATATAATGTGTAAATCATATTATTATATTTTTTTTCTTAAAAAAAATCATCATATTGAAATCTTCAAAGTTCAAAAAATAAAAATATCATTATATAATAAGCGAAAACAAAACTAGCTCCTACCACATTAGTAGCAATGTAGCATATTCTTATCATCTCTAGTGAATCTGACATAATTTTTCATATTTATTGGCAAAATGTCATTTTCTTGGTTTTATATATCCTTCCTAACCATTGACTTCAATCACTTATTTATATTCTTGGCTCTCTCTATCATTTCCTCTCTAACCTTTTTTTTTTTTAAGAAGTCTCTAACCATTCTTTTAAAATACAAGCTAAAAGTCAAAATAATAATAATTAATAATAATAATAATAATAATAATGAAATTCTACCATCCACACCTCTCTTCTTCCTTTAAAAAAAAAATAAAATAACCTATTTTCTCGTACCAAATTAACCACAACCTTTCTTAAGTTGAATCTCATAGAAAATTAAAAAAAAAAAAATGATATTCACATATATTTATATATTCCAGAAGAGGTGTGAGGATTGAATTTTTCTCCAGAAACTTTCATCAAAAGAATAAAACAATCTAAAATGAATCTCCCAACGTATAACTATCGTCTCTTTAGATAAAAAGACCAATAACAAGGATTGACTCATAAATTGGCCAGCTATATTATTCGAGATACACTCTAAACCCAAATCAATAAATTTAAGTATACCATAAGTTTAAAAAGAAAAATGATGATGGTATATAGAAGAAAACCTGGTGGAAAAGTTGGAGGTGGAGAAGGAAAGTTGAAGATGGTTTCAATGGGCAAAGGCTGGTTCTTGTTCTTGGAGCTTTTATTCCCCATTAATGTCTGAGCTTGAAACCCTCTCTCTTCTAAAGTTGAGAAAGACAAAGAAAATGGAAGAACTAAAGAGAGAGAGATGAAGACTATATGGCTTTGAAGCAAGAGTTTGCAGGCCATATATATATATATATATATATAGGAAAATAAATATGTGAATGTGTGTATATATGAATGTTAATGCTTTGGAGAAACCTTTGACTTCTCTTTTACACCAAGTTGGAAGCTTGTCTTGCTTTCTTCTTATCTTGTCTTTTTCTTTTTTTAATTAGTTCCTTCTTTACTTCGATTTCTTTTGTTTTTATTCGTCGTTTTGAAATCAAATAGCAATATATCTATTACATCATACGAGGTAGGAAACGTAAATGAATTAGTGATTATCATGATTGTCTTAATGAAGGGTGTCAGTGAGAGCGCAGAAGTAGTCTATGATTTCTTACCATCAAGATGATTTTTTGCAAATCGTGTATATTGTATTATGTTGAAAACAAAGACATCCTCACGTAGCTCAGAGTGGGTTCCTCACGTAGCTTAGTGTCATCAAGTTTAGAGAGAAGTGTTGATATAGGTTTATTTTGCTTCATCATCTTCATTATTTACAAACTCGATATTAGATGGGATAGAGAGATTTTCAACTTTGAAGTTTATAAAATTGAATAATTATGTTGCTCAAATTGAACCAGTCAAATTTGGTTGGTTTAATTCACTCCCCTAATAATCAATTATATATAGATTTAAAAAAAAAAAATTGTTATATCTACTGTTATGTGCTTCTTATAGAATATATACCATAATTATTTTTCATCTTTGCAAAATTATGCAAATTTACAAATATTGTGGAAATCATACTATACTAAATCCAATTTTCTTCATATATTAAGTGATCAATTTATAATTGTTACACAAGGACGAGTTTTTTCCCTCCAAGTTTAAAATAGCAAGTAAAGAAAAAGATCCAATCTAAATCTTTGAAAAAACGTTAAAAATATTTTAATCAATTGAGTTATACACTTAGATCAGATTCAATGATATATATTCTAATGATGAGTTTTTATGTAAAGTTTATTTATTTTTAATTGTACTCGTGTTTCACAAGAATGAAGTTTCATCTTAAAAAAAAACATGTTATCTTCCAAACCTAACTTTAGAAAAGAGAAGACTTACAAAAATAAAAGAGGAAAGGAAGGAAAAATTGAAAAGTCAAAATCTAACCAACCACCAACAAACAACTCATTCTAAACATTTTTATAATGAAAATTTTGTTTTCTATTTTTTTTTTTTAATTTTTGGTTAATGTGTGTACAAAAGTTGACTTTGGTCTCTGATTTAATATTTTATACTTTGCCATCACTTCCATATGGTTTCTATAGAAGAGTATTCTATGTTAAAATGCATAGCAATTTGAACTCAAAATAATAAATTAAAAAGAATGCATAGTAATGTCAGATGAAATTCTTTTAAGCTTTGGGGATTAAAAAAAAGGTAAATATATGGAATTTTATAATTAAAATAAAGGCCCATTCTTTGTGCTATTTCTTTTTTAATTTAAAAATCTTTTTTTAAAAAAATAATTATGCATTGATTTTATTTTAAGTGAGCATTCATTTGTAATAAATACCAAAAAACCAAAACGAGCATAACTTAGTGATAATTATCATGTATCTTTCAACCAAGTATAAATTATTTTGATTTATATCAAAAGAACAATGTGTGGATTTCAAACAAGTTGATGATCCTCCAAAAATAAAATTAAAATAATGATAAAAAGTATATATTGATTTAATTAAACATGGTCTATAAATTATTTTTCTATTTCGTCCTTAAGTTTTTTAAAAGTTTAATTTAAATTTTAATATCAAATTACTAAAAATTTTCAAACAAATTTCTTACTAAATGAAAATATTAAAATTGAATAATGAATGGTAATAAGATATTTCAATTATAGAAATTATAGAAACTCGTTAGTACGTATCATATCCTAATAATTGTTATTCGATCTCTAAAAAGATAATTACAAAAGATATATATTTTTGGCTTTTAACATTCGATAAGATTTTAAAACTGAAAGAAAATGTTAATAAAATACAATCTTTAAAATAAAAAGAAATGGAACCATTACTAAATGAGATTTTAATTGTAGTAGTCTCATAAATAATTAACATTGAAAATCATAGGAATTATCACTTAGATAATAACATGAAAAACTTAATTATTATAAAGATGAATACATTATATAAACATTATCCAAAACTAAATAAAAATGGGTTTGGCTTTGGAGGTTTCTTGCAAGAAAACAACCTCTATTTAATAATAATTACATTTAATAGAGTTTATTAAACTTCTCTTCTACCCAAGAGAATCCAACCAATGTATTTTATACTAATACTATTTGACAAAGAATGAAGAAAGAAAGAAAGCAACGAATTTATCTAATCGAAGCTGAGATAATTTACGTCAGATTTGATAACTATTTGGTTTTTTTTTTTATTTTGAAAATTAAGTTTATAAACATTATTTTCATCGATAAATTTCTTTGTTTTATTATCTACTTTCTCCACATGTTTTCAAAAACCATATCACGTATTGAAAACTAAACAGAAAAAGTGTAGATTTCAAAAACCAGTTTTTATATTTTTTTTTTTTAAAAAAAATGTTTTTGGATTTTAGTTAAGAATCCAAATGTTTCATTAGCAAAGATGAGAATTATTGAAATTTGAAGAAAACAAGTATAATTTTTTTTTAAAAAAATCAAATGGTTAAAAAAGGAAGTCTTGACATCCCTTTAATAATCATTTGGCTTTTTAATTTTTTTACTTTTGAAAGTTGGGCTCGTTTTCTTACCTTTACCATGCTTTTTATTTTTCTTAAGAAAAACATTTGAATTCTTAGTCAAATTAAAAAAAAAAAAAAAAAAAAAAAAAAAAATCAGTTTTCAAAACTTGTTTTAAAATTTCAAAATATTTGTAAAAAGTAGATAACAAGACAAAGAAATTTATGCCTTTTGTTAGCTTCTAAATTTATATAATCACTTTACTTATCTAAAGTTAATTTTATAATTATATTTTAAATTTAGAAAATGACATGTTTTACATGTTTTTCTTGGAGATAATTGTTACAAAGATCAAAATGGAGGAATTACTTGAAAAAAAGAATATTAAATTACAAAATTAGGACTTTTAAATTTGTGTGGTCCAATTTTGGATAGATAGCAGAATAAAATAGACCGAGTAAACCTAACAGATTTCATTTTTTTTTTAAATTAAACCTAATGTGGACGAGAAATTGACTGAGGGATAGAAATGTCAAAAAAAAATTCTGGAAACGGTTCCTAAAAATGCCGTAGCCAACCCTGCAAATAACTCCCGTAGCCAAAAAACAAGAATGCTTTTTTTTTCCTAACTATTTAGCACAATTTCCGAATTTTTAATGAAAATGTTGGGTTGATCAAAATCAGATTCGAAGACTGGGCCTTAAATTTTACTGGGCCTTGAATGGATCGATATGTCTGGACATGGAGCCCATTCAAATTTTTGTGAAATTTTATATTTTCATTTATCGCCGGCAGGCAATATTCTAAAACTTTTTCAAAGTTTTCTACCATTTTTCGGCACATTTTAACATTTTTCTTAAAGTTTCTTGCATGCATTTTTTTTTTTTAAGTTTTTAGCATACTTATAATTATTATTAATCTGCTTTGTTTTTCTCCTTTTTTATTCTGAAATCTGGTAAATTTTAGGTATATAATAATTTTTTTAACAATATTTTGAACCAAAACTTAACAAAAGTTTAAATAATTTCTATCATTTTTAAAAGTTTAAAGTTAAGGTTACGACACTCGCCTAAGTTTAAGGTGTAATGATATGAAATTGAAAGTACATGATAAAAATTAGGGCAAAAATCAATTTATACCCCCTAAACTTTAGAATATGTATTAATACCTTAAACAAATAATTGTATCAATTTAGAACTTTCAAAATGGTATCAATTTACATCCTCTATTTATTTTTGGTTGAAAACTTTAGTTCATACTTGTGGATAATTATAATTGTATAAATTGAACTCCTAAACTTTCATAAGTTAATCAATTTAGACTTTCCATTTCAAATGTATGGACGATTTTCAAATGAAGGGTCTAAATTGTTTAAAAAGTCTACACACGTGTGAGAATTCATGCGTGGACGAGTTTTAAATTGAGGATCTAAGTTGATTCAATTATAAAAGTATGAGGTTTAATTGATACAATTATAAGTATGCACACATTTGAACTCACGTTTTTCAATCGAAATCTAATGAGGGTGTAAATTGATACACTTTTTAATATTTTAGGATCTAAATTGATACAATTATTAGTGTAAGATTTTAATTGATACAATTCGAAAGTTTAGGCATATAAATTAATTTTTGCCCAAAATTAATACGACCCCAATGATATAACATAATTAATAAAATGTATTCTATGTTATACCGTTGAACAATAGTTTTTATTAAGTAACTTGGAAATATACCAAGGTTAACATGTCCATCTTGATCAAAATGTTGATGTTTCAATTTTATGAAAATGTCAATGAAAATATGGATGTCAATGGATATTTCTGAAAAATTATTTAAATCAAATTTTTTTAAAATAAAAAATAAAAAACTTAAATTAATGAATAAATATTTTACATTTTTAATATATATTTATAATATGGAAATGTCAATTAACCCTTCATGTTAATGTCTGAACTCATGGACATGTGGAAATGTCAATGAAAATGTCACATGTTAATGAAAGTTTAATACATTGGAAATATATTTTTTGTAATATTTAGCGAATCAACATGTTCACTCGTAAAATTAAAATTCTACTCATTTCATAAACTTGATTTCTAGTAATTTGAGATGATTTGTTAGAGAAAACAACCCATTCGTTACTTTCTAACAACTAGATTTTCACCAATGTGTGATGCACGTCGTTTCTCCACTTTAAAAACTAACAGAAATGACATTGATTTTAAAACTAAGAGAAATTGTATTATCCAACATAGAACTATATACATATATATGGTGCGTTTTTTGAATGAAAAAATGTGATTAAATGAAAACTAATAATTATATGATATAATTCCAAAGTATTTTGGATATAAAAGAGATTTCACCATTTATTTGTACATATTTAATTCTTTTTTATAGTTGTAAGAAATTGAGGAGTTGCAAGATTTTTAGTATTCCAAACCTTTTTAAAATTCCATGAAGCTTACTTGAAGTTTTATATATATATATATATATATATATATATATATATTTACTTAAAGTGGAGTCCTATTGTTTTCCTAATACATATTTGTAATACAATTCCTCAATTTTGTTGGCATTCAGTTGGTCTATATTTTTTTTATTAGTCAGATGAATTTATTATTATTATTATTATTTTAGAGAAGACAAATGAATTTCTTTAATTTACTAACGGTCTGTTTGGAATACATTTTAATTTAAATGTTTTTCAAGAATGTATTTTTTAAAAAACATTTTGTATAATTTTTTTTTATAATTTAAACACTCCTATGTTTGGTTATACTTTCTCATAAGTGTTTTTATGCTCAAGTTCTTGTATACTTATAAACTCTTTTTAGAAAAGTTGGTTTCAATTGTTTCTCTCAAAATGGTTTATTTATCAATCTCATTTTCTAATAAGTCATTTTTAGTGGTTGTCAAACACTAAAAAAAAATTTAAAATGTTTTTTTTTCAAAATTAAACACTTGAAAAGCTAAACCAAACACACCCTAAATATAATTAAAAACCAAAATGATGAACATACAATAAATTTCTTATCAAACATAAGAATTCTCATTTCTCACTAATTAAGGGTCGGTTTGGAATATATTTTAATTTAAATGTTTTTAAAGAATGCATTTTTAAAAAAAAAACATTTTGTATAAAAATTTGTTTAGAATTTTAACACTCATATGTTTGGTTGCATTTACTCATAAATGTTTTTATACACAATGTTATAGGTGATTTTGGACCACTTCGGTGTACAAGGAGCTGACGAGGACAACCGGGCGAAAACAGGACTGGGAGATGGACCCTAGAGGCGAAACCGACAAAGGAAACGAGCCAAAACCAAAAGGGTCGGGTTTTTGGCCCGACCCCATGCTCGGTCCGCTTGCGCGGGCTGAGTTCTTTCAGCTCCGTCTGATCCCTACCGCTTTTGGCCGCCCCGGTTCCGCTTGGTTCGTCCCGAAACGCCTTCGAACTCTTAAAAACCCTAGGAGGATGAACAAGTATTTAAACCCCTGCCACCGAAGAAGGGAACCCAAACTCTATTCTCGACTCTCTACTCTTACTCTCTAGCTTTCCCTTCCGTTTTCTGACTTAAGCATTGGAGGTGATGTGGCTAGCACCACACCGGTGTGCAGGTTTACCCTTTTGCAGGCCACATCTTCCCTCCTCATCTACAAATTTACCGTTGGTGGCACGTGAAGGTCAGGGAGTTCCTCTGACCAAAATTGATCATCAACACACAAGTTATTGTTTGCTTAGAAGTCTTTTTTACAAAGTTGGTTTGAAGTGTTTCTCTCAAAATGATTTATTTATCAATCTCATTTTCTAATAAGTTATTTTTAGTGGTTGCCAAACACTAGAAATTTTTTCAAAATGATTTATTTTAAAAATTAAACACTTGAAAAGTTAAACCAAACACACCATAAATAGCAAAGATAATAAAACGTATTCTTTCCATTATTGGTTTGTTTCAAAATCAAGTAACTCAGCTTCTTAGCTATCTTAGGTACTTCTTCAATGGAAACTATCCTCGATTTTGCAAAATGGTGTGCAACAAAATTTTAATATTTAGATGTGAAAAGGAATCTTCAATTTGAAGAATATTTTTCGGTCTCACACGTCTTCTATTTCAACATCATTCTAATTTCAACTAATCTTCTAGCTTTAGCTTTTTCTTCATATAGACATAAAAAAAAAAAAAAACCACCCTGATTTATTCTTTTACCTTTAACCTTTTGTGGTAAGCATGAAAGAGGAAAGATGAGATGCATTTATATTATACCATGAAATTATGAGAAAGAGAGGGAAATTTGGATGGTTGGGAAGAGAGAGAGTCAAGAGTTAACAAGGGAGATAAATTAGAAAGAGAGAAATATATTACTGATAGACTCTACTTAATTAGAATCTATCTTATATACTTCGATTATTATAGTTTACCAGTGATAGACTCTGATTATCAGTTTACCGATAGACTCCGATTATTCAAAGTCTATCACTGTCTATCGCTGATAAACTCTGGTATACTTTGAATAATCAAAGTCTATCAGTGATAGACATGGATAAAATATGACAATAGCTTTTTGGTCTTGTACAATTAATTTTTCTATATTTGCAATTAGTTTGCAACTATGCTATATTTGCTATTAATTTGGTCCAATTTGTCATCTATGTAACTGCCCCATTATTTTAACGAGGAGATGATTAATTAGAGAATAAATTGAGGGAGAAGAGTGACGTATTTAATTATACATAGTAGTGGAGGAACAATTTGATGGAGAAAGAGTTTTATAAAAATAAAAAATAATAATAAAAAAAAAGTCGATGGAAAGAGAGGAAGAAAAGTGAAACACAAATCAAGAATATGGAAAAGGGAGAAAAAAAGTATTATAAATTAAAATCAATAGAGGGTAGATTTGGTATTCTGTTAAAAATAGAGTTTAATATTGTGGCTGTTTGGGGCGCTGTGTTGGTTATAATAGCTGGGGGTTATAATAGTCTGGAGGTTATAATAGTCTGTGTTTGGGGTGCAGATTATTATAGTCTAGGATAAAATAGTTTGTGTTTGGGGTGCAGATTATTATAGTCTGGGATAAAATAACCTGTGTTTGGGGTGCAGATTATTATAATCTGGGATAAAATAGTCTGTGTTTGGGGTGTAGTGTTTTGGGATGCAAATTATTTTAGTATGGGTTCAAATAATCTATGTTTCAAGCTGACTGTTTTTTTTTTCTTGACTTTTTTTTTTTTTGTTTATTTTCCTCATACAACTTTGTATTTCAAATATTAATAAGAAAAAAAGGGTTTAGTTGTAAAAAAAAATAAAAGTTTTGGGTACAGGGGTTAAATTATGTGTTTAGCTTAAAATGAAACAAAAATAACCTAAAGTAAAGGTTGATTTTCTTTGTGTTTAGAGTCATGGTTTTTTTCACAAAATAAGTCATTTTATGATTTCATATAGAAAAACCATATTTGTTTCATTTATGTATTTCCAAAATAAAAATGGTAAATGTTTATTAAAAACTCATTTTACCTTTATTATCAAAAAAATCAAATAAAATATAAATCACATAAAATAAAAACTTGAGTAGTATTTTTTTAAAATTATTATTATTACGGTAAACTTAAATACGATAAGTATAATTTGGAATGAAAAATATGGTACGATGAAGGTAAACATTCATATACTTCATTATCAAAAGTAATTATGTAATAAAACTTCATATTTATATATATGTACAAAGACAACCTAGTATCTAACTCTCCCTAGAAATTTTATGATTTTTCCGACGACCACCAACAAATTTTTCGGCGATCGAAATTCTTTTCCTCTTTTTTCCTTTCATTTTCTTCTACCTCATTTTTTTCTTTATTTTCGTTTTTTATATTTTTCGAAATGAAAATGAGAAGAAGATTTTCTTAAAAAAAAAAAAAAAAAAAAAAAAAAAAAAAAAAGTAGCCGGAAAAGTTGTCGGTGATTGCCGGAAAAGTGGCCGGAAAGTCGACCGCGGTCATCGAAAAAGTTGTCGGTGGTCGTCGGAAAAGTCGTAGGTCGGTCGTCGGTAGAAAAGTCAATGAGTCACATGGAAGAAGAGATTAAAGAGTTACTGTAGAGAATGGATAGAATAATTTGGGTGAGTTGAATAGTGGTTACTGTAGCAAAACGGGGGGAAAAATAACCAACTCCGCCCCTTATTTTTGTTGGTGCCCCAAACACTAGGTTGGTTATAATAGCGGGGGCTATTATAACCAACACAGTGGGCCAAACGGCCCCTAAAAAAAAAGTTTCTTCCACATTCACACTTTTTATATATACAAGTTTTTTAACACGTGCACGTGGTAGTTTTCATTATTTTATCATATTCCTAGTATATTTTCATTTCATTTTGTTATATATTAATATTATTTGTTTTAAAAAAAAAGTTAAGCATATATTCGATCTTCAGTTCATTTATATTTACAACAGAATAAATGATTTATTAAGTATTTTACACATTTACAAAGTTTTAAATTATTAAAATTTCGATAAACTTTTAAATTTTCATTATATAATTGAGGAGAACTTCATAAATTTTATAATTTATTTTTAGGAATAAATTGACAAAAGTTTTAATATTCTAACTTTTCATGTGTGTGCATTAAAAAAAAGTAGGAGAGAGTTATTTATATAGTGGTAGAAGATAAACAAAAATACAAAACTTTTAAAATTTCCTTATTCATGGTAATTAAATATAAATTCATAAAATTTTAAGATAATTAAATTCATACATTTGTATAGTTACTTAATAAAATAAATGATAAACTTTTCATATTCAAGTTATTCATATTAGAATGTTTCATGTTCTAATGGTTCACATTCAAAATTTTTAATTATCAACTAATACTTCCTCAAGAGTTAGAGAGAGAAATAATGAGACGAATGAGAAAGAGAACAAAAGTGGAATTTGAAGAATTTGAAAAAACATTTCAAAAAGTGGGATGAGAAAATAAATAATCATAAACATGAGAGAGATTAAAAAAAGTGGAATTTGAAGAATTTGAGAAAGTACCATTTTTTTTTAATTATTGTAATGAATTTATTCATTTACTACCAACAATTTTTTTTAAAAAAAAAATGTATATTCCTAACAATAATAATATTTCTTCTAGCTTCTCTTTTGTATATCCTCAAGTTTTTTCTTAAATTACCAAGAATCAATATTGCGGCAAAAGAAAATCAAGTTAGATTAAGGAATTCAACAAAAGTTATGAGGCAAAACAAAAACAATGAATAACAGAATAAAAGCAAACCTAAATATAGGAGAAAACTCAAAACCTTGTAAAAGATATTGTTGAAGAGAGTTTTATACATAGTTGTAGGAGATAACAGTTATAAAACCTTTAGAATTTCACTATTAAACATAATTAAAAATAAGCTCATAAATTTTGAAAAATAAATTATAGAAATAATGAGATAGAGCTCTCATATTCTACATTTTCACATTCTCATTAATTAATGTTATTAAACGGTAGAATTAAATGTCATGCTTAATAAACATAAAAATAGATCAAATAACATAAATGGTCTAAAAAAATAATTTTTAATTTATTATTGATAATTAATTTACTATTTAAATTCTATAACCTATAAAATTTCATTATGACTTATAATTTAAAAAGGTTGTAGGACTTCTCAAAAAAAAAAAACTGTAGGAAAATCTTTTTGCATTCCTTTTAGTAAATCCTACACATTTATTATTGATAATTAATTATTAATTAATTAATTTATTATTTATAATTATTCTTTAATGATAAAATTGTAAATTAGTAAATTAAAGAAAGGACAAAAGTGTCCAAATTTTTTTTTTCAAGATCCTCACTTTTTAATATAAATATAGATAATATAGATATATAGATATAGATATATATATATATTTAGCCTATACTCAAATACGAGAGACTAAACATATATAAACATATATTTTATTTAAAAAAAAATACTAAATATATATTTAGCCGATAAATTATATATCAAGAATGTCACACACAAGTTGACTTAAATTATAGACAGACCAAATATTTCAAAAAAAAAAAAGAAAAAGAAATTATAGACAGACCAAATCCCTAAAACTTTTTAAAATTATTCAAATGTTAAATACATAACTCCAAAACAGTGACCAAACCAACAACAAAACCTTCTTGAAGTAGAAGGCCTGCAATAATAATTTAACCAAAAAAAGAAAATCAAAAGAGAGCTTAGGGCAATGGCAAATGTAGTTTAAAGAAGAGAGGAGATTTAAATTTTAATTCATAAAGTTAGGCAGGTTTAGATCATGACATTACAATAAGACATTCACATCTTGACATAACCTTCATACATTTTTCTATTTCAAAATAATGATCATATAATAGTTTGAATATATGCATTGCTTCAAAAGATTCCATTAGGTAGTACAAAGAAGGGAACATTTTTTCTTTAAATCATACAATTATTTTACCAAGAGAAATGTATGATGTCAAAGTGTGAACAAATGAAGTTTGTATTAGAGCAGGCCAATCAATAAATATGTTTAAAATTTTGTTCTAAAGTCGTAGATTTTAACTACGCGTCTGTGAAATCCTTAAATCTATCGATCTTTATTTTATGTAATCTATCCGCTTCTCTTTTGCATCAAATTATTATTCGTTGGTCTAACCAGCGCCAAGTCAATATGCAAGCAATGGTATGAACTATATAAATTTATTAAAATCAAAATTAAATTTTATAGGATGTAATTGATACCTTTTAGGTTAAGATACAATTTTGGACTATACTTTAGGTTTTGTTCCATTTTTAGACCGTGCACTTTCAAATGTCAAATTTTAGTTGTTGTCCTTTTAATAAAGCTTAAAATTAATCTTATCATCACTTTTAAAGTTTTTTTTTTTTTTAATTGAAATTGGTTAAATAATAACAATAATTTCCACCTAAGAAAATACACAATATGAACATATTCCTAAAATTTATAGAATTGGCTAATAGAGACTATTTATTTTTTAAGAAAAATAACAAAAGACTCACTAGGGACCAAATTTAAGTTTTATTGAAGGTATAGGGACTAAAATTGGACATTTAAAAATACATGAACTAAAATGGAACAAAATCGAAAGTAAAGGGACCGACCAGTTGTTAATTTTTCTATTAAAAAAAATAGTCTATATTAGTTTTTCTTCAATAAATTTTAGAAATATGTTCATATTATATATTTACAATTATTTTAGTCTATTTTGATATTCGTGCAAACGAACCCATCTATCAAACCATAGAAATGAAATTCTAATTTAAACTAAATTCTCTAACTTCCTCAAAACCAAAGTTGGGCTTTAATTTGAAATTTATTCTATAATTGAACCAAAATAGAATAAATTATTCACACACAAAAATAAATAAATAAATAAATATCACCATCTTCTTCGTCGTTCCCAAGCAACAACAACTATATAACGTACGGCCAACCCCCACTGTCACTCAGTGTACAGCAAAATTATGGCTCTTCAATGGAAGTCCGCCATTTTTTCCACCTTCTTCCTCTTCATTTCTCCAATTTCATCTCTTCAATTTCCCATCAATGTCTGGCCATTACCAAGAACTTTCAACTGGCCCAATCCCCAAGCCGCTCTTCTTTCCCCCAATTTCACCATCGTTTCCCCTAACCACCACCACCTCTCCTCTGCCGTCGACCGCCACCTCCGCCGCATCCTCACCGAGAAACACCGCCCCCTCGTCGACCCTTCAGTCAACATCTCCTCCTCCGCCTCTCCCTTGCAGAAACTCAACGTTGCCGTCCTCGATCTCTCTGCCCCACTCCAAAATGGCGTCAATGAGTCGTATTCTCTCGACATCTTCGTCACCGGCTCTGCCAATTTGGTGGCGCCGACGGCCTGGGGCGCCATGAGAGGCCTGGAGACGTTCTCTCAGCTTGTTTGGGGCGACCCACTTCGAGTTCCGGTGGGGGTTTCGATTTTGGACGCGCCAGTGTTTCAACACAGAGGGTTGATGCTCGATACGTCGAGGAATTACTATGGAGTGGAGCATATTTTGCGGACGATCGAGGCGATGAGTATGAATAAGCTTAATGTTTTCCATTGGCATATAACTGACTCGCATTCTTTCCCTCTTGTGGTGCCATCGGAGCCGGAGCTTGCTGCTAAAGGGGCTTATGGGGATGATATGCAATATTCCCCTGATGATGTTCAACGAATTGTTGAGTTTGGAATGGAGCATGGAGTTAGAGTCTTGCCGGAAATTGACTCCCCTGGTGAGTTTAATTCAGTTGTTTTTGGCCAATTGGGTTGTTGATTGTGTGATCTTTAGTTGTCTGGTTCTGTTCATCTGCTTGAAAATCTCTTGCTTCCCCTGTTTTAGCATGTATGAATTTGGGTTGAATGTTGAATTCAACATCTTCCATTGCTCCATCAATGGCTGGAAAATGATGAGAATGAATCTGTTACTTGTGGAGAATCTGCCATAATCATGTAGAGAATTGTGGTGTGATTTGCAGGACATACTGGATCATGGGCTCTGGCTTACCCTGAGATAGTGTCATGTGCAAACATGTTCTGGTTGCCTGCAGGGTCCAAATGGGAAGACCGGCTAGCTTCAGAACCTGGGACTGGCCATTTGAACCCCTTGAACCCCAAGACCTACAAAGTCCTTAAAAACGTCATTCGGGACGTCGTCGCTCTTTTCCCCGAACCTTTTTACCATTCGGGAGCCGATGAGATCGTCCCGGGATGTTGGAAGGCTGATCCTTTGATCAAATCCTTCTTATCAAATGGTGGAACTCTTAGCCAAGTTCTTGAGATCTTTGTCAACACTACCCTCCCTTACATTCGCTCCCTTAACCGTACGGTTGTCTATTGGGAAGACGTATTGCTCGACGACATTGTGAAGGTGCGACCGGAGTTTCTCCCACGAGAGCATACCATCTTGCAGACTTGGAACAATGGCGTTAACAACACCAAAAGAATCGTTTCTTCGGGATATCGAGCGATAGTGTCGTCTTCTGAATATTATTACTTGGACTGTGGCCATGGTGACTTTATTGGAAACAATAGTCAGTATGATGAACAAGCAAATGGTGAATATAAAAATGGAGGGTCCTGGTGTGGACCTTTCAAAACATGGCAAACTATATATGATTATGACATAACTTTTGGATTGAGTCAAGAGGAGGCTAAACTGGTGTTGGGTGGGGAAGTGGCATTGTTTTCTGAGCAAGCCGACCCGACGGTTTTGGATGCACGGCTATGGCCTCGAGCTTCAGCAATGGCAGAGTCACTCTGGTCTGGGAATCGAGATGAAACCGGTAAGAAGAGGTACGCACAGGCAACGGATCGGTTGAATGAATGGCGATACCGAATGGTGAACAGGGGCATCGGAGCCGAACCAATTCAGCCGCTCTGGTGCGTTCGAAACCCCGGCATGTGTGACACTGTTCAAAAGATGTAATAGTTGTACATTGATGTATTTGGCAATGGATCATATCTTATTATTGCAAGAACATATGGATAGGAAGGACAACAAAATCAATGACAGTAAAGAGAAATCATCTATTACAAGTATATAGTGTTGGATTTTGTCACCACCACAATGTTTCTAGATCTTAAATTATGAATGTTGAGATTTCAAACTCACAAGCCAATATTGGACACAACACATCCAAGTAGTAGAGGCATTTTCTTTTCAACTGGATCTATTGTTTTACAAACTTATGTATCTGGGAAGAGTTACATTTGGGTTGAATTTGAGATCTGACAGTGAAGAAAGAGCTTTTAATCTCTCAATGAACTTGTCTACGAAATGACTCGAATCAGCTGGCTCGAACATGGCGCCGTTGACGTTCACAACTCCTGGATTCTGACTATTATACACAGAGAAAATGGTGGCAGTCTCATAACCAGAATTCAGACAGAAGTGCAACAACCCCTTTGGAAATACAATCACATCGCCTGCTTTTAGAAAATTCTGAAATAGTCTGTTCTTGGTGTCGATAAATCCAGCTAGAACAATGCCTGAGAATCATATTTGTCGAGAGAGATGAGAAGAGAGGAGGACGAGCATAGAACATCCAGCTCTGATACCATGTTAATTCACCACTCAAACCGAATACGTACCTTGATTCACAAAGAACATCTCGGTGGCTCTCGGGTGCGAGTGAGGAGAAACGATGGCATCAGTGCCCAAATCAGTTCTAGAAATGGAAAGCCCCAATGTGTTCAGACCAGGGAAGTCTGCAGCAGTGACAAGCTTCACCAACGAACCAAACCGATCGTCGGTATTGACCGGTCCCGTTAACTTTGCTGAGTTGAAGTCAGAAGTAGTAACAATGGTGGGGTTTTTGCAAGGGAAGCCATTGATGAACTCACTTTTGTTTGTGGCTGCAGGACAAGTATCAAAGAAATTATCAGAATCTGCAACTGAGATTCCAAGACAAGAGAATAACACAAACAGGAGAAGGAAAATTAAAGAAGCTGAGGATAGTTTCTTCATTTTGAGTTATGTGTTGAACTGAGAATTTAGGATGAGACATATAAATATACTTGAGTTGCAAGGTTTTTGAGTTTGCCAACAATGGAAGAAATTAGTTTCCCAATTCTTGGAGTTTACTACTGGATTTTCTATTGATTATGCACTAAGAGAACTGCTTTGCTTAAAGCAAAATTAATAGGAAATTTAGTTATTTACATAGAGAAAATTGTCACTATGGAATTAACATCTACCTTCTAAATATTTTAGAAGGATTTTATGTAAGTTTTTATTTTTTTTTAAATACAGTAAATGTGAGATACGGAGATTTGAACCTTTGATTCTAAGAGAAGGAGTACATGTTATTTATCGTGAGCTAGGATATAATTATGGTTAATTTGTATTATTTTAACATTCTCTTTAAAAAATTGTATTTTTTAACCATAGTTTAATTGTATAATTTATTGTGTACTATAACCCTTTGATATTGTTGTTGTCTTTTATGCTCTGTTTTTTAACACTGCCCAATTCAAATATCAAGAAAATTTATTTTGAAATAATAGCTAAATTTTGAAAACTAAAATAGTTGCTTTCAAAAACTTTTCTTTTTTGCTTTTTAAATTTGACCAAAATTTCAGATATTTTTCTAAAAATTAGAAATTAAATAGAATAGTATTATAAGTTAATTTTCTTTAGAGAGAGAGGAAAAACACTCTTAAATGGAAGTTGTATTTTGTTTTTTTAGCAATTTTTTCTTGAGTTCCCCAATATTCGATTGAGGGGATTCGAACTAAGATGGTCAAAGGTATATATACCTTAATTTTTTTTTAAAGAAAATATATACCTTAATTAATTAACTTATTCTTGAATTCTTAGTTAATTATTGTTTAGTACTATACTTTCATTTACAAATTAATGAAATTGATTTTTTTAAAAATTCGTGGAAATTCAAACTGTTAATCTTTTAGTTGAAGTTATAATGTCTAGCTTCGGTTCACAATGAAATTAGAATTAATAATTTCAGTATATAAGCTATTATAAAAAAAAATACATTATAGTTTTTTTTAGAATATTACAATTTAAGGATAAGGACTTTTTTTTTTTTTTTTTTAAGATAAGGATATCAATAAATACTTGAGCAAAAGTTGTATCATTGCATTGATTAATCAAAAGGTGGGCCAAGCCCAAGCTAATACAGTAGCCAACAAAAGGATATTGGAGCCCACTCATAAAGATTGGTCCAAGCCCACAACATTTCAATCTTTTTGCAATTGAGCTAACTAAAAGAATAAAGATAATATAATAAATATCAGAAAAAGATATTATCACAGACTAAATAATACAAAAAATTGATGGAATTAGGTTAAATTACAAGTTCAATTTGATCTCTCAACTTTAAAAAAAAATTGACCTATCAAACTTTCAATTTTGTGTCTAATAGATCCCTCAACTTTAAAAAGTATTAGTAAGTCTTTAAACTTTCACTTTTGTGTTCAATAGATTCTTTAAGTTTCAATTTTATGTCTAATAAGTCCTTGACTTATTCAACATTTTTAAAAAATTCACAAGCCTATTAAATACAAAATGAGATGTTTAGGGTCCCAATAGGCATAAAATTAAAATTTAAAAATCTCGATAATGACCTATTAAACACATAATTGAAAGTTTATGGACCTATTAGAAATTTTTAAAGTTCAGAGACCTATTAGCCATAAAATTAAAAGTTCATAAACTTATTAGATACTTTTAAAAGTTTAGAGACCAAATTGACAACTTGAAAAGTTCAATGATTAAAACGGTAATTTAACCTTGAAAAAAATATTATTTTTTCTCGTTCAACAATTATGAAAAAAATATTATTTTTTCTCGTTAAACAATTAGAGCTTATTAAGGAAATAGTAATTTTAATCAATTGAATAAAATATTTCATGTCTTATTTTTATTTATTTTTTCCTTCTAGTGAGTCAGATTTTTTTTATTTCAGCAATTCGAAAAAGAAAAGGAAAATAATAATAATAATAATAAATAAATAAATAAATAAATAAATAAATAAATAAGATAATTGGAGCAAGAGGATTAGAAATCCGAATTTTATCAGCCAAACAAGTCGCTATAATTGGAAGCTACTAGCCAGCCACCAACTGGTCCCAATTCCAAGTGGTTTTTCCACAATAATAAAATATATTAGGAAATTCTAAAATATATAACATCAATAAGTTCGAAGTATCTCGAGTTTGTGTCACATTGTTTAATATACATCTACGAGAATCTTAAATGGTATTACCAGACCAAAGTCGAGTCTTGTAATTAAACTCTAATGAAAACTTGTTTTTGTTTTTAGAATTTGGTTAGGAATTAAGTGTGTCTTTAACAAAAAAGAAAACCATGGTGAAGAAATTTAAAGAAAACAAGACTAAAAACCAAAAACCAAAAACAAAAAACCAAATGGTTATCAAACGGTGCCTAAGTAATTTTAATATATTGTAAAAAAAAGAAAATATTTAAAATAAGTATAAGACTGAGGTGTCCCAATTCCGATTCTTCAAATACAGGATGGAAGTGAGGATATATTTAAAATATCGCAAGTCAAAGTCAGCTAATTTTTATTCCTATATATTTTCTAAAAAAAAAATCACCATTCCTATACAAACAAATAGGTGGTAATCATGAAAAATTGTTGTGATCGGTCTAAATTTTGCTTATTCATGGGCGAATCAATCTTGAATCCGACTTTAAAAAAAAAGTTATTATTCTCTAAAATTTTAGATGGTGTTGATAGATTCTTAAAATTCATGAAAAAAATATACAATAAAACAGTAATTAAAAGATAAAGCAAAAATGTAAAAAATAAAAATAATAAAAATAAAAGATAAGACAAAAAAAAAAAAACAATTAGAAAATAAAAATAAAAAATAAAACAAATTTTAGAAAACAAAAAGAAAAAAGAAAAAAATTAATCAAAAAAGTTTTTTTTTTTTTTTAAACAAAACAAAAAAGTTAAAACAAACCACTAAAAAAAATCTAATAAAGACAAAAAAAAAACACGTTGTTTGTTTCTAATTATTTTCAACGATATATGTTTTTTCCAATTTCTTTTTTAAAATACAATATTAATCTAATTTATCTTTTTTTTTTTCAAAAGCTTTTTGGCGAAGGCAAAAAGAAAGAGTGAACGAAAAAGAAGATAAATTGTCATGAGGCATCTACCTATCCATCTCCAATGGCGGATATTTCGAGATCACTCGGGTCCAGATGGGTCTTATTCTTCTTCAATTTCTTCTTCTTCACTACTCATTTCTCTCATTCTGATTCCTTCTCTCAACTCACAACAATGTTCTCTGATTTCCCTTCTTTGATCTTACTCCCTTCTCTCTAGCTTCTCTTTTCACTCGCATTCCTTTCATTTTTCCCTTCTGGGTTTCTCATTTTCGCTCTTCTTCTCAACCTCCCCATGACTGTGGCTGTCGCTATGGCTTCTTGCTGCTCTGGGCTTCACTCCAATTGCAGTTCTTGGACCCTCAAGTCTTCTGACAACCGTTTTGCAACTGGGGTTTTGACCAGGACCTCCCTTGCTCTTCAGACCAAGTTCTTCTGCCTACTCCAAAGGAGAACGTATGAGTTTCAATTTCTTGATTTCGTGTGTTTTTTTGCTTAATTTAATCTGGGTTTCAATTGGGCATCACTGAACTTTCTGTTTAGATTTACTATGGGTTGTTGATTTGTGCTTGCATCTCTCATTCATGATATGTAATAACAGTAGGTTTCTCAATTTCTCTCAGTTTTATCAGGTTGGTTAGTAGAATTTAATAATACCCAATGATTCTCTGTTAATTAAGAAGTTGTTGATGTCAAATCACCACTCTATGTATGTAGTTTTGGCATTCCTCTCAGAGCTTGGATATGAATTTGATTTCTGAATCCCACAATGGGACTTATTAATTCGAACTTGGTAACTCTTGCTCTAGTACTATGTCAAATTTGATGAATTGGGGAGTGTTGTCCTTCTTTCACTTTGGAAAATGTATCTTGGTTTCTTTGTTGATTTACATTATATGATTCGGTTTAGTTTCATGCTAGAGGGTTGCTTTTATTCTGGTTTGTATGGAGGGATTTCGTTTCTGTGAAGTTGTGTTTATAAGTTTGCTCATGATCTTTCCCTAGATGGTCTTCTTCCAACATGAAGAGCATTCCACGAGCATCATCAGCTACAGCTGTTGAGGTACTGAAGGTATCGATACATATGATTTGCAATTGTTGGATGCTTGTTCTTAATTTTTGTTGGACCTCTCCCTCTCTTGGGAATGGTTGCACAACAGGATGGAAGTAACGGTGATACTGATACAATTCCAACGCCCATAGTTATAATAGACCAGGACTCTGATCAAGATGCAACTGTGGTGGAAATAACCTTTGGCGATCGCCTTGGAGCTCTTCTTGACACGGTAAAAGGCTAAAAGTATTTGCAAAGTCATCTTTAACATTCCATTTCTGAGAGCTTTCTGGGTTGTCTTGTTTTATTGTCATTTCCTATAATCGCCATTAAAAATGCATTGGATGCAGATGAATGCTCTGAAGAACCTGGGGCTGAATGTTGTCAAGGCAAATGTCTTTCTGGATTCTTCTGGAAAACACAACAGATTTGCCATCACAAGAGCGTAAGTATCAGATTTGACTAGTTTCTTAGTTAGAAGAAGTATTTGATTGTTCTTATTGTGTAGTTACTATGCTGAACTTGAAGTATTGGGTTGTTACGTTCAGACGATCCTTGACTGTCTTTTATATTTGTTAATGAATGGTAGTTTGTTGGATATTGTCTATAATTGCTATTCGAAAGATAAGAACTGAGGTATCGAATGTCAATCGTTACTATATACATGGCTATGCTGCATGGTTAGTAAATTTGACATTCCAATGAATTTGCAGCATTGCCTTAGAAGATGATAAATACTTATTAATATTCTTCATGGTATATCAAAGTGATACGACAACACTAGTGAATTGGCATGGGCACTCCTTCGATTATGTGTTTTTCCAACACAAACACTAATACCTTCAATTAGATTTGGACTTGTAGTTGTTCTGTTGTGATTTTGATTTTTGATTGTGGTGCTAATATGCAGAGATACCGGAAGAAAGGTAGATGATCCAGAGTTGCTCGAGGCAATTCGTTTGACGATTATAAACAACTTGATTGAGTATCATCCGGTAGGATCTTATCATTTCTGATGGATCTCCATTTATTAAAGACCTGCTTTTTAAAGTTTCTAAATTTTAATTTGGTTGTTCAGGAATCAAGTGCTCAGTTAGCAATGGGAGCAGCCTTTGGAGTCATGCCACCGCAACAACAGGTCTTAAACAACTTTCCATTTGAAAACTGGCCGTGAAGCTTTTTAATTCATTTACTGTGGAGCTTTTTCTTCATATTATATCTGCTGTTGCATGATATTGTTGTTATCTTTCTTTCTGTGGGAGATAAAAAGTGGCATCATGTTCCCCCCTCTACTCTCTTTTTGCACAATTCCTCATAACAGCAAGTTCAAGGTTATCATTGGCTCAAGTCTTGGCAGTCGGTTTGCAGATCGATACCGATAGGATGGTCTGTAGGAAACCTGCAGAAAATTTTTACTTTGCGTGAGAAATAAGACCGTGCTTTCTTGTATTACGTCTCGATGCTTGTCATGTCACTTGATGTAGCTATTTGATTCAACATTTTATATTCATAATTTCCTAGCTTATATAATTCTTATACTATAATTTCTTAGGTTGATGTGGACATTGCTACACACATAAACATACAAGATGACGGTCCTAACCGAAGGTAATGCTTGTCGGTTTCCTCCGAAACTGTTACCAATGGGGAGAAGGTCATTGACTGAATGGGAATGATTTTTGCAACTTCACTTACAAATTTTCATCAATCCTGCATATGTGAAGTGAGAGTGCAAATCTTCAATGTTTTTCCTTTTCCCTTCTCAGCTTACTGTATGTGGAGACCGCTGATCGACCGGGATTACTGGTGGATCTTGTGAAGATTATCACCGACATAAACGTCGCAGTTGAATCTGGAGAATTCGACACCGAGGTGACTATTTTCAGTGTTTAGTTTGCAGGCCTTCACTGTTAGTGAACCTCCATGGTAATTACAAGTTTCTTTGTCCTGGCTGCAGGGTTTGTTAGCCAAGGCTAAATTTCATGTTAGCTACAGGGACAAACCCCTCATCAAACCTCTTCAGCAGGTCTGTAAACATTTAGATTACTGGTTACAACTCACACCATAAAATATTGTTGGTTACTGAAACCAGTTATGAATTTACGTCGAATTTTACAGGTTATATCAAACAGTTTACGATATTTCTTGAGGCGACCGACGACAGAGGAGGCGAGTTTTTGAGCCGTATGAGGTATAAACCAAAACCAGGATTAATTAAACGTCGAGAAATATTGTGCATTTATAGTGTATCATTTACGCCCTGTTGTTGTTGGTGTAACATATCTTACCATGGTCATTCATACTCTTCAAAAGAGATTTGAACCTCAAAATTAACGTTATGCATTCAAAAAGAAATGTTCGAGTTTGACGTACAATGCTCGGCCGTGTCACGTTGTATTCGATATCGCTCGTTTGATACTTTGACAGAATACATCACAAGAAAATAAAATTTTATTATGGTAAAACTTCTATATATATATATCTAGTGGTCCAAAAGATTACTTATAAGATGGATTAAAGTTATAATTGTCAATACTGAGATTGACAACCTAAAAATATGCTACTGAATAAAATTTTAATTAAACAATTGATTTTCTTTTTCCTTCAATGATTAATTTTATTTTCGAGGATTTGATGTGCATCAAACATATTTTATGTTGCCTAATCGTCCATTAAGATTATAGACTTATGGTTATTGATTTTAAAATGATCTTTTCATATTTAGTATCATGGTTTTAAAATTTTATCATATATAAGAATTTATATTAAATTGTAATAGATCCAATAATTCAAATAAATTAATATATAAGAACCATTATAGCTCATAAGTGGTTTGGTGCATTCTTTTTATTCTACTACTAATGGAGTTATAATAGTTGAAGATAATTTTTGCATTAAACTAAAAAAAGAGAGTTTCCTTTAGATTCTAATAGCTGAAAGAGAAAAAAGAGAAGCATTTATTAGATTTTAAAATAGAGTAGAGTGGTCAATTGAATCATAACTTAACTTAATTGATTAAAATATTAGTAGCTATTCTATCAAGGTCGAGAATTCAAATTCTCTCATATATTTATATTTTAAAAGAAAAAAAAAGGTTAAATTATAAGTTTAACTCTTGAACTTTCAAGTTTGACCAATTTGGTCATGAATTTTAAAGTGTTTAATAGATATATGAGTTTTATTAATGTTTTATAGGTTTTTAAACTTTCAATTTTGTGTCTTATAAGTTTATGACATATTCGAGTTTTTTAAAATTAATTGATCTATTATATATAAAATTGAATTTTATGTTTAATAGGATATTAAACTTTCAATTTTGTGTCAAGTAGATCGATGATTAAAAAAAAAGTAAATTGATGAAAAACTTATTAAATACATGATAGAAAATTTAGAGAACTATTGGACACAATTGAAAATCTAAAGATTTATTATACACTTTTGAAAGCTTAGGATAAAATCTGAAAGCTCATGATCTAGTTGATACTTTTTGAAGTTCATAAACCAAATAAATACATATCTGAAAGTTTATGGACTAAATTTGTAATTTAACCAAAAAAGAAATAATAGCACACACGACTTGCACCCAATATTACTCTTAACGCGGGCATGCCCTCACTAGCCCTCCTCATGCATTTGTTAGGACCACCTAACACTCCATGTGCACACATCGACCCATCTAGACCCAACACCACCATATAATGTTCCAAACATCCACATGGAACACTGAAACACTAAGGCAACAATGAACGACAATACGCTTACGCATGTGTGATATTTAATACGTCAATGCGTGTATCGTAATTTGGATATTAATCTAGAACTATAGAGTTGAAATAAACACTTTTTCACATATATGGAAAGATTTGGAAGAGCTTTAAGCAAGTAGTACATTGCATACAACAAGTTTCCATATAGAATACAACTTTTATATATATATATATATATATATATATATATATATATAAAGAAAAAAAAAGTAATAATAACAAGAGAGAGAGGAAAAATAAAAGACTTGCATTAGCATTTAGTGGTGTGTGTGTGTGTTTGTGTGGTGAAATTGCAAAAAAAAAAAAAAAAAAAAAAAAAAAAAAAAAAAAAAGGAAAAAAAGAAAATTAATTAGAATTTGGAAAATCAGTTGCCAACTTTGCCCTCAACTCCTTCCTCAAGATCTTGCCCGAGGGTGATTTCGGAATTGCGTCTATGAAAAACACCCGGTTGATTCTCTTGTAGAACACCACCTGCACGTATCATTTTAACATTTTAAATTGTCATTAATATTTCAAATATATACTTTACTTATACATAAAATAATATTAATAATAATATTTTAATAGGAATTTTAGTCCATTTCCTTATCCCGAAATCCCAATATAGGTGCACTCAAAACAAAAAATACCTTACTCAAAAAAGAAAACAAAAACAAAAAAAAAAATCCCAATATGAAAAGAAAAGGTTTAACTATCATTTTATTCTCAAATTATTCTATTTTAGGTCATAAAATTTTATTAATATTAGATCTATTTTATTTTAGTCCAAAGTGTTTTATAACATGTGGAGGTAATGATTCGAATATCAAATCTTTTGGTCTATGATTATATTTTAGTCAATTAAATTATACTTAAATTTGCAACAATTTTTTTTTTTTTTTTGAAAATATGGGATGGGGGATTTGAACCACAAATCTTGTGGTTATCAATACAACTTTATGTCATTTAAACTATGTTCCTGTTGGCCTCAAATTTGCAACAATTTTACTTTGTTTTGTTTTTCTTTTCTTTTCTTTTAGATTAGACATTTAAATCCTGATGTCCACATTTAATGACCAATTACTAAGTATATGGATGGTAACTAATATATATATATTTGGGTCGAAGCGAGCATAGCTCAGCGATAATTGACATGTATCTCAATCTTCCCACCTTATATATTCCAATTTTTTTTTTTTTTTTTGGAAAGTAGGAATAGAATTGTTTGAAATAAATATTTAAGACAAAAATGGAATAAAATTAAAAATTAAGAGAACAAAATAAGATAGATATGTATATATATATTTTTAGTTCAAACCATACCTGTTTGGAAATAAATTGTTTAATTTCATCCTCAGTAACTTCAGAGTTCTTCAATTTCACCACGAATGCAACGGGAACCTCTCCAGCTTGTTCATCTTTCATTCTGCAATTCACCACCAACACACACAAAAATCAACGGCGATTTTCACAAATCGGAATCTGAATCGGAAATCGAAGCGAATCGATTGATTCTTACGGAACGACGGCGGCATCGGAGATGACCGGATGAGTGAGCAGCAGAGCTTCGAGTTCCGCCGGAGCCACTTGGAATCCCTTGTACTTGATCAGCTCCTTCAACCGATCGACGATGAAGAGCTCGTCGTCCTCGTCGATCAAGCCGATGTCGCCGGTGTGCAACCAGCCGTCCTCGTCGATGGTGGCGGCCGTCGCCTCCGGATTGTTCAAATAGCCTTTCATGATCTGATCGCCTCTGATGCAGATCTCTCCCGGCGTGTTTCGTGGCAACGAACCGCCGTTCTCGGTGTCGACGATCTTCATCTCGGCGTTCCTCACGACGGTGCCGCAGGCGCCTGGTTTCATCGGAAACGGCTCCTTTGCAAATGCTAAGCCCATTGTTAGCACTGGACCGGCCTCTGTCATTCCGTATCCCTGCAATCAACAAAATTTTCTCTGATCAAATCTTGATGAACGGACGGCTAGGATTGTGCCACGTCTGAAAAAAAATTATTTGAATGCTTTTTTACCTCGATTTCAAATATCTTGATGAGTTGAGTTATACTTAAGTTAGCAATTTGGTTTGATTTTTAAATATAGATTTAAAATATGAAATTTTCATGTAATGCTACCTAAAAGATTTTAGGTTTTTTTTTTTTTTTTTTTTTTTTTTTTTTTTTTTTTTTTTTTTTTGACAAACATGTGGGAGTGGGGGAATTGAACCAACATACCTCTCAATCATTAGTACAAGTCCAGCTATGCTCATGTTGGCAAAAATTTCAAGCTTGTTAATTTGAACATAATTGATTGAAAAATACACTTATGACCTTCCAAATTTGTTGTAATATGCTTTAACTTTAATTTTAATCATACACCCAAAGGGAAATCGTATAAGAGTTGTGATGTCGACAAGATATTAACATAATTCAACTGATTAAGACATTATAGTATTAATAAAATGAAAATGACAGTACAACCTTATGCTAGTTGAAGTAAGTTCTTGTTGGCAAATTTGTAAGAGGTGTTAAAAGTTTGAATCTTTCTTCTCATATTTGTGATGTATTATTTTGAAGGAAAAAAACATTTAAGACTTTGGATTAAAGTTTTTAGGTGAAAAAAATAACAACTTGAATTTTCTTTTGTGGTTCGTGGAGTTGTTGTTTAGGTGGACGAAAAGCTTTTGAAAAAATTAGCAAGTGGCATAGACTTTTAAATTTAAAATAAAAATGAAAATTGAATTAACGTAATTAATTTTGTAAAAAAAGCATCTTGTAATAAAAATAAATTACACGTGGACTTCTTCTTTGACTTGGGGTCATTTCGTCTCAATCATTTCTTCACATCAACAATTTCAACTAATTATCCTTCCAAAAAAAGAAAAGAAAAAAACAATTTTGACTAAATACGAATTAAAAGAAATCCTAATTACAATTAATAATTACTAATCTCAAAAATTAAACCTTAATTTAGTTTCTAACTTTAGATTTGCGTCTACTTGATTTTTGAATTTTAAAAAGTATCTAACAGAACTAATTCAAGATATGACTAATAAATCATTCCACTTTCAATTTTATGTCTTAAATTTTTAGTTTCAACATTTTTTAAAATCCGCATGTCTCATATATTCTAATAAATTCAATTTTATATCTAATATTTCAATAAATATTTCAAAATTTATAATATGTCACACGAAATGGTGGTTGAAAAATATATTAATACATTTTCTTAACTTAGATAAGTTTTAGAAAAATAGATAAATAAATAAAGGTTAAGACAATGAATATTTTTTTTAAGAAAAGAAAAAATCTATGGCCCCGTTTGATAACCATTTCATTTTTTGTTTTAGTTTTTGAAAATTATACCTTTTTTTTTTCTCCGAAATTTCCTGGTTCAACAATCCATTTGAATTTCTAGCCAAATTCTAAAAACAAAAACAAGTTTTTGAAAACTATATATTTTTTTTTCAAAATTAGACATGATTTTTAAAAATGTTAGATATTAAAACAAAGAAACTTATAAGTGAAAAAGGTACATATAAGCTTAATTTTAAAAAACTAAAAGCAAAAAACGTTTATCAAACGCGACCTTGAGTTATTAATTTATGGATTTTGCAGTACCTGGCCGAGCACTGCCTTGGGAAACTTGGCTCTCACGGTATCTTCAAGCTCCTTACCGAGCGGAGCTCCGCCGGATTTGATCATTCTGATCGACGACAGATCGTACTTATCGAGGTCCGGCGACTTCGCAATGGCGAGAACGATCGGCGGCACAATCGGAGCAATCGAAACTCTGTATTTCTCCACCAATTTCAAAAGCGAACCGATCTCGAATTTAGGCATAATCAGAATCGTAGCACCGGCTCTCAATCCGCAGAGCAGAACCGAATTAAGCGAATAGATATGGAAAAGCGGCAAAACGCACAAAATCACATCGTCGTTTCGGAAGTACAGATTCGGATTTTCGCCGTCCACTTGCTGAGCCACACTCGTCACTAGACCTTTATGCGTTAGCATCACTCCTTTCGGCAATCCGGTCGTTCCAGAGGAGTACGGCAGCGCAACGACGTCGTCCGGATGGATCTCCACCGCCGCAACCTCGCCTTCGTCGGCCTGGATCAAATCGGCGAACGATAAACAACCGTCCGGCGAAGAATCCACGGTCATGATCTTAACATCAGGTAATTCCTCTGTTATATCCTTCACTTTCTCGTAATACGACGCTTGCGTCACGATCAATTTCGCCTTCGATCCTTTCGCTTGCTTCGCGATCTCCGCCGCCGTGAAGAAAGGATTCGCCGCCGTCATGATCGCGCCGCGGTACGACGCGCCGAGGAAAGCGAAGACGAATTCCGGCGAGTTCGGGAGGAGGAGCATGATCACATCGCATTTTGCAATGCCGAGTTTGTTCAATCCGGAGGCGACCTTGCGAGCGGCGAGATCGACGTCGTCGTAGGTGAAGGATTCGCCGGTGACGCCGTTGACAAGACAAGTCCGGTGGCCGATCTTCGCCTTATTATCCTGTAGGCAATACGAATGCAGAGGAAGGTGATTCGGAATGTAAATATCCGGCAATTTCGACCGGAAAATGAACTCCTTCTGAAGAGTTTCGATGGCCATTTCAATGGCGATGAATTTGCCGATGAAGATGAAGAAGAACAGATGAACTTTTTTTTTTGAGGTTTATCGTTCTTCTGAGTTCGATGAGGGAAATTTCAGTTGAAGATATAGGAGTTGAGTTGAAGAATAGGACAAAATTTGGGGGTTGGTGAAGGGAGTAAACGGGAATTTTGAAATTTATTTTTGTTATAATTTTCATATTAAATATATTTTGAATCATGAAAAAAATTGTTTTAGTGCTATTAATGTTTTTTTTACGAACTATTTTATTGGAACTTGACGTAGTAGAATAGCTTTTGTTCATTTTATTTGATTGATAAAATATGTATGCTATGATGTTATAAAGGTGTTCGGGTTTGTCAGAGCGAGCTTAGCTCAGCGGTAATTGACATGTACTGTCGACCAAAAGCTTAGAAGTTCGAATCCCCCCAACCTGCACACCGGTGTGGTGCTCGCCACACCGGTGGCTCCGATGCTTAAGTTAGCAAGCAGAACGGTAGGAGTGGAAAAGTAAGAAAAATAAATTCGGAGTCCCTTCTTCGGTGAAGAGGGGTATAAATACCTGTTCATCCTCCTAGCGTTTTTAGGGTTTCGGAGGCGTTTTAGGTCAAACCAAGCAAAACCAGAGCTGACGGAGGCGGTAGGGGCCTAACGGCATCGGACGGACCCGAGCAGGGGGTCGGGCCAAAAACTCGACCCCTTCGGTCTTGGCCCGTCCCACTTGCCGGTTTTGCCTCCTTGGTCCATCTTTCAGCCCGATTTCTCTCCGGTTGTCCTCGTCAGCTCCTTGTATATCGGGGTGGTCCAAAATTGCCTATAACAGTTCGTATTCAAAATTTAATAACTAAATGTCAATTTGAACTTTTTTTAAGAGGAAAGGTTTTATCTCCCTCCAAACTAAAAATATATAACAGAATGGAAATTAAAGATTGAAACATGATAAAATTGTTTTGAAAACGAAAAAAGAAATTTCAAACATGTTGAGAAAATGGATTTTTTTTTTTTTTTTTTTTTTTTTTTTTTTTTTTTTTAAGTATACATATAAAAGAGATGGAGTAGATTTTAAATATTTTCATTATAAATAGTAAAAAAAAAACTTAATAATGAATCACTTCATTAGTTTTTTTTTTCACAATTTATTTTAACCTAATAACTGGAGAAAAAATATATATTAAGAGAAGAAAATTGTATGTATAAAGAGGGACAAATAAGAGAAAGTGCATGAGAAGCAAATATGTGAATGAAAGTGTGAAAAATATGTAAATAGAATATACCAAACAAAATTTGTAAAGGAGAGGTAGGTAGGAAAAAAATTATGTGTAAAAAAGAGAATAATAATAAAAAAAAAAAAAAACTTTTTTAAATAAATATTACACTACATACCATATGGTGAGTTTTCTTTTCTTACTATTTATAATAGAGGTATATTAACCACTCGAGTTTTATTTAAGTTGGCAAGAAAAAAATATCTTTATAGAATATGAAATAATTTTCTTTTTTTAAAAAAAGAGAATATAAAATAATTTAGGACTTTTTTTTTTTTTTTTTTTTTGGGTGTGTTCTAAGAAAAACACTTCTGAGTTATATGGTAAAAAATGAGATATTTCTGGTAAGAATTGTCTTTAGTGTGTATTTCTTTCTTAAAATACGACCTCATAAATACATGGTTAAAAATTCAAGTCTTAAATGTAGAACATTGATTGGGTAATGGACTTTTAAGATTGTGTTTAATTAGTCATTGAAATTTAAAAAGCGTCTAATAAATGTTTAAATTTTCAATTTTGCCTTTCATAAATCCAAAAACTTTAACAATGTTTAATTCTTAATGGTTAATGCTCTTGAGAAGCATTTGGGTTTTTTTTTTTAAAAAAAATTGTACTTATTTTCTCCTAATTTCCTTCATCTTTGTTAGATAACCATTTGAATTCTTAATGAAATTACAAAAACAAAAACAATTTTTTGAAAACCATTTTTTTTAATAAGAAAAAACACTTATGAGTTATAGTAAAAAATTAGATATTTCTGGTAAGAATTGTCTTTAGTGTGTATTTCTTTTTTAAAATACGACCTCATAAATACATGGTTAAAAATTTAAGTCTTAAATGCAGAACATTGATTGGATCATGGACTTTTAAGATTGTGTTTAATTGGTCATTGAAATTTAAAAAGTGTCTAACAAATGTTTAAATTTTCAATTTTGCCTATAATAAATCCAAAAAATTTAACAATGTTTAATTCTTAACACTATAAGCATTTGGTTTTTTAAAATTGTACTTATTTTCTCATAATTTCCTTCATCTTTGTTAGGTAACCATTTGAATTCTTAACGAAATTAAAAAACAAAAACAATTTTTTTGGAAAGCAATGTTTTTAGAACATGAGAAGAAAGTAGATAACAAAATAAAGAAACTTGGAATTAGTGTTTTTTTTAGTTTTAAAAAATTTGACTTAGTTTTTGAGAACATGAGAAAAAAGTAGATAACAAAACAAAGAAACTTAGAATTAGTGTTTATAAGCTTAATTTTCAAAAACCAAATGATTATCAGCCTAAACTTTCAACTTTGTGTTGAAAAAACCATTGACCTCAATTTCAAAATTCATCACAAACCCATGAAACACAAGGCTGAATTTTGTATCTAATAAGATCATAACCTCTCAATTTTGTATCTAATAAGATCATAACCTTTCAATTTTGTAACAAATAGGTCAATAAATTTTTTTAAAAAATGTACGACACTTCATATACTTATTAAAAACTTGTATAGTTCTGCACTCTCTTAGACACAGAATTGAAAGTTTTGAAACTTATCATATACTTTTAAAAGTTCAGAAACCCGTCAAATACAAATTTAAATATTTTCATTACCGATAAGTCAAAAGAAAATTGAAAATGATAGCAAATTTTTTTGGAGGGAGAAAAATGGTTGGTGAGAAGATGGGGTTGGTGAGAGTGGGAGTTTTAGGTGATGGTGGGACCCAAAAAGCCAAGGTTTTGGTTGCCCTACTTTTATCATAGTGCGTTTTAGAGATATAGCCCAAAACCATTATTATTATTATTTTTTGTTTTTTCCCTTAATTTTTATTTTTTTAAAATACATTATTTTAAATTTTCCTAATTTTGGGTGATACCACGTGGGTCCCACTACCGATTTCTTTGGCTTTTATTTTATTTAATCCAAAAAAAGAAAAAAAAAAGGGCTTTATTGTGGTCATGTTCCAAGATCAAAATCAGTCTCCATTTTACCTACTACCAACAATCGTTGGTCGTTGCCACCTAGCCCTCAAATTAAATTAGGTCAATTAAAAATACCATATGTATGCATACGTTTCTCTCCATATACTTTATATACATTTGAAACTTTACCATTTTGATTCGTTTCACTTTTTAAGTTATGCTCGCATTTGGTAGCTAGCTAATGATGTTATTTTTAGTTAATGAAATGATAGCATTGAGAATAGGATCGGAGGCCTGCAGACCTCATGATCCATTGGACTTAAGATGCCATGTAGATCTCACACACATGACAAAGCCTTTGGTCAAGCTAGCTCGCTAAGTTGGCCAAGCTAAGGAGGTGAGATTGAGGAATGATTGGGCGTGAAGCTTACTGAGCTTGGTGCAAATTGAGTCGAGAAACGTGCTACCTCTTTTCTTAATTCTCGTTTCCATGTCGAGAATGAGACAGTGAGTGACACTAGTATGATAAGCAATATCACTTCGGTTCGACTTGACACCACTTCTTTGGTCGATTTAAGTACTGACTTAAGCATCAGAGTGTGTTGGAGACAACATCAGATCAATGTGAGTATTTTCTTTACTGATCAGCACGACGCCTCAGTTTGAAGGCGAATGTAGATTTTAATTAGATTCTCATATCAACGATATGATATTTAGAACCAATGCAATAAAATAAATTAAAATGAGATGGTGTATAGTTTAGTGGTTTGGTGATTGGTTTGGTGGATAAGATGCATTTCTTGAAGTTTGGATGAGATGGAAAACATGGGAAGGAAAGAGATGGGCGAAGAAAAAAACAAGAAATAAAAAAAATTCAATTATTTATTATTATTTTTTGAAACATTTACATGACCATAACAAATTATTGAATTTTATTGATAATACCGCGTTAACATAAAAATAGTATAAAATAAAATGAAGAAAAATGGCTGGTTTTTGTTTTGTTATTGTAGATAATGATAGGGATTACTCTGAAACATTTTTTAAAACCTCCGAGGTGAAATTGTAAAATTTTGAAATTTATAGCCCAAATGGAATTATTTGTAAAATCTAAAAAATTGAAACTTTATTTATCTCTAGATTTTAATATGTAGTCATATATAATAAAGATATTTTCAATTAAATTAATATTAATTAAAAATAATTAGATATTAAGATTAATTAAACTTTATTTATCTCTAGATTATTTCAATTAAGTATTAGGGTTGACTACTTAAGCTATGTTTATTTCCAAATCAAATTATATATGATATATGACTTTTTATTTAAATGACTAAATTAAACCATTACAAATTGTTTTTTTTTTTTTTTTTCATTTATAATTTATCATTCTAATTTTATTTTAAATCTCCACCCCCAATTGTACTAAAAAAATACTTCTTTTATCAGCCAAAAAGGAATATAAGTAAATGAAGAAATTATATTTTATTTTTACAAAAATGTTGCATGGAAGTACTGAAGCCGGGCCCAATTCGTAAATCAAAATTGGCCCATATTCCCGAAACAGGCTTAAAAATGGGCCGAGAAAGTGGTTTTGCAGGGTGCCCACAATTTTCACAAAATTTGTTCTATATCCCCTTCTATTATGGGTGGTTTTTCAATATTGTCCGTGAAATTGGATTACCTAAAATCACATTTTCAAATGTCCATGGGTTCGACACTGACACGTGGGATGAATCGACATTTTCAATCATTCTGTAAATATCTATCAACATCTATATTTTATTGATATTTTCATCGACATTTTCATATAATTGAGACATTGACATTTTGATCCTTACTTAAATTTCATCTTTCTAATTTGTTTCTTTTACAAATAAAAATTCACTTTCCATCTTAATATCAAAGGAGAGGGGAAAGGGAAGTTGGAGAGAAATAAAGGAGAAAAAATTAAGCTCAATGTCACCGTCACTCTCGTAATCTTTGTTTCTTTGTTTTAATTCAATAATATTTGAGGGAGGAGGAATTCGAATTTCTAACCTCTTAATCGAAGATACATTATTTTAACCAGTTGAACTATGTTCAGGTTAACCACTGTTGTAATCACTAAATACATGAAAAAGATGTTTTTTTTTTTTTTTTTTCCTAATATCATTCCCACACATCTAATAGTGGAAAACTCATGGCTCTTATTATTTCAACCATATTCAATAATTATTCGAAAAGAAGAGAGAATGTATTGAAAGGGAGGTGGAGATGAGAAGAGAGACTAGCTAGTGGAAATAAATGTAAGTTATTTTTTATATACATTACCATATGTAAAGATTTTTTTTTTTTTTTTTTTGAATAAAAACGAGATATAAAGACATTGAAGCTAATTAATTATTGCCACATCAACGATTATTAGGTAATAAAAACTAACATAAAATGTGACATCAACTTTTCACTATCAACCAAAGAAAAGGACCCTTCTCGCCCATGATTTGAGTGTTTTTTTAGTTGTTATCTCCTAAAGTTAAAAATAAATAAATAAAAATTAAGAAAAATATCAACCCTATGATTTAGAGTAGAATATATATATATAAAAGTTTGTCCCTATATAAACGATCAAATTTGGATAGGGAGAACTCACCTAACTTTCAAGTCACCAACAGTAAATTTATTTGAGAGGGGGAAGACGTGACCTGCAAGACAGAAAAACTTGCACACCGGTGTGGTGCTTGCCACACCGCCTCTGATGCTTAAGTCAGAAAACGGAAGCAAGAGAGCAAGAGAAGATAGTAGAGAATAGAGTTCGGGCCCATTTCTTCAGTGATGAAGAAAAGTTTAAATATCTACTCATGCTATGGGGTTTTCAAGTGTTCGGAGGCGATATAGGGCTGAATCACGGAGAATTGGGGTTCCTTGGACCAAATGGAGACGGAAGACCTCGGCCCATGCAAGGGGTCGAGCCAAGGTCCGGTTCCTCCGGCCTTGGCCCAATCTTTTGGCCCGTTTGGCCTCCAGAGTCCATTTTTCGATCCTATTTCTGGGCTCGTGTCGGATGGCTCGTGTCGGATTGTCCTCGTCAGCTCCTTATATATAAGATTGGTCCAAAATTACCTATAATACACTTCTCCCCCATAATTTGAGCTTTCCTTTCTTTAAAAAAAAAATGCTAGTTATTGTTTCTCTATATTTAAAATAAATAAATAAATAACTAGGACAAAAACCAAGTCTATAATTTTTTAAAGTATAATTTCTATATATAATGTAAATCCCTCCCACCTCTATTTTGAAGGGGCAGAGAACCCAGGTAGAAGCAAATTAATTGGTTGCAATTGACTTAAAGAGTAATCAAAGATAAACTCAAGAAAAGCCACTTCTTTTGAACCACTTTTTAGAGGTTTGTCCAATTATGAGAACTTCACCTTTTCTTTAACCCTTTTAGCCATCACTAACAACATTGGACAACCTCTCCTTTCCAATACCACTTTTTCTGCCTTCTTCTTCATTCATCTACATTTATATTAATTAATACTGATTGATTTTAATTAGCTTTATTAAAACCAAAAGAGAGAGAGAAATAGTGTGACTCGAGATTGATTTGATGACCGTTGTAAAGTTTTCTATGGTTAAATTACAAGTTTAGTCTCTAAACTTTAAAAAAAAAAAATCAATAAGTCTCCTAGCTTTTAATTTTGTTTTGAAAGATCTTTGACCGATCCAACATTTTTAAAAATTCATGAACCCATTAGACACAATATTGAAAGTTTAATGTTATAGGTAATTCTGACCATTCCGGAATTCAAGGACTAAGCATCACAGCGTAGCACCTAAGACACGATTGAGAGGCGGATCCTGGAGGAGAGGCAAAGCAAAAGGGTTGGGCCAAGCTCAGCCCAACCCCCCATGGGCCATGGTCGACCTCGGCTCATGGTCGAGGCCGACCACTCAGCCCACTCGTGTGGGTCGAGTCTCTCCCCCTCTGCTTGGTCCCTAGAGTCTTTGGTCACCCCGGTTCAACCTTGTTCAGCCCGGATCAGTCTGGAGATGCTTAGAAACCCTAAGGCAGAAAAAGGTATATAAACTCTTTTTCGTCATTGAAGAAGGGATCTAAAACTCTACTCCTGAACTCGATCTCCCCTCTTACTTTTGCTCTTTAATTGCTTCCTATATAGCTCCTTGCTGACTTAAGCATCAGAGGCGATGTGGCAAGCACCACACCGGTGTGCAGGTTTCTTTTGTCTTGCAAGTCACATCTTCTCCCCTCTTAAACAAATTTACCGTTGGTAGCACGTGAAGGTCAAGAGAGTTCTCCCTATCTGAATTTTGGCATCAACATTTAATGTTCTATTATATACAAAATTCAATTTTATGTCTCAAAGATTTGTTAATTTTGAAAGATGTTAAATATGTTAAGGACCTATCAAACACAAAATTAAAAGTTTAGAGACTTATTAGATTTAAAAAACAATAATGATAAAGTTTAGAGACATATTAGATACAAACATAAAGGTTCATGAATTAAACTTGTATTCCACTGTTTTCAATTTTAAATTAAATTAGCTTGTTTCTTTTTTTTTTTTTTTTTCTTTTGAAATAGTAAATTAGCTTGTTTCTTAATATTTTTGTTTACTGAAATCATAGCCGAATTAAATTTAAAAGAAAGTAGTTCACGTAAATATTTTTTGGCATGTTTGGTACTAATTTATTTTTTTTAAAGAAGAAAATATACTTATTTGCTCTCATTTTTTTTCGCTTTGTAATATACTTTTTAAATATCCTTCTATTGGTAGATTCGCGAATATTTTTTTAATTGAGTTTCAATGGGTTGATATATTTATTCAAATTTAGGTTTCTTTTTTTTTTTTTGAAAAAATCAAATTTAGGTTTCAATTTCATAAACTTAAAATTAAACTATAATTAATTCCACCATGTTAAAAAAAAAAAAAAAAAAAACTTCGTTATTTTCATTTTATAACATAAACTCAAGTTGGACAAAGATTTTGACCACATGAAATCTATATATAATTTTTCTTTTAACTTATTCCCACTTTAATGAAGTTTAATTTTGAAAATCTTCCATTATACTTTTTCTTTTAACTTAGAAAACAATTGGAGGATGAATCAATCAAATTCCAAAAACATTTAAATTATAATGTGTATAAACAACAATCCTAATGATATCTCCTTAATTTTAAAGTACAAATAATATGTTCATTAATTAAGTTATTTAATTAATCCCTTTTTTTTTTTATATAATATTTACATGACAAAATCATCCCTGGCCACATGCCAAAAAAGCTAAGCCACCATCCCAAATGGAAATTAATAATAATTAATAAGTGTTAAAATGATCTCATTTTATAAAGTATGATTGGAATTATTAAAAAATATGATAATTAATAGTACCAAACAAATGAAATCAATGGTGGTTAGCCAAAAAAAATAATTGATTTTCTTTGATATATTCTTGATTTAGAATCTTTAAACCCACCCTTGTTAGTGGGTGTGAGATCAGGCTGAGCAAAGCTTTGAGCTATTGTTGATATTTATTTTTGGATTTTTTTATATGGAATTTACAAAAATCAGCATATTAAAAATATATAGCATAACACATTTAAAAAAGAAATATTTTCTTTAATTTACAATAATAGTAATTGGATTAAGGTCACAAAATATCTCATAAAACATATGCTTAGAAAAATCATACAACATAGCCATACATTCACATTTTTTTCTTATGGATGGTTGGTTGGTTCCTTTATTTTATAATATATATATTAAAATTTCAAAAATAAGGGTTGACATCATTTAAAATAAAGAATATTCTAATTACTTTTTTCTTGTTAATTTTTTTTTTCTAATCTCACATGATATTTTGGTTAAATTACCATTTTGATCCCTCTAATTTGGGTTTTGTTTCATTTTAGTTGTTGTACTTTTAAATATCCAATTTTAGTCTCTGCACTTTCAATAGAGCTTAAAATCAATCCCTAAAGTAAGTTTATTATTGATTTTTCTTTTTTCTTTTTCTTTTTCTTTTTTTTTTTTTTTTTTTTTTTTTTTTTTTTAAAAGTCTAGTCTCTATTAACCTTCCTTCTATAAATTTTAGAAATATGTTCCAATTGTGTCTTTTCCGATATGAAAATTATTATTATTATTTAACCAATTTTGATAAAAATGAACTTTTAAACTTCAAAGACCAATTTTAAGTTTTACTAAAAGTACAAGGACTAAAATTGAACATTTGAAAGTAAAATGACTAAAATGGAACAAGATCCAAAGTACCGGGATCAAAATGATATTTTTAACCTTATTGAGTGGGATTTTTTTTTTCTAAGCATTGATTTGAGACTTTTGAGACCTGGATGTTAGAACCTCATTCTTTAAATCACTCGAACCGAATTTAATTTATGGTTTAGATTTATAAAGCTAAAAAATACTCTGACTTCAATATAATTGGAAGATTAATTTAATTTCAGATTCAAAGTTTATAAAATGGATTTGGGTCAATCCCTTGTTAGAATAATAATGTGGTAGGCCATAAGATGACCATATATATCAGTATAATTATTTCATTTAAAAATTAAAACAAATTTCTCAATATATATAGTGTAAAAAATATCTTTATTATTTTGCAACAAAAGCTCACCACCAAGAGTTTAAAGAAAAATAAAAACTTTCTTTCTTCCCTCTTTCTAAGGTTGGCAGCCAAAAGTAGAAAAGAATGATTCTTTTTCCATTCTCTTGTGTTCTTCCAAGGAAGGGTCTACTACCAACTTGTGCAACAACCTAAGCTTTGTGTGAAGTCATTATTAGGAACAACTTTTCAAATTTTCATTTGCCTTTGTTGTTCATAAGTATCTTTTTCTAATACAAAGATCAATGTCGATTTAATGTTTGTTTCTGTTGCACAATGAAAAGTTCATTTCTTTTACCAAATACAGTTGTCAGTATTCAATGTACGAGATAGGTTTTGTTTAGAATCAAATTCTAACTAATGTCAATGTCCTGAGAAAACTAAGAATGTAAGCAAGTTTGGGTCAATGTCGATGCTAAATTGACCTATCAAATTAAAGAACAAAAAAGAAATAATGAACTGAACCAACAAACTAATCACACAAACAAAAATCGACCATCAAATCAACTAAATTTGATAAAATTTATATGTATCAAACCAACTGGCCGTTTATCAATTATATACTTCGAAAATAGAATCGATAAAAAAAGATTCAAATCTGGTTGGTTTAATTTTGTTGATTTTTTCAATTTTGGCTTACACCTACATTGAAAAGCCGTTAGAGGGCCAATAGCATTGTAGATCTTAGCAACGTACACACTAGGGGTGTTCAAAAAACCCGACAACCCGAACAACCCGGACTACCCAACCCAAACCGTAAGGGTTGGGTTGGGTTAGGTTTTTTTTCGGTTTGGGTTGGGTTGAAATTTTATAAAACCGAAAATTCGGTTCGGTTCACGGGTTGAGAAAATTTTGGCTCGGTTCAACCCGAACCGAACCGAATATATATAATGTTTGCTATTTATTTAACGTGTCACGCGAATGGCATAGTGGTTGTTGTCTTCTTTAGGATTCTGGAAGTCCTAAGTTCGAGTCACATATTGTGCAAATATTTGTTTTTATTTTTTGTTTTCAATTTTCGTTTTTTATTTTTTGTTTTCAATTTTTGTTTTTTTTTTCTAATATGTAACTGAATGTTTTTTATTTTTTCTGATCAAAAGAAAAATTAATTTTAAATAATTAAGAAATTAAAAAAATAGACAACCCGACAACCCAACCCAACCCAACCCGAAAATAGAAGGGTTGGGTTGGGTTGGGTTGCTACCATCGTTCGGTTCATTCGGGTAGCGAACCCGACCAACCCGAAAATTCGGGTTGGTCCAAAAAACCCCATCAACCCAACCCAACCCAACCCGTGAACACCCCTAGTACACACAGACGTGTATGTGTGTGTACATATGTAGACACTTAGGATAGTGACCCACAATATACCTAGTGTATTAGAGTCATGTGCATTTTTTTCAAGGAAAGTACCTAAAACTTAGGTTAGCTAGTCCAATCATAGAAAGGGTGTCACTAGTATAGTTATCCTTGTCACGAGCATGAACATCCAATGTGTACAAATTCCTGTCATAGAATCATGATTTTTAGTTTACAATGTAGTGTGAATAACATCAACCGTACGTAAAATTACAATTATAGAAAAACGTTCTAATCACACACAACAAAAACAAATCATTTTCAACCTAAAAACTACAATCAAATCATCGATAGAATCCCTTTAAAAGATTAGTATCGTTATGAGAGAATCCATTAACAAAATTCCTTTGGTCTCTCAACTCAAACATGACCAAAAGAAGAAAGAAAAAGGGGTAATTTTTACACACCAAACTTGTTAGAAAAATCATTCTTAAATTGTAACATTTTTCAAAACCAGTCAGATTTCAAATACAACCTAATTAATTACAAACCAAATTATAGAGAGGAAAAAAAAAAAAATGAAAATTTCATTCTTTGATGATAATTTCTCCTTGCTTTACCAACACAAAATTTCATTTCAACTCAAAGTACATCATTGTCATGTGTCATACTATAAGCAAGTTGTTTCCTTCTAATTCTAGCTCTGCCACACTTTATTTTAATTTTTCTTGTATTTTTCCAAAGTCAAACCCTAGTCTAATTTAGACACTTTTTGTCTCTACAATATTTAGGTTCATTAATTGACCATTAACTTTAAGTCGTGTTTTTTAAAGAGACACAGGAACGTTCAAAGCCTAATTAGAATCGTTGAATCAATTAAATTTTATCAGATGAATTGTCACTAATGACCTAAATAAAAGTAATATTGAGTCAATATGAACATACATAACTCTACTTGTATAAAGTATGTACCCTCAACTAAGAGGATATAGGTTTGAATCTCTCGCTCCGTATATTGTCAAATTCAAAAAAAAAAAAAAAAAACTATTGAACTCTACGAATATATAGAATTTTAGAAATAGATATGGATCATAAAAGCAACAAAGTTAAAAAGGAGAAATTCATCTAGACCTTTATATCACATAATCATATTCTTTCTAAAAAGTGATTGAAACAATATCTTTAATTTCTAAATGAAATGAAAATATTAAACCAATATACAATATGAAAAGAAATATATATATATATATATTAATTTTGGCATTAAATAAAACAAAATATCATTTCAAAAATTAAAACAAAGATTAGGTAGGAGCAATAATTTTCAGAGCAAACCTTTGAAGGCGTTTGCTTCGTCAAAATATTTATTCTAAATTGACAAAATTAACCATCAAACTCATCCTTTTTCTTCTTTTCAAAAATTAAAAAAAATATATAAAATATAAAATAAAAACTCAACCTTTTCCATCTCCAAAATCAAAGGGTTGAAATTTACTGTTGTTAATAAGTCAATTTTCGTCTTTTAAAACGTTTAAGACACGTTTAAAATTTAGGTTTGAAAAACAATTTTTTCCCGTTTGATAACTACTTCAGTTTTTTATTTTTGGTTTTTTAATTGTTTTTGGTTTTCTGTTTTTTTAAAAAACAAAAATCATATATGTTTGACAACTATTTTTTGTTTTCTATTTTTAAAAACCAAAAAACAAAACTTGTTTGATAACTTTTTTTTGTTTTCAATTTAAAAAAAAAAATTAGAAGGATAAAAAAATATGTTTTAAAGAGAGAAAAATGTGTAAAGACATTGAAACAAAAATTTAGAGATACGAATATAAATGTTTTCAAGACAAAAAGTTAAATATAGAAAATTTAGAGACATGAAAGAAAATGTCGAGATAAAATATTAGTTAGGCTCCATAAAATATATTATTTAGAGAAAAAAGGAAAACAAGTTAAAGTAGAAGAGATAATTTTTAGATAGAAAAATTAAATAAAAAGTAAAATTTTAGAGAGACGGTAAGGTTAAGAGTAAAAGATATGCTAAAAAACTTACGATAAATTAGAAAGATAAAGAAAAGTTGTAGCGAGAGAAAATTTTGGAGATTTTTTTTTTTTTTTTTTTTTTTTTTTTTTTTGAGATCAAAGGCAGGCATTCCATTAGGAGGATAAATCACGAAAAAGTACATTAGAGGCCTCAACAGGCCAATCCTCAAGCCAAACAAAATTATCATAACGAAAAGCTAAAGAAGCCATGGTATGAGCTACCATGTTGCCTTGCCTATATGTGAATAGCACCTTACATGCAGAGTCTTGATGAAGTATACCTCGAATGTTGTCCATAATCACTCCCACTTCCGAAATATCGTCCACATCTTCTGTCAACACTTTCGATAATCGCATCGAGTCGGTTTTAACATGAAAACTGAAAAAACCCATTTGTCGAGCAATTAGAATACCCTTCAGCATGGCCCATCCCTCAGCCAAATCCACACTCAAACAATTGGGCAAAATTTCACAACCCGACAGCAGAACCTCCCCTCTCTCATTACGCAATACAAACCCACCGCAAGCAGCCCCAGTCTCGGGCCTCACTGCAGCATCCACATTCAACTTTAGTTCATTCATCGGAGGAGGAACCCACACCACAGCAGCTCCACCCGGTGGCACATGCTGCACACCAGTCGACGAGACCTGTTTCAAACCACCCAACGCCGACTGCTGCAATCCCACCGAAGCAATAGAGCCTTTCCCCGCCGCCTGCTGAAAGGAGGATAAGTAGTCTTCAGCCCACTGTAATAGGTTTCTACCATCAAAATTTCCATTCCACAAAACAGAATTACGGAAATTCCATATCGCCCACCAGAAAACAACCAATAGCTCAAAATCCAGCCTACTAACTTTATCCTTTAAGGCCCACAACAGAGAATCAAAACTCATACCAGAAAAAGAATTGTAAACGGATGCAAACTTTGAACAGCACCACAAGGATTTAACCATAGAACATTCCCAGAAAACATGCAGACAGTTCTCAGGACAAGAATGACAAATCACACAGAAGCTAGAAAAATCCATACCTCTTTTAAGAAGGTTGTCCTTGGTGGGCAAACAGTTGAGAGATAACCTCCAAAAGAAGTGTTTAATCTTATTAGGAACATTCATTTTCCACAGACTAGTCCACCAACCTTCCCATTGGGTCGAGTATGACGAAGATGCCTGGTCTTGTATACTCAAACTATGAGCCAATCGATAACCACTTTTAACAGAGTAGAGGTCGTTCTTCTCAAAATGCCATATCCGTCGGTCCTCTGATGACAAATTCCCTAGTGGTATCCTCAAAATAGCTTCGCAGTCCGCCGTAGTAAAATGAGTCTGGATTTTATCCTCATCCCAATGACCTGAACCAGTGAACAAATCCTGAACACAACTCGTCAATGGCAAAGAAGGGACAAAATGAATCTGAAGAGAAAACTCATTAGGGAGCCAATTCGAAAAATAAACAGGAACAGAAGAGCCATTACATATTCGCCAACGATAACCTCTGGCCAATAATTCACGTCCCCATAGTAAACTCCTCCAGACAAAAGATGGTCGATGACCTATACTAGCCCCAAAGAAGTCCGACTCTGGAAAGTAACGACCCTTAAGGACCAAGCTAAGGAGGGAGGACGAATCACTGAGCACTCTCCAACACTGTTTTGCCAATAGGGCCGGATTAAAAAGCTCCATATCTCTGAAACCCAATCCACCATGACATTTGGGTAGACAAAGGGACTTCCAGCTTACCCAGTGGATCTTTCTCCCCCCTTCTGGATTACCCCACCAAAAGTTTTTCATGAGACGGTGGATCTCGCCAATCAAGCATTTCGGCAACCTGAAACAATTCATCGTATAACAGGGAATAGCTTGCACAACTGACTTTAGCAACACTTCTTTACCCCTTGTGGAGAAAAATCTCCCCTTCCATCCTTGGACCTGTTTCCAGACCCGATCTCTAATGAACTTCAGAGTTCCAGAGCGATTACGTGGCATAAAAGAGGGAAGCCCCAGATACTGACTGTGACATGGCTTACACTCAACAGCGAGAACCTGACTGACATATTGTCTGCAATCCTCCCCCGTGTTTGGGGTGAAAGCTACAACAGACTTCTCATAATTAATGACCTGACCAGAGGCACGCTCATAGAGCAACAGGAGATCCCGAATAAAACCACTATCAGCCGTATTTGCACGAAAAAAGAGTAAACTATCGTCAGCAAACAACAAATGTGAAACCGGTGGACATGACCTAGCAAGCCGAAACCCTGTAATAAGAGACCTACGCTTTGCCCCACAAAGCAAACTAGACAATCTCTCAGCACATAAAAGGAACAGGTAAGGTGACAGTGGATCCCCCTTACGGAGACCCCTTGATGGGACCACCTGGCTTATCTTCTCCCCATTCAGATTGAACGAAAAGGTAACAGAGTTCACACATCTCATGATCAAGTCAACCCAATCCTGAGCAAATCCCAACCGGAGCATGATCTGCTGAATAAAGGGCCACTCTACTCTGTCATAGGCCTTACTCATATCCAATTTCAACGCTGCCCATGTAACAACCCGACTTCTTAATGAGCCATAAAGGGACTGTTACGACAATGCATGCTTTGGAGGCCTTTTTAAATAAAAATAATTTGAAACAGAAACACTAATTTAAACAAAATCTTTAAAACAAAACTTTTATTCGGGATCCCTAGTTTCAAAGGTTTTAAATAAGCTTAAACAAATTCTAAAACATAAATGTACAAGGAATTTAGAAATTTTTCTTAAAACAAACTTACAATACAAATAAAGTAAACAGTGTTCTTAACACGGAAGAAAATAAAATATGAACTCAAGTTCTCTCATGGCTGTCTATCGGATTCTCATCAATCGCCTTCCATCTGCCCTTGCCTTTACCTGAAAAAAAAAATATTTTTGAAAAGAATGAGTATTTTAAATACTCAGTAAGCGACCCTACTATTGAGGTCGAGTCACGCTTTAAAAACATTTTTAAAACTCAACAAAAAATAAAATTTTGGTGGCTCTAAACTTTATTTTAAACTTTAATTGGAGGGAAGATATACATCAATTTCATGCATATCCTAGACACATCAATTTCATATGTCTCCTACGGAGGCCGTCAATTTCACGAAACCTCGAGGTCGTCAATTTCACAAACCTCGACTTAGGTACATCAATTTCATGTCCCTAAGCCCTGTGTTGGGTTTTATGCCCTAAAACTCGTAGATAGTGAATGTAACCGTTGACCGAATATTAATGAAATAATATTGATATATTTTTCCATTAATTGTTATTAGTTATTTTATATTTGTCTTTGCCTAATAATAACCCTAATCCAATAAACTAGACATCCAAGGCTGTAATATGAGTCTTGAACTATATGTAGTGACATATGGGATCATTGTTCAAGAAACAGCCTAAATGGTCTATAGTATAGGGATAAGACTGGGTGCCTTATCCTGGTGACACTATGGATACGACCCACTTTGTATTTGATACAAACGCTGCGATCCAACGCGTTCGTGTAGGAGACATGCGAGTGGGGGTATCCTATGCAATGAGTTTGCATAAGACCGAACCGCGAAATAGTAACCACTGGTTATAATATCGTTAACTAGTTGGTTTTCTATTTCACTAGGACGACCTAGACGACTTAGTCTTAATCCTGAGTTGATTATGAACTCCTGCTCATGAGAGATTGTCCTTTGATTTGTATGGGTGAGAGTGGCCAGTACGCCGACTCAATAAGCCTACCATTTTGGGGACAAGACCGAATGGGGAGCTGGGAACGTAATCGTGCAAGATGGAATTCACTCCTTCCCGACTTTAGGGAAGCAGATGAGTGTTCCCTTAAGTGGTTACTCTGAGTCTTGAACAAAGGGCCCTACCCTCTCAATGGCACGAGAGGGTTTTCTGTTTGATGGTTGGACCACAAACAGGTTGTTCATTAGAGGAGAAATGGTACTTAAGGAAATAGAGGTAACCCAGGGGTAAAATGGTAATTTGACCCAGCTGGTGTTACAGACACTCGTGAAGGACTAACTAGTCGATATTGGTCTATATCCGTGGACACATAAAATATGTCTGCAGTGAGAAGAGTGCAACTGTGAGTCTATAGTGGAATGAACGCACAGTTAACGAATATTGATTAAGGTGGTTAATGAGTTTGACCAATTAATCTCACATCGTTGGAGCTTCTGATCTGCAGGTCCATTAGGTCCCACTGGTAGCTCATAAAGTAATTTGAGGCAACTAAGTAATAAATGTAAATTGAAAATATTCAATTTACTAAGGGAAACAAATATAATATATATTGATATATTATTATGAGAGAAATTAATATTTGAAGAAATTCAAATATAAATTTATGGAAGTTTGAAAGAGTTCAAATAATGAATTAATTAATTTAAGGCCTTAAATCTATTTGGGCGAGTTAATTAATCCAAGGCCGGAAATTAAATATGTGATATTTAATTGGTGGTTAATTAATTTAAGAATTCATTAACCGAGAATTAATCAATTATGGAAATAATTAATCACTTAAGGAAGTGATTAATCATTTATGGAAATGGTTTAATCACTTATGGAAGTAATTAGTCATTTGTGGAAAAGATTAATCAATTGTGGAATTGATTGATCATGATTGATTAAATAAGGAATAAGATTGAATCAATTTTGGAAAAGATTGATTTAATTGAATATTTTATTCATGGCCTCTCTTCTATAAATAGAACACTAGACCTAATTGGTCCAAGACACTTGACACTTTGCTCTTGCTCTTAGACTCTCAAGACAAGACCTAGAATTCTCTCTAGCCTCCCTCTTAGAGAAAGACTCCCACAAGTCTTTTGCCTCCTAGACTTAGAGACATACCGGTGTAACCTCTGTGGTTATTGTGTCATTCAAAGGAGAAATTTCCAGCGATCACAAGAAAAGGAGGCTGCTGCGTTTTCGTTCGTGGAGCGTCGTTGGCGAAGAACGGTCAAGTCTACAACGAAGGTTTGTAACGGTTCTTCCTTCTTTCTTTAGAAAATCATGAAAATAAATTTAGATTTAATTTTCAGCATGTTTAAACCAATTTTCCAGCAGCTTTAAAGAGTGTTTAAAGTTTGTTTGAGTTTTCGTAACGGTATTTTAATGTTAATTAATATACGGCGTAAGGTCCAATCGATTCGCTTCGGCTGCGTGGGGACTTTTATTCCCTTCAACACCGCCCTGGAATGAATGCACACTGAGTTGGGGAGATAACCTTGTCCAAGACGGACTTCATACGGTTTACCAGAACCTTCGAGATCAGTTTGTAGCTAACATTACATAAGGATATTGGCTTGAATTCTGACACTCGGCGAGGAGACTTAACCTTTGGAATAAGCGTGATCAACGTATCATTTATCGGCCCTGGGGAGCAACCATTATTCAACACCCCCAAACAGCTCTGAATCACATCCTCTCCTACAACCTGCCAATGATTTTTATAAGAGCTCCCTGACAAACCATCAGGGCCCGGGGCTTTGTGGGGATGAGTCTGCTTCAAAGCTACAAGAACCTCCTGAGATGAAAAAGGTCTCAGCAACACACTGTTCATATCCATATCCACACATGGTCGAACATCTCGCAGAGCAAGATCAACATCACATTGGCTAGGGCTAGACGACGAGAATAGACCCTGAAAGTAGCTCGAAACCATCAACGAGACTGCACTTTTATCCTCATGCCAGACCCCCTGATCATCCTCAAGCCCAACTATCTGATTGGTTTTCCGTCTATGCGATGCACGGTGATGGAACCAACGTGTATTTCGGTCCCCTTCACGAAGCCACAGTTCCCGAGATCTCTGCCTCCAGTATACCTCCTCCTCCTCCAAGATCTCCTCTAACTGAGCCTCAGCATAAATCAATGCCTCACGCGAGCTCGACACCTTCAACTCAGCAATGGCAGCTTGAACCCTCTGGTTGGCAATCCTGACACGACTAGGAAAATTCCCCAACTTCGATCTCCCCCAAGCTGCCATAGAGCTCATACATCTACTGGCCATCAAGCTAAGGGCCTCAGGGCTCGTGGGGGGGGAGTTTGGGCCAGACGGGACCCACACCTGACGGACCAAATATTGCAGCTTCAGATGCCGTAACCAAGTCTCCTCAAAACGGTCAATACGCTGTTTGCCCCTCACCCAACAGAAAGATGGAGGAGCTAAAGTCAGCTCTAAAGGTCGGTGGTCAGATCCATTATAATCCAAGTGGTGCACACCTGCATTTGGAAACAATGCCTGCCACGCTAAGTTGCCAAAGCAGCGATCCAGACGCTAAAAAATAGTCGCTTCTCCAGGCCTCCTGTTACACCACGTGAAGCGATCCCCAACAAAGCCCAGATCAATAAGGCCACACAACTCAACAATGTCGTGAAAGGCGGCCAGCTCTGCCATCGGCTTATCCCTGCCCCCATCCTTCTCATTGTGACAGAGGACAGCATTGAAATCTCCCCCAATAAGCCACGGGGTATCGGGACATCCCCGCAACCTACTTAGAAGAGACCATGACTGCTCATGAAGCTCCACCGACGGAAACCCATAAAAACCCGACAACCGCCATCAATATGGTTGTTAGAATAAGAGAGGAGGCTGAAAGAGACTGAGGAGTCCCATAGGAGAGCCAAACCCCCACTCCTACCCTCACAATTCACCGAGAAACAACAATCGAAGCCCAACCTCCTCTTCACCACATCCATTCTAGAAGACCTAACCTTAGTTTCAGAAATAAACAACACCAAAGGTCGTTTTGCCTGAAACAACTTGGTCAAGCGACGGAGCGCTCGAGGTGACCCTAAACCCCGAGCGTTCCAAAAAATGAGGCTCATAACTCTGGGCAGGGCTGTACAACAACCTCCGCCAAAATCAAACTGTCAGAAACACAAACCAACTCATCTGCATCCACTCCCTTCCTCCGCTTGCCAACATTCACACTTTCTCCTTCCTCACTCATTGGAGAACCCTTTTTTTATGCGAACTAGCCACATGATCCATCACATTTGTCACATCCTTCAGAACCCCCCGTGCCAACCTTTTCCAACCCTTCCTACCTGCCACCGGGACAGGAGAAGCAACCACATCACTGTCGGGAGCATTCGACACAGATTGATCCACTATCACAGTCTTACCCTTATCCAACAAAGAGGAGACCACAACTGGCTGAATATCATCTACCACATCCTGATGGGAGAATTTATTTTCAAAAGAAAAGTTAGAATATGTTTATTAGGGAGAAAAAATTATGGACAAATTTTTAGAAATACATAAGTTATAGAGAAAAAAAAAGTTTCAAGAGAGAAAATTTTAGAGAAAGAAAAAGAAATATTGTAGAGAGAAAAATGTTTTAGAGAGAAAAAAATAGAAAAATGAATTTGTTGGAGAGAGATAGGTTGGAAAAAAATAACCCCGAGAAGAAAATGAGTTTTTGAAAAATAGAAATCTTTTAATTTTTTTTTTTTTTTGGTTTTTGAAATTTGTTTATAATTAAAAAAAAAGAAAATAGAATTCTTTTTGATAATCAAGAGAATATTTGAATTCTTTTCTTTTTTTTTCTTTTTTTTTCTTTTTTTTTTTTTTGAAAAATGAGAATATTTGAATTCTGGAAATTTGAGAAATGTGTTTTTGTTAATTTCCAAAATAGGTTCCTTTCTCTATAGGCTAGGGATGTTAAGCCATCTTTTCTTAATTTATTATTCTTTTGATATGATTAATGGATTCCAACTGATTAATCTTTTTTCATTAAAAAAAACAATAAATTTTTGTAACGCCTCAGACCCAGGATTCGGAATTCGACTTCGGCACTTAAGGCTCTGACTTTCCCTTGTGACCTAGCCACGCCACCATACTCGTCTTAAACTGCTTCCAAGAGTGAAGACTATCCCCACAAACCAACACGGGGTCCTATTAGCATGTTTAGTCCTCACGCTTATCTTGACTATACTTTCATATCCTCAGGATCCCTCTCATTCGGATGTGATCTCGGTTCATTCATGTACCCCTCCTAACGTCGGGCGTCACAATTTCACTATTTAATTTTTAAGAGTTCATTTGTTAAAGGCTAACAAATTATCATTAAATTCAAATAAATCTACAAGTATATAAATTTTCTTCGGTTTTCTTAAGATGAATTTCACTCCATAATTGTGTTCATGATTTGACAGTTCTCCCAAGATAAAAACAATTTTTCTTTTTGTAATAATAACATTTAAAATTACAAAACTACTGAAAACTAAAATTTATGCTAGTAATTTCTGTTGATTCTAACATATATATAAGAAAATGGAAGGTCATATATATATAAATGGGTGGGAAAAATCGATTTTTACCCATAAATTTGTAAAGTTGTATCAATTTTTACCCTAAATCTCAATTTCATCAAATTGTACTTCAAAGTGAGTCAAATGTTGCAATTTTAACCTTCAACTTGAAGAAGTGATGTAATTTTTACCATATGAAAAATTTTTGTTCGAACTTTTGTTAAAAAAAACATTATCATATGCTTTCAAAGAATTATAAAACATATATGTATGTAAAGATTTGTGAGTTTTGACAAGTTATTCAATAATTGAAATTGGTGAGTTTACAAAAAAAAATTACCCTGTTTTTTGTTATAATTAATGGACAAATTAGCAAAAATTGTATAGATGGTAGAAATTACAACATTTAACTCAGTCTACGGTTTAATTTGATAAGATTGAAAATTGATACAATCAGACAAGTTTAAGAGTACACATTGGTTTTTTTTTAAGGACAAATTGAATTTTTTTTTTCCAAAATGTAAATATACTTAAGCCTATGTGAAAAGTTAATCGTGAAAAGTTTTTTTTTTTTAAAAAAATCATGATCATATGGTGGAGAGTTACAGTTTTTAGAAATAACTTATATTATTTATTATTATAACCTTAATTGCTGAATCATGGCACTCGTTCGAATCCTGCACTCCAAATATTGATGTACTAAAAAAAAAAAAAAACCATGCCTCTCGAACAATAGCTAACGCTGTAAAAGGAAAAAAAAATAATAATCAACTTTAAATATGTTTATGAATTATGGTATCCATAATTAAATAATAAAGATAATAGGTTAAATTACATGTTTAGTTCATAAACTTTCAGAATTGTGTCAATTTAGTCCCTAAACTTTAAAAAGTTTTAAATACGTCCTTAAACTTTCATTTTTTTTTCAATAGGTCACTGAGCTTTAAATTAAAAGGTATCTAATATGTGTTTAAACATCCAATTTTGTGTCTAGTAAGGGTCTATTTGAAATACATTTTAATTTAAATGTTTTTCAAGAATGCATTTTTTAAAAAACATTTTGTATAAAAATTGTTTAGAATTTAAACCCTCATTTCCTCATACGTGTTTTTATAGATATGTTATTGTATATTAAACACACTTTTTTAAAAAGTTGGTTTTAAGTGTTTCCCCCAAAATAGTTTATTTATGTCATTTTCTAACAAGGGTTGCCAAACCCTATAATTTTTTTCAAAATTAAACACTTGAAAAGTTAAACCAAATACACCCTAAGTCATTGACCTATTCAATATTTTTTAAAAAAATTCACAAGCTTAAACTAGATACAAAATTGAAAGTTTAGAATCTCAATAGGTTTAAAATTCAATTTTATATATAGTAGATTGATTAATTTTTAAAAATATCAAATATATAAAAGCAGAGGCGGATTTACCTTGGGCCCAGGGGGCTCGAGCCCCTCCTGAATTATAAAGATTTTATTATTAGTATATAATTATTCGTATTTAATGCCAAAACTGCAGCAATGCCGCGTTGGCATGGGTGTCTCAGCCCCTCCTGAATTTAGCTTGCAACCGAGGTTCGAATCTAAATGGATGCGAGATTCCTATAATTTCTTGTTTTTTCACCATTATATTTTTCTTTATTTTAATTATTTAAAATTATATGAAAAATAGCTATTTAATTCCTTTTTTTTCACCATTAAGCGTGTTTTTAATCTTCTTCTTGAATTTCTTCCTTTTTTTCTTTGACAACTTCTTCTTGAATTTCTTCAACATATATATATGCACACAAAAAAAATTAAAATAGTGTAATTATTTTATTTATTTAAAAATATATAAAAACTATTTTTCTAAAATTGACTTTTGTAATTCAAAAAAGTTATATTTTATAAATTTAAAATGTAAGCTATATTTCCTTTAAAAAAATTCTAGGCATAAAGTATTTACAAATATGAAACGATAAAAAATAGATTAAATTACAAATTTCGTCCCTAGACCTAGATAGTATCAAATAAGTTTAACTTTCAATTTTATGCGTTAATCAATCCTTGAACCTTTAAACGTGGTGTTATGTTCAATTTTTATGCCTAATAAATTTATGAACTTCCACACAAAAAAAAAAAAAAAATCATCAACTTTGGATTTCATATTTATTAAGTTTTTGACGTATTCAACGTTTTTTAAAACTCATGAATTTATTGAACATAAAATTGAAAGTTTAATATTATGTTAGACAAAAAATTCAATTTTATGTCTAATATGACTGTTAACTTTTTTTTTTTTTTTAATGTTGGACATGTCAAGGACTTGTCAGAGACAAAATTGAAAATTTAGAAATCTATTCGACATTTTAAAGTTCGAAGACCTATTTTAACAAAATTGAAAGTTCTAGGGCCTATTAGACACAAAAATGAAAGTTCATGATACCTAAACTGGTAATTTACCTTAATAAATATATAATATTATAATTTTTATTTAAATTTATTCTTTAAAATTTTTACGTCAAATATAAATGGAAATGGATAGAAATATTTTAAAAAGTTTGTTTCGTTATTTTTTAAAAATTAACTTCATAATATTAAATTTTACCTACGACAATTGCAATGAATTAGATTAGTTTTTAAGTTTTCATTTACGAATTTTTTAATTTGCTTACTTATAAATTACTTTTTCAAAATTTAAGGGAAGCCCCCCCTAGACAAAAAGTCTGGATTCGCCACTGTATAAAAGACCTGTCAGACACAAAATTAAAAGTTGAAGGACCTATTAGACATTTTTAAAGTTCATGGATCTATTAGAAACAAAATTGAAAATTCAATCACATATTAAAATCTTTTCAAATGTTATGGACCTAATTTATACAATCCGGAAAAGTTAAGAAATTAAACTTAATACTAATAGAATCGAGATAATATAAAACCCTCTCTATGGTCAAATAAACTATCATTTACCTTTTTCGATTAATCAAACTCGAGAATAGTAAATTTGAAACATAATTGTTATAAAAAAAATTGAAACATAATTAATTTTGAATATATTGAGTTGAGTTGAGTGGATGAATGATGTGCATATATTAATTTCTTGCCTTTTAAATTATTCATTTAAAACTTAATATATATATTTAAAAATAAAGTTTAAGATTTGAATTCAAAACCCATCTACACATCTATAAACTTTTATTTATATAATTTGTATCCATTGTCATTGTTTTTTCTTTTTCCTCTCTTTTTCTTTTTCTTTTTCTTTTTCTTTTTCTTTTTTTTTTTCTTTGAGTACATTCAATGTTCATTCCATACAAAAGCAAAATATAAAAAATTCATTTTTTTTTTTCTTTTTGAATAAATACCAGCCGTTACTCTTGAAAGTTTTCTATTTGCATTATTTTTTATAAAAAGGAATTTCAATTGTCCACTTGATGGAGTATAAAGTAAATTAAGTTTTGCTTAACATTCAATGTAAAGTAAAGCCTACTTTTATGGCTTATGCTCATAGTAACCGTTTGTGCTTTATTTTTATTTTTTATTTTTTATTTTTTCGTTTTAATATAAAAGGAATTAAACGAAGGTAGGAAATTTCAAATTTTGCAAGAACCAAGAAATTGATTTTTTTTTTCTTTTTTCAAGTTCAACCACACGAGGGAGATTCAATTTTTTTTTTTTTCCTATGGTATACAATGTGTTGATGATCAAATTTTGCTCAAGAATTTGTCCCTCGCTTCACGTGACCGACAGCAATGAATTTGTAGGTGATCGGGAGGAACGTGACCTGCAAGACCAACGAGCACTGCACACCGGTGTGGTATAGACCACACAACCTCCGATGCCTAAGTTAGCTTTGATAAGAAACACGTAGAATGTATTTTTAGTGATGTTTCGGCGTACCTGAATATGTGTGTTCTCTCCTCTTTTATAGGCTCCCATTAGGGTTCGCACTGCTGCTGATTGGTCTTCCCGGGCCTTTGGCCCTGGTCGGCCTCGGCTATGGGCCGAGGCCGACCTCCTTCTCGACCTCTCCCTTGGGTCGAGGCCGAGGGGAGTTGTTATGGGCCGGAGGGAGTTCCGACCCTCCGCCTCGTCGGTTCAGCTTCTTCTGACTACGGGCCCGACTAGTTTGGACCTTATTCTGCGTAAAAAGCATTTGGACAATTTTCCCTATAACACAATGTTTTACCTCCTGAACTATATTCAATGAACCTTGAAATTTGATGATGGGTAAATAATTGAGCTTCTATTTTTCTTTTGTAATTTGTCGATTATTTATTATTATTTTTTTTAAAATTCAACAACATGTGAAGTGAGGAGATTCAAATTTCTAACATCTTGATTCGAGAATACTTACCTCAATGACTTGAGCTATGTTCAGTTCAAATTGAACCCTAAACTTAACAAGTTGTATCAATTTTAACCCTGAACTTTCAATTTCATCAAATTGAACCTCAAACTTATCAGATCGTATCAATTTTAACCACAAACTTGAATTAGTCTTACAATGTATACCCTTGGTTAACTTTCCGTTTGAACCAAGGGTATATATTTGGACAATTTTCCCGCTTGAATTAGTCTTCCTGGGCCTTTGGCCCCTTCTCGGCCTCTCCCTTGGGCCGAGGCCGAGGGGAGTTGTTATGGGCCGGAGGGAGTTCCGACCCTCCGCCTCGTCGGTTCAGCTTCTTCTGACTACGGGCCCGACTAGTTTGGACCTTATTCTGCGTAAAAAGCATTCGGACAATTTTTCCTATAACACAATGTTTTACCTCCTGAACTATATTCAATGAACCTTGAAATTTGATGATGGGTAAATAATTGAGTTTCTATTTTTCTTTTGTAATTTGTCGATTATTTATTATTATTTTTTTTTAAAATTCAACAATATGTGAAGTGAGGAGATTCAAATTTCTAACATCTTGATTCGAGAATACTTACCTCAATGACTTGAGCTATGTTCAGTTTTTTTTTTTTTTAGGGTTTGAGCTATGTCCAGGTTGCGAGTACTGATTATAGTAGTACTCGTTGTTTTGCATATTTCTCTGACTTGCTTTGTTCAATTTCAAAGCAACTTCTACTTATTTAATTTTGTAGCTATATTCGAGTATTTTGAAGGTCAAAGATTAATAAATTTCATAACTTAAAATTTAGGTGATTCTTTTTTAATATTGATTTTGGCCAAAATATTCACTGTTTATATTCCAGATTAAAAATCAACTTAAAAATAGTCACGTTTAACAAATATCTAAACCTAACCAAAAAAATCAAACAACTAAAAACAAATACTCAAATTCGATCATAAAAATGCGTACTCTTATAGTCTCAACTAACTAAAACAAATTAAAGTGAATCAGTTATTCTAAAAAAAATTAAAGTGGATGAAATTTAAAATTTAGATCTAATTTTTATTTTTTTTTTAGTACATCAACATTTGGAGTGGGGAATTCGAGGGTACATGTTGAGCTAAGTTCGCTTTGATAAGTATAAAGACATAATTTATTTTATAAGGTCGAGAATTAATGGAAGTCTTCATCAAAAAGAAAAAAAAAAGTACATTTAATATTCATTATTCCCCTTAATTAGTACACAAATAAACAAGGGAAAAAATCATTTTTAACCCTGAACTTTGGTGGTTGTATCAATTTTAATCATAAACTTTCAATTTCATCAAATTGAACCCTAAACTTAACAAATTGTATCAATTTTAACCCTGAACTTTCAATTTCATCCAATTGAATCTCAAACTTATCAGATCGTATCAATTTTAACCACAAACTTGAATTAGTCTTACAATGTATACCCTTGGTTAACTTTCCGTTTGAACCATTGTACGTAATTAATTATTTATTCTTTTTTTGTATTAATCACATTGCACCAAGATTGGTTTCTTATAAATAAAATACTGGAGAAACTTTATTTTAGATGACTGTTTCTTGTTGTTGAGAACTTTAATTGTGAATACTTTTTCGCTGCTATTTAAAATTTCGAAAGCAAAGAAACTTTGGAGGTTTTTTATCTTCAAATATTTGCTGGTTTTTTATTGTTGCTAAGAACTTTGTGAGATTTTTTTTCTTCTTTTACGGTTTTTTTTCTTGTCAATTAGAAGAATGTACAAATGTAGGAAACGAAAATAAAGAAATTTTGAGTTTTTTATTTCTCATATTTGCTGGATTTTTCTTGTTGCCAATAATTTTGTGGTTCTTTTTTTTGGATAATAATGAGAAAAAATAGTATGAGATATTTGATTTATTCGGGTTTTTCCAAAAAAAATTGTTACAAAACACTCACTTAGGTGCAATGTGAATTAAAAAAAAAAAAAAAAAAGGAAATTGTCAATTACATGTTTTGATAGCAATTCAAATGAAAATTTGACTAAAGGTCTACATTGCAACATTTATGCAAGTTTGAGGTTCAAATTGATACAATTTGTTAAGTTTAGAGTTCAATTTGATCAAATTGAAAGTTTATGGTTAAAATTGATACAACCTACTAAGTTCAGGGGTCAAAATTGATTTTTTCCCCATAAACAATTACAAAAATTAAGCACATATTTAAAGATCATCAAAATTTTAAAACTTTTTAATTAATTTCTGTTGGTCACGTGTCGGTGGACTCCCTTTCAGACTATATTAACAACCCCCCATTATCATCATTTCCATAGCTTTCTTCTCTCTCTCTCTCTCTCTCCTCTTTCTCTCTCTAGAAAAAGAACTCTGGTGTGCGTTTGGACTGAGAAATTGATCTTCAGAAAGAAAGAGAATCTGCGGGTGGTGCCGTGGTGGTCGGCCGGTGAGTCTGGCCGTGTTGGGTGTTCGACTCGGCGGCGGAGACGGCGGCGCTGGGTGTCTCTGCCGGCGGAGGAAAAACAGAGAACTGAAGAAGAAGAAGAAGACGAAGAAGATTGAAGTTAAAGATTGTATTATGGGTTTTTGGCATCAGATGATTTTTCCGGTACGGCGTGTTTGGATCGCGGTTTATGCTCGTCTTAAAACTCGCAAAAACGGTTAGTTTTTATTTTATTCCCTTTATTTATCTTCTCTTTTGCTTCTTCCCAAACAGGGAATTAGAACGAGATTTCACTTGCTCTTCTTTAGTTTCGATTTCTTGCTTCGTCCGTACACTTTATTCATTTTATTTTAATGGTTTAAAATAATTTTTGCTCTTTGTTTATTCCTGTATTTATTATTATTTTTTAATAAAACTTAGTTATGTCGTTTTTTTTTAAGTTGAGATTACAATTTTTATGTCAGTTGAGTTATGTCTTTGTTGAAATGTCGTTTTTCAACTGATTAAGATATAAGTCTATTAGGAAATTAAAAGTTCAAATCTCTCATTTGAACTAATTTTTTTTTTAACAATTATACTTTAAAAAACGGATCATGTTAATCTCGAATTATAAAATTATAACACAAAATCATAACGTGGAGTTTTACCCCAACAATTTTTTACTAGATATGGTGTGAGAAAAAATTTCTAGAGGTACAAAAACTATTGTAATGGTTTTGAAAGCATAGAAATTAAAATAAATAAAAGTTGAAGATAGTGGGAAAAGATAAAAATTTTATGATTTACACTATTTTTGTATATTTTTTTTCTTAAGATGACATTTAGAGTAGAAGATTTGAACCATATTATTAGTACCGACTTTATTATATTAGTTTTGTTTTTGTATCATTGATATTGGACAAATTATTAAATATGATTAGAAGGTGTAACGAACTGTTTGAAAATTTGAACTTTTATTCATCTGAATTTTGCTATTTCATTAATATTTATACAAAAGAAAAACTCCAAGTGAAATATTTCGTAATTAATCTCATTAAATTCTGGTATTTATTGTAAACAATTAAATTCTAGATGCAACGGTTTAACGGACATCAAAATATGGGTCTTGGATGAAATGATTAAACAAATTATTTCACATTAAAAAATAAAAGATCAAGCATTTTTTTTTTATAGTGTAATAAACAAATCAGGTTCTTCTTTTTAATTCATAAATTTTATAAAAAGAATAAATTATCGGAAAAGGTACGAGACACGTCAGCGATTTAAGGGGGTATATGGTTGAAGTTCCTTAAGTCGGTTGGAGATTAAGTTCTCTAATCATAATTTAATTGAGTTTAATGACATTAAAAAAAAAAAACAAAACAAAGATCAAATTCCAAGTGGAAAATTATTTCAAAAAAAAAAAAATCCAAGTGGAAAAAAGATCCACTAGACCAACCTCTACTTTAGGCAAAATAATAATAATAATAATAATTAATTTTTTTTAAAAAAAAAGACAAAGAAGAAAAGCTAGCCCCTAATAGACCCTATAAAAAATTTAAAAATAAAAAAAAAAAGTTATTCGAGAAGAGTAGGTTTGAACCCTAGTTTGTGTTCTATCGATCTAATTTATTTGTAGTTTCTTAAAATTAAAAATATTAGTTTTTTTTTACAATATATTGAGGGTTGGAGATTTGAACTTGAGACCTATTGGTTCAGGGTACAATCTTTATGTAATCAGCTATGCTCTTGTCTTCTGTTAGTAAAAAGAACGAAAAAAATTAGTTACTCTAATATTCGGTTGGTTTATCGATCTCTTAACTATATTAGTTTTTTCAAAGTTAAAAGTTTGAATTTCTAGTTTTTATATTTTTGAACTTAAAAAAGGAAAGAAAAAGCTTGAGTATTTTTATATTTTTATAAACTTTTCAATAATTAGTTTATTTTATTTTAAGCTTGGTGCAAAAACACATACGCTATAAATGATCTTGATTAAGAAAACTATCTTTTTTTAGTTGGATTATCCTAAAAGATTCTTAGTATTAATTAAAGTGAAATAATGACCTGAAAAATTCCACTTGGTAAGAATTTTAATTAATTAAGTAACTTTATAAAGGTGGATTGGATAAACATCTTTTTCACAAAAAGCCCTTTTTTATGCCCCCAAGTCACAAAGCATTGTCAATGGCTTGAAATTAAGAAATTCAACATCAAAAATCACCTCTCTCTCTCCCTCTCTCTCTCTTCTTTTCTTTTCCCAAATTACTATTGTTTTGTGCAAAACAAAGATGCTTCCAACAAGGAATCAGGTCCATTTGGCTGACCCTTTTGAACCACTTCTTATTGTTGGGCATCAAATTTAATTTTAGGGGAAATTTTATATATATGTTATATGTTTTCTAACTTTATTTGTTAGGATGATGATTTTTTATTTTTTTTTTCGGGTTTAACAACATGTGAGATAAAGATTCAAACGACCAACATGAACAATACTCAATTGGTTAAGACATGTTCTCTCAAGTGAGAGATCAAAGATTTGAATCATTCACTCTCACATGTTATAACCGCTGAGTTATGCTCAAATTGACTTATGATGAAGATTTTTTTATTGGACAATATTTTTTACAATTTTGGAGCTTGGAATAAAATGTATTTTTAATTGGATTGAGTGTTTGTTTGTGTCAAAATAATTGAAAAATAAGTTTTTGATGATGTGGGTGTAGTGAGAAAGTTTCCCAGAAAGTTTCCCAAAAATAAGTTTTTTTTTTTTTTTTTTTTTTGGTATTATTGCATGATTCGAGTATTTGTTTGGATTATGTAACTTTTGAGAATTTTCTTTTTTAAAAATGAAGTGTTCCTTTTAGTTGCCATGTATTTTATTCGTCTTGTATTGTCTAAAAATAGTTTTCGAAATTTTAGTTTAATTTTGAGAATAAAAACAAAAGGTTCTAGAAATTTGGCTACAATTTGATACGCATTTAAACACTTTTTTTTAATTACATTTAAACTTAAAAATTATATAGAAAATAAATTAATTAAAAAAATTTATCTTTTTAACAAAAAAGAAAGTTTAAAAGGTAATATGCCATATGTTACAAAAGAAAAAAGAAAAAGAAAAAGAAAAAGAAAACTTATTTCATAAAAGTTACAAGCAAAAGAAAGAAAGAAAACTTGGGTAACATTTCAGAAAAGTTAATCCTAAGAAGTAGAAAATTAATCAAACAAATTTGTTTATTAAAATAATTCAAATTACTTTTAAGTTGTCTTCCATATACTTTTAGTCCTTATTAAACTTTGGTTTCTTCCTTTAAAGAAAAAATGAATCTACTAAGATTAATATATACTAAACAGAATAATAAATTTTCAAAGTTGTATTTAATTCGACAGATGAAGGACTTCTGAAGCTTCACGATGATGTAGAAACATGTGGCTATCAGGATGTAAAGGTAATGTGGGAAATACTGAGAAGATCAGAAGCAGAGTTGATAAATCATCAGCATCAAACAAGGCGTAAGCACAAGCCCTTTTGGAAGGCGTTCGTGTGGTCTAACCCTAACTCTAATCCGACCGCTAATACAACTAAAATGACAACTTTTCCAACTTTTAGTCCTATCTCATAGGGAGACAAGTCAAGTCCCCTTCCCCTTTTAAATAACTCAAACAATAATGTGAAAATCTTATGTTGTATCCTTGCTTTTTAGGCCAATTTGGGTCTAAAGCAAGTGAAGTGTTGTAAATAGAAATAATAATTGCTTCTAAAAGTTTTCTAAGAAAAAGCTCAAATTAATACTTTGGGAAATCATCTTTCACTTTTGTTAAAAGGGGTATTGTATCATTCACAATGTTTTTGGAACAATCCCATTCCCAACTTTCTTTCTTTTTTTTTTCAATCCTCTTCCTTTGTGTTGGATTTTTCGATATTAATTTCAAAATCAAGACGATGGGTAACATCTCTTTACATGGGCCCTTTTGTTGTAAGATAGTGCAATGTTTGAGTTATAGGTAACAATTGGATAGAATCAAGAACGGTTTAGGTATGGTTCTCGGAGTCGTTTTCCTGACCATATATTATAAAATAATAATGAAGTATGAGAAGAAAAACACAAAGGATGAGTGACTTGACTAAAAGCAAATGAATATCAAATGTAATTTAAAGTAAAGAATGTTGTTTAAATGTAATCCTTAACAAAAAAAAAAATGTTTTGCAAATTTAATTTTTTTACTTCTTTTTTCAGTTTTAAAATTTTTCTATAAAAAATTATGGAAAAAATAGTTTTTATCCTTAAATTTGGTAAGATGTATTGGTATTTATCATAAACTTTCAATTATTTCATCAAAATACACCTTAAACTTAAACTTTGATAAGTATTGCAATTTTTACTTAAAATTTGAATAAAACTTTCAATTTTATCTTTCAATTTTTTTTTTTTTTTTTGAAAGAAACGTACAAAAGTATCATATGAGTTCAATGAATTATAAAATATATGTTTAATATGAAAGGGATAGAATTGCATAGAAAAACGATATCAGAGTTCTTCTTCTTTTAATTTGTGAGTTTTAAAATTGTTATTTAATAGTCAAATTTATGCATGATCATATTAAATTTTGTGCAAAAATTAAAATTTAGTGAAATTAGTGATTTTTTTTAGATTCTTAATTGCATTTTGTTCAAATTTGTGGGTGAATTAGCGAAATTGAACAAAAAGTAAAAGTTACAGCACTTGATTTTTTTTTCTAAATATTATTTATCATTTACTTTCTAATACATTAATTTAAAAAGATCAAGTTTTATTCAAGATTGAGTAAAACTATAATTTCTACTTTCCATTATTTTTATTTAAAAAAGCATATTAACAAATAAAATTTTACATAATATATATATATATATATATATATATATATATAAACATAAAAATAATATGGTACAACAAATAGGATATGAGAATTTGAATTTTCAACCTCAAAGAAAGGTGTACATGTCAATTACCGTTAACTTGACCTAATAAGTCAACTTTTACTCTATATTTTGATTTAATAAAATTTGATCTTAAACTCAAATAAAGATGATAGTTTTTACTCAAAATTAAGTTGCATTAAAAAAATTATTAAAAAAGATTCTTATGGATATTGAATGAATTATTAAAAAAATGATGTTGACCATAAACTACTTTAAAACGAGATAACATTGGTAGGCTTGACTTTTTATTGAAATTTACACCTAAGTCCTCCCTACTTTTTAAAGTTCAATGGCATAATTCAAACGAGCATAAAGCTTGCATCAAACCAAGAGATTAGATTTCTTAAAATTTAAAATAAATAAATATAGATTCAAATCTTCCACTCCACATATTAAAAAAAAAAATTGACAGAATTTTGTCTAATTAGTTTTTTTTTTTTAGTACAATAATATGTACGAATGGAAATTTGAAGTCTGACCTTTTGGCTAAAGATATAATATATTAATATCTTAGGTCATTGACTAAGTTTTAATTACCAAATTTATTTAGTTGGTTGATTCACTAAGATGTGTTTCTTAAAAAAATGTCAATGTTGATGGGAATATTGATAAAAATGTCGTTGTCGATAAATAATTCGAGAAAAATATTTAAAACTTTTTTTTAAAAAAAGTAAATAAATATTTAATATTTTTAAAACAAGTTAAAATACTTGTTGCTAATATCTTATGCACTTGTTACATTTTGTTGCCATTTTGCTTATATTTTATTGATTTTTTTATCATATGATGGAAATGTCGGTTAACTTCTCATGTCGATGTCAAATCCATGGACATATGAAAATGTCGACATGTTAACGAAAATTTCATACATTAGATGATACATAAATACTTTTATAGATCAATGAAGGTTTAATCTAGGTTAAATTACTAAAAACATCCCTAAACTATGAGATAGATTTCAATTATACTTTTAAACTTTCAAATGTTTCATTTTAACCCTTGAAATTCGTTTCAAAAGGACCCATAAAGACATTTTTCTTCAAATTTATGGGTTTTTTGTACGTATGTATGTGTTTTAAAACTGTTCACACAAGCAACAATATAGATGCAAACACATAATTTTTTTTGTTGGGAGAGCGACTAAACTCCCACATTAACTAGATAAGGGGATGATCACGAGTATATAAGAAAAAACAAATATCTCCATTAGTGGCAAAGCCAGTAGAGTTTATGCTCGAAGTGGACAATATCATGTCATTACCCGAGCTAGATAAGCGGATGATCATGGATTTCATTACCATTAGTGGCAAAACCAGGAGAGTTTATGTCGGAGGGTATAATAATTTACTGGAAAAAAACTGTTTCTAAACACAGTTCCAATTCCAAACACCCCTTTTCTTTCTCTCCCGTTCCGTTCATCAGAATTTGCAGTGAGCATTTTGCCTTATGAGCTACGAGAGATTGCATTAATGGAGACGAAGAAGAAACAGATGGCTTCTAAAGCCTCAGCTCCCGTATCGATTGCAGAAGCGTTCTTCGTCCACCTGATCTCCGCCCTAGGGTTAGCCCTAGCTCTCTGCATTGCTCCTCATCTCTACTCCACCGATCTCATCTCCGATCCTTCTCAGACTCTCTTCTTGATTTGGGTACTTCTTCTCTCAATTCGCTTCTATTTCACCCTTCCTCATCCTCAGCTCTTCGTTTTCGAATCCTATCCCCGCATTTTCAAGGAATTTTCTTTATTCTTCGAGTTCAGGTTGTCGAGTGTCCGATTGTCGTTCTTCTTTACAGCCGGTATCGTACGGACCGAGAGCAATGTTCGGTATAGTTGACTCTCTTAGAATGTATTGGTTGTTTCGAAACCAGATGACGAAGTTTGAAATATTTTAACTGTCTTCTATGCGAAATTTTTGCAGTATGTGAAAGCTGTGGCGCGAGGCATACTTGGACTCCCTGCTGGTTAGTTCGAGAAAACTCGTTCCATTTGCCTGCTTCTTTTGATTTTCGTTCTTTTAGTTAGCTATGAGTGTTTTGAAGTTGTGCTCCATCTGTTCTTTTAATTAAGCATTTTGATTATTGAAGTTTTGAATGCGAAAAGCATACACATGTTAAATTCGTTAACCGCTTCTTACAATGTGTATAGCTCAAATTTGAAATGAAATGAGTTTTTAAATGTGTCCATGAGGAAGGATTCTAATAGTTGTAGCCATTTTTGTTTTCATGTTCCTCCATGATTAGTCTCTGGAGTGGTGACTACCTTGCGTTTGTTTTTCTTCTTCCTAAAGATATGTAGTTGTTTGGTTCTTCTCGCTGAACTTGTCATAATCGGATCAATCTGGTCTCTATTATGCAGGTGCTATTATTAATGCTTTTGGAGCAATAGTTCTAGGAGCTCCTATTGGCGCTCAGTACGTGACTAAGTGACTGAAAACCTATATTTTTCATCTCCCATGGATTGAAAATTTTGAATATTATGCTTTGAATGGAAAATTTATACCAGAATTTGTCCAACAAATAAATCAAGATTCGTTCTCAGTATCAGCTGGTATTTTGTCACCATTTATGGGAATGTTTACTTTTCCTTTTTCTTTCCATCCAAATTGTGAATATTGCAAGTGGAATTTTACTTGGGAAGATTAATCAACAGTAGCATCCTTAATCATGGTTGATTGTTATAATTATTGATGTTCCACACATTTTAAACTTTCTCCAGGCTAAGTTATGATGATCATTAGTAATGCACTTGATAGTGTATGTGTTTTCGTGTACATGGTCTGAATACTTCTCCTTGGCACAGATACTTATCGAAGACCCTTAACTGGTCCCTTGTGATGTCATTGTTCAATGTAAGTAACCAATTCTTAAGATATTTCTCTACTGTATTGTTTCAAAATTTTCCACCTTTCCGGAACTTGTGATGTAGTCATTGGCTATTGTCTTGCATCCTTATGAGATGGATAGTGGGACCTGTAATTTCGGTTTCAGTTTTCTTTGGTTATGGTTTTAGACTTTGAAATTTATTAAGACTATTCTGTAATTGATGGAAGTTGAGCTTTATTATATTTAGATATTATATTCAGTTTGCTTTGTGATGTCATTCTCTTCGTATTAAAATTTCATGGTAGATGTTATGCTGTGTTTAGAAATCAAATTTCTTCATAGATGTTAGTCCTTTAATGGTGGTGGTTTTGTTGGTCCTGTAGATCGTGCCTTCAGCATGTGTCTTTGGTTCATCATGGATGGATTGGCAGCGCCTATTTGCTTACACAAAGTAAGCCTCCTGACGTATAATCTCTCCTCTCTCTTAGTCTGTGTGCATCTAAAATAGCTACTTGATGTGGTTGCGTTCTTCTACTTCCAAAATGCTTTGGCCCTGGTTGATAACCAATTAACCATTTGGTTTTAAAAATTAGGCTTGTTTTCTCCCAATTTCCTTACAATGATTTTCATCTGTGTTAAGGAGACATTTGAATTAAGTCAAATTTCAAAAACAAAAACAAATGGTTTTTGAAAACTTGACTTAGTTTTTGAAAACATGTGAAAAAGGTAGATAACATAACAAAGAAACTTATAGGTGGAAGTTGTGCTTATAAGCTTAATTTTCAAAAACCAAAAATCAAATGGTTATCAAACGTGATCTTAGTTTATAATATATAGTAAGGTAAATACAAACTCAGAATAAAATATTTTTGTAGAGGTAGTGAATACTGTGCTATTGCAGGCCGAATGGAACTATTGATCATATGATATGCATTCCAGCTCATGGGGCCATTATTGGAGCCTGGTTTGGCGCATGGCCCATGCCACTTGATTGGGAAAGGCCATGGCAGGTACATGTTTTTCATACTGCACTTGTGTTTTCCCTATAAGACTTGGGAGTGTCAAACCTCAATGACATTCAATAACGTCAATTAACAGTCTTCAGTTTTAAAGTTGATGAACTAAGAAATGTTACATGATTTCTGGGCATCTGAAGAAAAAAGATCAAAGTCAAGTCCGCTTATCTCTAACCTGTGAATTTAGCTTTATGATAGTGCTTAGTTTTTCCCGGATCTTTTCATGATTTCTAGGCATCTAAAGAAAAAAAGAATTAGTCAAGTTTGCTTCATGTGAACTTGCACTCAATTTTTTCCGGAACTTATTAATCAAAAAGAATAAATCAATACATTTTTTATGTGTCCATGGTGTTATATCGGATTTGAATAAGATGTCAGGATTGGGTATCAAATTACTTCTAATCGTTCCTTTAACCAACACTCCATCTAATGGTCATCACTTCTACCTCTAGTGCTCCTAATCTCGAAGATCTTGGTTCTCTCACATCTACATGAACTATAATTCAGATTACTTTGACTTGCAGGAATGGCCAATTTGTGTGAGTTATGGGGCAGTACTTGGATACTCGATCGCAATGGTAGCATCCTTGGCTTTTTCATACGTGGGGAGTGGTTTGCAGCATGTCAAACGAGACTAACAATCAAGTAATCCGTTTTAGCTAGATTATCAATTTTCCCCTCTAATATATCTTAGTTGTGGGGTTTCTTAATGTTCATCTTTTATTCCTAGGCAGGCAACTGCACGATACTCCTTTTTAAAAGTTTTCACTGTTCACGATTCTTTTCTATATCCATACACATGAGCTGTTTCTTTGTAACCTGTATAATTGCCTGAAAGCCCCCTTTTTCCTTGCTCCCACTGGGACGTCTTCATGTGAATTGTCTGTCTCTCTATTTATGGTGCTAAATTTTGCAGATTCTTTTCCCTATTTACTGATCTTCAAGACCTCTTCTCTGCTCTGACACCACTCACCCCTTTTTGCCACCGAAAGGGAATTCGTTTGGTTCCATAGAAAATAATTTTCGTCCATCCCCACCCCAAAAGAGATGGATAAGGAAAGAATAGAGGGGGAAAAGATGAAATCCATTAGATGCGAGGAAGAAAAAGACAAATTCTTTGAGGATGTTTTTGAAGTGATTCGCCAAGAGCCATTGCAGCTTGTCTGGAACCACCACCGCCCCCAGCTGCTTAGAATTTGTGAGTGGACTGACTGACCAAATTCTTCTAATGGCATTTTATTTTTTTGTGAGAATTTTCCTGAACAAGAATATTAGAACCTCCACTTGTTGCATTTCTCTGGCGGTATACCCCACTAATCTTGGCTTTGCCAGCTAAGTTATTGAATTTTCAAAGTGGATAAAGTTTGAGCAGGAGTTTAGACCTTTTTACCTAGTTGATAGATTCCTTAACCAACAGACTACTATTTGTTTGCTTCTTATCTCTAAGATTTATTACAATGGATATATGCACTTGCCAACTAAGCTTCAAACATCAAATCTTAGTTCATAAAAGGTGGGAGATAATTGGCCTCAAGATCAAGGGCTTACCAAGGAAATGGATCCAAGTTATTCGGATACGTGTTTAGTAATAGATGTAGAGATTCTAAATGGGTTTAAATTGTATAATTTGTATTATAGAGTTTAGAATATGAAAGAACTATTTTAATTCTGCATTTTGAATTTGAATTTAAAATTCACAATCGAGATACAATGAAAACACAAAAACCATAATTCCTAGGGTTATCAACAACCAAATGAGAAGTTTTGTTGTTAGTTGACAGTTGTTATAACTATATATATATTAAGCACCGTTGTATTTACAAAAGTTGACTTGTGAAGAGGCACTGGTTATTAATCTACACAGTAATGGGATGATATGGGTAGTAGATGTCAAGGGCTTTTCTATTTTTTTTTTTCCTTTTTTTTTTTTTTTTTCTTTCAGCAGAGACCTGATTTATGGCTTTAACTACACCTATTAACAAGTTGAACCAAAGCTAAGGTTATCTAGCACGATCATCAGAATCATCGAACAAGTTGAAAAAAAACTGAGGGAGAGAAGCAATTCTTGGAAGATTAAGCAGCAGCTCACCCACTGAATCGTTTCTCGACATCGCTATGTGCTTGCTCGATTCAAAGCTATTGAGCGCAGGGAAGCCTTCTTGATTCTTGACTTCATATCCTGATGCAGAAATCGGGTTGGCATTGCTGCCGAAGACATCGAGGCTGTTGCCAGTTTTGGCTTGCGAGGTCTTAGCCATCATACTAGAATCCTTCTGCAGAAGACAGCACAAGGAATTTACCCTGGACATGATGGTCTGTTCATCGGTGTCAGACGCATGTTGAGAATCACCAAAAAGATACTGCGTAATCCCCTCTAGAGCCGCCTCTCTGCTTTGTTGATTTTCTTCAGAAAACATGGGGCCGTTGGGTGTCATCTGCTGTGCTAGGCAGTGTTCGATATGACTGACAAAATCACTTACAGACATCGATGGACGAATTCCAGGAACAATTACTTGGTCCCATTTGTTGAATAGTCTCGAACTTTCTGCTCCATCGTTTCTCAATTCTTCATTCGTCGTGTGAGCTTCCATTCCTGAAATATGTATTTGACAAGTTAGAATACTTTCAGAGCTAAGGAAAGAGGACAGCTTGAAGACAAAGAATGTACCTACACAATTTCATATTTCTAGTACAAGATTGTATGGGGAGGGAAATCCTTTAAGTTCAATTGATTGGAGATTATGTCATTATTTAAGATCATGTCAAAGAGTGATAGTGATACAAATTTAAAATATAAATGTTAGGTGGAGCCATCCTTGCCCATAATTTCAGTTGTAGATTTATGTCGTTACCTGAGTTAGGTGATGGAGATTGCTCAGAATATTCTTCAGAAGCACCAGCAAGACGCTCATGTTCTTTGATTGAGGAAGGCGATTGAGTTCCAGATGGTGACACCATACCTAAACTAAAGAAAGTAGGCCCCTCCTCACTCTTCAAATCAATTCCTTCCTTGGATTCATTTGGACCATTGGTTTTAAAATATGGACATTCTAAAACAATATCTGGTTGTTGGCTTAAAAAGTTGAGACGAGGATCGCAACGTACGAGCTTCTCAAAATGCTTGTTCAACAAGCCTTGTGAACACTGCAGGAAATGCTTTCTGCAGAAGTATACAAAATAGAATCAATGTACTAAACCAAAATACATATCAAAGCCATGTAAAAGAGAAGACAACTCGGGATCCTGAAAATTATCAATCACAAAATCAGGCTGCTAGCTAGGCTAAAGAAACTAAAAGCTTCCCTTTATGTACTATTGAAAATCTTCCATACACTTTGGAAGACGATTATCTGAGTAAAACAAGACTAGATAGTATATGCTTGTTAAACATTATTCCAAATCAGTAAAAGAGACAAAGCTGACGCCACTGAGTTGAGCAGTCTCTTTCTGTGGTTTCCATACTCAAAAGAACAGAAATAAATACACCAACTACAAGGAATGGACATTTAAATCAGGTACCTGTGTCGGCTTGCTTCTCCACCAGTAAAGTCAGCTGTTGCTTGCCATAAAGTATGCTTCTTAGGCTGCGGATTGATTTCCCTAAAGAAAAGGGGCTGTCTCGCCAGCTGCGAAAAAGAATGAGAACACAAAGGTAAAACATAAGAAGAACAAAGTGCAAGTTCCACAACTTGAGGAAGAAACCAATGGCAACAAAAATGTAACTCACCACTACATCCAAAGTCCCGAGACCATCCTCGGCGTAGGTTGCCTTGAGGGCGACGATATCCGACCATTGAATTTCTATCTTGTTCTTGAGATTCCCATCTAGAAGCTCCCAAACCAACTTATGCTTTGCAAAGTAACACTTCGCCACTAGATCCCCCTCGTATCTTGACTTATACTGCAAATCGACACAAATCTCTCAATATCATACAAAAACACCAAAAATCAACAGTTGAGGGAAAAGAAATAAGTACCTCCCAAGAACCAATCTTGAGAATTATTGCAGGGAAGTTAGAAGCCTTGAGCTTGTCCACAGTGCTAAAAGCATTAGCTCCTTTCTGGTCCTTTTTGTTCAAAGTCGCTAACTTAGCAGTTTCTTGAGACAGTTTTGCTTGAATCAAATCCAACAAGGACGGACTCTTTTTCAAGCTCAAACCCAACGGACTTGGCTCATCTAGAGGATTGTACGGACTTGCCGATACAGAAAACGCATTGGCTTCTGACGTCCTCCTCTGCATATTGAAAAACAAATTCAGAAAAAACAAAACCCTAATTCCAAGTTCAGAAGATCAAGAAACACAACCGTAGCACAAACATCATCAATACTCATCAATACACCGATATCATACAGCTACTCTATTGGCCACCGCCATAAGAAAACCACAAAGAAACACATCTTCTAAGAACAAATCCATGATTGATTTCAGAACTACAACAAAGTCCGATCAATTCTAGAAGAATGAGGCTCCAACATTTCTGGAACTTTTCTAGCGAATTCAGTTCGGCCTTCATATGAAACGACTCCAGAAATCAAGTAAACGAACGAAATCGATTTCAATCAGATCAAGAATCGTAGCAATACCTCGGAAGAGAACTCGGATTTGGATCGCTTGTGAAACTGATCGAGCAAGTCCTCCAAAGAATCCTCAACCTCCTTCTTCAGCCTCTTCGTCCTCGGAATCTTCTCCGTCCCCGAATTCATCAGCTGCACCATCAAGCCTCCAGAAAAAGGAGAACAAAATCCAAAAAAAAACCACCGATTCTTCAAGAACTCAGTCGGAACCGAATCGTTCTCACTGAGTCAGAGGTAGAGCGAGTCAGTCGGAAAAGAAAAGGAAATCGCCGGCGGAGAAAGAAAGAGAGTCGTCTCTTTGTTCGTTTGAGTTGCAGAAGGTAACGGCTACGTTGGATTTCAACTCGGTGGAGGAAGAAGCGAATTCGCCTTCGTTCAAACTTATACAGCTTTTGCAGACGGCAAAGTCAATTTACCTAATTGCCCCCCTCTCCCCTTCCACGTCAGCCGCCGTTCCAGTCCATTCGAGACTCCCACTCGCAATTAAATAACGTACTCTATCCATTCACACTATAAAACTTTCCGATATTATTATTTTGGTTAAATTACCAAAAAAAAAAAAAAAAAAAATACCGTTGAACTATGAAGTTTGTTTCAATTATACTTCTGAACTTTCAAGACTTCTGTTTTAGCCTTTAAAATTTGAAATTTGTTTCAAAACAACTTTCGAAGACATTTTTTCGTTCAATTCATGAGCGGAAAAATGATGGGTTTGCATGTGTATTGTTGCTTGTGTAAACTTACTTGAATATATACGTAGAAAAAACAATAAAAAGAACACATGCAAACTTATCATTTTTTGTCTATATTTAATGTCTCGAATGGTCGTTTTGAAACAAACTTCAAATTTTGAAAGCTAAAATGAAACTTCTAAAAGTTCAGAGGTATAATTGAAACCAACTCCATAGTTCAGATTTTTTTTTATATATAATTTAACTTATTAAGTATTGTCAATTCCTTGACCGAAAGTATAAACTTTATGACAGTTGAATTATGTTTTTGTTAATAAATTCAACTAGTTATTGTATTATAATTGTGATCTAAATGTTAAAAGTTGAAATCTTTACTTTTATATATATGTTATTGAACTATTTTTATGTTGATAATTTTTCTTAAAAAATTGCTCGTGTATAAAAAATTATAGCGTGAATAGAAGAGTAATTATTATAGGAGCACTAAAATAAAAATTAAAAAGAAAAAAACAAGAATACTAGAAGTTTCCTCAAATTTGTCTTTACTATGATATTTAGAAATTTTTGGATAATTTTCTTTGGCGAAATAGCGGCGAGATGACGACACTCAAACTTTTGTCGTTTTGTTGGAAGCCACGTGCCAGCACGTGAGGAGAACATGGGACCCGTCTGACAATGTTCCTCATGGTAAGTGATTTCGGCCTTTCCGTTTTCAGAATTGCTCTGATTGGACAAACGTGAAACGTGTCAAAAATATTTGGACACGTAAGCGTATTGTATCCACGTGGTGCGTTTTTGGATAACGATGAGGACTGGGTCCCACTTCTGGATAAGGTTTGGAACACCAAAGCACTGTATTTTTCTTTTAATTATTTAAATAACAGCAATTATATTATTTCGTTTTAACAATAATAATAATAATAATAAAAAAAAAAAAAAAAAAAAAGTTAAAAATCACTTTTGATCTTAAACTTTCGTCAAAATAACAACTTGTCTCTAAACTTTGATTTGTAACGATTTAGTCTTTGTACTTTCAATTTTGTAACAATTTAGTCTCTGAACTTTAATAAGTAACAATTTAGTCCCTATACTTTCAAATTTGTAACAATTTAATCTTTGTCGTAAAAAAAAATCATCAAAATTAAATGTCGCTTTTTATTATTTAATGATTAAACGTTGTAGCTTATAAACATATTAAGTCTCAAATTAGTTTATTAATCTATCTAGGTAAGAAATTTCATTAAATCTTTACATCATGTTTTCATAATAGGGACTAAATCGTTACAAATTTGAAAGTATGGGACTAAATTGTTATTTATTAAAGTTCAGAGACTAAATTGTTACAAAATTGAAAGTATAGAGATTAAATCGTTACAAAATTGAAAGTACAGGGACTAAATTGTTACAAATAAAGTTCAGAGACTAAATTGTTATTTTCACAAAAGTTCATAGATCAAAAGTGATTTAAAAAATAAATAAATAAAAGTAATGGTAAGTTCTTGATTTTTCATTTTTCAAAGAATCCACAAAATTTCGGGGAAATATTCCACGCCCACTCAGCCTCCCTTTTTTAAGTTTTACGATAAGTCTCTTACTTGGCTTTATTCTAATATTATTTCATCTATTTTCTATTATTTCTTTTTCCAACACTATTATTAAATTATTTTTCATGTACCAATTTCCCTTGAGATAAATGAAACTAATATGAAAAAGATGATGGAATTAAATAGTGAATAGAGAAATTTATAATTGATAGTGGCATGATATTATATGAAGATTTATCCAAATTTTAATTTCGAGATGCTATGATTAATATTTTTTTAAAAAAACGATAATTAATATTTTGTGACTTGTAAAGAAAAATTTCTTTGATTTAAACAATTTTACTATTATTATCCTTATCTTTCTATATGTTTTAATAAATGTTATTCAGAAAAAAGAGAATAATAAAAGTGAAGATTTGATATATTACTTGACTTTTAACTACTGAATTTACCTTTGATTTATTTGAACTATATGTTTTTAGTTTAATAATGATAAGAGTGAAGATGGAATCTTTGAACAAAAAATAAAAAAAGAAAAATCGAATCTTTGACCTTAAAAAAGATATAAATGTTTTGATCTCCTCGAACTAGTTAGTAATATTTAGGCCAATGGATTGTGAAATTGTGAAAAGGTTTACTCTAGTTTTTTTTTTATTTTTTATAAACATCAGATAAGTCTAAAACAGAATTTTAAAATAAAACTAAACACCAACTCCCAGCTAAATTTAATAAATTAGCTTAGAACACTTGATTACATGTGATTCCACATCAGATTTTTTTAAGAAAAAAAAAATCCACTATAGAAATCCAATAGTAAAAAATAAGCCAATTGAAGCACATGTCATATATTGAGAAAACGTGATTATTTCTTTAAAGAACATCAATGGTAACATCGCCAAAACGAGCTTAGCTCAACTGTAATTGACATACACCTTCGACCAACAGGTTAGAAGTAATTGGCTAATAGTGTGTTTGGAATAACTTTTGAAAAGAAAAAAAAAAGCTTTTTAAACGGAATCAGTTTTTCTATAAGCTCCTTTAAAAAAATTAATAATTTAAAGTGTATTTGGTATAGCTTCTTGAGTGGTTTTAGTATATGTTTGAGAATGATTTTGAAATGACTACAATCACTTTTGACAGGTTCCAAATCACCCCGAAACATAAATTTAATTATTCAAAATCAATTTCATGTTTGATTTTACACTTTTAAACGTGATTTTCATATCATCAAAATTGATTTTGATTTTTTTTTTCAGTCATGATTTTGAATTATTAAAAACATATTTCATAGTGATTTTGATATAATAAAGTGATTTTAATCATTTCAAAATCACTCCCAAACATGCACTTAGATTACCAAAGTTTTTTTTTTTTTTTAATAAAAACTTTAACAAATAAAAATCATTTTAAAAAGTTAAATTACAATTATTTTCAAAGATGTACTTGGGATGGATTATCTAGAAATGATTTTAAAATGATTAATTAAAAGTTTAGTTCCTAAAACTTTGAAGTTTTTGTATATTTCGTATATGAACTTTTAAGAGTGTTTAATAGATTCTTAAACTACAAATTCAAAACTTTTAAAAACTAATTTTTCTATTAGATATAAATTTGAGTTTTATGTCTAATGGAATTCAAATATTTTCAATTTTGTGTCTAGTAGATCCATGAAGTTTAAAAAATTCAAGAATTTGAAAACTAAATTTGTAATTTTGAAAGTTTAGACCCCGTTTGATAACCCTTTCGTTTTTTGTTTTTAGTTTTTGAAAATTAAGCCTATAAACATTATTTTTACCCACAAGCTTCTTTGTTTTTTATCTACATCATTTCCCATGTTTTCAAAAACTAAGCCAATTTTTTAAAACAAAAAAAAAAAAATTCAAAAACTTGTTTTTGTTTTTGGAATTTGGCTAAGAACTCAAATGTCACCTTAACAAATACAAAAATCATTGTAGGAAAATTGAGAGAAAACAAGCACAATTTTCAAGAACAAAAAACGAAATGGTTATCAAACGAGATGATTTCAAACATGACAAAAGTGATTTTAGTCATTTCAAAATCACTCTCAAACATGCAAAGTTTGTAATAGAATCACTTTCGAATATAAAACACCTTTAGAAGAAAAGGTAATATAAAAATATTTTGTTGAAATTATTTTTTTTTTAAATGCTTAAACTAGGTATTCCAAACCCCCTCAGGTCAACTAGGAAACTAAGTTCAAGTGGAAAACTAACTCAAAATTTTATTCTCAGTAACTTAAAAATGTTCATCAAATTACAATCCCTAAATTGATATCACATGTTGTTGACTAGGGGTGCCATTTCAGTTTCATCACTCACTAGTTTTTCTTCTTTTTTTGTTCTCAGCATCTCAGAAGGCAAGATTTTAGAATTTGGATCAGTTCTTGGCACCAAAAACAGAAGTCCAACAGGAACAATTCTCAACACACTCTGAATCAGAATTGCCATCCACAGATTACCAAACTGCGCCCGGGAGACCTTCAAAATGCGCAGAAGAATACCACCAGCGAAAATCGAAGAAAGCAACCCGACATGATCGATTGACATTAGCAGAGCAAAGAAAGTTCCTTCTATCCCAACAGGACAAAGCTTGGAGCTAAGGACAGTGAGAGGCATCCACTTGATTCGCCTGATCAGTTGCGATATCACCTCGGCAATTACAATGAAGAAGTAATCGGGGATACCGACCTTCACATTGATGCGTAACACCAAGATCAAGTCTAGCATCCCAGCTGCACCATATAGCAACTGAGTCCAAAAGAGTAGGTCGCAATAAGGGCAGTCCTTTAACAAGTTTTGGTAGAGGACCACACCAAAAAGTGAGCCAAATGCGCCAATGGAAAGAATTGAACCTACGATCCCCTGCACAAAATTGTACAATGCACATAAGGCATTATGAGATATAGATAATTATTTTTCAAAGGAGATATCAACTTATCAAGCTAGCCATGGTATAATAACCAAACGATATGATAGAAAAAAGCCCGAACGAAAATGAAGAAACTCGTAACTTGTATCAAATACTTGATCACATTTAGGAACGAGGTTGAAATCATAGTACCTCAGAGAAAGATGGACCATCTTTTGCTTCGGTATACCAATAGAACATTCCTTCATGAACATTCAAGCACAAAGCAAGTGACAAATACATGTATACGCATGGCCTCCAGACTTCCCGGCGCTGTATGGTTGCCCATATTGCCTTACTAGCATCCAGAAATTTTTGACCTGCCTATATGGTAGAAACTACTGTATTATTCAAGAACAAGAAACAAGTACACCTTTAGGAAGAATTCGAGAGCTTCCTAGTTCTCTCCCCTTTGACCCTACCCTTTACTTCACTACCAAAAAGGTCCTCCTACCCTTCCCACACCCATTAACTATATACACAAGGGTACAACCACCTTTAACAACTACTACTACCGACTCTAACCGACTTTAACTAACTTTGTACAACTTCATTCTTATTCTTCTTTCGCCTCCTGCTATACACATACTTGATCGGGGGTCTATCACTACCCGGCCCCCAAAGAACCATCTTGTCCTCAAGATGAAATTCTGGAAATTGATTTGCTATCCCCACTGCATCCTCCCACGTTGCTTCTTCCGCTTCCATCTCCTCCCACTGAACCAACACCTCTACCTTCGATGCATCAGTAGGAGACTGGCGAACCCCCAATAATTCCTTAGGTTCAACCCGAAACACGAAATCAGATGACATGTTGGGGGGAAACGGTGTTACTGGGAATGTATTGCCAATAGCCTTCCGCAACTGAGACACATGGAACACCGGGTGTATACGAGCATTGTCAGGTAACGCTAACCGATAAGCAACACTCCCAAGCTTCTCCTCCACACGAAAGGGGCCTACATACCTCGGAGCCAACTTAGCGTTATAGAACCGTGCCACCGACCCTTGTCTATACGGTCGCAGCTTTAAGTATGCCCAATCACCCACAACCAACTCCACTTGTCTCCTCTTCGCGTCAGCATACGATTTCATATATTGTTGCGCATAAGCCAATCTCTCTTTAATCACCACCAGCATTTGATCACGCTCCCTCAGCTGTTTGTCCACTTCTGACACTGGCGACCCATCCGCCACATATGGCAGAATAGAAGGGGGAGCCCGCCCATAAACTACTTCAAACGGCGTAGTCTTCAAGCCCGAATGGTATGAAGTGTTGTAGCTATATTCTGCCCACGGCAGCCAACGTACCCACTTCGTTGTACAATGCATCGCAAAACAACGTAAATACGTCTCCAAACCTCTATTCACAACTTCCGTCTGACCATCCGTTTGGGGATGGTACGCAATACTTCTTTTGAGCTTGGTCCCTTGCCACCTGAACAACTCCTCCCAAAACAAACTAGTAAATACCGGGTCACGATCAGACACAATACTCCTCGGTATCCCATGCAGACGAACAATCTCACGAATAAAAATCTGGGCTATCGTCATCGCCGAATAAGGATGCTTCAAAGGAATGAAATGAGCGTATTTTGATAACCTGTCCACCACCACCAACACTGAGTCATACGTCTCTGCCTTTGGCAACCCGATAACAAAATCCATTGATACATCCTCCCAAATATTCTCCGGAATCGGCAGGGGTTGAAGCAAACCCGCAGGGGCCAATGCTAAATACTTTGCCTGCTGACACACCATACATTCCCCAATGAAGACTTTCACCCTTGCCTTCATACCCACCCAATACACCTCTCTCGCCAGCCGCTGATAGGTTCGCAACACCTCTCCATGGCCTCCAAGCGCAGACGAATGAAAGGCTTCCAGCAGCAGAGGTATAGTCGAAGAATCCTCTGGGAGCACCACCCTGCCCCTATAGTATAACACATCTCCTTTAAGAGCATACCCCGTCGGAACCTCGGCCCCTTGAGTTATCTTTCTCCTGATCAAACTCACCTTCACATCATCCTTCTGTTGATCGGCGATCAACCCAACATTTAACCCTCCTACCACACTTACCGCAGACAGCTCAAGCGCATACGGGAGACGGGACAGCGCATCCGCTACCTTATTCTCGACCCCTGGCTTATAAACAATATCAAAATCGTACCCCAGCAACTTAGTGAGTAATTTCTGGTACTCCCCCGCCACAAGCCTCTGCTCAAGTATATACTTAAGGCTACTCTGATCAGTTCTCACCAGAAACTTCCTCCCCAACAGGTACGGCCGCCATTTTTGAACCGCCATGACAATCGCCATCAATTCCCGTTCATATGCCGCTTTGTTCTGCTGTAACTGGGATAGCGCATGACTGAAAAATGCGATGGGGTGACCTTCTTGCATAAGGACAGCACCAACTCCAACCCCAGACGCATCTGCCTCAATCACAAACAATTTACTAAAATCCGGCAACGCCAGCACTGGCACATCCATCATCGCATGTTTCAGACGCTGAAACGCTTCAGAGGCTTCCTCGTTCCACGCAAAGCAATCCTTTTTCAATTGCTGTGTGAGAGGGTGGGCAATAGTGCCGTAGTTAGCAACAAACTTACGGTAATACCCTGTTAATCCCAAAAATCCCCGCAGCTCCTTAATGTTCCTTGGGATAGGCCACTGCTCCATTGCCGCCAGTTTAGACGGATCGGCTGAAACACCGACTCCCGAGACAATATGCCCCAAATACTCTATCTGCTTCAGGGCAAAGCTACACTTCTTTTTGTTAGCCACCAACTGATTAACTTTCAACACAGACAAAACCTGGCTTAAGTGTTCGGCATGCTCCACAATCGACTTGCTGTAAATCAGAATATCATCCATGAATACCAATGCGAATTTTCTAAAAAACGGCCGAAGAATCCTATTCATCATCGATTGGAAAGTGGAAGGAGCATTTCGGAGGCCAAACGGCATGACGAGGAATTCATAATGGCCCTCGTGTGTACGAAAAGCTGACTTATGCACATCCCCGTCTTTCAACCGTATCTGATGATACCCGGACTTGAGATCAATCTTCGAAAAGACCACTGCTCCATATAGCTCATCCAGCAACTCTTCCACCAGAGGAATTGGAAACTTATCCGGAACAGTGGCCTTGTTGAGAGCCCTGTAATCTATACAAAATCACCAACTGTCGTCCTTCTTCTTGACCAACAACACCGGACTGGAAAAAGAACTTGAACTCGGTTGAATCACCCCTGTCGACAATATCTCGTCTATCAATTTCTCGATTTCATCCTTCTGACACTGAGGGTATCGATACGGCCGAACATTGACCGGGGCAGTACCAGGCAACAACTCGATCGAATGATCCAACTCACGGTGAGGAGGCAGACCTGGCAACGCCTGAAACACTGACTCATGATGCTCTAACACTGTGCGAATCGCCAACGGCACCTCTTCCCACCATGCTACCTCCTCACCGGACGACTGTTGGAGTGCACTAAACTCAACCCAGAACCCTTGCTTTTCGAGCTTCAAAGTCTTCATCAGGGACTTAAGGGTAACTTGCGAGCGGACTAACGACGGATCGCCATGCAACACCACCTTTGACCCTTCCAACACAAAACTGAACTGCAACGTCTGGTGGTTAGACGTTACTTCCCCCAACGTCTCCAACCATTTGACTCCCAGAATGACATCCGCCGTACCCAACGCGATGGGCAAGAAATCCTGGACTATCGACACCGGTCCAAGAGAAAGCACCACCTCCTTGCAAATTTTCGCACCCCGGACCGAAGACCCTGTCCCAAGGATGATACCATACCCATCCGTGTCACACAATGGCAACTGTAAAGCCTCAACCAGTTGTGCTGCGATAAAGTTGTGGGTGGCGCCGCTGTCAATCAGCACAATCACTTCCTTAGCGCCGATGTGCCCCTTCAGCTTAATGGTCTTAGGAGAGCCTACGCTGGTCATCGAGTGTAGAGCCACCTCCTCCGGCTGATCGTTCATATTATCCAGAGCCACACTATCATCAGCGATCTCCGCAGTCTGCATGGCCACATCTTCCATGGGATCCATGTCTTCCTCCTGAACGACCATCACCTGCAGCTCTTTCTTCTTACAACGATGCCCAGGGAAAAACCTTTCCTCACATCGATAACAAAGACCCTTTTCCCTTTTTTGCAACAACTCCGCATCAGTCATTTTCTTGAAAGGGAACTCAGGAGCTTTCCCTGTCGGGTCGGGTCGAACCGCGGCACCCAATTTACTCGGGTTAACGGACACCGTGCGAGTGGTGGTACCTGCTCCATAAGAAGGCGATTTGGGCTGCGGCGTTGTGAACGAACGACCCGCGGATTTTGGGCCTTGGGCTCCAAAATATTTCTCCTCGAAATGGAGAATCTCATCCTCAAGTTTCTGAGCTATCTCCATAGTCATCTCCAGCCCAACAGGTTTCGCAACCCGTAATTTCAACTTGATGTCCTCCTTAAGCCCATCGACAAATTTTCCTTCCAACGTTGCATCATCCAGATTATCCAGGGCACCCGAATAATCTTCGAACTTCTCCCGGTATTCCGCAACAGTTGTTTCCTGCTTCAGGGCGAAAAAACGTTCATGAAGACTACCCTCCTTTGTCGGCAAGAAACGCTTCAACAGACGACGGCTAAACTCCTCCCAACTCCCCATTCGTTTACGTTTCTGTTCATAGTAGTACCACTTCACAGCAACCGCATCCAGACAGAGAATTGCCGCTCCAATCTTTTCCGAATCCTCCAACCGATTCATCTCGAAATACCGCTCCACCTGGTGAAGCCACTCATACGGATTTACACCCGAGAAAACAGGAATCTCCAATTTTCGCAATCGAAGATCAAAAACTGGTGCCAGCGCCTTGGACAACGCCTGTGGGTCAATCGTAGCGGCCTCTCCCGGACTGACAGGGGCTGCTGCACTGGCCGCTTCGTCGGAGCGTCTAGGCTGGTCTTTCGTTGGGGGGACCTTCTCAGCTTTCAAGCTTTCAAAGTGCGCTGCCATAGCCGAGAAGCTTTCCTTCATCTGAAGTGCCATATCCGAAAAATTCTCCATCGAATTGTGGATCGCCGCAATTTCCTTCCCCTGAGCCGCAAGGTTTGCTTCCAATGCCTCCATTCGTGATTCCATACGAGTCGACATCTTATCGCACGGGACAGAAGAGGAAAAAAAAAAAAAAAAAAAAAAAAAACCACGCTCTGATACCAAAATGGTAGAAACTACTGTATTATTCAAGAACAAGAAACAAGTACACCTTTAGGAAGAATTCGAGAGCTTCCTAGTTCTCTCCCCTTTGACCCTACCCTTTACTTCACTACCAAAAAGGTCCTCCTACCCTTCCCACACCCATTAACTATATACACAAGGGTACAACCACCTTTAACAACTACTACTACCGACTCTAACCGACTTTAACTAACTTCGTACAACTTCATTCTTATTCTTCTTTCGCCTCCTGCTATACACATACTTGATCGGGGGTCTATCACTATACAACAAGATCGAATGAAAAGAAACACCTGCATTACAGCAATGGGCCATGTCATAAGATATTCTTACCTGGGTATTGGCGGATTTGCGCACAGGGGATTCTCTCATTATTATCCCAACCAAAATCACCAGTCCAGGAGGAATGCTAAGAAGGGCAAACACACCCTGTGGGAATGATCGATAATCGATAACAAAGATAATGAGAAAGTTAGTTCGCTGCCTAACACTTAGAGCATGCTTCTCCTTTGCTTCTATGGTTATGATTAGCCTATAAAGAATGACATGAACTGCTGCAAAGAAGATGTGCTAGTTACAATTGAAAGTGCTGGATCTTGCAGTTTCTTGCTTGACCCAACTAAATTTATCCTCGCACAGAAATGATTTGATCCATTCACAAACCAAAAAGCAAGAACAAATTATCTGTGACATGTTAAGACGAGGCTATAATATGATCTTGAGAAGAGCAAAGTCTAACCCGAGGTGCAAGTAAATGAATCAAAAAGCCACTGATTGCAAATCCGACCAGCGATCCGACTGAAGAACTCATTCCGCAAAAGCTTTGCATGTCACCTGCAAGTGAGGGATGGCTTATACTGTTTTGGGTCACACAAGCATCAATGGTCACATCTGCTATTGCTATTCCAGCACTTCCAGCCATTAAATTTAGCAAAACAAATGCAAGAGGCAAGTGCTTGTTTAGTGACAGCACAAGCATAGAAATCCCTCCAAGAAGACCTGAAAATGATTGAGAAAATGCTTTGGCTGTTAGCAAATTAGCAGCTTAATTCTTTAACATATTAGTTTATACTACAATCTATAAAATCATAGTTTCTATAATTCAAGTTGCATAAGTAAAGTTGTGGCAATTGGGATGCACTGATAGCTCATCATCAACTTTGGAAAGGTTTACAAAAAAAAAATAAGACGTGAGTAACAACAAACTTTACCATGGAAATGCAAAATCGGAATATAAAACTGAAACGTTACTAAACAGCCCTTGAAGTGCTCACTCTCATGAAATTATCAAGCAGTTTAAGACAAATATTGCCCCAAACATGTTCTCGGGAGATCCTGTGGAGTTCATAAGATCTACAAGTCATGCATACATCTTCTGTACATAAAAGCAATCCCGGTTTAAGACAACTGATATTCTCCCCCTCATGCTTGCCTTTATGCATTTTGGAAATCTAAATAAACAAATCAGAAGTATTATAACATAAAACTGAAATCAATAGAAAAATTAAAGTATATCCAAACAAGTATATACAACCTCAGCTGGCTTATTTTCTTTTTATTTTTCCAAAAACTAGGATATCAATGGCCTACTCCTTACCTTATGCTTATAGCCTCTACCCCACTAATTCTCGAGAAGTTCCACTACCCAAGGCTAACTTCGAGAGAGAACCTGAGTTTTAAAATGTTGAGTTTTCCAACTGGGTGTTCGTACCATTACTATATCTTATTTGCAAACATCTCAAACTCCTGCTAATTCATTAAGAAAAATGATAATGAAAAAATGTACAAGGGCATGAAGAAACCACCAAAGGAATCACACCAACTACAACATCCATTCGTTACATGTTTCAGCTTATTTAACATCAAAATTGATAAGAAATCTAACATATAACTATACACACAACATGCCAAATAATCTCAATCAAGTCATCATTAACATTATCATTCAAGCTCAATATCAGCTCATAGCTGCAATTCTTTCTCTTTCGGGGTTGTTCTGGGGATAAACAGCAGAACCAACAATGGAAATGAGATTAGGAGGGAACAAAATGCAAATAGAAACATTATTACCTGCAAAAACAAAGTAAGGCCTTCTCCGGTAGCCAAAAATGGGGACAGTATCAGTTATGAAACCCCATAAAGGCTTAACAATCCAAGGAATCATCATAAGCCCAAAATAGATCTGCGACTCTGAGGGCTGAACTCTCAAATCATCCTTCATGTAATACTGAATACAGAGTTTACTCAACCCCGCACCAAGCCCTTGGCTGATGCCATAAACAAATATCACTCCCAACACAAAACTCCAGTGAAATTCATCGCTCAGCATTTTCAACCACTTGAACGGATTCCGAATTGAATTACACATACCTCTTCTTTTTACTTTCCTCTCTTGCGATTGAACCCTTTCATCTTCATCCTCCACTGATTGCGATTTCGAATGGTTCGGGCTCGAATGGTTTTGACTCGGAAGTGGAAAATCTTAGGACTGAAAATAAATGTTCATTAATACAACTAACTACCTTCCCTACCCTCATAAAGAAAAGGGAGGGACCAAGAAGGAAAAGCAGGAAATTAGCGACACAGTGGGCAACTGTGTTCGTCAATCTACTACAATGCCTGAAGGAGACATCTGAAAATCGATGGCCCATGGATCGAATTTCATCCGTGAAGTTCTTCACTTCTGTTAGGTCTTCGCTTGCTCCCGTCAACACAGAAGCAACCTCCATGGAATCGGACTCCACCTCGAAGGCAGGTTTCAGCTATCGCCTTCAATCCTTCTAGAATTGCCATTGCTTCCAACGTTTTGATGGACCAATTTTGATGAATTTGTTTCAGCTCCGTTCGAATCATGCACTACCCAGGTATGGAGTGATCTTTCTAGGTTAAAATCTTGACAACTAGTAGAAGAGGTAAAAAGATTTTGTCATTTTCAACAATTCAAATTTCAAAGTAAATAAATGTGATTTGGAATGGAAAATATTATTTTATTTATTTATTTTCTCTTTTCCGAGTTAACCATTTCTAGCAGGAGGATTCAAACTCGTAGTTCCACTGACATAAAATTTGTACTTTTGACTGTGAAGTTGAAGGTCCAATTCTCCTACCACACATGTTGTCATAAAAAAATGCTATAAGATTCAAATTTATAATGTCTATCATGTTTTAGTCTATTTTATATCAGTTGAGTTTATGTTTATATTGAATTGCTTTAATGACAATATTTGTCATAATAATAATATTTCATTGACGAATAATATAATATATTTAATATGTATTAAAATTCTGCAATATAATAATAATATATTTACTAGAAAAATATTGGGTTTTTAAAAAAGGGAAGAAGAAAAGATGTTTTTTTGTAATTTAAAAAAAAAAACATGGGTAGGAATTAGGAACTAGGCAGGAATATGAATAACCGTGTTGATTTATTTTTAAAAATTAAAAACTCATTTGGAATCTAAATGTTGAAAAAAATTGTTTTTAAGTGAAAAAGTTGTTTTGACGCATTGAATAATATTAGGTGATTTTTTTTTCCAAAGGAAATTGAAGAAATGATGAAGCTAAATTGAGTCATTGACCATAAATTTATTCAATTTTTTTTTTTTTTTTGTTGAGTACATCAACATCAGGGGTTGGATGATTCGAACATCTGACCTCTTGATCGAAGGTACATGTCAATTACCGCTGAACTATGCTCATTTTGGCGACCATAAAATTTATTCAATTGTCATTTTATTTCATGAGCTTCTTCATGAAAATTTGAGAAAATTGTTGAACATAATGTCGAGCGAAAAATATAGGATGAATCTTGGTATCCTATTAACTTCATTGTTGCACTGTTCTTTCTTTTCCCATGTTCTCTCTTCTTAAATTTTTAAGCATATGCCATTTTTATTTATTTTTTTATTTTAATTTCATTTGTAACACAATAAATTACTCCATTTTGGTTCCGAAGCTTTAAAAATTACTCCATTTTGGTTCCGAAGCTTTAAAAATTACTCCATTTCGATTCCTAAACTTTCAAAACGTTAATTTTGATCTCTGGTCCATAAACTTTCAAAATATTCATTTTGATCCACGAAGTAAAATTTTATAATGGAATAAACTTGAAGTTCAAAGACTAAAATGAACATTTTAAAAATTTAGGAACTAAGATAGAATGTACCGCGGTAGGATTAAAGACTAAATTTTTAAACAAAATCCATTTAACATTAAAAGAATGGTGGTGTAAAAAATTGAAATAAAATTTAAAAAAATAAAATAAAATAAAAAAGTGGCTAATTATTAACAGAGTGGCATTTTTAACGAGTCTGGCCTGTTTTCGAATCATACAAGTCAAATGATGTGAAATAGGTAGGTTTTCCATTTTTTAGGTGAATGAACAAGGCAGAGAGATTTTAGTGACAATCTGCAAGACTCAATCTTGAATTTAATTCAAGTCAAAGATAATAGGTATAGCAAAAATAAGGTAGGGTATGAGCAGCAGTTCCCATCAACTATTGTCCCAACACCAATATAAACATTCTGATTGAAGTTTTAATATAAACCCATCATCATATAGAAAGAAACAAGGAAAAAAAAAATAACAAATTAATGCAAGGAAGCAATGATAATGACATTCTGCTACATCTTATAAGTTATATGTATGAATCAAAATGGTTGAATGAACTTTTGACATATAATGATCTTCAATTTTTATAAATACAGATCCCACCAATGAGAAGAACCAATACATGAGAAGGTTTTGTACCTCGAGGCCCCTACCAATCATAGAAATTTCAGTTTGCCTTTAGCCAGAGAATCCTTGGCATGCTCCAGACGACACAATTCTTTTTGAGCTCCAGTCAAACCCGAACAAGACGACGCGGTAGCCCCTAAAGTGATAGCAAAGTATAGATAGATTGTGCAAAGGAAAGTCAAGAGTGCCAATGCGGTTAAGAGGAAGCGATGACGATTGAAGAGAGTGGACCAACTACCCAACTCATTTGCAGGAAACGGCTTTCTGAATGATGGGGACCTCCTATGAGGAGAAGCTAGAATGCTGTCAAGAACCATGTTCTAGAGCACTAAACTTCCTCTGTGCTCTGAAATTTAGCACCAAACACAGAATTGTCTACAAAAGCAAAAAGGGGCAAGATTAGACAGATGACCGCAAGAGCCCTCTTCTTCAACAAGTGTGTTTCAATCAAATCAGATTCCATTAGAACAGAAGAGAATTCAAGAGTAGCAAGACAGACAATGTAATCTGCAGCAGGTAATAAAGCAATTTAAAATTCATGAAACAATAAGATCATCGGAAGCTTGGCCAAAGCATTAGTTCTTAAAGATTGAAATGAAACTCATAGATTTGTTAAATTCAAGGGTAGATAAAGTGCAACAAAACTCGTATCATGTATTAAAACTGGTAGTGGTAGATATATGATGTTGAAGGCTCGCCAGAGAATTAGAACTTGTGATTTTATAGATGTCATGAATATAAGTCTCAACAGTTCAATGGCAAAATAGAACTTTTTAACTTGATAGCCAAAAGTTAACTCATACGTAGTTTTACATTCTTCAAGTCAATAATGAATTTAGAAAAGCAAAATAATCAAAACCACTGATCCATGGGGCAAACGGCAGCAAGGTTACCATATAAATTAATCTAAACTCGAAAATTTTCTACTCATTTCAGAAACAAGAAACGATCCTAGGAGTCTTCATACAATTTATGTAACCTAAAACAAGCTAATCCAAAGCCAGCCACATCGGATGTTATCCGCTCAATCATACTCCAAATCCATAAACATCGCTCCAAATAAAACACACAATACATCTCCACATCCTCAATAATTCGTTAAAACTGATGCGAAATCGAAATAGGGAGAAAATCAAACACCAAAACGACGTTAAAAACAGAAGGAAAAACCAAATCCGATCCAATCGATCTGCACATTCTCTCAACAATCAGCTCCAACCAACGAAAATTCCGCATCCTTGAGCCAAAGCAAGGTCCACCGCAACAGAAGACAAGGAAAAACTCAACAACAACGCAGCATTCGGCAGAAAAATGAAATTTACGGAAAAAAGAAAGAAAGAAAGAAAAGCGAAGAGAAAAGGCAGATCTGAAAGAGACAAGAAATTACAAGTTACGTGAAAGAGAGAGGGAATCTTACCGTGGAGAAAGAGGAGTGGAAGCGCCTGAATGGATTGGGGAATTCGTCGCCCTGTGTTTCGCTGTTGTTCTTCGAAGAGATAGAGAGAGAGAGAACGGCAATGGCGTCCTTGAAGGAGCGCAATAACAATGGTGCATCGTCCGTGGGTCACGGTTTTACGAGATTGGCTGTCCACTCCACGCTCTTTCGCGTTTTCAACCGGAATCTCTTTTATAATTTTGACTTTTTTTTTAATAATATATATATATATTAAAAAAAAACAAAACAAAACAGAAAAAACACACACCCTAAAATTAGGGGTGTACAAAATTTGGGTCGGGTTGGTTGTACGAACAAACCGACCTGACTAGACTCGAACCGGTCAGGTCGGGTCGGGTCACCTTTCCTTTGATCAAATCAGAATAAGATGTCGGAAACTCCCAAACTCACGCTGCAACTTCATTGGAAATCGTGAATGGAGGTCTGTCCGCGTATTTGTGCTGTTAATCGCACAGATCTGGAAATAGAGAGAGGATATGAATGATTCATGTCCATCGAAAATCATTCAAAACTTAAACGGAGTCGTCAACGGCTACAAACACGCGGACATGAATCATTCAAATCGCGAATGGAGTCGTCAATGGCTTGTTTCACGAATCTGGAAGTGAAAAAGGGAGAGAAATAAAGAGAGTATCGGGAGGGAGAACGAAAAACTAAGAGGAACAAATACCCAAACCCGCTCACTGCCAAAGCCTAAACTGCCACTGCTTGTCGTCGCCAATCGCTTCACTTGCTGGAGGAGACGCAGTTCTTGGTGGAGGAGACGGTGACTGAGCAAACGTGGGAATGTGTCTTCAAAAACGTGATGAGGCGACTGAAAAAAGATGGGGGAGGAAAAGAGGCGCGACTAGACTGACTCAAATTGAAGCCCTAAACTAAACCTAAAATTTCTATTTAAGTGAAAGTCGAGAACCGAACCGAGTCGGTTCGGGTTGGGTCGGTCTTGATATATGTATAAACCGAACCGAACCGGTTCGATTCGGTTCAGTTTTCTTCACCCCTACTTAAAATTTTCTTGGCTAAATTATGAAAAGTACCCCAGAATATGAGGTTTGTTTCAAAAATGCCCCTAAACTTTAAAAAGTTTCAAAAATACTCTTGAATTTTGAAAAATGTTTCAAAAATACCATTGCGGTTAATTTTTGGATGAAAACCGTTAAAGTTTCAGTTTCATTAATACCCTTGAACTAAAAAAAAAAACATTGGAAAATGCTTTTTTTTTCCTTCTCTCACCGTAAATTATTCCTCCATGAAAATTAATGAGAAATTTTACTTATTTGTCATGTATTCAAAGTTTGTTTTCATTTGATATTGTGTTGCACACAACTTTTATGAGCAAAGTTTTGCATTAATTTTCATGGAGGAAGAATTTACGGTGAGAGGAGGAAAAAAAAATTCAATAAGGTATTTTTTATTTTATTTTTTTAAAGTTCAAGGGTATTTTTGAAACTTTTCAAAGTTCATGGACATTTTTTAGACAAACCTCATAGTTCAGGGGTATTTTTTAGAATTTAGCCAATTTTGTTTTACAACCGTTAATGAATTTTCACATGTGCATGAGACTTCCTAGGATTAACGTGAATTAGAAAGAAATGTTGAAATCTAATAGACAAGTAACGGTGTTTCATCCTCTCATTTTCGTCTAAGTAGAAAAAAGTTACGTGATATTTTCTTTCTATCTTGGTAGAACTTTGGGAGAAGAATAATTTTATTTAGGTGATTTTGAAATCATTTAAATGGAATCAAGCAGAAATAATTATAAATCACTATTGGAGGGTCTAAATTGATTCACTTATTAAAGTTTAGGTTTAAATGGATACAATTATTAAAAATAGATGTCTTATAACGATTATCTACTGAGATATGATTAGATTGTATTAAATTATAAATTTAGTTTGTAAACTTCTAAAGTTGTATTTTTTTTTTTAATTCAACGACATTTGGGAGTGGGGGAATTTGAACCTCTGATCTCTTGATCAAGGATACATGTCAATTACCGCTGAGTTATGCTTACTTTAGCTCTAAAGTTATATCTATTAAATTTAGTGATTTTGGTTTTTAATACGTTTCTAAACTTTTAAAGTTGTGTATGTAATTGAGAATTCATCAATTAATTAGAAATTCTTTTTTTTTTAAATCAATTAGAAACTCTTTTAAAAAATAGAATCAATTAGCAAGAATAATGACATTTTTTTAGATGAGTACAACAACTAAGTAGGCATACCACTTGAGTTCAGTTTTTAAACTTGTTATTCAACCATTATAGTTTTGAGAAATTGCAATAGGTAGCAAAAAAAACATTAAAATATTTGTCAATCTAACAATTGTTTTTTAAATTTGCAAATATAGCAAAAAGTTAAATTTGATTTTCATTTTATTATTATTATTATTTAATTTCATCTTCATTGGTGTATGAGTAGGTATATTCGATATATTTTATATTTTCAAGTCAATTGATACATAAAACATAAAATATATCAATTATACAACTTAAATGTCAAATTATACCACTACCAAATTTACATGTGTTTGAGCACTTGTTATTCAAGGACTTAATTTGAATCTTTATTCATTTTTTTTTAATTATTTCGCCAATACATTGGCATCAACTTATAATTATTAACTATCTAATCTTTATTCTAAAGGTTGTTGTTATCTGTTAGGCCTGGTGGTTAATCAGTTGATAGGAAGTTGTTATCTTCATGTGGTTTAGTGTATATAAGTGAGGGATTAATTCATTATGTATGTGTGAGTTTTACAGTTAATAAAACTCCTTCTTCCCTCATTACACGTGTTATGGTATCAGAGCAGGTATTTTCCTTTCCCGCGTCCTACGTGCAAGAGAGGGTTTTCTTGGGAAATTGAAAATTTTGACCTCTTGAAGTTTTTGGTTTGTAAAAAAGACCCCCTAAGTTTTTAATTGGTTTCTTAGACCATTTTATTTTTAAATTAAATGTGAAATTACGAAACTACCCTTGAAGAAATTAAAAACTCTTTCTCTTCCGTTTTAATGTGTTTGGTACATTCTAAGATCATTTGACCAAATTTGTTGAAGTTTAGTTTGATTTTATTGCACACACTACATTTTCACATTCTAAGATCATTTGACCAAATTTGTTGAAGTTTAGTTTGATTTTATTGCACACACTACATTTTCGACGCTTTCTGAGTTTATTTGGCTAGAAAACGAGACTTATTTCATGATTTCAAAACTGGGTTTTTTTCGTTCGGCCGGGACGCTTGAATGGACACCGGGATGACCGACCTAGATTCTCGATTGTCTCGGTCCATTATGATTATATGATGTTTTTTAAAACAAATATATATTTATATTTGATTTAATAATATTATCAAAATTTGTTATTGCTTATTTAAAAAAATAGCATTGCCCAAGAATCGAACCTGGGACCGCGATGTGGAAGAAATGATGCTTGGACCGACGTGCCAACGAAGCCAAACTGTAATTAGTTATACTTTCGAGATTTTATATACAAATAACTTCACCTGCCTCGCTCGAGATTCACGGTCGGGAATTTCGGCCGGAAAAAATTACATTTTGATTAGATTCGGTCGAGATTCTCGGTTAGATGGTCCGGCCGGGATAGGACCGGGAAAAATATTAATTTGGCTTGCCTCGCTCAAGATTTCCGGTCGGGCGGTCCGACCGAGTCGGACCGAGAAATAAATATTTTCGTTATGTGGGTTCGATATTCCAGAATAATTGTTTTTTTTTTTAATTATGTTTAATTGGAGGGTTAAAATTAATTGAGTAATTATTTTTCTAGAAGATTAGTGAAAATGTGGGTGAAAAAGGTGGGTAAAAAATTAATTACATTGTATTTATTGTATTGGGGGCATATGAGTAATTTCAACTCATTGCTTACATCATCAAGGGGTCAAAAAAAACATTGTTTCTAAAGAGGGGTCTTTTTTCTAAAACCAAAACTCTAGGGGGGTATTTTTGTTAATTTCCCGGTTTTCTTCTTTTGCGAAATTTTTTCTTTCTCTTCGTTCAGAAAAGAAAATTTTTCGCATCTTTCCATGGCCGGAATAGTTTCTTCTTCTTCGTCTACCTCTAATCCGACAATTGAATCTCCAGATCTGGATGTGCAATTGAATCCTTTTCACTTGCATCATTCCATTACTTCAACTGTTACGTTGGTAACTCAACAGCTCGTTGGAGCCAGCAATTATATCTCATGGAGCAAGGCAATGTGGATGGCTCTCTCCGGGAAAAACAAATTAGGTTTTGTCATCGGAATCATTGAGAAGCCTACCGACGGTAATCGCCTTGTTTCTTGGCAGTGTAACAATGATGTCATCGCTTCTTGGATAGTTAATTCTGTCTCGAAGGAGATCGCAGCTAGTCTTGTCTACACCGGGAATGTCAAAGATATTTGGGATGAATTGAAAGATCGCTATCAACAAGTTAGCGGGCCTCATATCTATCAGCTTCGCAAGGAATTGACAACTACGGTGCAAGGTACACTCTTTGTCGAAGCTTACTATGTGAAAGTGACGACTCTATGGAGAGAACCGATTGAATATCGACCAACTGATGATTGTACCTGTGGTGGATCTGCTTCAATCTTGACATTTTTGGATTCCGAATTCATTATGATTTTCCTAATGGGATTACATGAGCCATATGCTAATGTCTGAACACAGATTCTTCTTATGAATCCTCTGCCTTCCATCAACAAGGTTTTCTCCTTGGTAATTCAAGAGGAACGACAACGAAGTGCAACAATTCTACCTTCTGTTGATTCAGTGACCTTGCTCGCTGCTGCAGAGAATTCTAAGAAAAGCAATGACCGTCCCAAGAGGAAAGAAGGCCAACGCCCACCACCAGTCTGCTCGCATTGCAACATTAGAGGACATGTGGTTGATCGGTGCTACAAGATACATGGTTACCCTCCAGGCTACCGGTCTGGGAATAATTCCAATTCTGACCAGAATCAGAAAGTTGTTGATCCTCCCAATGGTAGTCAGTCAGCTTTCTTCGCCAGCCTTAGCAGTGATCAGTATGGCCAGCTGATGGGACTATTGCAGACTCATCTTGCCAATACTAAGCCTAATGCTGGTGTTAAGCCCGAAACAAACCACGTAGCAAGTACTTGCTCTCTTTCGGCTGGTGAACTTTATTCTCAAGCATGGGTAGTCGACTCAGGGGCATCTAGTCATATATGTCATAATCTGAATTTGTTTGTCAATATTCGCCATACTACTAGTACATTTGTTGTCTTGCCTAATCAGAATCGCTTCACTGTGAAGTTTGTTGGAGAGGTTAAGCTAGGAGATGACTTACTGCTGCATAATGTCTTATACATCCTTGAGTCCACCTATAACCTCTTGTCCGTAAGTTCCTTATTGAAGGATGATCGATATGTTGTTAATTTTTCTGGAAATTCCTGTTTTATTCAGGACAAGTCATGATTGAAGATGATTGGCAAGGTTGAGTGTCTTGGTGGCCTTTACCTGTTAAACATTCCTGCTGTTTTTATTACTAGTACACTACCTACTGCTGCTTTGGTATGTAAAACCTCTTCTGCTGTTTGGCATCAGCGATTGAGACATCTCTCTTATGTTAAACTGAACATTTTGAAAGATAGTTTACATATTGATACCGTTGTTTGCTTTGATTCTTGTCGAATTTGCCCCCTTGCTAAACAAAGGAGATTGTCTTTCCCCTCTCAAAACAATGTTGGTGAATGTATGTTTGATTTACTGCATTGTGACATTTGGGGTCCATTTAGTACACCCACTCATAATGATTACTCTTACTTTGTTACTCTAGTAGATGACCATTCTAGGTACACTTGGGTTTATTTGTTGAAACATAAGAATGATGTACTGACTGTCATTCTAAGGTTTTTCAAAATGATTGAGACTCAGTTTTCGAAGGTGATTAAGAATTTTCGCTCAGATAATGCCCCTGAACTAGCCTTCACGGATTTTTTTGCTTCTACCGGGACTTTACATCAGTTCTCTTGTGTCGCTACACCACAACAGAACTCCGTTGTTGAGCGAAAACACCAACACCTTCTAAATGTTGCTTGAGCCCTTATGTTTCAGTCCAAAGTTCCTTTAAACTTCTGAGGTGAGTGTGTACTTACAGCCACTTTTCTGATTAATCGAACTCTGATGCCCCTTTTATCCAATAAAACGCCTTTTGTTGTCTTGTATGGAAATGATTTCAACTACTCTTCGTTAAGGACATTTGGGTGTTTGGCTTATGCTTCGACTTTATCTGTCAATCGCAAGAAGTTTGACCCTCTAGCATGTCCTTGTGTCTTCGTTGGTTATCCAACTGGGTAAAAGGATACAAACTATATGACTTAACTAAACAGCAGTTTTTAATCTCCAGGGACGTTCTTTTTTTTTTAAGAATTATTCCCTTTTTCAGTCTCTCAGTCGGCACACTGTGTCATCTACCACAGACTTCTTACAGCAATTTGTTTTACCACAGCCCTTGGCTGATTTTCCATCTCTAGAATCTACTTCTGCTGTTTCTATGCCAACTGATGCGTGTGTTACCACTGACTCAGTTGCTTTACCGGATTTGTCTGATGTTCCTGCTGAGAATCCATCTAATTCTCCCTTGGTTACTTGTTCTCCCAGCCGTATAGTTGATTCTGCACTCGACCCCTCCAGTATCATTCCTGCTCCTCGAAGATCCAATCGGCAGTATCAGCCACCAGCCTATCTAAGAGATTTTCATTGCAATTTGTTGTCTGGTTCTGTTCCTTCTGTTTCGAAGCCATTTTCCCTTGGCAAATACCTTTCATATGATGTGTTTTCTTCCTCCCAAAGACATTTTTTGATGAATATTACAACTGAATATGAGCCCACATATTACCATCAGGCTGTTCAACATTCTCACTGGAGACAGGCGATGGCTGATGAGTTGGATGTTATGGAACGAACTAAGACCTGGACAATTGTTTCTCTGTCGATTAAGCGTCATACCATAGGCTGCAAATGGGTTTATAAGGTCAAGTATAAACCCGATGGCACTGTAGATCGGTATAAAGCACGATTAGTAGCCAAAGGTTACAACCAACAGGAGGGTGTTGATTTCCTTGATACCTTCTCCCCGGTCGCTAAAATTGTTACGGTCAAAGTTCTTCTTACTTTGGCAACCTCTTATAACTGGATTTTAGCGCAAATGGATGTCAACAACGCCTTTCTTAATGGAGATTTATTTTAGGAGGTATATATGTCTCTCTCACTCGGTTACAAGTCTTCGGTGGTTCCTATTCCAAGGGGGAGAAAGTTGTTTGTCGTTTGAATAAGTCAATATATGGCTTAAAGCAGGCGTCCAAACAATGGTTCACCAAGTTTTCTTCTGCTTTGACATCACATGGATTTGTTCAATCCAAGTCAGACTATTCTCTGTTTACACGTGTGGCTGGTTGTTCATTTGTTGCCTTACTCGTTTATGTTGACGACATCTTATTGACAGGTCCTTCTCCTACAGAAATAGATTCTGTCAAGGCTACACTCAAAGCTCATTTCTTGCTTAAGGATTTGGGCGCAGTCAAATACTTCCTTGGCCTCGAATTGTCCCGTTCCACCCAAGGCCTATTTTTCTCTCAACGAAAGTATTGCCTTCAGATCCTTGAAGATATTGGTTATCTTGGTGCTAAGCCGGCTCATACACCAATGGATCATAACATCAAACTTTCAAAGAATGGAGGAACTGTTTTATCTTCTGAGGAAGCTACTTCTTATCGAAGGTTAATAGGGCGTCTTCTATACTTACAAATCTCACGCCCTGACATCGCTTTTGTTGTCCACCGCTTAAGTCAGTTTCTCCAACAACCCATTTCCACCCACCTACATGCTGCACATCATCTTCTTCGGTATCTGAAGAAGACACCAGGACAAGGCATTCTTCTCAAGCCTGTTTCTGTCTTTCAACTAAAAGCATTCGTGGATGCAGATTGGGGTGCATGCTTGGATACTAGGCGTTCCGTCTCTGGCTTCTGTGTATTCCTTGGTGACTCCTTGATCTCTTGGAAGTCTAAAAAGCAGCCCACAGTCTCGAGATCATCTGTTGAGGCTGAGTATCGGGCGCTAGCTGCAGTCACCAGCGAACTCATTTGGATTACACAGTTTTTAAAAGACTTACATGTTGATTGTCTTTCACCTGCTGTCACCTTCTGTGACAACCAAGCGGCTATTTCAATTGCATCAAATCCCACCTTCCATGAGCGTACGAAGCATATTGAGATTGATTGCCACTTTGTACGAGACAAGATTGTTGATGGCTTTCTCAAATTGCTCCCAATTCGTTCGCAACTTCAGTTGGCAGACATGTTCACTAAGGCTCTTCCTTCCCCTGTTTTAAACTTCTTGATGGGCAAGTTAGGCATACTTAATGCTCATATGCCTACTTGAGGGAGAGTATTAACTATCTAATCTTTATTTTAAAGGTTGTTGTTATCTGTTAGGCCTGGTGGTTAATCAGTTGATAGGAAGTTGTTATCTTCATGTGGTTTACTGTATATAAGTGAGGGATTAATTCATTATGTATGTGTGAGTTTTACAGTTAATAAAACTCATTCTTCCCTCATTACACGTGTTAATAATGGTTTAATTTGTCCTATTGGTAACCATTTTGATTAGAGTATTGTAGAGGTTGATGATAATATATTACCTCCAATTGTTAAATGTCACGTGGGAAGACCTAAAACACAAATGATACCATCAAAATTAGTGAATTGTCAAAGCTCGAACGTGACTAAAATACTTTTTCAATGAGTAACAAAAAACGTGTTTAAATTGAACTAAAGAAGTCTAACTCATCTCCAAGCGCTTCCAAAGCCAATCCCAACTTGGTTGGTAAATTGTTTACAAACTAGTCTTCAAATGCGAAAAGAATAGTTCATTCACATCACACTCATTCTAAAAGCAATTTTAATTATGATATTAGCATATCAATAGTATATTGGTAGATAGGCATCTTCCTACCCACCATCATTCAATTTTTTCGACTAGGGGGTGAGAAAATAAAAAAGTTCAAATTTCTTATTTTTTACCTTTCTCCCGATTGTCAAAACTTAAGTGATAGTGAAGATTCTTTTTACCAATATGCAGTCAAATATTTGTTCAATGTCTAACAAATATTTGTTAACCAATATACCATATACAAATTGAATTTCAAGTAAACCCTAAACTCTCAATTTTGTGTCTAGTAAGTCTCAAATTTTAAATGTCCAATCAGACAAAAATTCATTACACAAAAAATTGAAAATTCAAAGACTTAGTAATGGACACAATAGAAAGTAATAAACCAATTGAGCATTTTTTAAAATTTCAAAACCTATTGAACACAAAAGTTAAGAAAAAACTATTAAACACTTTTTAAAGTTAAGAGACCAGCACGTCAGGTATTAAACTTGTAGTCTAATCTTTCATGAGTTAGTTAGTTTGCAATTAGCAGTCTTTTTTCAGTTTATATTAGCTAGCAGTTAGGTATAAGTTTCTTTAGTGTATGTATATATATACATGTAAAATCTCTGTTAGTTTAGAGTTATTGAGCGCATAAAAATCATTTAAAATCATCAATATGGTAAGAAAAATGGGCTTCCCCAAGTAAATTTATATACTTACATTTGTATAGAATCTAATTAAAAGCATAAGTCTGTAGACCGTGATGTAACAACATTATATCCAAGTTAAAAGTTCAAATCTTCACTCTACTTTAACAGCGGATAGAGACAACTAAATATAACCAGAAAAAGTATTCCAATAACCATGATATATAGATGTCAAAATCTGTTAATATTTTTCAATAATTATATTTACATGATGAAAAGAAAAGTTTTGAAATCTTAAGATCTATCTGCAATGCTCTAACCAGTTAGCAACAAATGAGCTTTAAATAAAACATAAATCGAAAAGACCATACTTAAAAATTAATTTTCCTATTTATTAGTAGAGTATATAAAAATAAAATGCAAAGAAGACTCAGAAAGTGAAGAATGCTGACAAGGGTACCAATTCATCTCAGCACCAAAACAATGAATCCAGTGCGGTTAACATTAATCTTTTGTTTGTTAATCATCAAAATCTCCAGAATTCTCCAGTAAGTAGTTAGCTGCTAGTTCTTCATTGCGATCGCATGCCAAAAATGCCTCGATGACTAAGGCTCGATCAAATCCCATTGCCTCAAGCTACACAAGGGAACAAGCAGCAGAAAGTTACGCAAACAGATCGAGTTTGGAAGGGGAGAATAAGGAGGCACCTCAGGGAATAGAGAAGAGTTCATACTCGTTCAATAGCTGCCTGTTCGGCTGGAGTGACATTTATGGCATCAGGCATGTCCACCGCCTCAGCCTGTTCAAACATGTCTCTGAAAGAAAGAAAAGAGTTTTATGGTTCTACAGATAGATGCAGCGATGTCACAACAAAAGAGGCCTATTAAAGATTAATAATCAATCAAGTGAACGACATCCCTGACTATACCAGACCCAGAAACAGTTTCTGTTCTACAGATGACAATTATCAACCAGATAAAACTGTTTCTCAATCTATTTGGTTTTTTAAGCACAAAAATTAAATTACACAAGGAAAAAACAAACCAACCATCCAGGTTAGGTACAAACGACAATTTTTACGAGCAACATGCTTAAATTTTTTGCTTGTGGTGTTAATAAATTCCGTGCTTGTGGTGCAACACCGAGTTGCTGGGGATGGATGCTGTAGTTTGACCATAAGGATAAACAGTAATAAGAGAAATGCAGAACAATTCTCCTTTGATTAATACACCTGACCTGATTATCTAGGATTATCCCACGCAGGGAACCTACTACAGAGGCACTGTGCATTTGGCGATGGGAGAAAAATAAGAGAAGGGTTATCTAGGCAATTATCATCTTATATGCGCATGATCAATCAGAACTAAAGAACTTCAGAACTAGGAGGTTTCAAATAAACAATATTTAAAATTAACCACATGACAGCAGTGTAAGACTCACCCGTCGAAATTGTCGACAGGTTCGTTAATTAACTGAAGGAACTCTGCATGATGATCCTGAATGAGTCTTAAAAGCTGGGGATTCTGCTTTCCAAGTTCTTGAAGCATGGGCTGCCATCAGAAGCAAAAGATTTTACTCTAGGGCAAACCATGACTATAGCAACTAAGTAAATTGCAAAGCAGAAGGATGTGTAGACCTGTAAGATTTGAGGGTTTGTATGCACCATTGTCCGCAAGGCCTGGAACTAGAATGTAAACAGTGATAACAAACCTCATTCAGTAACTATTTCAATTAGTTTTATTCAAATCCATAGTCAATGAAAAATAAAGCAAACCAAGATTTTGGAAAGCCTTCATACAATTTATATACATCTAATACAATGATATGACTGGGCTGATAAATCCACTTGTAGAATTTTCATATCAAATGTTTGAGAATTTCAATATAATTTTTACATTGAATGTTTGTGAATTTCTATCGGATATATTCTATGCGAACCAATGCATAACAAGTTGCAAACTAACACCACAATTAGCCAAATAGGCAAAAAAAAAAAAAAAAAACAACTTCAAAGTCAAAACAACGGATTTTTAAACTCCATGCAATTAGGTATCCAGTGAAGAAAGCTAATGAGCTTATGTGAGAGTACTAGTTAGGGATATGTTGGGAATAGTAATGGAAGATGAGGAAGGGTATAGTGGTAATTAGATAGGAGTGCTCTGATACCAATTTGTTAGGAACCCGAGCTAAGAAAAATACCAAACACTGATATATTATATTGCAATATCGAAATGACGTTACAATATAACCCGATAGCCTTTCGAGAGGGCTAACACTCTCCCAAGAGTCCCACAATGGACACTATCAAAATTCTTCACACCGTTCTAAGACCCTAGCTCCCCTATTTATAATCAAAGCACTCATATCTAATTACCACTATACCCTTCCTCATCTTCCATTACTATTCCCAACATATCCCTAACTAGTACTCTCACAATACTCCGCCCTTCAAAGACACCTTGTCCTCAAGGTGTGCTTACAAAACACAATCTCAAAATTGGATGACTATTCAATATTGGACGACTATTCAATTTCCAACAAAAGGAAAATACATCAACATTCTTCTAAAAAAGATAAGCATTCTTCAATACAAAGACCCTAGCTCCCCTATTTATAATCAAAGCACTCCTATCTAATTACCACTATACCCTTCCTCATCTTCCATTACTATTCCCAACATATCCCTAACTAGTACTCTCACAGCTTATCAAGAAAATCCCAGAAATGATGTTTCACTAGTTACCTGAGGATTGTTTCTAAGGAATTCAAGAGATCCAAGGTTAACACCGCCACCACTGCCAGCAGAGAGTGCCTCCTGCACAATTGCCACCCAATAAAAATAAGTGAATTGGAGCAAACAAACAAACGTGTTGTTCATGCATCCAAACTTACCTGAGGAAACATATTCAAGGGGGCTGTGTTGGGTGCTCCAGAGACAGGTGCAGGAAGAGATGCATCAGTTTCAGTGGCTTGGCCAGAACCAAAACGACCCACTGGTACTGCAACTTCTGCAGATTCCGGAATACCCTAAACATAAAAACACCATTAGTAACTGAAAATATCCAGACCAAGTTCCAAAGTACGACTTTTTTTTTTTTTTTTTGAGAAATCCTACGACTTAGACATACAGAGTACAAGTAATCCACTGCTCGCTCTGGATTGTTATAAGCAGCTCTTAGCGCGCGAACAACTGTTTCTCTGTCCCAGTTGCCACCTCCCATATCCATTATTTGTTGAATAGTCTGTTCCAGGTTATTACCAGCGACCAAATTTGAAGCAGCTTGACCATATGTATCTGTTTGCACACTGCAAATGATCCCCCAAAAGAAAAAATGAGAAACTTTCTCACCAGCAGGCAAGAAGTTTTGTTTATAAATAAAGCAAAAGAGGAGGAAACATGTTGCAAAACAGCTTTTTTATATCAGCCATTGGTCCCAATAGTTTATAATCAAGAACTGTTATATAACTTATTCAGTCTGTAGCATTTAACAGTTTTGACATTTGTATGGATTTAGTATTACGAAATAGAAGGTAATTCTTGCCTCTTTAAATTATTAAAAAAAAATGTCAAAAGGAAATAGAAGCCATACTTATCTGTTGCCCTGTCTGAAGTAGATGTAGTGTTCTTTGGGGCACTGGAAAACAAGAACAAAAACACATGTGGGTAATAATTATTCAACCAATAAAGGGAAAATACATAAAGAAGATCATTCTTGAAAAACTTACGATGATGGTGCTTGTGTGGGTGCTTGAGGTGCAGGAGCCGGTGATGGTGTAACTTGGGTAGCAGGAGTTGAATTCAAAATTGGTTGAGCTACAGGGGGGTTTTGAGCAGGCTGCAATAAATAGGTTCCATAGGTGGTTAACATTAGAGAATAACAAACTGGCTACAGAAATGGGCAATATTACCGGAGCTGACGACTGCCCTGCTGAGCCTGATGTTTTGCTCTGCAGTATAAGCAAATACATAAAATTGAGCACAACCATTTTTCATATTTCAACCATCCATTAAAATCCAAAATAAAAGCATTTCTTTAGTGCTTCAAGAAAATTATAGGACCAAAATACCTTGCTGAGCATGACAACTAGAAAACCCTCCTCAGATACTTTGTTTTCTGCCAGTGTACTTTCATCTTTCAGAACTTTCCCATTGTGTATCAGTAATTGCTGACCACAAGGATAATTATCCTTTCCTTGTACATCTTCAATATTTTTCTTGACAGCCATCACCTTCACCAAAAATTCTACAATTAGAAATGATTTGAAATAAAAATAAAACAAATATAAACCCTGTTCCGTTTGGTTGCTCAAGTTTCGAGGGATCACAAATTATTATAACTGATTTAAAATGAATTATGTTGTCTGTTATCACATGAAAGATTCAATTAGGTGCTTTTATAGTATTTTATAAAAAAAAATCCATTTCCTAGAAGTTGGAGGTAAACTACTCACCTTGTCATATTTTAATTTTCCATAAACACATTAAGATTAAATGCCTATGTTAGTAAACTTCTTTTTTTTGTTCTTTCTGTTCTACTTCTACCATCCAAACACAATTTTATTTACGTTCATTTCAAAAAAAAAAAAAAAAAAAAAAAGTTTCGTTCTGAACAATAGAAATTTCAAAATCACATGATTTAAAATCATTTCTCGAACTCTCTCAATTCAAAGTCCCACAATCAAAAACAATATTAAAGTTGGCTGTTAAAATCCACGACTATAACGGCATCCCTAATAATAACTAACAGTGCACTGGCATGATATCTAAGACTTCTCCAACTTCTGTTCGAACCATGCAAATCCAGCAGATCACGAGAAAATAAATAAACAAAACTTTTGTGATCTCCTTGAGAAAGAAAAGGAGCTTCCAGATTAAGTAACACGAGAAACCCTAATTCTAAAATCTTCTCAATTCCAAAAAATTCCTCCAGTAGTTTCAAACTATTCCAATCCTATAATCACAATTTCTTCAAAAAAAAAAAAATAAAAATAAAATAAAATAAACAAAGCTCAAGATTGCCAGTTGGGTCAATGCTAGCGTCCTCATCTACATTAATAAATTAACTATAAACCCAAATAGTTGCGTGAAGCAATAAAGAAAATAAAAATAAAAATAAAAAGAAGCAACGTTAGAACTCACGGTGTCGGTGGGCTGAACCCTAATTTCGAAGTGGCTTCCTTTGAGGGTCTTCACAGTGAGCTTCATTGCGACGAAATAGCAGGAGGGGAAGACGGAGAGTGACAAAAACGACAGCGTTTCAGGAGGAAGGAACCTGAAACGCAGCAGAGATCGAAGAGAACCCTAGATTTGGTAGTGAAGAAGATCGCGACCGGCGAGTTTGGGCACTGCCTTTTGCTATTTCACACTAAAAATCTGAAAATAAATTCGAACTCATGAGCACTGCACGTGACTAAATGTAATTGCGTGGTTTTCATTTTTAAAATACCAACATATTTTTTCTTTAAAAAAAATAATAATAATAATAATAAAACCCCAAAATATTTCTTTCCAAAAAAAACCAAAATATTTTAGGTTCTTAAATTTCAAGATTGTGTTAATTAATAATTTCCTAAACTTTCGATAATATGTTTGATAGGTTGAATTTTAAAAATGTTTAAAAGTTTAAATTTCAGTTTTGTCTCTAATAAATAATGGTATATTCATGATATTTTAGAATTTTGAAAGATAATTCTGATACGTGATTAAATAATTTATTAAAAAGTATTTAACATCAAATATTTGAATATTAGTGCTTGGGGGGTAGATTATCGAAAATGCTCCTAAACTATGGGATCAATTTCAATTATACCACTGAACTTTGAAAAGTTTCATTCTCGAGACATTTTCTATTAAATTTATGAACGGAAAATGATATGTTTGCATGAGTTTTTTGTTTTTTTTTTTTTCATGTATATGTTCAAATCTATTATTATAAACAATAATACATATGCAAACGAGTAATTTTTTGTTCATGAATTCGACCAAAAAAAAAACTTCAAACGTTGTTTTGAAACAAACAGAATTTAAATAAAACTTTTAAAAGTTCAGGGATATAATTGAAACCAACGTCATAGTTTAGAGATACTTTTGATAATTTAACTTTTTTTTTTATTCATTTGGAATTGCATTGAGAAATGTAAAAGCGGTTTTGAAAATTTTATCAACTTTATTTGATATTTGCTCATGTCATAATTAACTATTTTTAATGATTTGATATGCTCTAACAAAAAAAAAAAAAAAAAAAAAAAAAAAAAAAAAAAAAAAACTTCATTCTCCAAGATTTATATTTATTTTCGTCAAAATCTTTTATCTTGAGTCAATTTCTTTCATTTTGAGTAATGAGTAATGAGTAATCTTAATCTAATAAAATAGAATATTTATTACTTTTAGAGTTATTTAAGCTACAATCGATCGTCAATGCATTTATTTTGTTATTTAATTACTTAATTGTCCAAAATCTCTGCTTTAATTTAATTTGATTTCTAGTATAATGTAAGGTATGCAATCATTCATTTAATTTTTGTTATACATAGACAATTATTTATTTACTATAACCATGATTTAACGATTTGAATTCACTAAATATCATCACTAATTTTCTATACATGTACGAATTTTAATTTATTTTTATTTTATAATAAACACAAAGTTAAAAAGTTATTCATTGCATTAAGGAAAAAATATAAGTGCCGATAAATATTAAACGCATAATTTATAGTTTATTCTATAATTTAGTAAAAAAAAGTAGTTGCTTTCATAGTTTATTTTTTAAGAAACATATTTAGCGTTTTCTTAAAATCTTGTTTCTCATCTCACCATTTATGTAATAGTCTAATTTTTATTTTGTTGGGAAAAGATTTAATTTTCTATTCAATTCCAAACACAAAAACAAATTTTTAAAAATTAAGTTTATTTTTAAAGTTTTCAAATTTTGGATTGGATTCAGAAAATCTATATCTATTCTATCTTAAAAGCAAAGGTTTTTTAAAGACATTTTTAGACCAAAATATTCATCTAAATTTCAATTAATTAAATTAGTCAAAAGGTTTTCAAAATTCATAATTTAATAAAATTCAATTAAATATGTGAATTGATTCAAAATCAAATCAAATTAGAATTTGAATCTTCCTCTATAATTTTTCATCTTCTCCCATTAGTTTTCAAGCTATAATTATTTATATGTGTTTTAGGTACTTTTTCAAAATGGCCAACCCGAAGATAACTCAATTGGCATAAAACTTTTACTAGCGATCAAAAGGCCTATAATTCAAATCTCTCACTCTAGACATGACTACCATCAATTTTTGTTACAGTTGGCAGGAAGAAAGTAAAAAAAGTTTATATTTCTTGTTTTCTTATTTTCTATATTTGTTCAATGTCTAATTTGTTCCTAACATTTTCAAAATCTTTAAAAGTTGTCTATATATATATATAATTGAATTTTAAATCTAATGGAATCCTAAACTTCAAATTTTATATCTAGTAAATCTCCAAGTTTTAAAAATGTCCAATAGGATTAGAATCTACTATACACAAAATTGAAAATTCAAAAACTTATTAAACATAAAAGAATTTAAAATTTTATTAATCTTTTAAAAAATTCAAGACGTATTGAACACAAAATTTTAGAAAACCTATCAAACACTTTTTAAAGTTAAGAGACCGAATAGACCTAAACAAATCCTTCCAAAGTTAAACCCATAGTCTTGAAAAGCAAACCTTTAGCTTCTCAAAAAAGAAAGAAAGGGAAATAATAAATAAATAAATTATTGACCTCTAGATTTAATTTTTTAAAAAAACTCACTGACCTAGATTTAGATTCAAAATTTACTACGCCATATTCTCGAAAAGTTAATGGGAAAAGGGCTAAAAGTTAGGTGGAGAAAAGCATTGAAATTTTGGCAAAAAGAAAATTTGTAGGGCCAAATTTGATTTGCACCTTCCAAGTTTTAATTACCAAGTACTACTCCCAAAAAATACTAATTAACAAATTCAATCTCCCCCAAATTCAAGCCCAATCTTCATCAAATACCAACTAACACAAATTACCTCATATCCTCAATCAAACCAAATGGACAAAAAGAAAGAAATGGAGACCAAAGTCACAAAATAAGAAAAACCCAGAATGAGTCACAAAACATCAGAGAATAATGCCAACACGCAGAAATCCCAGTCTCGTATTGAAGGGGTAAAACAGTTTAGTCAAAATCAACTCGAAATCATCCAAAACTGAGTTGCAAGATGAAGAATCAAGTCAACGATTGCTAACCTAACAACAGCAAGGAGCAAAATCCCAATTGGGAGAGAGATAACCAACAGCAAGGTGAATCAAAGAACCCAAACCGAGACGAATAAACCAATTGAGGCAAATCACAGCGATAGCAATTGCTGGTAGGATGGGCGGCTTGTGTGATCGAGGAGCAAGTGGAGGCGGACGAGCTGACAACAGTATTGTAGGAAACAACAGAGCTCAATGACGAGAGTTGAGACGAGATAATGCGTTGGTTTGGTGAGACGAACCAACGCAAAGGAGACTGAACTGCATGAAGGTGAAGGAGAACACAAACTCTCCCTAAGAATGTGTTGGTTCAGGCAAAGGCAAACCGAACCAAACCAAACCGCTTTGCTTCTTATTTGGTTCAATTTGTAATAATGTTGAAAACCAAACTGATTGGTTCGGTTCAGTTCAGTTCGTTACATCCCTAAAATGTGTTAATATTTATCAATAATTATATTTACATGATGAAAAAAAAAAAGTTTTGAAATCTTAAGATCTATCTGCAATGCTCTAACCAGTTAGCAACTTCAGATAAAACGTAAATCGGAAAGACCATACTTGAGAATTAATTTTCCTATTTATTAGTAGAGTATATAAAAATGCAATGCAAAGAAGACTCAGAAAGTGAAGAATGCGGACAAGGGTACCAATTCATCTCAGCACCAAAACAATGAATCCAGTGCCGTTAACATTAATCGTTTGCTTGTTAATCATCAAAATCTCCAGAATTCTCCAGTAAGTAGTTAGCTGCTAGTTCTTCGTTGCGATCGCATGCCAAAAATGCCTCAATGACTGAGGCTCGATCGAATCCCATTGCCTCAAGCTACACAAGGGAACAAGCAGCAGTTAGGCATACAGATCGAGTTTGGAGGGGGAAAACAAGGAGGCACCTCAGGGAATATAGTTCATACTCGTTCAATGGCCGCCTGTTCGGCGGGAGTGACATTAATGGCATGAGGCATGTCTACCGGCTCAGCCTGTTCAAACATGTCTCTGAAAGAAAGAAAAAAGTTTTATGGTTCTATAGATAGATGCAGCGATGTCATAACAAAAGAGATTCGGCCAATAAATTAATCATCAATCAAGTGGACGACATATCTGAGAGAGTATACCACACCCAGAAACAGTTTCTGTTCTACAGATGATTTTTTTTTTTTTTGGATGAAAAACGATGCTTTCATTGAGAAAAAATGAAAGAATACAAGGACGACCAAGAACAACCAGCCCACACAAAAAAAGAGGGAACCCCATTAGATAAAGGGGCTCCAATCCAAAATAATAAGACCTATGGAATGACAGAAATGTTCTACAGATGACAATTATCGACCAGATAAAATTGTAACTCAATCTATTTGGCCTTTTAAGCATGAAAAACAAATCATTAAGGTTAGGTACAAACGACAGTTTTTATGTGCAACATGCTTAAATTTTGTGCTTGTGGTGCAACACTGAGTTGGTGGGGATGGATGCTGTAGTTTGACCACAAGGATAAACAGTAATAAGAGAAATACAGAACAATTCTCCTTTCATTAATACACCTGACCTCATTATCTATTATTATCCCACGCAGGAACCTACTACAGAGGACTGTGCATTTTGCAACAGAAGAAAAAAGAGAGAAGGGTTATCTAGGCAATGACCATCTCATATGCGCGTGATCAATCACAACTAAAGAACCACAAAACTAAGAGGTTTCAAACAAACATATTAACCATATGACAGGAGTTTAAGACTCACCCGTCAAAATTGTCAACAGGTTCGTTAATTAACTGAAGGAACTCTGCATGATGATCCTGAATGAGTCTCAAAAGCTGGGGATTCTGCTTTCCAAGTTCTTGAAGCATGGGCTGCCATCAGAAGCAAAAGATTTAACTCTTGGGCAAACCATGACGATAACCACCAAGTAAATTGCAAACCAGAAGGATATGTAGACCTGTAAGATTTGAGGGTTTGTATGCACCATTGTCCGCAAGGCCTGGAACTAGAATGTGAACAGTGAAAACAAACCTCATTCAGTAATTATTTCAAATTTAGTTTAATTCAAATCCATAGTCCAAAAAAAAATAAACCAAACCAAGATTTTGGAAAGCCTTTGTACAAGTTATACATATAATGCAATGATATGGCTGGGCTGATACAATCCACATGTAGAATTTATAGATCGAATGTTTGTAACTTTCTACCGGATATATTCTATGTGAATCAATGCATAAAAAGAGTCAAACTAACACCACAATTAGCCAAATAGGCAAAAAAACAACTTCAAAGTCAAAACAACTGATTTTTAAACTCCATGCACATGGATATCTAGTAAAGAAAGCTAATGAGCTTATCAATCAGGAAAACCCCATAAATGATGTTTCACTAGTTACCTGCGGATTGTTTCTAAGGAATTCAAGAGATCCAAGGTTACCACTGCCGCCACCGCCAGCAGAGAGTGCCTCCTGCACAATTGCCACCCGATAAAAATAAGTGAATGGTATGGGAACAAACAAACAAACGTGTTGTTCATGCATCCAAACTTACCTGAGGAAACATATTCAAGGGGGCTGTGTTGGGTGCTCCAGAGACAGGTGCAGGAAGAGATGCATCCGTTTCAGTGGCTTGGCCAGAACCAAATCGACCCACTGGTACTGCAACTTCTGCAGATTCCGGAATACCCTAAACATAAAAACACCATTAGTAACTGAAAATATCCAGACCAAGTTCCAAAGTACGACTTAGACATACAGAGTACAAGTAATCCACTGCTCGCTCTGGATTGTTGTAAGCCGCTCTTAGCGCGCGAACAACTGTTTCTCTGTCCCAGTTGCCACCTCCCATATCCATTATTTGTTGAATAGTCTGTTCCAGGTTATTACCAGCGACCAAATTTGAAGCAGCTTGACCATATGTATCTGTTTGCACACTACAAATGATCCCCCAACAGAAAAAATAAGAAACTTTCTCACCAGCAGGCAAGAAGTTTTGTTTATGAATAAAGCAAAAGAGGAGGAAACATGTTGCACAACAGCTTTTTTATATCAGTTGTAGCTCCCAATAGTTAATAATCAAGAATTCTTATAAAACTCATTCAGTCTGTAGCTTTTGACAGCTTTGACATTTGTTATATAGTAGCATGGATTTAGTATTAGGAAATAGAAGGTATTTTACTAACCAATTCTTGCCTCTTGAAATTATTAAAAAAAATGTCAAAAGGAAATAGAAGCCATACTTATCTGTGGCCCTGTCTGAAGTAGATGTACTGTTCTTAGGGGCACTGGAAAACAAGAACAAAAAACACGTGGATAATAATTATTCAACCGATCAAGGGAAAATGCAACAAGAAGATCATTCTAGAAAAACTTACGATGACGGTGCTTGTGTGGGAGCTTGAGGTGCAGGAGACGGTGATGGTGTAACTTGGGTAGCAGGAGTCGAATTTAAAATTGGTTGAGCTACAGGTGGGTTTTGAGCAGGCTGCAATAAATAGGTTCCATAGGTGATTAACATTGAGAATAACAAACTGGCAACAAAAATGGGCAATATTATACCTGAGTTGACGACTGCCCTGCTGAGCCTGATGTTTTGCTCTGCAGTAGAAGCATATACATAAAATTGAGCACAGCCATTTTTCATATTTCACCCATCCAATAAAATCCAAAATAAAAGCATTTCCTTAGTGCTTCTTATATTATATCAATAAAATTATAGGACCAAAATACCTTGCTGAGCATGACAACCAGAAAACCCTCTTCAGATACTTTGTTTTCTGCCAGTGTACTTTCATCTTTTAGAACTTTCCCATTGTGTATCAGTAATTGCTGACTACAAGGATAATTATCCTTTCCTTGTACGTCTTCAATATTTTTCTTCACAGCCATCACCTTCACCCAAAAATTTACAATCAGAATTGATTATAAAAATTAAAAAATAAAAAATAAAAAAAAGTGGCTGTTTGGAGTAAAATGAATTATGCTGTTTGTTACACATGATTTGATGTTTTTAAGGTTAGAAAAAAAAATCATTTCATAGAATTTGGAGGAAAACTACTCATTTAACCTTGTCAAATTTTTCTATGTTAGTAAACTTTCTTTGGTTCAAACAATATTAAAGTTGGCTGTTAAAATCCACTACTAAGATGGAGAACAATGCACTGAATGATATCTAAAAACTTCTCCAACCTCTGTTCCTACCATGCAAATCCAGCAGATCACCAAGAAAAAATCAAATAAACAAAACTTTTGTGATCTTAAAGCAAAGCAGCTTTCCGATTAAGTAACATAAGAAACCCTAATTTTAAAATCTTTTCAATTCCAAACAATTCCTCCAGTAGTTTCACACTGTTCCAATTCTATAATCACAATTTCTTAAAAAGAAAAAAAAAAAAAGCAATTAAACTGATTGCGATGAATTAAACTAAGCTCAATATTGCCAGCTGGGTGAAGCTTGCGTCCTCCGCTACATTAATAAATTAACTATAAACCCAAATAGTCGCATGAAGCAATCGATGAGGTTAAAAAAATGTTAGAACTCACGGTGTCGGTGGGTTGAACCCTAATTTCGAAGTGGCTTCCTTTAAGGGTCTTCACAGTGAGCTTCATTTCGACGAATTACCAGAAGGGGAAGACGGAGAGTGACAAAAACGACAGCGTTTCAGGATGAAGGAACCTGAAACGCAACAGAGATCGAAGAGAACCCTAGATTTGGCAGTGAAGAAGACTGCGACGGCGAGTTTGGGCACTGCCTTTTGCTATTTCACATTAAAAATCTGAAAATAATCGACTCATGAGCACTGCACGTGACTGAATGTAATTGGGTAATTTTCAGATTTTTAAAGACTGTATATTTATTTATTTTTATTTCAAAATATTTGAATGCTTGAATAATTTGGGCACGATACTATCCCATGTAATTATTTAAAAATTAATTAGGACTATTTTTTTTTAAAGAAATCATTATGACTAATTTTATATGCCCTTAGTATATAAACTTATTTAATTGATATGTAATTATTTAGGCCAGTTTGCCAAGAGCATAGCTGAACTGGGTAGTTCTAAAAAAATTAGTATAGAGTATGTGCTTACGACCAAAAGATCATGAGTTCGGATCTCTCACCTCCAAATGTTGTTGCACAAAAAAAAAACTTAGGCCAGTTTAAAAATTAAGCTTTTCTTCCAAAGTTATTAGAACCTATCGAAATAGTGTTTATAGGCTTAATTTTCAAAAAAAAAAATGACATTGATTATTATTTTTATTTTTTCTAATATACCATTACAAATTTACAACGGTGAGAATGAGGTTCGAACTACCAAACCATGAGAAAAGTTTGTAAAATTAATATTTATGATAATAACATATATTTGATATTTATTTTAATTAAAGTGTAAATATCAATTACCTTTTTAGAGACATATTATTTATTTATTAATATGATTTTTCTTGATAATATGTTATTGTATCTCAACGTATTTTTCTATTGAAGTGATTTAATTTTATAATAATTTGGGGTGAAATTATTTAAATTATAATATTTTTCTATTTAATTTTAAATATTTGTTTTCAAATATAGTAAAAAGTTTAAAATTCTTTCCCTCAAACGAGCAAACAAATCTAAAGAAAAAATAACTACAATATAAAATATATTAGAACTATTATGACATTTATGTTATATTGAAAAAAAACTATAACATTTAAAAAATAAATACATGTAAAATTCTATGTTATAGGGTGAAATTCTATTTTTTTTAATTAATAATCTTGATTCGTAAAAAGAAATCTATTAATTACTTTTCAAATGTTAAATGAGGGTTTAAATAATAATACATTTTGTATGTATGTAATATATATTTATGAATATCAAACCATTTTTTAACTTTATTAGAACTATTATGACGTTTATGTTATATTAAAAAAAAAAAACTATAACATTTAAAAAATAAATACGTGTAAAATTCTATGTTATAGGGTGAAACTTTTTTTTTAATTAATAATCTTGATTCGTAAAAATAAATCTATTAATTAATTTTCAAATGTTAAATGAGGGTTTAAATAATAATACGTTTTTTATGTGTGTAATATATATTTACGAATATCAAATCATTTTTTAACCTAGTTTAGTTTTTCTTTCAAGTATTTATAAATAATTTTGATAAAATATAATTTGAAATTACTGAAATATTTAGATTCTAGCCCACTATTTTATTCAACTCAACCAGAATCAGAATCATTGATCTGAAATCCTTGTCGATCCCCTTGTTTTGTTTTTCATTTTGTGAGCCATTTTCATATTTTATCTTGAAATTTTGCTTACGTGGTTAACCTCTCTTATTAATGAGGATATTAATGAGGATATTGGTGTATCTTGCCATTTGATGAATACTAGTTTAGAAACACGTGCACGTTAAATTTTATTGTTTTAATTGAAAATAATAATAATAATAAAAATGGTGTCTAGAAGTCTAAAACTATATATTATATTGTTTTATGTTCATTTATAATGAATATGAAATACTTTGCACGTGGTTTGAAATCTTTGAATATATTTTTTATGGTGGAAGTTAGTTTTGAATAAATATATTTTTCATCAAGTTCAAATAGTAAATATTTGACATTAAACTATAATGTAAGAGATAAAAATAAAAAATAAAAGAAATATAATTAAAATTAAAATACATATAATAGTTGTAAACTAAATTTCATAAAACATAAAAAGTGGCATCATAAAGATATTTTATTATCTCATAGGTAATTCATCGGTATGCTTCGAGATTGTATTTTGGATAAAAAGAAATAAAGAAATATATTTCATAAGAATTATATAAGTTGATTTTTGTTTTTTTTTTTAAAAAAAAAAAACTAAAGTATTTAATAAAATATAACCTCTTTAAAATATATATTTTTTTTTTTTGTATGTTTGGATGAAATTTTTTGATCTTCAAGTGATTCAATAAGAATTTTTGTATTAACGTTGAAAAAGTTTGTTAATGTAAATTCACATATTTAGAAATATATTTTCTAGGGAAAAATACACGTTTGGTCCATGAGGTTTGGGTTAAGTTACAGTTTGGTTCCGGAGTTTTCAAACTCAACCAAAATACACCTGAGGTTTGAGATAATTAGTAGCACTTTGGTCTTTGTCGTCCATTTTTCTATTAAATCTTAACGGTTGCTGACATGACACTATTATTTTAATAAAAAAATTATTTTTAAATTTTTTTAAATAAAGAATAATAAAATAATAAAATATTATTATTTTATCTTTTCTTTTTTAATTCTTTATCCCACTTTCTCTCTTATTCATCATCTCCCCCAATCTTCTTCTCAACCATCTTCTTCTCTAACATAAAGCGAGACATTCAACAAAATTTTGAAAAAAATAAAATGCACACTTAAAAATAATTAGGGAATCTCACTTTATAACTAATAGATAATGAATTAAAAATTTTGGTAAAAACCCAGATTCTTACAATTTTTTTTTTTTTTTACTTCCACATTCTTACAATTATGTACCTTTAAAAGAGGAATTACTACCATTATATAAGTTTTTGACTTAATTTTTAAAATAAAAAATTTAGGATAGCAAGGGTAACAATCACTATTTTTTATTGGTGCTTTATGCTTTTTTTTTTTGTTTTATATATATATTTTGATACAAAAAAAATCCATAAATATCAAAACAGTGATGAAATTAGAGTCGAAAAATAAGTAGAAAACTCAAAAGTTATATGAATATTATATAATGAAGTTTTTTCCTTAAGTCATGAATACGACTTCTCAAAATTTTTACCATCAAAATTATGTCAATTACCCTAGTATTTTTAATTTTAATTCTCGAATAGATACATTTGATGTGTAACTTCATTTGCTTGAACAGTCGCGTCCCATTAGCAAAGATTGAAGGACAGTTTAATTCGAAGCGTTGTGTCTCTCTAACAAATATTAAATGGCAAAATAGACATTTATTAAAATTATAAGGGCAAAAGAGGAAATCAAAGATTCTCCTCCTTAAGCTCCTTTTTTTTTTTAAATTCCTCCTTAAGCTCCTTTTATATATAGTAAGATAAGCTCCTTTTATATATAGTAAGATAAGATAAGATAAAATAAGATTTATATATATAAAAAATAAAAATAGATAGACACACTACGATATCTCAAAGTTGTTGGCTGGTGTCGTTTGTGACCGAAGATCTTTATGCAAACTTCCAAACATGTGCTTGCAATGAAGTTAGAAATATCAAGATTTGATGGTAACGAACTAGAAAAAACAAATATTGCTAAATGTCACAACTCACAAGTCAAGTGAATTCTCCTCTATACGTTTCCTTATAATTTCTTAAACTAACAAATTGAGTTTTTAGTTGTTATTCCAACCATAAAAACCATATGTTAAAATAGTTAAAAAGGATTGAGAAAATAAATTATCACGTACAAGAAATCAAGGAATATTAGTCATATTAGATTTATGTCACCTATATAAATCTATATCTATACTATATTCTATACTCTTCTTTATATCAAAAGGGTTATAGGGAGAAACTTTTTATTCCCATTTTGCCCTCATTTAATATTTAAAATTACAAATCAATTTCAATTTTGTATATTTGAGAGCTTTTATTTTGTTGGTGATTGGTGATGTGGAGAAGTTTTTACGTTGAAGATAAATTGAATAAAAAAAAAAAAAACTCATTTAAGTAATGAAGGGGATTAATTTTGGCCTTTCATTTTTTAGTTGTATATCAATTATATCCTTTAATTTATTTTTCCCCTCTCATTACTACCGTAATAAACCCTCATTCAATTCAATAAAGCCGTTTAACTTTTCATCTTTCCTCTTTTCAAGTTTCAAAAAACTGTTTATCTTCCACATGCTAGCTCAATATATAAAGAGATAAGGACTCAAAAAAGAGGGGTATCTCTCAGAGGCATAACAATCGTGTCAACTTTGCAAATGAAGGTTATTTCCGTCAGCAACACAAATTTTGCGATAGCCTGCCGACGATTGAATCAAAGTAAGTTTCTCAAAATTCCAAAACTTCAATGGAAGAAATTTTTATCATATTCACTTATCGATCCAATCTTTTGTCGTATAGTTTCCACAGACGATTTTGATATCACAAATTTAAAGTTGGTATTTTCAGGGAATGGGATGAAATTATTGTTTCACTTTCATTAACTCATGAAATCAAATCCATGGCGATTGAGATGCTAAATGTTTGCGGGTGGTATCTTTTGTGGCAATTTGGTTCAGCAACTTTCAAGAGTGGAGAGCAACCGATGAGGGGTTTGCAACGAAGAAACAAGTGAGGGGAGAAAAAGAAAAGTATGAGATTTAGGGTTTCCTGAAAAACTAAAATATGTATATATTTTAATGTATTTTTTTTTAAATATAAATATTTTAATGTTCATTGTTGTTATATGGGCCTGGAATAACAAGTATCCGCGAGAACTAGATGAGGCAGAAATTATAACATTATCTATTTTGTAACTTTTTAAAATTAATTTCTTATATTTTTTAATCTCTTAGTCTTTCTGTTATATAATTTAATTAATTAATTTATTTTTTTTTAGTACATCAACATTTCAGGGTGGGGGGATTCGAACCTCTGACCTCATGGTCGAGGGTACATGCCAATTACCGTTGAGCTAAGCTCGCTTTGGCAATTAATTAATTTATTTGTTGTTCTTACTTTTAATTAACTAAAATATATTTTAGATTTAGGGTTTTAATTAATTAATTAATTAGTTTATTTTTTGTTTTTACTTTTAATTAACTAAAATACCCTTCAGATTTAGAGTTTTAATTAATTAGTTTATTTGTTTTTAACATTATCTCCAAAATCATTCTTTTAGTTTTTTGAATTTTAAATAATGTCAACTTGCACTGATTTAATTTAATATTTAATTAAAGGTTATTAATTTTAAGTTGGATGTTTTAATCATATCATTTAAATATATTCATTGTATATAGTAAAAATAAAACTAATTTCACGTGCATCGCATGTGTTATAGACTCGTAAAAAAAAATTGAAGAAATATATATGAAATCACTCTAAACTCTTAAAAATTTATATTTTTAAGTACTTAGAAAATTATTCTACACAAGTCCCTTATGAAATTCAAGTTGCAAATTTCTGTTTTGTTGAGGAATTGGCTAATTCAATACATTTTCTCTAGGTCACTTTGCAATATCTTTTTTTATTAAATGAAGCGAAACAATATTTTTATATTAAAATTGACAATATTTTTCAAGATTAAACAATTACAATATTGGTTTTTTAAAAAAAAACAATTACAAGATTGGCAACATTAGCACGATTTTATTCTTCAAGACGTATACCATTAATCAAGGGATCAAACATTCAAACCCTTCACCTCCATTATGTTAAACTTCAATTTTTTTTTAAAAAAAAGATTTTAAATTCATATTCGTGTTTGAAAACCAAAATAATTTGAAATCGCCAAAATAAAAATCTCATGTTTGGATGCTCACGAGGAGTAAAAATAAAGTATAAAATTTTACTGTATTAATTCCAAAGCGAGGAATAGGGATGGAGAATACATTTCTTGTTCCCGTTCTAGTTTAAATAGTATCAAATTCAAAATTGAGGGACCAACATTATATTTTTCCTAAATTATATAATTTAAATAATTTTATTAACCGTTCATAATTCTCCATTTAAAAATAATACACGGGGATGAAAATGTCTCTATTCTCACATTACACATCTTTTTTATTTAAATACGTGAGTATGGATATTTGAATCTTTTACTTTTGGTCGGGAATATAATATCTTAAGTTGACACCATAAAAACTTTTTTTTTTTTTTTATAACGAGAGAACATATATTTGAACCTTCGACTTCAAAGAAAACGATACATTTCTTAATTACTAAATAAACTATGCTCACATTGGTAAATGAAACTAATCAATTCAATTTTCTTATTTGGATGAAAAATTGAAATTGAATTATTCTTAAAAATATGAAATTGAATTTAATTGGTCGATTAAGGGTATGTTTTCAAGTGTTTATTTTTTTTAAAAAAAATCATTTTGAAATAATTTTCCGTGTTTGACAACCACTAAAAATAGCTTATTAAAAAATGAGATTGAGAAATAAACTATTAGAGATACACTTGAAATCAATTTTTTAAAAAGAATTTTTAAATATATAATAATTTACGTATAAAAACATTTGTGAGTAAATGTAACCCAGTGTTTAAATTCTAAGCCATTTTTATACAAAATGTTTTTTAAAAAATACATTCTTGAAAAACATTTAAATCAAAAATGTATTCTAAATAGACCCTAAGTTATTGAAAAAAAAAAAAAAAAGAAAGCCAAATCATTTTGACTTAAAATAAAAAGCCCGAATAATAGCACTTATCAAACAAAACAATAATCAAATAAATATTAAAATAAAAAGTTTCTCCAAATGAATTAATAGAATTTTGAGATTTTAAAAAGAAAAAAAAATATACACATGTACATCCCAGAGAAATCAACGAATAAATAAACAAATAAACAATTTTTTTAAAAATAATAATGAGGTTAAAATAGATATTTAATCTATGAACTTTCATGATTGTAGGAATTTAATGATTGTATCAAATAAATTCCTAAACATTTAAAAGTGTCAAATAGGTAACTTTTAATTTTGTGTCAAATTGGTTTATATCGATAACTTTGTCCAATTTTGTTAGTTAAATGCTTATATGGCATTGCTCACACTGCAAATGTATCGATTATGTGACAAATAAAAATTGCCATGTCGGATAAATTCGGAACGAGTCTAAAATTGGACGGGTTTTAGATTTTTTTTTTTTTTTTAGTTAAGGAATTTGTGGCTATATTTCAACAAAATCTCAAAACTTATTCAATGTGACAATTTTTATTTGCCCACATAAATAATATATTCTCATGAAGATTTATGTAATAATGGAGACTATTACATAGACCGCAATCTCTGATGGCCCAAATCGTGAAAGCCAGATATTATCCTCAGGAAGATTTCCTAAAAGCAACTTTGGGAAGCAGACCATCTAATGTTTGGAGGAGGATCATTTGGGGGCGAGAACTAGCCATGACAGGAGGACGGTGGAGAGTTGGAAACGGAAAATCTATTGACATCTATGACGATCAGTGGATCCCGATAACGAAAAACTTTTAGGCTGCTATCTCCTCAACGACCGCTAACTGACCGTACAGTTAATAGTCTTTGTCAGGTAGTCAATCTTGGAATATCCCGCTACTAACAGATCTTTTTGTGTAGGATGATGTGGAAAAAAGTAAAGATATCCCAATTGCAGGTGATAGTATCCCACATACTTTCTTTTGGCATTATGACAAAACAGGAAAGTATACAGTCAAGAGCGACTATGAACTTGCAATAGATGGATGTAATAAGGCGCCTTCATCAACGAATTCCTTTAGCTGCTCTTGGTGGAAAACATTATGGAAGCTGAACATCCCTAATAAACTCAAGATCTTTGCATGGCGGGCCAACCTGAATATCCTCCAAACCAACATGAATCTTGTCACCCGTCGAGTCCATAATGACCCTCGATGCCCAAAGTGTGGGAAAATGAATGAAACAACTGTACATGCTTTGTGGGCATGCAAAAAGGTTACAGGAAAATATAAGCGATGGTGATATGACAATCTTTTGTGGCAACTCTATGGTCCATATGGAACAACAGAAATAAATGTGTTTTTCAGGGTAACAGGATCAACTTCCAGCAGGCAGATAATCCTTTAGATTGGGCATCAAGTTACATTTCAGACTATGTGGAGGCTCAAACAAAGCGTCAGGGCGATCAAGAGAAACTGATATCTCCCGCCAAGTAGAGTGGATACCACTGTCTCACAACCAGTATAAATTAAATGTGGACGTGTCGTTAGCAAACGGAGAGATGGGATCGGGAATGATCATCAAAAACTCAAAGGGCGAAGCGATGGCAACCGCATAAAATTACAGGAGAACAAGTTGCAATGTAGAGTTGGCAGAAGCTCAGGCGTTGGTAGATGGTGTGCTTCTAGCTATGGGTTCAGGCTTATCACCAATTTGGGCAGAAATGGATTCCAAAATTGTTTGGAACTTACTTCATGATCGAGAACAATATATCAACGAACTAGCCCCCTTAATTCACTAGCTCAGACTTTTGGCCAAAGATCATCATATCAGGGGGTTCCTTCTAACCCCAAGGGACGACAATAAAGTAGCACACCAGCTAGCTACTCATGCTCGCACAACAAAGCACTCTGAAAATCTGGCTAGAAGATTGTCCTATATGGACTCGAAGTAGCTTAGCTAAAGAAATGCAGCGAGTGGACGTCCCAACCCTTTCTTATTCTATAGTTTTTATATGTGTTTTCCTTCTAAAAAAACATAAATAATATATTGCAGTGTTAGCAATGCCACACAAGCATTTAATTAATGGGGTTGGACCAATTTGACACAAAATTGAAATTTTAGAGGAGTTCAGGTACCTATTTGACACAGTCACGAAAGTTCAGGAGCAATGTGTATTTTAATCTAATAATAATAATTTGCCCGCCACAGCCCGACCCGACCGCCCGAGATTTGACCAAAGGACGAACAAGATGGCGGGAGACTTGCATGCAGTTTCATACAAAACCTTTCGTTCTCCAGAATTTTAAGGGGACGATCCGATTTCTTCGCACAGAAATTAATTTTCCAATCTTTCTCTCTCTAAGAAATTTCACCCAAAAAAACAATCAAACAAAAAAAAAAAAACAAATCGAAGCTCTCTTCTCTCTCATCTCTTCTTCCTCAAGATTCACGAGAAAGCCAATAGCGACCTTCCAAATCAAATCCCTCAAACTTGTAATCCTCTCATCAATGCCATTGCCTTTCCAATCAATCCCTTCCCCTTTTCCCCTTTTCTCTCCTACTATTTATTGCCAATTCGTTGATCTTTTCGATTCCGTTACACACGTACTCGATCGATCAACCTTCTTATTTTTGTTTTTTTTCCATCTGTAATCGAGCTTCTTCAGTATTGTTCTTCCTCTGCCTGGGTTTATGATGAATTGCTAATCGTGTTTATCGATTTTTATTTTCGTTTTATTTTGCAGGTTTTGTTGCTTGATTTGGTGATTGATTGAGCTGTTGTAGAAGTAGAAGTAGGGCTTTGAGATGGAGAAGAAGACCTATCCGATAGGTGAAGATTTTTACGTTCTGTATGAGGAGGTTGGGCAGGGGGTGAGTGCTGCGGTTCACCGTGCTCTGTGTAAACCTCTTAACGAGATCGTCGCCGTTAAGATCCTCGATTTTGAGCGTGAGAATTGTGATCTGGTACTTCTTTTACGCATTCATTTTATGCTCTTTCTCTTTCTCTCTCTTTTCTTTTGTATATTCTATTGCTTGGTGATTTGATTTTGGGGAACAAAGTGGAGTCAATTCGATTCGAATTGCAATTTTTGTTATCGTTATTATTATGTATATAATATAATTTTTTAAAATTAGTGCAAGTCTAGCTGCTATGCGACCGGCGAGTTCTATTGGTTGACTTTTTCTTAATTAAGTCGGTGAGGAATCAAATTTTGTTGATTTAGCAAGTGGATTTTTCCTGATAAAATATTTGATTTGAGCAGGACCTTTTTTTAATCACTCTGCCTTGAGGATGAACTAAGAAAAACTCTGTTCTAAGTCTGATCAGTGGGGCATCTTTTACTCTGGTTCTAATATTTTTTTTCTTAAAAGTTGGATGGTGTCGGAAGATTTGACTGGATTTATTTCGGTGGAGTAATTTCATTCTATTGGTTGAATTTGGTGAGGTTAAATTTGACATGTAATTTTTGACATTGTAATATTGATGAGGCGTGAAAAATCCGAGTTTTGAAAATAAGAAAACGGCTTAGATTGATTAGTTGTTCTTTCTCATTCACGGCTGAAGAGAATCTCTGTCCAAGTTTTCTTTGTAAATGAATTATGGTGATTTTGATTTTCTCCCATTTCTTCCAGATTTTATGTTGCCTTTCCATGATCATGTTGGCATGACATGACAACTTAAAATGCTGATATTGATATTTTGAATTCTAAGCACAACGAATGTCATCTCGTTAAATCTTATCCGTACTGTCAAAGTCGTGATACATTTGCTCTACTTACTTGATTGTACTGTCACAGGTTAGCATTTATCGTGAAGTACAGACAATGATCTTGGTTGATCACCCGAATGTCCTTAAATCACACTGCTCCTTTGTCAATGGCCATAATTTGTGGATTGTTATGCCCTACATGGCTGGGGGTTCATGTCTTCACATATTGAAGGCTGCATATCCTGATGGTTTCGAGGAAGTGGTCATAGCAACAATATTACGAGAAGTATTGAAGGGGGTTGAATATCTTCATAATCATGGACATATACATCGGGATATAAAAGTGAGAATCTAAGACCTTATACATCAATTGTATCATGTATTGTGATATGAACCGGAATAGAACCACAATGTATTATGATATAAAAGGCAAAGGACTACACGATAAACCCAAGTATTTGAGGTACTTGGACCCTCCCTCTCTTGAGAAAACTCAAGAGTAACTCACTGATTCAATTCCCTATCTTCCCCCTTCCCACTCCCTCTACTTATAACTCCATACTCTAACAACTCCCTAACTAATTGCTAACATGCCCTTACCAATATTCCTAATTACACCTTTGGTACATTCCTATCATATTGTGTCACCCTATGTACATTAGTAATCCCCCCTGTAATGCAGGGTGTGTTAATAGTTAGGTAATTAGAGTTTATCTCCATATTTTTAGGTTCTTGCCAGTGTGTCTCCATAATAATAACTTATGCTGTCATGTCTAGAAACTGCATAACATATGGTATGGCAAAGTAAATGAAAGGATGATGAACATGAGGCAAAATCAGAAAAAAGAAAAAGAGAATAAATGGATGGATGGATGCTCAAATTTTCTTAAAAAGGAATTGTTTTCGCACCCATTCAGATGTGAGCGGAAGAGAAAGTAGCCAAGAATTTTTAACTGAAGGTGCCTGTAATTTTCCAACGATGGAGCTGAATCTGAATGGTTTATTATTTCATCCCCCATCTGAAGAATAGCTTCCTTGATTCCATGAAGTTCATGAAATAAGTTACTAGTTATTTCACACTCAAGACAACGTAACACTCTGATAAAGAATAAAATGTAGCCTTTATTTTATTCTATTTTTATTTATTTATGTTTCATCTTATATAGGCAGGTAATGTTCTCATTGATTCACGTGGTGCAATCAAGCTAGGGGATTTTGGTGTTTCTGCATGCCTTTTTGATTCAGGTGATAGGCAACGTGTGAGGAATACATTCGTGGGGACACCTTGCTGGTATATTTGTACTATTATATGCATGTGTACCTATTAAGTCTCTAGTTCCATCGTGTTTGAATCATTTGAGAGCCTTGATGTTCTCTTTATTGGAATGATGAAAATGTCAACTTGTCCATTTCTACTGAACAAATAGTTTGTTTAATAGAATGGATTATGAACTCTCATCAAGCAGTTTTATCAATTTGTTTCCTAATAAAAAGTTCTCTCTATTTCAGGATGGCACCTGAGGTTATGGAGCAATTAAATGGTTATGACTTCAAGTTAGTCTTTTTTCTTCATGTATTTCTGTCATGATTTTCCCATAGTTTTTATTTTTTTCTTTCCCTGACCTGGACAACAAAGTTGCTTACTAAAATTGATTAACAATTCTTTCGGCAGGGCTGACATCTGGTCTTTTGCCATAACTGGGTTAGAGCTTGCCCATGGCCATGCTCCTTTTTCAAAATATCCTCCGATGAAGGTGCATTACATTTTAATATCATATGCTATTACTTTGATCTTTTAAAGTGTCAAAGTTAAACATATTAAGAAAGTGGTTACTATAGGTACTGATGATGACCTTGCAAAATGCACCTCCAGGCCTTGATTATGAGAGAGATAGAAAATTTTCAAAGGTATAGTCTTTTTATTTGGATTTACAATGCGTTTCAAGCTGGTGTGGATATGTATAATTTTTGTTACTTTGTTTCTCTTTAGTCTTTTAAGCAGATGATTGCTAGTTGCTTGGTAAAAGATCCTTCAAAACGACCTTCTGCAAGTAAGCTGCTAAAGCATTCATTTTTTAAGCAAGCCCGTTCAAGTGATTATATTGCACGTACCCTTTTGGAAGGGCTACCTGTTCTTGGTGATCGTATAAAGGCGCTTAAGGTTGGAATTTTATTTTGGCAATCGGAAGAACACAATTCTATTTAATTTTATTTGGTACAAGTTGCTTATTAAGATTAATCCTTTAATCACAGAGAAAGGAAGAAGATATGCTTGCACAAAAGAAAATGCCAGATGGAAAGAAGGAAGAATTGTCACAGGTTTGAATTCTTTATTTAATGAAAACAAGAATGTTTATATCCTGACTATTTGTGCCATGATTTTGCGGCAGCTGAGGAGTCCCGGCAGAGTTGTCCTTGATACAGTTTAATTTTCTTTTCCTATCATTCACACCTTTTTTAAAACTTCTGAAACAGAATGAATATAAACGAGGAATTAGTGGATGGAACTTCAATCTCGATGATTTAAAGGCTCAGGCATCTCTGGTACTAGTAAACCTTTCATCAACAATTTTTTCGTATGCCATTTTGACATTTTATGATATATTTGCTATTTTTTTTTTTTTTGACAATCAGATTCAGGAATTTGAAGAATCCATAAGTGAAATCAGTGAAGGAGGGAGCTCAAATTCCTTATGTGCTCTTGATGTGCAAGAAAAGAGATTACAATGCCAAAATTTTTCAGAAATTTCAGATACTGTATGTTAATATTAATATGTTCTTTTATCCAGTATCTTTATATTTTAATTTGGGTTCCTAACATTCGTTTCTTGTTCACACAAAAAAAAAAAAAAAAAAAAGAAAAGGGAAAGAAAGAAAGAAAGAAATTGGGTTCCTAACAATCTCAACGTGTTTTCAGGAAGAGAATGGCTTGCTGCGGAGACAACCCTCCATGAAAATTAATGATACAGTGTATATAATTTATCATTACTTTCTGTATTAATATTTTCTTAGCCTAACAATAATATATTATCTCATACGTCCTGATTGGATATGAAAATCCTTATTTTTGGTCCAAGTTCTAAGGCTTTTCCTTGTTAAGTCAACTAGCAAGATATAGTATTTTAACAGCAGCCTTTTTCTTTCTTTCCCAGAGATGGTAAAAAGTCTAGCAACGATTCAACTATTACTGGTTCTTCCTCTCAACATCATTCACCCCGCCAAGATAATCAAACTGAGAATGGTTCCAGTGAAGAGCTTTATTTGGAGAACAGCAAAAAATTTTTGGGGAATACTCCTAATACTAGCCAACATAAAAGAAGTATTTCTTCTAATCCCGCTATTCAACAAGAAGGCAGTTCGCCACTGAACAGAAGAGAGAGGTTTGTCTTTGTAGATTCAGTCCTAGTTTTAAGTTAGAGTTTGCTGACATGCACGTGAATTCTTTTGTTAGGTATCCAAACACAAACAAATGCAAAAAACTCACGATAGGAATATATTGCAATAACAAAGAGAAATTACAATATAAAGATAATCTTTTGAGAGAACCAACTCTCTCTTAAAGTCCCACTATGAGACAATACCCAAAATTCTTCACACCCTCTAAGACTTTCCACTCCTCTACTTATTAATTATTACCAAGACCCCTTAACTAATTACCAAGATACCCCAACTAATGACTACCTTACTACTATGCTACTACTATCCCCAATATCCCTCTATTAGTACTCTCACATCTTTTTTTGAGCTGTGACAGTTTACTGATGTTTCATGGATCTCCAAAATATTACATGTTTTCATCCTTGTGGCCTATGGTGTTGTCTTTATTCTAGTAACATTTTCTAGAAATATTGCTGGCACGACTTTTGTGCATGCATGAATATATTTGTTTGTACGTCTTTGACAAGGTATGCTGAGTTGGTGGTCCATGAATTTCCTTATTGTGCATCAGATCGTGAAAAGAGTAACTAAAAACCACAATTGGAAATTGAATTCTCAGAATCCAAAACATACAATGCTCTAGAACATGTTTCTTAGTCAGATTTGAAGGAACAAAGATTATTCTTTGCAGAAAATGTCTCAATATTATTTCAGTTCTTCATAAATCAAATTTTTCTCTCAAGCTGGTTCTTTCTTTAACCACATTGTTAAACAAGACATAAATTTGGTGGATAGACATGCATGTATTAGCAAAAGCTGAATTATCTTCTCTTCCTCTCCTCTTTTGCAAGGTAGAGTTTTGATTTTTAAGATTGGTGTACGAGGTAGTCCCTTTCCTTCAGCCTATTACTGCCATTATAAAACAGCTCCACATAATCTGCAAGCCAAATATTGTTATACTTCCATCTTTGTTATTTTGCAGTTAGTTCATTTGATGAACAGATAGTGCTATCACCTTGTTTGTTATTATTGTTTCTGAAAAGTTTAACTGGCGCAAGGGTTAGCATGGCTATGTTTTGCAAAAAAAATCCCCTTCTGTTTGTGTTCATTATGATGCCCTGTCACCATTTCTGATATTTATGAATAGAAGTTCATGATGAATCACTTTGAATAGTTGAATTTTCAGTTATGAGACAGAGAAGAATGCTGCAAATGGTGGCAGTGTTGCAATAGGAAACACTTCTCAGGCGGTAGATGATGTGCTTTCCGATTCTTATTCTAAAGATTCCAAGTCATCATGTATGTGTTTAGCTATATGATAGACTTTTGTTTTCCCTTGATTGCAATTGTGGGGTATAAATTGTTAGTTTTATGTCTGATTGATGTGCTTTAGTAACAAGTCCAGCAACAAATGACGAGGAACAGGACGAGAAAGCAAAGGCACCAGTTATTCAGCAGAAAGGGCGTTTCAAAGTTACTTCGGAGAATGTTGATGTAGATAAGGTGGGTTTAATAATCTGGAGGATATTCCTTGTTTTCTTATAGGCTGCATTACTCAATTTTGTCTGTTTCTTTTCAGGCAGTTGCATCCCCTATTCTGCAAAAAAGTCACAGTATGCAGGTTGGTAATTTTGAGGATAGCGTATGATCAATTGTGATTATTTGATCTTTTTTCTTCTTTTTCTTCTTATTTTTAATGCTTCTCATAATGTAATATTATGAGATGTACGTGCTCAAGAAGAAGATTCAAGAGGTTTAAAACATGTGGTCTGCGTTTGAATGTATTCTACATGTACAACTTGTTAAATATATGCATGCAAATTTGTTATGGACCAGTATAGATTGATTTGGAGACCATACAATTCACAAGGCTATAGCGTGTTTATGCGCTATGACAAAAAAGAAAAAGTTATTTTTCAACGTGTTCAATTTGTATTTATACTTTAATAAGTTTATTGCTCCTAAGTCCCAGGATGTCGGTTATGCAGGTGATTACCTCGACTCCTGCTACTCCTCTACCTTCTAATCTACCAAGTCCTCTACTGACACCTCTACCTTCATCTGATGCTATTCCAATTAATACTAGATCTTCTATGTTTCCAGTGTTGCACTCTGTTTTGCAGACAAATATTGTTCAAAGGGTATGGTTAATGAATTAATATAGCATCGTCACTTGTCAATTGCTGAATTTAGTCTGTCGTTCCTTGTTGGAACAGGATGATATTTTGACTCTAATGAGGCAAATCACAATTGGAGACTTTCCAGGTTTGAGTTTCTCCTTTTTTTTCCAATTAAGGTTCTAAGTTCATTTCAATCGACTCAAATCTATTTTTTTTTCCTTTTTTTTTTTTTTTTAACAATGCTCAGCGGAGGGTGTCGTTGATGTCTCAGGGGCACATATAGCAACAATGGAGAAATCTTTGGTATGTAAGAAAGGAGAGGATAGTTGAGTTAAATGAACATTTTAATTAGAGCTTACCATTTGACAATTTACATTTTGGAATTTGCTTCTTAAAACGGTCGGCGATTCACATACATCTGCTTGCCTACTTAATTGATGTAAACAAATAAGGTTAGAGACTTGGAACATATCAAATTCCACAATTATATTTGTTAGATGGTCATTAGAGCATCTTGCAATTTGATTAATATTGCTTGTTCACTGAGCATTACGAAAAGGGAATGCTTGAAGTAGTGGGGTGCAATCAGCCTTTGTAGACTAGTCTGGCATCTTTCAACTAAAAAAAGAAAGGTTTTGAGGAATTTAGTTGGCTTTGTTTTACGAAGGATTTGGAAAACTCTGAAAAGGTTTAGGTTGAATTTGACTGTGAATTTTCACCTCTGTAAATTTTATGACTGAAACCTATATTCCTATATGACATTTTGCTTGGTAGAGCATTTCTAAAAAAACTCCCTAACCTCAGTCCAAGACTTGAAGCTTTTGAGTAGAGTGAGTTTGGAATGACTTCTTAAAAAGTGTTTTTTTTATAAAAGTTTTTATTTCATAAGCTCTTTTGCAAGAAACACTAACTCTTTGCTTCTCTTTAAAGCACTTCAAGTACTTTAAAGTTTTTTTTTAGAATTAACTATGTGGGTTTTGAAAAGTGTTTTTAATGGGTTAAAAGCACTTTCTCCTTCTCAAAAGTAATCTGAAACTCGACCTTAATCTTTATGATGATTATACTTTTTAGCTTTTCAAGTCATATTTGGTCATAATTAAGTTAGAGATCCAATGAGATGAACATTCACTTCTTCTGTTGTTGATTGGAGGATCATTATCTGCAGCTTGAAGCAGCTCATGAAAGGGAGAAGGATTTAATTAACGAAGTAACTGAATTACAGTGGAGGTATGTTTGTATTCAGAAATATATGTGTATAGCTTCAATTAATTAGTAGCTCAAAAATATTTTCCTAAACCTTGCCTTTTTTATTTGTAGGATATTACGTGCGAAAGATGAAATCCAAAGATTAAAATTAAACAATGCAGGTTAATGGTTTATCTATTTATTTAGTTCATAATATCTCAGGGTTTGAATTTGGTGCGTCCTATTTGCCAATTGAATATGAAATAATGTGGAATGGACGTAGAAAAAAGCCTTGAAATAACTCTTAGGTGTACAATAGGATAGAGAGAAAAAGAAAAAAGAAAAAAAAGTAAATGTCATATTGGCTGTACTCTTGATATCTACTAAACATTTTCAACAATCTTCCTTGTGTAGTTATCTCTTCATTAATTTCTGCAAAATAGTGCAGATTTAGTGAGAAATTATTGTTAGTGTACATTATTTTAGTGTAAGTTTATGAGGCTTTATTTAAGTTTTCCCTTCCCTTTTATATTTTATTCCATTTTATTTATTTGTTTGTATAATTTTCGTCTCCTAGAAATTTGTATAATCACTTCATTACTTGCCCGGTTTTAGTGTATTCAACCTTCCTCTTGTTAAAACTAAAGAAAAAAATAATAGTAAATAAAAATGAAAAAAAAAAATGATTTGGGTTTTGAAATTTCCATGAAACTAGAGACAAAATTCATACTTGGAATTAATTATGTTAGATGTATCAATCTGATTTTCCCTTTTAATGAAGTTTATTTATTTTTCAAAAAAAAAAAAAAAAGATTTCAAGGATTATAAATATAAATATATAATATAATATAAATTTTAATTTGTTAGCATTTGCGAAGATAACATAATTGTGATTTTTTCTTTTTTAAATATGCTTTTAAACCCTTCACATTTCGTTAGTTTTTCAAATTTGAATATCTCAATTATTTTTTGAAATGTTTAACACTAGTACTTACTTTGCTTTTAAACCCTTCTCATTTTATTTTATCTTTGAGTTCTCCCAGAAGAATATTATATTTGAAATAGTAAATAATATAATATTGATAAAATAAAATACATGTTTATGATTACTAACGACGGATTAAAACACATTAATTATATTTAGTTTTATTACAAGTGAAACCTGATTTTAATTTATTCATCTTAATCTTAATCTATATCTATATCTATCTATCTATACTATATATAAAAAGGGCTAAGAGGGGAGAACCTTTGCTTTCCTGTTTTGCCCTTACATTTTTAATAAATTCCCACTTTGTCCTTCAATGATCAATGATAGGTCATGACTTTTCGAGTTGAGGTGTCCGTTGAGAGAAATGTTGAATAGTTGCAATGTATACTTGTAGGACACGACTGTTCAAATTATGTGTCTATTTATTCAAATGCATACAATTAATATCGACAAGACACGACTATTGAGTGCAGGTGGTTATACATCAGTGGATGCATTCATTCGTGTATGAATACAATCCATGTATATATTGTTTCAAAAAAAAAAAAAAAGAATACAATCAATGTATAAAAACATTGAACTATGTTATATAATTATTTTATTCAAGTTAGTTCTTCATTTATTGTCTAAGTGACTTTTTGTAAAACATGTTGTTGTTGAGATTCATGAATTTCGTAGTTATGTTATTTGTATCTTTAGATTCAAGAGTTGTTATTTCATGAATTGCACCAAGGTCCTCCAAGAGATTTTGATCCAGTGGGAGTGGTTACACAACATGGCAGGGTATTCTTTCTTGTATGGTTGTAATTTAGACGGTATATGTGTGAAACATCATGAAAAATATGAAATGATTAAAATGAAAATTTATGGCCATATATGTTTTACAATATCAAAATATTAACATATCATTTAATAAATTAATTATTTGCATAAAATTTCACTTTGTACTATACCTAGGAATTTTCATGAAAAAGTGATAGTATGAAAACATTGTCATGAGTAACTTTTAAAAATTTATTAAAACAAAAACTATATAATATTTACATTATAAAAAAAAACTATATAATATTTACTTGTTACATACTAAAAATGTACTATTTTCTCTTATTTTAATTTAAAACTATAATATTTAACGTGCAATGCACGTGTTTCTCGACTAGTATATATAAATGGGGCTCATAGGGAAAAATCTTTGCATTCCTCTTTTATCCTTGGAAAGAGGAAAGAGAAAATAGTATTTTTAAAAAGAAAAATGAAATTAAAATAAGGGAATACATTTTTCGTCCCTCGTGTTTTAGGTTCGTTTCCAATAGATCCCTAGGTTTCAAAATCGAACAATCAAGTCCCTACTATTTCAGAAATGCTTCTATTAAGTCCCTCCACCCTTAATTTTGTTAACGGTACTGACGTGACAGTTAAAAATAATAAAATAATATATATTTTTTTAATTAAAATAATAATAAAAAAAGGGAAAAATACACTTTTGGGACGGGGGAGGGAGGTCCCTCCTCCCTCCCTTTTCTATTTTTTTTTTTTTAAAAAACATTGAAGAAAAAAAAGAGAAAAAGAAAGAAGGGAAGAAGGAGAAAGAAGGGAAGAAGAAGAAAGGAGAAAGAAAAAAAAAAAAAAAAATCAGTCGCCGGGGGCCGGCGGCGGCGACGGCGTGTGGTGGCCGCCGGTCGCCGGACTTAGGAAGAAGAAGAAGGAGGAGGGAGAAGATGGAGAAGAAGGAAGATGGAGAAGAAGAAGATGAGAAGAAAGAGAGAAAGAATAAAAAAAAATTAAATATTAATATTTTATTTTTTTAATATTTTTTATTTAAAAAATAAAACAAAAATAATTTTTTATATTAAAATAATAGTGCCACGTCAGCAACCGTTAAAAGTTAACATAAAATTTGACGGCAGGGACCAAAGTGCTCCTTATCTCAAACCTCAGGGGTATTTTTGTTGAGTTTGAAAACTCAGGGACCCAAGTGTCACTTAACCCAAACCTCAGGGACCAAAAGTGTATTTTTCCCTAAAAAAAATAAAAAAAAATCTCTACTCTCTCTCTCTCCTCTTTCTCCCCCACCCCCGTGACCTTCCTCTCTCCTCCTCACCTTCTCTCTTCTTCTTCCCACCCTTCGCCGGAGCCTCCTCCCGCCGCCAGAGTCTCTCCTCGAATATCCCTCTCTCTCTCTCCTCCTTCGAAACCCTAACACCCCTTTCTCTCGTCTTCTTCCAAACTTCAAAGTTTAGGTTTAGGCTTGGACGATTTGGAAGAGGGTTTGGAATCAGGTTCTGGCGGAGTAAGAGCGGATTCAGGGAGGAAGATCCAAATGCTAAGAGATGTAAACGGATCGATGTGGATATCTTTGGTAGCAACGCCGTCGGTGAACAAAGGATTATCGGAAGCAACGATTTCCTCGGGTCGAGATGTGACTCCAAAAGGGCTCGATTCGTCAAGTGGAGCTTGGATCAGATTCTGTAGACGATGCTTCAAGAGAAATTTGAAGAACACGCTGTAGAGCTTCACAGCCACGCTTGGCATTTCTCTCGGTCTCTGTTCTCAATCCCTCTCGCTCTCCCTCTCTGTTTCTTTCCCTTTCTCCCTCCCTCTCTCTTCTCTCGTATTTTCAGAATTCAGAGTAAAAATCGCAGAGCCGAATCGGAAGGAGACGACAGAGATATAATCATGGGTGAATAGGGAATTGGGTTGGCTGTGTGCAAATGGATCGAGGGAATTGGGGGTCGTTGAAATGAGAAATTACTCTGGAGATCTCTCGTAACGCTTCAATGGCGTTCATAGTTGGAGAGAGGAAGAAGACGAGAGAGAGGGGTATTCGAGGAGAGACTTCGACGGCGGGAGGAGGCTCCGGCGAAGGGTGGGAAGAAGAAGAGAGAAGGTGAGGGGGAGAGAGGAAGGTCACGGGGGTGGGGGAGATTGAGGAGAGAGAGGGAGTAGAGATTTTTTTTTAAAATTATTTTTTATTTATTATTATTTTAATTAAAAAATATATATTATTTTTATTATTTTTAATTGTCACGTCAGCACCGTTAAAAAAATTAACGGTGGAGGGACTTAATAGAAGCATTTCTGAAATAGTAGGGACTTGATTGTTCGATTTTGAAACCTAGAGACCTATTGGAAACGAACCTGAAACACGAGGGACCAAAAATGTATTTTACCTTTAAAATAATAGATATTACTACTCATAAATAATATAATAATGAAGCTTTAAACTAAAAATTAAATAGAAAGTGAAAATATATTTAAAATTTGAAAAGAAAAAAAAAATAAAAGAGACTTGATCTATCATCTCTTGAGATTGGGACTGAAAGGATGTTCCTTCCGAAAATCAAATCAAACTTAAAAAAAAAGTGTCGTAAAAAAAAAATAAAACTTAAAGAAAATTAAAATTTTCTACTAAAACATTTATAAAAGTAAAAACGTTAAATAGTAAAAAAAAAAAAAAAAGAATTATGAGGAAAGGAGAAAAAAATATGTGGTGGCAGAGAGTGAAAGAAAACAATAAATATAGGGAAAAATACACTTTTAGTCCCTGAGGTTTGGGTTAAGTGACAGTTTGGTCCCTGAGTTTTCAAACTCAACAAAAATACCCCTGAGTTTTGAGATAAGGAGCATTTTGGTCCCTGCCGTCAACTTTTCTGTTAAATTTTAACAGTTGCTGACGTGGCACTATTATTTTAATAAAAAAAATTATTTTTAAAATTTTTTAAAATAAAAAAATAAAAAAATATTAAAATATTATTATTTTTTAATTATTTTATTTTTTCTCCATTTCTTTACTTCCCTTCTTCTTCTCCATCTTCTTCCTCTTCATCCTTTCATTCTTCTTCTTCATATCTCCGGTGGCCGGCGACCGGCGGCCACCGCTCGCCGGCGCCGGCGCCGGCCGCCGACACTCTTTTTTTTTTTTTTTTTTTTTTTTTTTTTCCCTCCCTCTCCTTTTCTTTTTCTCCCTCCCTCTTTTACTGTTAAAAAAAAAAAAAACAAAACGAAGGGGGAAAACCCCCTTCGATTCCGGCGCCGGAGAGGGAGGAGGGAGCTCCCTCCTCCGTCTCCGACGGCGAGACAGAGGAGGGCTCCCTCCTCCCTTTCCGGCGCCGGAATCGAAGGGGGTTTTCCCCCTTCCTTTTGTTTTTTTTTTTTTAACAGTAAAAGAGGGAGGAAGAAAAAGAAAAGGAGAGGGAGGAAAAAAAAAAAAAAAAAAAAGAGAGGGGGGGGGGACGGGGCCGGCGGGCGGGGGGGGGGGGCCGCCGGCCACCGGAGATATGAAGAAGAAGAATTAAAGGATGAAGAGGAAGAAGATGGAGAAGAAGAAGGGAAGTAAAGAAATGGAGAAAAAATAAAATAATTAAAAAAATAATAATATTTTAATATTTTTTTTATTTTTTTATTTTAAAAAATTTTAAAAATAATTTTTTTATTAAAATAATAGTGCCACGTCAGCAACTGTTAAAATTTAACAGAAAAGTTGATGGCAGGGACCAAAATGCTCCTTATCTCAAAACTCAGGGGTATTTTTGTTGAGTTTGAAAACTCAGGGACCAAACTGTCACTTAACCCAAACCTCAGGGACTAAAAGTGTATTTTTCCCATATATATATATATATATATATATATATATATATATATATATATATATATATATATATATATATACTGGTTAAAGGTCGCACGTAAAATTTCAATGTTTTTAGGTTAAATTATAATGAATATGAAGGTTAAAACTAAGTATATCTTTTTTTTTTCAAAAGTCAAAATTATGTATATCTTGTTTTTATTTTGTTTGTTAACAATTGATTTTGTTATTTAATTTCATTTAATTTACTTATATTTTCAATGTGGGATCCTCGACAAAGAAAACTTAAATACACAATATAAATCATCCAACATAAAATTTTGAAAAAAATAGCAAAAATAATATATAACAAAAGAAATTAAACAATCATATCATGTCAATCACGTCTAACAAAAGAAATTAAACAAATTAATTTTGGATATCTACGAAATATTTATTAAATGTAATAGAATTTTAATAAGGTTTCTTCATACAATCACACACAGTATCTAATTTGGAGGAATTTTGTTGTGATTTACGAATGCAATATAATTTTGCACTAACATGTTTATTTTATATATATTATCATTGGTGCTTTTTGGAAAAACATGACTAATGACCTGTTTTTTTAAATACATTTTCATTTAAATCATTGAATGGATGCACCTATACATAATGGATAAAGTGATTCAATGTGTAACCACCTCCACCCGAATAATCACATATCGTTAGCTTATAAATTACAACTATTCGATCTAAAATGATATAATGTTACTTAAAAATTCACTTTTTATACTCGAATAGTCATGTTTGAAAAACTACTTCATTGTACAAATTTCTCTCAACGGACATCTTGAACCGAAGAGTCACACCCCATCAACAAATAGTGAAGGGCAAAATAGGAATTAATTAAAATTGTAAGGGCAAAAGAGAAAAGAGAAATACCAATTTCATTCATGTGGGGGATTGAATTAATACCAATTGGATTATGATTTCCATAATTCTGTTGCTAATTATTATTATGTTCTGTTTGTTGTTGAATTTGATGCTACTACCAATTCAACTTTTGTTATATACATGCATATATGTATGTATAAATATTTATTTATTTATTTATTTATTATTATTATTTTTTTTTAGTGATTATGATATTCTGATTTAGGCTAAATTATAAAAAATGTCCATGAACTATGAAGTTTATTTAAAAAACGTCCCTAAACTTAAAAAGTTTCAAAAAAATCCTTTAACTTTAAAAAGTTTAAAAAATATCTTTGTTGTTAAGTTTTGGATGAAAAACGTTAGAATTTCAGTTTCATTAATACCATTGAACTTTAAAAAAAAAATAAAAAATAAAAAATACCGTAATTGAAGAATGTTTTTTTTTCTCCTCTCACTCTAAATTCTTTCTCCATTAAAATTAATGCAAAACTTTGCTTATAAAGGTTATGTGCAACATAACATCAGGTAAAAACAAAGTTAGAAATTGAGTTTTCTCTTTTTAAAATTCTGGTTATCAAATTGGTTATGAGAGTTGGTATTATCTATGGTTTAGTATTGTTAATACTTATTGTAGCCACCTATTTTTGCCCGGCTTATTAAATTATTTGTTAATTAATCATTAAAATGCATAATTATGTTTGAAAATTTGATTTAATTAGAAATGTTTGTTTATGCCATTTGGTCTCTTCTTCCTAGTTTGGTTAGAGTAACCAATTTAGTTGGTTTAATTGCCAAGAGATCAAAGAAGCAATTTTTTTTTTAATTTTGAATTGGTTTACAAAAAGTTGCATTCCATTTTGAGCAAAGCTTATATTTGGCATTGGATTTCAAAATTTGAAAAGTAGCTAGTAAATTTTATGCACAAAAGAGGAATGGGTTTTAGCTTATATAAACCCTTCTTGTTGAGCTTGAGAAGGGAGTTCATTCAACCAAAAAAAAACCCTAGAGAAAAAAAAGAGAGTTCACTCACCACACAAAAAAAATCCAAAATCTAGAGCATAGAAGAAAATCCATCTTAGTTGGAGGTTGCATTTGGTAGGGTTTTTTGTCCCAAGGATCCGCACCTCAAGCAACAAGCGGGTATTTTATTGTTCTTGATTTCGTCTCTTACACTTTTTTTTTCTTTTCTTGAGCACCTTGAAAAACTATAGTTGAGTAAGGGTATTGCAAGCTCCTTTATTATTGTTTCTTACTTCTATTTTTTTTATGTTGTGATGTAAGTTTTTATCTTCCTCTTGTTTTTCTTCTTTTTTGTTCATATCATTCCCCTTTCTTTATTTTTATTTTTCTAGTTTTCGTTCTTATTGCTCTATTTACCAAATTGTGTAATGAAGAAAATGGCTAAAAAAAAAAAAAGAAGATTGTGGAGCTTTGGTTGAGGTTAAAACTATAAAAATGAAAATGAGAGAAAAATAAAATACAGTGAATTTGAGAGAGAAAGAAAGAGTGAAAAAAAAAAAGGGAAGATGTTTTTTTTTTAAAATGTATTCTGTTTTACTGTATTTATTATTATTATTATTATTATTTATATATATGCATGAGTTTGCTGAGTAGAGTTTAATTTTTATTTTTTTTTTTGCTTTTTTTTAAGGTGTTGTCATGTGCCCACAGAATGGGCGGCAATTTTGCCGCCTATTTCCCTTCTTTTATTATTTTTATTTTATTTATGTTATTCTTTTTTTTTACTTTACTTTATATCTGTATCTGTTTTTTTTCTTTTAATTATTTATATATATTTTTCTTTTGCAGTATTTATTTATTCTACTTATTTTTCATTTTAGTTTCCCTTCATTTTACTATTTGATCTTGTGGCTTCTTATTTAACATTTCTTTTATCTAATTGTATCTATTTTAACATGTCTTAATTCTATTTTTTCCATATGTCTTAATTCTATTTTTTCCATTTGATTGGATTTTATTTTTACTAGCATGTTTGTATGAATTTTGTGAGTAAAATATTTTAATTTATTGACCAAGCTTTTTTTTTCCTTTTAATATACATATATATGTTCATTTTGTATTGTAAATGCATTATGGTTCTAATTTTTAATCCATACTTTATTTTATTACAAAGTTTATCCGACGACGGAATCTAGAAATATTTGGGAGTCCGATTTTCTAGTTTTCTTGAGGTGAGGAGTTGATTCTTTGGGAGTCCGAGATCAATTCCAATATGTTTTATTAAATCTTTTAGCATGTTTAATATATTGTATTTGCATATTTATTGCATTCATTATTATGTCATTTTACTTTATCATAATTGTAATTTATTGTTTATAAACATGCATATTATATATTTTTGTTAAATGCTTTCAAATTCCTTTTTTAAATAGTTCTCTTTTTTATTTCAAAAAAAATATTTTCAAATCTCTTAATTTTTGTTCCTTTGATCTTATTAAAAGCTTTAACTAATAAATTGTTATTTTTAAAAGGTTTTTTTTATAATATTTTCTTAAATTTGATTTTTAAGACCGTTTTCCCTAAAAAAATCCTATGATGGAATCTAGAAATATTTGGGAGTCCGATTTTCTAGAGTTCCTAAGGTGAGGGATCTTAATCTTTGGGAGTCCGAGATTTTGATCCCAAGAAAAAATGAATTTAATTAAAAAAAAATGTTTTAAAAAAATCTTTCCCTTGAGAAATGCTATCCTATGACGGAATTAGGGAATTGTAAAATTCTCTAATATTCTTGAGGTGAGGAATTTTAATTCTAAGAGAGCAAAATCAATGGAATCTTTCCACTTATTTTATGGGATCATTACTTCAAATATTGGGGTAATGAGGGGTAAAATAAGACATTTGTTTTAAAAAAATATCTTTTCTCCAAATAATATATTCTTCTAAAATTAATTTCAATTCAAGATAAAATTTTGGCCACCGTTTCTTTAACGGGTGTTGTGGGGTGCTAACACCTTCCCCATACACGAACAACTCCCGAACTCAAATTTGGTTTTCGCAGACCGTTTTTTTTTATTTTTCTTAAAATATTAGTTTTATCTTATTTTGGTGTCCAATCACACCATAAAAAAGATTGGTGGCGACTCCTGTTATTTTCCCCTTTTTCGAGGACGTCGGCCGCTCCGCGTCGCAGGCACGTGGCGACAGCTTGGCGACTCCACTGGGGACATGAGATTTCATCTCGAGGGTTTGGCCATTTTTATTATCTTGTATTGTTTATTTTATTTTATTATTATTATTCTTATTATATATGTTGCTTGGGTTATTTTATTGTTGCACACACCTTCACAAGCCTCCTGCCCGGGCTTTCCTATTAGGTTTAGATTTGAGGATGTAGTAGTGTCGACCTTCGAGAAGCTTATGCTTCCGTGTAGGCACACGAAAAATCCTCACTCAATGTGGTCATGTGATCTTGTAAGATTTATTGACCATTTTGGGGACTTTTTTAGGATCTTAGAACCAACTTCACTTGCTTGAGACCTTTATATTTGTTTTACTAATTCACACACTAATCACAAGCCTCCTACCCGGGCTATTCCCAATAGGACTAGAATCGAGGACGAAGCAGTGTTGACCTTCGAGAAGCTTATGCTTCCGTGTAGGCACACGAAAAATCCTCACTCAACTTGGTCATTCCGTCATATATGGCTTTGTGACAAATTTGAGGGCCTTTGTCATTTAGGATCTTAGAAATTAACCACTCTAGTTTAGAGCATTTATGTTATGTATCTTATTATTCCATGATTATTTTCTGTACCTTCTTTGGGTTCTTTTTTTTATTATTTTATTTATTCCATTATTTCATCCACATGTCCTCACATACGCATGTATACATGATCTAGCATAGAGAGTCACTCCATTATCATGCATCATCCTAGGTTTATAAAATACTCATTTGTTTATCAGTTATATATTATTAGACCCTTTAGTTATGCATCATTATGTTTAACTTTTTCCTTTAAAAATCCCATTGCATATCCATATTAAACTTTCGTAAAGATTTCATTGTGATTGAAATAAACATCTGAAACCTTGTATGCATTAAAATCATAGCATTGAGAACCAATTTATTATAATGCATAATCATAATGTTTATAAGCATTCATCCAAAAAAAATTATAAGCATTCATTTGCTTATTAGGGTTTCCAATCATTTGACATTGTGCTTAACCTTTTTCCCTTTATAAATTTCAATAAACATTCGTATTAGGCTTCTATAAAAGTTTGCATTTGCATTTTGTGTGAAATTTTTTAATTTTGGAATCTTGTACACAGGCATTAAGGTCATATCATTGTGAGTCAATTCATTATCATGCACAATCCTAATGTTTATTAAGGATTCATTTGTTTGCTTTACATCACCATTAGGCTTTTTAATCACAATTCATCATTGTGTTTAACATTTTTCCTTTTAAAATCTCAATAAATATCCATGTTAGACTTTTTTTTTCCTTCCTTAAATTTTGCACGTGCATTATAAAATAACAAATGCATTAAAGTTTGCATGTGCATTAAAAATCATCTTAATATCATGCATAATCCTAAGGTATATAAGCATTCATTTGCTTGTTTTTTGTCATTAGGGTTCTAATCATTGGACATTGTGTTTAATTTTTTTTTTCCTCTTGAAATTTCAATAAATATTCATATTAGGCTTTTATAAAAACAAATGCATCAAAATCACTCCATTGAAAGTCATTTTGTGATAATCCTATTGTTTATAAGCATTCATTTGTTTGTTTCGTGTCATTAGGCCTTTTAATGATTCATCATATTGTGTTTAGCATTTTTCCTTGTTAAATTCCAATAAACATTCATATTATGCTTTTATAAAATTTTGCATTTGCATTATGAGTCTTTGGTTTTGAAACCTTTCATGCATACACTTCATGCTGGTAATAAGAACTTAGACTAGTTTCATCCTTCTCTTGCTCTAAAAAGAATTAAAAGAGTTGAGGTTAAGCAAAATAGCTCAAAGATCTCCACTCCATCATCAATATTGGACTAGAGGGAAGGTTAGGATCATGGAAAATTAGTTTAATAGCCAAGTAAAGCAGCAGTCAATCAACAAGATGTAGAAGAGTTAAAAGAGCAGATGACAAGGATTTCAAGTTACTCTCTTGAAGACAAGAAACAGAAGTGGCAGGGGCACTGTAACAGAAATGGGACAAAGCCAAGTATCAGATGATCTCCCCACCTACCTTTTTGGATTTATACCCCTTAGAAGTTGTCCAATCGACATTTGGAAGGGATGACGTCGTACCTTGCATCATTTTCGACGCAAGCTCCTAATCAAGCCCTTTATCGAGGGAGTCATGTGGACGACTCAGTGTTCAGCCCATACATGGAGTTTGATAAGGAAATTTCTGATGATTCAAGCAGTAAATGAAGATTAGGGTTTCCAGAAGAGAGACTATGCACAATAAAAAGTGTTAATGTCTATAAGGATATGGATATAACACATCTGTGTTTAGTCTTAGACGTCATATTACTGCTCAAGTTCAAGATGTCAAGTGACAAGTTTAATGAGACCACCTGTTTGAAAAGCTACCTCAGCATATATTGTCAGAAGAGTTGGATTGCTCAAAGTTTACAGATAGAAGGACTTGGCAGATGCATTCAAGAAGCCATATGAATACAATATTGATATATGGTGCCAGAATGCTCAAATCTTCAACGCATCGAAAATGAAGGCATTGAAACTTTGAAGGAATATGCTCAAAGATGGAGAGAAAATGAGTGGCCCAAGTGCAACCCTCATTGGCAGATAAAGAAATATTAGCAATCCTCATAAACATTCAAAAGAGCTTCGTATTATGGCAAGATGATTGGAAATGCCTCAACGAACTTCTCTGGCATTAATCAGAGAAAGGATTAAAAACGAAGAGTTAAAAATGGGCATGAAAATGCAGAAGCCACCACCTTAAAAGGCATGGAAGAAGAAGAAGTGAATGAGACTATTCTAGGGCAAAGAATTATTAGCCCACAATATTTCATCACCACACATTTAAATTGGTGAACTACACTCAGAGTCCTTAGCAAAATGGACAAAATCAGTCAAATGCACCAAATCAACAAGGTGCTAAGAATAGTTAGAGATCGACGCAGGAAGACCCCATACGACCTCCATATCCTAAGTGGAAAGCACACAATATGAGCACCATGCAGGGGCATTGGAAAACTCTACAGAGATTTGCCTCCCCCTGAAATTTGAGGTGCAAAGTTTAATCAAAGCCAGATGGCAGAAGGCTGATGAAGCAGGAGAGGAGCAAGGTATCAATCAAAATCTTCTCCCGAATGATGAGAATTTTGCTATAAATTGGATTGAAGTGGATCATTGAAGAACTTCAAGAATAATTATAATTTGATTATGCCTAAGACCCCATGGATGTCTTTTGTAATGGGGGTAGTTTAATCTTGTTGAAGCATTAATGCCATCTGTATCCAATTTTGTGAAGTGAAATGGATTGTTGTCTTTCATTATACAAGTATACTCATGATTATATTTGTCTCCTTTTGTTTATCCATCATAAAAGATAATACATGGTTAGTAAAGGAGGATATTAAGATGCCGTTAAGAGTTGGTTACAATGTTCCACCTTCAACCTCAAGCAAAGTATGAAAATGAGAATATGGTGCATCGCTGGAGTTACTAAGACTAATGGAACAAAAGAAAGTGACAACCATGTCATGCCAATATCCTGTGGAAGTAGTTAATTCAAACCAAATGTGACCATTTAGACTCTATTGGCTCCCAATCATGAGTAAAAAGGTGTGTTTCCATAGTTTTGTTGAGACATTTGGATACAAAATTCTTACATTGTAACTGCGTTCTTGAAACTAAGCAGTAGTTTCAAATGAAATATCAAGAGTATTGTGACACATTATCCTTCCTCAAACAGTTGCAGTAAACTAGCACAAGATGTTGACATTTGCTTACACATCAGTTGGGACAGTCCCCTTTTCTTTAACATACAACATAAAGTTGGTGTTGCCTGTTGAAGCTTGAAAAATCATCCTTCGGAGTATGGCTGCATTTAGTAGAAGCCCAAAGAAAGTTCGTCAGCATTTCTTGCAAGAACGAGAATTTAGTATTAAAAAATGATCCTCCCACTTTATAAGGACCATCAAGGAAAGTGAACACCAAAATTATGAAGAAGTCCACGAAGATAAAAAGCCTTCTCTGATGAAGTTTATGAAAGGATGAATTATCCAACTTGGCAAATGCAAAGAGCTTGTCAAAGAGTTATTATGAGGTTTTGGATCTATTGACTTTCATTACATCCACCATTTTATCATCAACTTCAAAGTCTTGAGATGACACTTATTTGGTGATCATGAGAGTTCTTGAGATGTACGGACTCTTATGTTAAGTAACCACTCCATTAATCTTCCCTTGAAGTTTTAAGTCAAGGCGAAAGTCACTACAAGATCATGATACCTAACCAAGCTATATGGAGAAGTATCAATGAGTTTGTTTTGTACACTTCAACTTTTTTCTTCTTTTGAAAAGAATAAGAGAAGGATAAAGTTAGTGGCAAAATGAACATATATATCGTAAGCATACATTCATGCATTCATGCATTCATCCATGAGTGTCATTTTATCTATATTCTTGATTAATTATGTCATGTGGCGCTTATTTATCCCTGGCCCTTGACACCTTTGCTGTGATGGCGCTTGTTTATCCCTGGCCTCCAGCTTTTCATTTTTTGCTGCAGTGGCGTTTGTTTATCCCTGGCCCTCAGCATTCTCTTTAATTATGTCATGTGGCGCTTGTTTATCCCTGGCCCTTGACACCTTTGCTGTGATGGCGCTTGTTTATCCATGGCCTCCAGCTTTTCATTTTTTGCTGCAGTGGCACTTGTTTATCCCTGGCCCTCAGCATTCTCTTTAATCATGTCCTGTGGCGCTTGTTTATCCCTGGCCCTTGACACCTTTGCTGTGTGGGCGCTTGTTTATCCCTAGCCTCCAGCTTTTCATTTTTTGCTGTAGTGGCGCTTGTTTATCCCTGGCCCTCAGCATTTTCTTTAATTATGTCATGTGGCGCTTGTTTATCCCTGGCCCTTGACACCTTTGCTGTGATGGCGCTTGTTTATCCCTGGCCTCCAGCTTATCTCTTTCGCTGTAGTGGCGCTTGTTTATCCCTGGCCCTCAGCATTTTCTTTAATTATGTCATGTGGCGTTTGTTTATCCCTGGCCCTTGACATCTTTGCTGTGTGGCGCTTGTTTATCCCTGACCCTCAGTATTTTCTTTAATCATATGTCATGTGGTGCTTGTTTATCCCTGTCCCTTGACGCTTTTGCTGTGATGGCACTTGTTTATCCATGGCCCTCAGCTACTCATCTTTTGCTGCAGTGGCGCTTGTCTATCCCTGGCCCTCAGCATATTTCTTTTAATCATGTTATGGTGGTGCTTGTTTATCCCTGGCCCCTAACATTTATCTTATCCTCAAGTGTTCATAGGTTGGTTGTATTCTTAATTTTCAAGAAACAACCCCTTTTCGCACTTTTATGATTAGCTTGAAATATTTACATGCCATTTAGGCTTTAACCACACAAAATGGTGTCTATACCTTCGTCCACCTTCTACTTGTACAAGGATGTACGAAGGGGGGCATACTGTAGCCACCTATTTTTGCCCGGCTTATTAAATTATTTGTTAATTAATCATTAAAATGCATAATTATGTTTGAAAATTTGATTTAATTAGAAATGTTTGTTTATGCCATTTGGTCTCTTCTTCCTAGTTTGGTTAGAGTAACCAATTTAGTTGGTTTAATTGCCAAGAGATCAAAGAAGCAATTTTTTTTTTTAATTTTGAATTGGTTTACAAAAAGTTGCATTCCATTTTGAGCAAAGCTTATATTTGGCATTGGATTTCAAAATTTGAAAAGTAGCTAGTAAATTTTATGCACAAAAGAGGAATGGGTTTTAGCTTATATAAACCCTTCTTGTTGAGCTTGAGAAGGGAGTTCATTCAACCAAAAAAAAACCCTAGAGAAAAAAAAGAGAGTTCACTCACCACACAAAAAAAATCCAAAATCTAGAGCATAGAAGAAAATCCATCTTAGTTGGAGGTTGCATTTGGTAGGGTTTTTTGTCCCAAGGATCCGCACCTCAAGCAACAAGCGGGTATTTTATTGTTCTTGATTTCGTCTCTTACACTTTTTTTTTCTTTTCTTGAGCACCTTGAAAAACTATAGTTGAGTAAGGGTATTGCAAGCTCCTTTATTATTGTTTCTTACTTCTATTTTTTTTATGTTGTGATGTAAGTTTTTATCTTCCTCTTGTTTTTCTTCTTTTTTGTTCATATCATTCCCCTTTCTTTATTTTTATTTTTCTAGTTTTCGTTCTTATTGCTCTATTTACCAAATTGTGTAATGAAGAAAATGGCTAAAAAAAAAAAAGAAGATTGTGGAGCTTTGGTTGAGGTTAAAACTATAAAAATGAAAATGAGAGAAAAATAAAATACAGTGAATTTGAGAGAGAAAGAAAGAGTGAAAAAAAAAAAAGGGAAGATGTTTTTTTTTTAAAATGTATTCTGTTTTACTGTATTTATTATTATTATTATTATTATTATTTATATATATGCATGAGTTTGCTGAGTAGAGTTTAATTTTTATTTTTTTTTTTGCTTTTTTTTAAGGTGTTGTCATGTGCCCACAGAATGGGCGGCAATTTTGCCGCCTATTTCCCTTCTTTTATTATTTTTATTTTATTTATGTTATTCTTTTTTTTTACTTTACTTTATATCTGTATCTGTTTTTTTTCTTTTAATTATTTATATATATTTTTCTTTTGCAGTATTTATTTATTCTACTTATTTTTCATTTTAGTTTCCCTTCATTTTACTATTTGATCTTGTGGCTTCTTATTTAACATTTCTTTTATCTAATTGTATCTATTTTAACATGTCTTAATTCTATTTTTTCCATATGTCTTAATTCTATTTTTTCCATTTGATTGGATTTTATTTTTACTAGCATGTTTGTATGAATTTTGTGAGTAAAATATTTTAATTTATTGACCAAGCTTTTTTTTCCTTTTAATATACATATATATGTTCATTTTGTATTGTAAATGCATTATGGTTCTAATTTTTAATCCATACTTTATTTTATTACAAAGTTTATCCGACGACGGAATCTAGAAATATTTGGGAGTCCGATTTTCTAGTTTTCTTGAGGTGAGGAGTTGATTCTTTGGGAGTCCGAGATCAATTCCAATATGTTTTATTAAATCTTTTAGCATGTTTAATATATTGTATTTGCATATTTATTGCATTCATTATTATGTCATTTTACTTTATCATAATTGTAATTTATTGTTTATAAACATGCATATTATATATTTTTGTTAAATGCTTTCAAATTCCTTTTTTAAATAGTTCTCTTTTTTATTTCAAAAAAAATATTTTCAAATCTCTTAATTTTTGTTCCTTTGATCTTATTAAAAGCTTTAACTAATAAATTGTTATTTTTAAAAGGTTTTTTTATAATATTTTCTTAAATTTGATTTTTAAGACCGTTTTCCCTAAAAAAATCCTATGATGGAATCTAGAAATATTTGGGAGTCCGATTTTCTAGAGTTCCTAAGGTGAGGGATCTTAATCTTTGGGAGTCCGAGATTTTGATCCCAAGAAAAAATGAATTTAATTAAAAAAAAATGTTTTAAAAAAATCTTTCCCTTGAGAAATGCTATCCTATGACGGAATTAGGGAATTGTAAAATTCTCTAATATTCTTGAGGTGAGGAATTTTAATTCTAAGAGAGCAAAATCAATGGAATCTTTCCACTTATTTTATGGGATCATTACTTCAAATATTGGGGTAATGAGGGGTAAAATAAGACATTTGTTTTAAAAAAATATCTTTTCTCCAAATAATATATTCTTCTAAAATTAATTTCAATTCAAGATAAAATTTTGGCCACCGTTTCTTTAACGGGTGTTGTGGGGTGCTAACACCTTCCCCATACACGAACAACTCCCGAACTCAAATTTGGTTTTCGCAGACCGTTTTTTTTTATTTTTCTTAAAATATTAGTTTTATCTTATTTTGGTGTCCAATCACACCATAAAAAAGATTGGTGGCGACTCCTGTTATTTTCCCCTTTTTCGAGGACGTCGGCCGCTCCGCGTCGCAGGCACGTGGCGACACTTATTATTATTAGTAACTGATTCTGTTATATAGCCTTCATCATCTATAAATATTGTATATTGTACATTGTTAATATGAATGAGAATATCACTTCCAAGTTTATTATTGGAAGTTATCAGTTGGCATATTAATAAGAAAACAAAAAAGATGATGTAAAAACTGGTTTATTAGATAGAAAATTGAATTTCATGTCTAATAGGAAGCTAGACTTTCTATTTTATGTCTCGTAAGTTCGTAAATTTTAAAAAATGTTAGATAAGTTAAGAACCGGTTAGATAAATAACTTTAAGAACTTATCGAACACAAAATTTATAGTAATTAAGAATTCATCAGACACTTTTTAAAGTTCAAAGACCGGATGAACCTACCATTGAAAGTTTGTAGTAATTAATTATAAAAATTGTTGTAACATTTTGATATTTAATTGTAACTTAAATATGAGTTTTATTCTTAAAAATTAATTTTGGAGAGTTTTCTCTTATTTAAAAGGAAAATCTGAAAGGCTTTTTTTAAAAAAAAATTCCGACCTACCGGATTCGAACCAGTGACCTAAGGATTATCTGAAAGGCTTCTGACCCACTACAGTCCTCCGCTCTACCAACTGAGCTAAGGTCGGTTTGTTGAGTAATGAAGTAAATTATTTTAATTATTTCTAATTTATATGCATGTTCAACATTAACTTCTCAAAGTTGTTAAAGGTATAAGGACCATACAATGCCTATTTTTTAGCCATCATCTTTACGGTTATGAATAACATAGTAACTAGCAAGCAAACCAAGAATTTGAGTTTAGGGACGAAAAGTAGAATGAAAGGATTGTCCCTCCGTCCTATAAGTGGCCGGTTTATTAGGTCCCGTTTGATAACCATTTTGTTTTTTGTTTTTGGTTTTTGAGAATTGTGTTTGTTTTCTATCAATCTTCTTACAATGATTTTCATTTTTGTTAAGTAGACATTTGAGTTCCTAGCCAAATTCCAAAAATAGAAACAATTATTTGAAAACTACTTTTTTTTGTTTTCAAAATTTGGCTTAGTTTTTGAAAACATGGGAAATGATGTAGATAAAAAACAAAGAAGCTTATGGGTAAAAGTAGTGTTTATAGGCTTAAATTTCAAAAATAAAAAACAAAAAACGAAATGGTTATCAAACGGGACCTAATAAACCGACCACTTAGATGATCACTTAACCTTTAGAAAGGCCACCAAGCCTGAGTTCAAGATCCAAATCATGTAACGAGCTAGAGCTAAGTCCAATTACCTTTTATTGAATATGATGATGATGATGATGATGTCGTCGTCTTTCTACCAAACTACTTGATTTCACACAAAATTGTATCGACGACGTTTCATCGTTCGTTTTTCTCCTCTTTCAACTGGTGACCGGATTTAAACTCGCCCCCATTAGTTTGAAGACGTAGAATAGAATGTACTAAGTTTTTCAACAGATGTTTTAAAAGATACAAAATGTTTCTTCTTCCATCATAAATGATTGGATTGTGGCGGTCGAGAGCACGACCACCGAGCTGGATCACAGTGAGGAGGGGAAGGAGGAGGAGGAGGAAGACGAGGAGGCTTGCTCAAT